>CM060902.1:1162713818-1163963818 GCA_030737815.1 Allium fistulosum | reverse complement strand
AATTTCTATTAAACAATGTAGTATATAAATAAACAATTTTTAAAAGAATATAGTCAACAAGGAGAAGGAGGAGGATTTGGAAAATAGAATATAAGTGAATAAATAAAGCTGAGCAGATAAGATAGATTCAAAAAATAGTATCGGGCATGGATACTTAATTTAGAACCATAAGAATTTCAATTTCAAATATTAATACAGAATTTCTTTATTGAAATTACCTTTATAATAAAATACCATTATAACGAAACAAATTTTCTTTCGAAAATACTTTTATAACTCGATGTTTCAACAAGTTTATCCTTGTTCCTGTAGACTCTGGTAGTGCGTTGATCAGGCGCAAAACTAGAATTCTCCAGGTACTTAGTAGACTTGTTTCAACACCCAGTGAAAATACTGGAAAAACTTTTAAAAACAGATATGGAAAGTACAATCCAATCAAAAAAAGAATCAAATCATGGATCGCAGATACACAATGGTTACGCCTGGGTCCCCCAGGAAACATCCGTACCTTTTAAGCATTCACTGCCTTGCGAATTTCGCCATGCAACAAAACGGTGGACCGCAGGATACATAAAAATGGTTACGCCTGGATCCCCCAGGAAACATCCATACCCCTTAAGCAATCTCTGCCTTGCGGATTACGCCACTAACACGACCATAGATCGCAGATACACAATGGTTACGCCTGGATCCCCCAGGAAACATCCGTACCTTTTAAGCAATCACTGCCTTACGAATTACGCTATGCAGTCGAGTTCGTAAGACCATGGGTAACGCCATGGAATTCGAAGGACACTCGAGTATCATATCCGGAAAACCAAAATCAGAGAGAATAATATCGATAGAATGAATCCAAGATGTGGCCACAAATCGGATATCAAGCAGAAGGCACTTTCCATATCTTTACTTTGAAAATATGTATCATATAGTACCTTTTCAAATCACTTTCAAATATCGTACTTATATAAAATCCATTATATATAAGATTTAATTTTCAAATCAAATACTTTCCAAAATCAATAGTATATCAAATCATACTTATATAGACTTCAATTATATAAGATTTCACTTTCAAATTGAGTACCTTTCAAATCTATAGTTTTCGAATCAATTTCATACTCATACAAATCAATTTTATATAAGTTCGACAACTCCCAAATCAAGTATTTAGTAACACAAGGTTCTCAAATTTCAATTTGTTTCAATATCAGTTCACTTCCAAAATCAGATACAATTTCACCAAATTATTTCTTCTCCAATTAAATATCTTTAGTTTTAAAGTTTCCAAAATAATAGATTTAGAAAATAAATCCAAATTCCCAAATCAATATAATTTAAGTCAACCAATTCATTTCCAAAATCAAATGTTTTCAAAATTATCTTATACTTACGTAAGGTCCATCTTATATAAGGATCAAATTTATTAAAATAAATTTCGCTGTATGAAGAGCCATATGGGATTGAATATCTTTGCTTTTATGGGTTATATATCTTTGTTATTTTTAAATTGGAAATTTTCTTTTAGTAAGCAAAGATATTCTAACATGACGGCTTTCAATTTCGGCGTCAAAATATATCAATGATATTAAAATATAAGCTGTACATACGTCATCATTTCGCAGAATCACATTTGGTCGCTCGCTCGATCACACAAGTTCGCTTTAGAACTAGTATTGTCCATTCGACTTCCCTAATGCGGACTTCGATATGGTTTCTCGACTAGAAGCCATCAGTCTCCTTGCATAGCCATATACTATGATAGAGAATTCTAGAATCGAGTCCAAAATCCATATCCAATATTCGCCGTCAAGAATCGAATGAGAAATCCTAACACAAAATGGTGTAATTCACCTCGAACTTGTGTACTCAACCAGGGTCAAATTAATTATGCGAATAAAACAGCATACGTACAACTTATATATTTATTCCAACTTGTTAAATATATAGTTTCATAAAGATGTTACTAAGTTAAAACATTTAACTAAACTTTATTCAAAAGATTTGAAGACCAAATTCTTTTCAAAACATTTCAAATCTAAATTTCATATTAGAAAAATTTAAAATTGCCTTATTCATTTACTTAACAAAACAGTTTCAACTTATTTAAATCATATTACTACATACTTAAACATTCAAAACAAACTTATATATTTTATCAAATAATTCATACATTTCAAAATTTATTAGCTTTGAAAAGTTAACCTTGATTTGGAAGTGCTCGGACCTTCAAAATAGTTGAAGAAATCATTTCCAAATTCAAGAGTTGGAAATCAGCAACAAATCAGTAAATCAATTTTAATAGATAGGGTTATATCAAATCCAAAACTCGAGGACTGAACACCGGCTTACTTCAAATCATTTCAAATATACATACATATATCCTTTGAATATCAAATCTTACTTCGGAATTTGAAATCAAAATTGGTTTCGCAAAATCACTCGCATAGCAATGCTACTAGAGTGGCCTATCCCTCACTCTGAAACTCGAAAATCAATGTCGATGATGCGTGCACTCATCACCGAAATTATTTTCCAGCGACATAAGTGAGTTCTGGACTTCTATTTTCTCAAACTTCTTTTGAAATTTCTTTGAAATCATTCGAAACTTATTAAGATCATTTGAAACGTTTCTTATTCGGAAAATGCTTTTAAATCATATTATTATTATATATTTCAAAATCTTAAAACCAATTTCAAAATACCGGAGTTCAATTCTCGAATTTCAAATTTAAAATCCTTTAGTCATAAATCATTTTTTTTAGATGAATCAAATTTGTTATATAATTTTTCAAAATTACAAATCCTTTCAAAACCTCAAATTCTCATTTTTAAAAGGGTTTATAATCTTTATCGAAAACATTTCACTTTTATATATAGAATATAATAATTTCGATATATAAAACAATTTCTAAATACGAATAAACCCGATTTTTCAAAAGGATGATTCAAAAATGGATTTCAAAACAAAGATAGATATTCAAATTAGAGGTATTCTAATCAAATTGGATTCTGATTCGAAGATAAGTTCAAACGAAAGTGAGATAATCAATTACAAAACAAATAATGGATATACTTATATAAATCGCGGGCGACCTTAACCGGTCAACCGTGATTTCAAAATAAGATCAGTGCAGAATTCTGAGGCAAATCGACATCCGATCGCCGGAGATAGAATTCGACATAACAAGAGATAGCAGCATCTAAACCGAGGGATATATAAATCTCCGGTGAATCGATGCCAATTGTAAAGGAGTTTCACCCCTTTACAAAACATTCAAAGATCGGCGGGATCGCCTATTCTTATAAAGATCATTCGAAGTGGAGTTATGGGATACTCTAGAATCAAAAGAATACCAATAGAGAGAGACAAGAATGAATTTTGGAACCGTATGGAACCTTCCAAAGTTCAAAGGAAATCGAGTCAAAAGGAAGATATTAAACTCGAACGAAAGTGATTCTGTAAATAAATTTACAATATATGCTAAGTTTTGCCTAGAGCCAAAGCTCTGATACCAACTGTAACGGACCGCGTCAGTAGGGTAACGCCCACCGTAGCATACAGTTGTACCTGTGTTCTGCCTTTATAGCCAGCCTCTCGACTGCACCAACCCCGCAGGGACATGTAGGAGTAAGAGTCATCCGCTCGCTACCAAACCAAATGCGAGAACCCCCTATCATGCTGCACCCGCCAAGTGCATAGGCAGACACACATGTCTGACTTGAATAATTCAAAATATCAGATTGTTAATTTAAATTTGGCAAAACTCAGCATATGCAGTAAATAAATCAATCACAGAATCACAGACACAGAGTAATACAATAATACGCAGCGGAATAGATAAAATAGTAGTTCATGAAGCTACTATATAAACATCAGAGTTAGAAATAAAATACAACAGAATATCTCAAATGCAGTGAAGTCTCCAGTACAACAGATGACTTCTCTGAACAAATCAACTAGAAGAGCTGAAAGCTGAGGCGATAGTTGGATCTTCAAAGGAAGCTCCAAACTCCAAGGGTGAGTCTCAAATGCTGTATCACTCGGTCTGACCCGAGCGTAAAGCAAAACACAAAACACTCGAGTCAGGATTAACATTCTTATATAAATAAATCCAACTCAAGTGAAATATAAATTGAAATACGAGTAACTTAAAGGATGTTGGGATAACCATCCTTTAAGGATCTTCAGAACTATCTACAAGGTGGAAATATACATTTTAACACCGTGGTCATTTCAATTAAATTTATACTTCAAAACCCAAATATCATTTCATTTCAAATTAACTCAAATTCCAAATTCAAATTTATTCAAAGCTCAATTCATCAATTCCATTCAGTTCTAAATATACCATTTAAATTTTCAATATATTTCAAAGCTTTAATATTCAACATTTTCAAAGTTAAATTTAACAGTTTCATATAGCACTTGATTTAACTTTATTATTATTTAATCAGGGAATATTCACTTAATAAATTCAATATCATTTAACTAGCCTTAAATTTCATTTTACTAAGTATTTCCTTAAATTTATTTAAACAAGAAATATTCATTTAATTATTTAAATCAAACTCAAGTTATAAATCATATCTTAAATCCCAATTTCAATAAGCTTTAAATTGGTTTAATTAAATAAAATTCTTTACTAAATTCAAATTATCTTCCCAACCTTAACTTATTCAAATTTTTACCAAAAATCTATTTCAAAATATAAATTTTATACTTAACATATTATATGTATTAAATCCATCTTAATTAAATTAAATATCATTATTAAATCTATATATATCATTTCCATTTATATATAAAATTTTTAAGAATCAACATTTGTTAAAACCAAATATTTCTTTCCAAAACCATAGAATTCAATTTCAAAATATTTATATATATATATATATGGACCAACGGTGTTTGTATATATATTTATCATATGCTTAAGTGATACGGATATTTATCATTTCAATCCAAAATTTAAATATATACGGGTAGATATCATTTCAACCCGTAATCCCAATTTCAATTCAAATGAAAATCGCTTGGGTTTATCATTTCAACCCATAACGAAATTCTCCTATTCTAAAGTCCGTTCGGGTATGTATCATTTCAACCCATAGTGAATTCTATGCTAACAGGGAACTTGCAGAGTGATAACAGATAATATAAAATATAACAACATACATATATCATCAATATAAATAACAGATACTGGTGTCAGATGTCACATGTGAACATATACAGATAATAGCATATATAACAATGTAAATAACTACAGCAGCATATTTCAATTGCTATTTCAAATGAAATCAAATTTAAAAAAACAGAAGAACGTTAATCGTGAGTGATTGCTCACCTTTCGAGGCTAGAGAAATTTGACAACGAAATGAGCTACGAATTCCAAGCAACGCTAGATGGATACGATTCGATGAAGAAACAAGCACGGCGGACAAAGCTGAAGATAAGGGATTGACGAAATCAAATTAGAACCGATCGATGATGATAATTGGTAAAAGTGAATTTATATATAAACTATATATAACTATGAATATACCAAATCATATTCTAAATACAACCACATTTTTATATTAAATATATATATATATATATATTTCAAAAATTATTGTTTTTAAATTTAACTCACATATTTTGAATCAATACCTTTTACTTAACGGTTTAACATCTAAATCTTTTATATGACTTACGTGATCAACCATCAAACCCAAAATAGTGTATATATACGTGCAAACAACTACATTCATGTTAGAAAAATGTATGCAGTCACAATACAAACCCAAACCTATATGCCGACCCATTATACAATACACGCAATACAAGAATATCCCTCCTTTTTCCCACCAATATATAGTACATAGACCATAGATATGCAGACTTCTATATGCGCAGAAAGAAATATATGCATATTTTGAGTGATACCTATTATATCCTAACAAATTATTAGTGCAAACAAAGCAGACTCCTAGCTAAAATACATAGTAATTTAAATGCAATATATATGAGCAATGTATATACATTATATTTCATAACTACACTTAACACAAGATTTATAAAACGGTAAAAAAAATGTTAATAAACTTGCTATACATAAACTGAAATTAATATAATACAAACTGTTATGTATACAATATATACACATTTTGAAATCAATATAGATCTATATAATATATTAAAATACTCTTATGTGAACAGTAAAAATCTATATAATTCAAATCAATTATCATGAGCTGTCAGAATATAACCTATACCACTAACCAATATATAACAAAATATATGTATATGCAAAACAGATAGAAGTACTATACCTAATATATGCGAACGCATGCAACCATGGTGATGAGTGGCTGATGGGTTGTTGTCGTGTGGTGGAAGGCCGAAGCCGAAGAGTGGATCAGAGGGGAGTCTCGGCGGTTGGAGTATGAGTCTCGGCTAAAGGTGAAGGTTGTGTTGTACGGAAATGGTAGTGCAAGGGGACAACAAATCGGCTGCTGGGTTCTCGGATGGAGGAAGTGGTGGGGTCGGCGATGAGTGGGTTGCTCAGGTCGGAGGGAGGCCAGGCAGGGGAGGGGCACGAGGCAACTGCCTATGTTGGAGGAAAGGAGTTTGTGTGGAAAAGATGGGGCTGGAGGACGGGTCGGCGCTGATGCCAGGCGGAGGTGGTCACGGCATGGGTTGTGAATGGAAGGCACGAGCGGCTGTGAAGGCGGAAGTCGGCGCAGGCGGTGGTGGTGAGAAGGGCAGCGATGAGTGGTCGGGTCGGAGTTGTTAGCGGGTCATTTGAGAGGTGCAGATGCGGTTCACGGTGGGTTGGGAGGTTATGAGGCGGTGCGGTGTGACGTTGCAGCGATGGAAGAAGTGGATGGGTTTAGTTTCCTCCTCTTTTTTTTTAGAAGAGAACGAAAGTGAAAGAGGGGAGCAATGCCAAGCAAGAGTAGGTGGAAGATATAAGAACGTGATGGCCTTGGTGGAAAATGGTGAAGAAGCATGTCTAAAAGAATACAAGCATAAAAAAATTTTTTATATAAAAACGTGGGTGAACAATGAATCAGCTACAGGAGAGGGATATAAAATAACACTAAAATGTAAATCTTATAAATCATCAACAGTAAAGAAACATACTAATTTATTATATTATAACGTTATAATAAAACCAAGGACAAATGAATCGGCATGAATGTAAGTTCTACGGTCAAGTCCCTAAATTCAGCTGAGAGTTTAAAGCAATTTATAGTTTCAAAACCGATGGAAAAAAAGGCAGTCATCAATGCATTGAAAAGATGGAAAGGTAACAACTGATAATAAATGCCTCCAGCCGTTTGAAATTTGAAAGGACATCAAAAAGGGTACCAATACGACGTACGTTTTCATCGCTTTTGTCGTATACCAGATCTCAAAACATAAAAATAAATATACCGCAGAGATCAGCATGACGAGACGATCAAAACGATATACAGATATTAGTTGTACGATCATCCGACCAAAAATTGATAATCGGTACCGAAAATGCTGCTATTTCGTACGAAAAAAAAAATCCAAACGGAGCTAGAAACGTCCGAATTTCGCAAAACGAATTTCGCAGTCTGATTCAGAATGCTCTGAATAAATTTTCTCCTGTTGACATATTTTGGTTTCGGAAAACTTTTAAATTCACTGTTTTTAACCGGTTTAAATTGAAATAAAATTTCACAGGAAAATAAACTTCAATATTATCAGATGAAAATTTACCAGTTGCTATATTAAAATAGGCGTATTCCAAATAGTAAATTTTTATTTTCAAATTTTATTGTTTAAAATTTCACAAAATTCAGTTAAATACGTTAATAAAATCAATCAAAATTTATGGGTCGTTACAATTAAAATTTAAAATCCAAAATGATTTATTTATCTTGATTTCACTATTCTATTAAATCAATTATTAAATTATGAACTTAATTAACATTTCTATTCATTTTATTACATTTACAATTTACAGTTATTGCCTTAACTCATATTAATGTAACATTTATTTACGTTTAATTTTAATTGATTCCCAATTAAATAATATAGACTAATTAAATAGGTAACTTATAATTATTGTTACCATTAACTTTTAATCACATTATAAGTTTATTATTTACAAACAAGTGTTACCATTTCTTACATAATACTGCTTTTATTCAGTTACCATTTATTCTCCTATTTCATACATTAATTCAATATTTACATTTGTTCCCTTATATTAAATTTATAACCAAGTCATAACCTTTACATTATTTCCATAAATTGGAATTTCATTAAGATTGTTAATGATTAACTTTATTTAACTTGGTTACCTTTCATTTTAGTTCTTAGTTTCATTCATAAATCTCAAAATTTTTATTTTTCCCACTATTAAATCACAGAATCTTATTAAAATAACTATTTTTAATTGTTGAAATTTACGGGTCATTACAATATTGTCATATTGAGACAGATATCAGTTGGCATAAGTTTGTATATATATTACAATTTTCTGCTACGATCTCTGACTTTGTGTTCACTTTTTATATGTTATACATTGTTCTGTCCTTGTAAAGCCACATGTTTCTTGCTTTGTCCCGATATCGGATACATATAGATGTGTTATGCGAGATTTTAATACGTACCAGAGTTAGCCTAAGGGAATATTCACATGTGATTGCTCTCAACAAGCCTCATTCTCCTTATTACTACACATGATTACTTAGCAATTCTCTTTGGTAGTATGCGTATAGAAGTGGGGTGTTACAGGTGGCATTGTTCAGAGAACCGGACCAAGGAGGGATGTGTACAACGAACCACACCTACATAAGCATACCAAACCAAGCACCAAGGAAACCCACCAAACCAATGAAGGAGATGCATGAACATAGCCAACAAGGTGACCACTAACATTCAACCGAACCAACCTACTTCGGATAGTGCTCTTAGCCGAATCAAGAAATGCATATATGGAATGAAATATGCATATATATGGAAATTGTCGATTATATTCCCAATACCTAGGAATATTCCATCTGGACAAGATATGCATGGAAACTTCCTAACTTTCAGATTTACTGACACCATATCTTTACTCCTATAAATACCCAAGCTTCTAACCATAATAGGGATAATTTTGAAGCGCCAACCATACATCAATAATGGCAGACAAGTCAGAGGAAAGCAGGGTCAAGCTAGCAGGATCTACCCAGCAGGATCTACCCAGCAGGATCTACCCAGCAGGATCTACCTAGCAGGATCAAACTAGTCGGATCTTTCCAACAGGATCAACCTAGTAGGATTTGCTTAGCAGGAACAACCTTGCATGAACTGCCTAGAAGGAACAGTCTTGCAAGAATAGCCTAGCAGGAGTGGCCTAACATGAACTGCCTAGTAGGAACGGACTAGAATGCAGGAACTGCCTAACAGAGACAGCCGAACATGAATAGGAAGCCAAGAACAGCCAAACAGGAATAGCTGAATAGACTTCCTTGGGCTATATCTTACTTTCTATTGAGCTCCAGACCATTATATCTTGTCTCTCAGATATTATATTTGATATCTATAGGAAGAATAATGAAAATGAATAGTGGATGTAGGGACATTCTAGCCGAACCACAATAAATATTTGTATTCTTTACTTTACTATAATTTACTTTCTATATAACCAATTTGCGGTATGCTCTCTGTGAATTAATCATGACATAAATATAATAGCTGTGATATACACCTCGTATTCACATCTCTACAACAAGTTGATTGGAGATGTTTGCCCATTTTTATGCAAACATTTTTTGTACTTTCACTGAGAACCGATTCTCAACTTGCCTTTGAGATTACAAAATAAGGTTGGTGCTACCAATGTGAATGTAGGGAACATAAGTACACCCAAACAAACAATTACCTATTAGGATGATAATTCGTAAGCACTCCAGTGCTAGCAGACTTAACTACCAAAAGCGACCCGGATTGAGTTGTGGCTAAGGAAAGCTTATGTTTCGCTGTCCAATAGTAAGCAATTGTGGTGGACCAACTCATGACATAATTGGGGAAGCTGCAAACTATTGGTAATAATATTGGAACATAATGACAATCCCAATCTAGGGGATCCATAAGGCAAAGGAGGTCACAATCTAACAAGTAGTATGATCAAGAAAGTCAAAGAGATAGAAGAAGGAATGCTAGATGGATGAAACGAGCAAGAGTTCAGCCTAAAACTAGACCAAGAAGCGGTTCAGCACCAAACTAGACAGGATGATGCCAAAACGGGAGTAGTACAACAAAGTTTTCTAATTCCCCTATGAAATTTTGTGGACAATAAAGGATAAAATGATCACTAGGACCAATCTAAGAGCCATGACCATGCCCATAACTGAAGATCAAGTCATCAAAGGAAGAATAAAGAAATCGTTCCTCTCGAAGGGAAAAGGTCGAGCTATCATTGACAGTCATTCAAACCAGTGGATATGATGGCTCGAATCATTAGATAATTTGTTTGAATATGAACAAGTGGAGTGAAGAATTGGAGTTTAGCTTATCATTACCTTCTCTCTAGAGAAAGGACTACTAGAGACCCTAGAGATTTCAGGATCTATGAGCCGGCAAAGTACCCGAGGTTGGAATGCGCTGCATCAGGAAGGCAATCCGGTGTAGCTAACATAGAAGAGTCTAGTTGCGATTGCAACTGATGATGGAAGATATGATAGCTCCTTCCCTATCTAAGTATTCAGAGATAATGAAGCATTCCTTAGAATCACGGAGCAAGCAACACAAATGCAGGTCCAGGGAGACCAAGTCCAAAATTTTGTCTGCAACCCATCAATAATGGATGCAAGAGAACAGGCAAGGTAGGAAGGAGCCATGGAAATATGTTTCCTCAAATCAAACCAACTATTTCTCAAACCAAATTAGACTAATATAGAACTGATCGGTACTGATCAACAATATTCCCCTTGCTGGATCAAGAAAGGATGTCTCTCCAGAAGTCAATGATGATGTTGGAACCACACACTTAGCTGCCGAAAAGGGACCACCTAAGTTCATACCGACTAGTACATAGGTGATTGATCCATTACACGAGGGACATGATGTGTCCCAACATGCAACCTAAGAAAGCATCCCAATAGCGGAGGAGCAAGTCGTTGGGCTAATGCGTCGATTATTAGGCGAGCAAAGCAGGATACCAGAGCTGGGCAAGATGAACCATGGTCACTTCACTCCAAACATTGGATATGCAATCAACCCCTTAATTTTAAGATACCAGTCATTGTGTAGTACGTTGGAAAATCCAACCTTTAACACATTTAAGACGTCGCATTTAGTGTATGGAAGTGGTTGGAGCTACAAAGGGAGAGAAAGTCATTGCTTTCATCCATTCATGTCATACTTAGAGACTATTTGGTTTAGTCATTTTGAGCACTAATCCGTTAACAATTGGGTATCAAGCAAAAGAATGGATAAAACTTACGGAATAATCTTATACGATTCAACGATATAGCATCCGTTATGTGACAGCTTAATGAATGGATTGTCCTTGTGGTTGTTGCTTCAGGAATTAATAGGAAAACCGAGTTATACAAGGAACTTAAGAAAAATCCAACTACCGACTTGGTGGACTTATACTACCTAGCCTACACGTTTATGCTTTTGGATAATTCTGATATCAAGATAGGATTGGCAAATGTCAACCGGGTTGGAGATGAAAATCCTCAGGATATGGACATATGAAAGATGGATAATAGGACTAGAGAAAGGAAACATTTCAGAAGACAGGACAAGTTTCCATGTTCATAGCTTATGGAGACTCCTAAAAGAACCTATCTTGCTACTAGAGAAACCGTGGGATACAGTGAATCAAGAAACAGAGAGCTAACGATAGCAGAGATTGGAATAGGTATGTTTTGGGCTAAAACCTAAGGTAACTTGACTGGGTGTGCTATAAACTATAGTCCCTCGATCGAACCGAGTCCTTGCAGAGGAAGGGTATAAACGACGCTCAAGGGAACGGGGTCTATTTTCCACATGGACATCAAAGCATGTCCTCCCACTAGATATCCAAAGATATATGTGCATGAAAATTATGAAGAATGAAGTAATTTGACAATTGAGCATAAACTTCCTAGTCCTAGAGATAGGGTTTAGCTCCATGAGATGGGAGACCAGGTTCAACTCCTCCAGAGATAGTGGAGTGTAATTCTGACATACCCCATAAACGAGGTCAGATATCTCTAAAGATGGTAGAGCATTATATTTTAAAAAAGACATAAAAACATAGTCAATTTCATATTAATATAAAGCATGATAGTAAAGAGACTGAATACCCTCATAACATATAGAGACAACAACGCAAAGGTATGACTTACTTTAATGAATAAATTTCAAATGATATTTAATAAAAATACCTAGTCATAAGTACCAACGTGCCACATGATTGTACGGCATGCACGAAAGTGAGTAAAATACTAATGGTTAGGCAAGAACGAACGTTCTTAACTCCTACGGGTTGGATAGACCTCTCACCTTGCAGGCTAGACCAAACTACAGAGTACGATACACTAATAGAAAGATTAGAAATAGCAAAGGAACTGGGAATTAGGACTATATGTATCCATGGCGATCTGCAACTAACTGTTAGTCAAGCATTTTGAGAATTATAAGTCAAAGGAAAATGGTTGGCATGCCACTTAAAGAAAAAAGGGCAAAGGCTTTGCTTAATGTGTAAAAAAGCTATGTGGTAAAGCACAACCCATAGGAGAAAAATCAAAATGCTAATGATTTGGGAAAATTGGCTTGCTTATGAAATGGATCGCTTTTGGGTTGATTTTAGTAAAAATTTCACCCTTAAACCGAAATGAAGCAAGGAAAGTAGTATGCAAGGCAATTCAGTACATTGTACATGATGGCATCCTATACAAAAAGATTTTCACTAACCTACTGCTAAGGTGCATGGATGCAAGAGAGGCTAAGAAAATATTAGATAACATCCATCAAGGCGATCGTGGAGACCATATCGGGGGGCAGACCCTAGATAGGGAATATCACTGACATCGATCTGAATAGAGAGTATCTAATAGCTATGGGTGGAGCAAAGTATGAAAAAGTGCCTGTGGATTACTTTATCAAGTATGGAGTTCCACTCCAGATGATCTCGGACAACAGGTAGTAGTTTGATAGTCATGACTCTAGCAACTTCTATCGACAACACGGAATCAAGAAAAGCATTTCTATGGTGCCTCACTCGTAGGCCAATGGATAGGTTGAATAAGTCAACAAGGTTCTCAAAACCCTCATAAAGGAGCATTTGGAATATGATAAGGGAGCTTAAATGGATGAGATGCCATTAGACTTTATGTGTATAGTGCTTCCAGCGAAACTAGAATGGGTCCTTTGCTTTGGCTTACGAATTATAAGTTATGCTTTCCGTTGAAACTATAGTCTTATTTCATAGGAGAGTCCACTATGACTCAGAGGAGAACGGGGAATTGCTAAATGTATCCCTAAATCTGGTTAAGGGAAAGCGGGATGAGGTTGTTTTGAAAACCATGGCACTTTAGCAGAAAGCGGTGAAACAATACAACTCTAGGACTGAGGATTGCCTACTCAAGGAAGGAAACCTAGTCCCGGAGTAAATTCCCCTTGACTATGTCATCAAACCCATTTAGGAAGGACTATATTTTATCTATATGGATCCAGGGAATGGAACCTACATTCTCATCATCATGGATGGAGAAGTATATAAGAAACATGGAATGCTCAAAATCTTTGTTTTGTTTTTGTGCACTGACTATATCAACTACTTGGATAGTCAATCATCAAGGTCTTACCAAACCCCATGGATAGGGTTTGTGAAACCATGATAGATGACTATTGCTACCAAAACACTATAAGAACAACCATCCCATGCAAAATAATGTCCCCAATTTCTAGGACTATATAGACAAGGCTGCTGCATACTAGGAGCACCCAACTCTGGAGCATCATGGAAAGCTTGGAAAAACCTTTGGCCGACAATGACGAGCCAGATCAGCCCGTGGTCAAGACATGACCGCCAAATCGGTGCTCACCATTGACGATCAATAACAAATCTTTGGTCGATAATGGCAAGCCAGATCAGCCCATGGTCTAGACATGACCGCCAAGAGGGTGATCACCATTGATGATCGGCCCTAAAACTTTGGTCAGTAGTAGTAAGCCGGATCAGCCATTGGTCAAGACATGACCGCCAAATAGCTGCTCACCATTGATGATTGGCCCCAAACCTTTAGCTAGGAATGGCGAACCGGATCAGCCCATGGTTAGGACATGACCACCAAATGGGTGCTCATCATTGACGATCAACCCCAAATCTTTGGCCAGGAATGGCAAGCCAGATCAGCCCATAGTCGGGACATCATCGCCAAATGGTTCTCTCCATTGATGATCGGCCCTATAAATTTGGCCGACAATGGCAAGCCAGATCAGTCCATGGTCAGGACATGACTGCTGAATGGGTGTTCTCCATTAACGACTGGCCCTAACCTTCTTAGCCGGCAGTGGTGGACCGAAGTGATCCCTATTTTGGTGTGCACAGTAGACGATCGTCTCAGCCTTCTTAGCCAGTAGTGGTGGGCTGGAGTGATCCCTATTCGAGTTTCCATATCTGAGGATCGGCTCAAGCTTCTTAGCCTGCAGTGGTGGATCGGAGTGATCCCTATTCGGGTGTCCACAGCTGACTATCGGATCAACCTTCTTAGCTGGTAGTGGTGGACTAAAGTGATCCATATTTTGATGTACACAGCTGACGATTAGCCCAACCTTCTCCGTCGACAGTGGTGGATCGAAGTGATCCCTATTCGAGTGTCTGTAGTTGATGATCAAATCAACCTTCTTAGCCGGCAGTGGTGGACTAGAGTGATCCCTATTTGGGTGTCTATAGCCAACGATCGGCTCAACCTACTTAGCTAGCAGTTGTGGACCGTAGTGATCCCTATTCGAGTGTCCGTTGCTGATAATCGGCTATAAGCTTTTAGGATGTCTATGAAGAACCCGACATACTAAGATCAGGACATGTCAGCCGCCAACTTGGTTCACGCCAGACATTCAGCTCTAGATTTCAATCAGCAACGAATAACTAAGCTTTCTTATAGTAAGACATGACTATAGGTTATATAGCCCAGTGCAAGCAGTCAATACTGGAATTGCCTATGAAGACTATCAACAGACCGACATTAGGTCAAACTTGCATAAAGTGCACATGGAAATATTCATGAAAACAAATAAGGACACTTGGGACTGGATTACGAAGACACTCCACCAAAGATCGCTCGTCTTTGCGAACTAGCCAATGTTTCATCCTGTGCAAATATATCGGGGCAAAGGAAGAGTTGATGGAAGAGCTAATAAAATAACATGCAACTACTTCACCAGTATGCTCACCATGTCGAACTTTTCAATGATGGACCTTATACAAGTACGTGAGGAAGCAATAAAAGATTACTAACAAGCTTGGCTAAGCAAGGATACTATACAAACACAACACGATAACTAATCCTAATCAAGTATGATAACTTCGTTCATAATTTCTATTAGATACATATGCACTGGTGAAGTGTTCATGTAGGAAGTATAAAGTATAAGCTAATGGAAGCATCAATCACATAAACTGCTTATCCTACCAAACCGGTGGGCGATTGATCCCATACAAGTATGCACGATAGCGGCAAGAAAGGTTGCTAATGGAATAAGCAAGCCAAGCAGTCATGTCTAACAAACATATCATGATTACTAGCCAAGAAAAGGAGAATATAGACATGAATAAATATTACACGTAACAACACATAAACATCAAAAGATGATTTGCTTCATAACATAAGCATATGATCAACCCACGTTCAAAACATAAGCAAAAACCACTTATCTAGCCAAACATTTTGGTGGTTGACTGATACAAGTATGCATGGTAATGATAAAGGAGTCACTATGGAATAACTTGGCAATCATATAGGAAAAATACATCGCAACCACCAGTCTTAATTGACCAAACTACATTCAATGCAACAAATACACCTTGTCAAATTCACGTGCGGTATAATAACTATATATTCCTAACCATAGGGAACCTTGACATTCTTGGAACATTCATATGACGACACGTGGCCCTCAGGACACAGGGGAATGGAGGTTGACCAAAGGGAGCAAAAGCCTACCAGATAGAGTTGAAAATCAGTGGGATATCATGCTAGATGATTATACTACCCAAAAAAAGGAACTGCGAATGTCATATTGATAGAGGATGTCTTGGAAAGGTCAAAAGAATTTCCCTAGAGTGAGTAAAGCTTCGTAACATACTAGTAATGGAAGACTTACAGAAATGACATGAATAAGCATATGGATATTCATTGTTCGAGATAGCCCTTGCCTTAGAAAGAAAGACATTTTGGTTGAAACAAAGCACATTTTGTATTCTATGAAAGTATGCTTTGGGGGGCAAAAGTTATGGGCATTTTCGCCCACAGATGGTGAGTACGAAAAAATGTCAAGGAGTATAGAAACAGCCTGAAGGTGCATAATAAAGGCACCATCATGTAATCACAATGGCAAAGCAAAGTGTTAGGGTAAAATTTGGCATAGTCGAAAAATATAGTCAAAGCACTTGTAAAATGTTCCTAAGGTTAAGATATGCACCTGGTCGAAACCGCATCTCAATCTGAGCTATGGTTGAAAGATACGATCATCTTAAAATTTGTCCACTACCTAACTGACTCAGGCCCCACCTTGGAGAGCTACTACCTACTTTATGCAAATAGAACATTTAAAGGCATCAAAATACTCTACTCGATTATACAAAGCTATTGATCCAAGTTTCATTCAATTCTGGCTTGAAATGTAGGAGTTATGGCATAGTAGCATGTGTAGCACAGTGGTAAAGACTTGTGCCCTTCAGCCAACCCACCCAGGTTCGAGTCCTGGAAAGCACAGTATTTTAATGGAACATAAGAAATGGTCTAGTAGGGAATCAGAGTGCTTAACCATTTCCAATGTAAGGTTGGACGAAGACCAAGACAGAGTAGAAGGAAGCAACAAGAGAAAGCAAAGGAAATGTCAACCCCTCCCTCTGTTCGGTACCCAATGTCCCGAACATGGTCTTGTTTGGTACCCATGGTACCAAACAAGATCAGTTGCATGGTTAAGAGGGGTGGCATTGTTTAGAGAACCGGACCAAGGAGATATGTGCACACCGAACCACACCTACAGAAGAACACAGAACCAAGCACCAAGGGAATCCACTGAACTAATGAAGGGGATGCATGAACTTAGCCAACAAGATGACCACATTCATCCCACCGAACCAACCTACCCTGGACAGAGCTCCTAGCCGAACCGAACAATGCATATATGGAATGAAATCTGCATATATTTGGAAATTGTCGATTATATTCCTCATACCTAGGAATATTCCATTTGGATAAGATATACATGGAAACTTCCAAACTTTTTGAATTGATGAAACCACATCTTCACTTGTATAAGTACTTAAGCTTCTAACAACAATGGGGACAATTCTGGAGAGCCAAGCATACATCAATAATGATAGACAAGTCAGAGGAAAGTAGGATCTACCCATCAGGACCTTGTAATGACCCTAATTTTGACTAACATTATTTAGGACATTTAATTGGAAAAATTAAATGAAATAATGTAGATGGTTAAGGGATTGAGATTTGTTAATCAATCAGGGGTCGTGCTTTAGTGAATGTGTAAGTAAAAGAGAATAAAAATAAGTAGGAGGCGTATGATAAGGGAAAAATAGGAATAGTCTTTGTTCTTATACCCTAAACCTTCTATCATTCATTTCTTATTCATTCTCACATTTACAAACAAAACCAAAACACTTGTAAGCTTGGCTCGCCACCATTAAGAAGAATCAAAAGAAGATAAGCTGGGAAATAAGCAGAAAGCTTGAAAAAATTAATCAAAGGGCAAATCTCAACCTCCTTAACACCAAGCTAAGGTGAATAATTTGGTTTACATCTCACTTTCTATAATGATTTCTATTTCAAGGTTTGATCCAAATTATTTTGCTAATAATATGTCATGTTATGTATGTTTAAATGGATATATATATATATATATATATGCTTGTTGATGATTTATATTGTTTCATATAGATTTTATGATAAGTTTAGATTGGAAAACCTATTAAATAACATCCAAATGATTTGTGTTTTTGATATAGTGTCAAAAACATTATTTTAGAAGTCAGTTTCAAGTTTCATAATTTTCTAAATTATTGTGGATTTATTATAAATTTTCTATGAGAGAAAATAGTTAATATTGGATTTAAATCATTTAAAGCAATTATATAACGATTTTGGGTCTGAAATTTAAATATGTTAGAAAACATATTAAAAGTGAACTATTGTGATTTTTGGGGAATTTCCCTAAGTATTTTATTATGGTTACAAAATTATTTGAGTTAAGGGACTTAAATTTTTTAAATGTTTTATCAAGGAGAAGGGCTTATTTGTTAAATGTTTTTAATTGATAATTTTGAATTCGACAGCCTTTTAGAAAAGGATTTTGATAAAGAAATGGCAACCAATTACATTTTGACAAATTAGGCAGGTTAGATGAAAAGAAATTACTTTGAAAGGCATAAAATCAGTTTTGCTTGGATTTACCACTTCACCGCTTCCATTTGCTAGCTTTTGCCACCATACCTCTAGCAACGAACCTATTTGAAACCAATACACATGGTATCAAACCATTGATACGTAGTGGATTGGAGAAAGGTGGAAGGGACCGTTTTGAAACCATGCTTTCGAAGGGGTAGAGGTTAATCTTACAAGCTTTCGAATCCATTATTTACTTTTGTTTATAAAAGATGCTTTCAAAGAGGTTGAAGCCAACATTATTAGCTTTCGAACCAATCAACTTGTCTTTGTTTTAAAAAGGAGTTTTCGAATAAGTTGCCGCTTTTTGAACCTATTCGATACCCAACTGCCGTATTCATACCTTTCGAATAAGTTAAGGCCGCTTTTCTTATAGCCTTAAAACTACGTATTCGAAAGCGTGCTTTCGCCTTTTGACTTGGGAGCCGCTTTCTCAATGCTTTCGAAAGGGTAGGTTTCGAAGCTATCCTCTTCCTAATTCGTTTGTTTGGGTTAAAGCTTTCGAAAAGGATACTGTTGCTTTTGTTTCTTTGACCCAACAGTTATAATATATGTAAAACACAATGGTTTCGAAAGGAGTAATTATTAAAGGTTCGAAGCAATGTTTCCACAATCCTTTACTTGAGCCTAATACTTTCAAAAGGTATAATGTGAACGTTTCGAAAGATATGTTCTAAGTATTTTGAAAGGAAGGTTCTAACGCTTTTGAAAGATAAGTGTAAATGGTTTTGAAAGAGGATGTCTAAGGTTCTAAGTAAAGCTTTCGAAAGTTTTTAATGATTTCAAAAGGCATTTTTAAGGTTTTATAACAAGGGTTTCGTAGGTTTTACTTTGGCTTCATGACCTAAAGTTTTCTAAGTTAAAAAGGGTTTTAACTTATTTTGAAGGGATAGATAATCCCATTGATAAGATTTCAACAACGTTGTTTTGAGTAAAGCGTATATCATGGCATAAGTGTTTTGAGTAAAGAAAAGTATATGATTTCCTTGTTTTATAAAGATATGATTTCAGGGGAAAATCATTTTAAAAGATTGTTTATAAGGAAATGAAATTTGAAAATAGGGTAGTAAACCTTTAGTATATAACAGTAAATGAAATATGAATATGGTAGTTAACCCAAAGTTTATGACTCATATATTAGAAGACCAGATGGGACTGGTGTAGGGCCGCGTCCTATATTTTAGCTAATAGACCCAAGCTAATATAAGTTCAAAACTCCAGTGTGTATGGCTTTGTCACAGATGGGACTAAAATACTGTTACACACAGAAGGGAATATACAGAGAAAATGTAGGTTATTAGTGACCCTACAAAACCATTAGGATCAGTTGACCATAGAAGAAGATAGTTGAAGGCAGATAGACTAATATTTGGTCTAACAGAAGTTAGATTATTGATTATGTCTTGTAGGCCCGAGTCAGCCAATAGTTAATAGTTAGCCAGATAAACTATAATGTGGACAGATAGTCCATTGATTTCCTGGTTATTATGCATATATATTAGCTATTATTGTTATAATCAATTTGATTGCAGGATTTTGATTTGCAAGAGATATGCTTTTAAAGGATACTAGTGGGGGGAAACCCGTTCTGCTAAGCGGCATGGTCTCACTTAATATTAGTAAATCGAGATGTAATAGTATTATTCACACCAGGATTTATGTCTGACTCGAAGTTTATGTTTTCCCCTTTAAACTCTCGGGTGCTCAAAAATTTGATTTGAGTAGATTGAGAGTTAAGGACTTTTCAGGTTTAGTAGGTTGGACGAATAAGCTTCCGAAGACGTGCAGGAGGCAAAGCTATCTATGTAGGAGCTATTTAGTATTATTTCCACCATGATGTAATTATGACTGATATGTCTATCTAGTACTATGATCATCCAAGGGGGAATCATCATATGTCGCTCTTGGCGTAATTTGTAATAATTATATTTAATCAAAACCTGCGAATCGTTTTGGGATTATGTAACTAAATATGTAATATGGATTTGAAATGTAATCAGAAAAGTTGTTTTTGAAATCCTTGTTGATTTTATTCCATATTCACGTGCTTCTGATATTATGGGTACCATTAACATTACCGTATTTTATCATCGGAAGTTAATACTATGGATGGCTGCTGCATCTATAGCGCTTAGCTTTGGGCCTCAAGATAGGGGATGTTACAGATCTACTTGGCAAGATCAACCTAGCAGGATCTTCCCAACAGGATCAACCTAGCAGGATTTTCTTAAGAGGATCAGCCTAGCAGGAACTGCCTACTAGGAGCTGCCTAGCATGAACTACCTAGCAGGAACAGTCTAGTAGGAAGAGCCTGGCAGGAGCTTCCTAGCATGAACTGTCTAGTAGGAACGGACTAGCAGGAACGGACTAGCAGGAACGGCCTAGCAGGAACTACCTAACAGAGATAGCTGAACATGAATAGGTAGCCAAGAATAGCCAAACAGGAATAGTTGAACATATTGAGCTATATCTTACTTTCTATTGAGCTTTAGATTATTGTATCTTGTATCTCAGACATATATCAAAGATCTATATGAAGAAAATGGACAGTGGATGTAACACATTCTGGCCAAACCATTATAAATCTTTTTGTTCTTTACTTTGCTGCTATGTACTTTCTTGCATAACCTATATGCGATCTGCTCTCTGAAAATTGATCATGACATTAATATAATAGCTGTGTTATACACCCCATATTCACAGCTCTATAATAAATCGATTAGAGGTGTTTGTTCATTTTTTAGCAAACACTTAGTATTATGTTTTCTTTAATTTTCTTTCCTGACAATCTATATTTTGTGGTATTCAGAAGTCAAAGATTGTCATTCGGTGCTAATTTTAGGGTACTACGAAGGGTGGGTTGATACAGAAGTGATACGGGAACAGAGTTGAGTTTGAGTACCACATATCACCAGCAAACAGATGGACAAACAAAAAGGGTAAACTGGGTATTGGAGGATTTATCAAGGGAATGCATTTTGTATTTTGGAGGAGCATGGGAAGATTATTCACCACTTGTGGAGTTTGCTTATAACAATAGTTATCAAGCAAGCATTGGGATGACAACATTTGAAGCTTTATATGGATGACCCTGTGAATCACCGTCATGTTGGTGGGATTCTACCGATAAGATCATTCTTAGTCCAAAGATGATCAGAGACACTTTAGAAAAGGTGGAGTTGATACAGAAATGAATGAAGGAAGCATGGGATAGATAGAAATCTTATGCGGACAATAGAAGTGTAGACTTGGAATTTTTTGTAGGTGATTTGGTGTTTGTCAAGGTGTCACTGTAGAAGAGAGTATTTTGGTTTGGAAATTCTGGAAAACTGGCACCCTGATTTGTTGGACCTTTCCCTATGATAGAGGAAATTGGAAGTCTGGCCTATAGAGTACGACTACTTAAGAAGATGGCTAGTGTTCATGACATGTTTCATGTTTCACATTTGTGGAAATGTGTGTATGATCCATATACTGTGATAGAACCTAGGCAATTCGAAGAAGTGGAATTGGAACCTAAGGCATGTTCGTCTCGTGGTCCTATATGGATTGTTGAGCATAAAGTGAAACGACTGCGGAACAAGGTTGTGAAGTTTGTTAGAGTATAGTGGTGAAATGATCCGACAAAGAGAATATGGGAACTAGAGGAAAAGGTGTGTGTTTCCCATCCACATCGGTTTACCGTATGTACCTTACGAGTATTTGATTTTTAGTATGGGATTTATAATTGTAATGCTTGGGTATTGGTTGATTGGCTGACCTTAGGTAGAATAGGTTAGCATTTATTACCCGATGTTGTTACCTATTATTTCTGAATTTATACAGAACTTATATGCATATTAGGGTGTTTTGCATCATGCCTGATATGCTATATAAACTGCATTCACATAGGTGGCCAAAGTTAGAATTGCATCATTGCATTTCGATATTCGAATATCATATTCATGCATGTTTGAATACTTTGTTTCATGTACCTTATTTGTTGTTGATTGTTTGATTGTATGAGAATGTGCACACACATGAATGATGCAAGTGACATGGGTTAAAATTAAAAAATTAGGAGCAACGGTTACATTCTTTACGTCCTCTGTGAATTTCGAGGATGAAATTTTTTAAGGCAGGAGAATGTAATACACTAAAAATTAAGTATAATTTTAGTTAAAAGTTTCTAATATGATACTATTAAAAATACTATATTTAATGAATTGATTAATAAATAAATTATAAAGAGGGACAAAATGGTCAGTTTACAAATAATGAAATCTCATAATGAAACCAGCGCTATTGCGACCGTCTTATTTTTCTGATTCGTGTAGTATATTTATTTGTGTCATTTGGAACTCGTATGAAGGAGATACGACCAAAAATTTTGTAACAAAAAAGCCTAACTTATTTTTATTTCAGAAACTAAATTTCCCATTTCTCTTCTTCTTCCCCAATTGTTCTGACTAAACCTAAATCCCCAAATTCAAAATCAAACTATGAAATTGAAACCCCAAATCGAAGAATAAGACAAAGGCAAGAACGTAGGAGTGACTAGTGACATTAGAACGGTGAATTGATAGGGATTCTATCTCTGGACAGCAGAGTAAATTGAGGCTAGAGACTTGAGTTGGAAGGAATCGACTAGGATGAGTAGGTTTGCTAAATTTGATATTTACTCGCTTGATTTCATAGTTTAATATGGTTAAAAAATTTAATTAAATAAATAAAATTCAAAGTTTATCTTTATGGCTTCTGGAAATCTTGTATAACCTGATTAATGAATGATTATAGAGTAATTAAATGGTTAGCGGATGAATATAATGCCTATGTAAACTTTATATGTAGAATTAGACATATTTGAGATATACATTTGAGAAATTCATAGTAAAATGAAAGGAAATTATAGAAATAAATTCCTAGGATGAAATATGATATTAGTAGGCCTAAATATAATTCTTATGTATTTTTATGTAATTTACATGAATTTATATGGTGATTTTTCATGTTTCTACAAAGGCAGTCCAAAACTATAAATTTGATGATTTGAGATATTTAAATACATCAAATTGAAATCAAACTAATTTCCGATATTAGATATGATGATTTCGGGTCTAAAAAGTATTTTTGCATAATTTAATTCAATTATATGAATTTATAAGTATATATTTATAATGGGGGAATTAGGGAAAAGGACAAACTTTGAAAAAAAAATTAGGCTAAAAGACATAAAGTTTTATTTTTAGGCTGAAGGAAAAATGCTAGTAATAATTAGCATTATATTCAACTTTTACACTATACAAAATGCTAGTTATATCTAGCATTATATTCAGTTTTACCATATACAAAATGCTAGTTATAACTAGCATTGTCCTTCAGCCTAAAAAGCAAACTTGTTGTCCTTCAACCTAAATTTTTTTCTAAGTTTGTTCTTGTGCCTATTTTCCTATTTATAATATGTGAAAAGCATCCTGGAAATTGTATATTATTGATTTGGTGTACATATTCATATCAAAATGGCACGAAAATAATTTTTAAAGTTTATGTTTATATGAATTTTGAAAATTTATATAGAGGTATATTTATTAAGATATGATTAATTTAGTGAAAGTGTAGTAAAGGATGAAAATGTGTAGATGTGAATATATATATATATATATAATATGATGTGTGTATATAAAATATAGTTTAGAAATTCGGATTTTGTTTTGGAAATTTAGTACATATATTTTAGTATGGAATATATTTACTTTGATTTAAACTATATATATAAATTTATATAGTGATTTTTAATGTATGAAAGTTAAAGAAATTATAGTTTTAAAATAACAAATGATGAAAGAAATTTATAGGAAAAATTGTATGATATGTCATGAATATATGTTGCATAAGTATGAAAATAAGAATTTAATAAATCATAAGAATAAGAAGATAAAAATGAGTTGAAATTGAAAATATACAAAACTAGAAAACTGGCTCCAGTCATGTACATCGGTCGATCGGTGGTCGCGCACCATTGCACCGGTCATCGAATAAATTTGTTAATCTGAACCTAGGCCTTATACAAGCCATAATATATAAGTAATATATAATAAATTAAAGGCTCACATCGGATTCCTTCAGTATGTTTGGCACGAGTGAAGGGGTAGAAGACGTACCCTAGCCTAAGTAGCAACACGTGTTAGTGCATGGGTATTGCATGCCCTCGTGGTGCGATGTTTATAAGTTATTCCATTAAGTTTGATTATTGAATAGGAATAGAGCCAAAACGAGAGGGAGTCATGAATATGGATGTTGCGAGCTGGCTGCAACACAACCGTCATTGGGTATAGCAAGGTTCACAGTTTGTCCTATTTATTTGTGATACGACTATACAATTTATTGTATGGACAAATGTGAGATTAATTGCCTTATTTTAGATCGAATATAGTAACATGGTTATACGAAACTCTATCATTTTAGAACAAATATGAATTGTATATTAGATTTGATATGAATTGAAATGACTAAAAGTATAATGATATGGCAGCTTATCATTTTTGATTATGTTATATTATGGAACGAGTATAGGATATGTAGAATTTAGTTATAATCACTCGGTAGACTTTTAGTTTGTTCCCCCTCTCCACCATGGTTCCTTTGTTTATGATATGTGATAGTTTGATAGAGATAGGTCAGATTAAGATGATGCTGGAGGCTCAGGTGATGAAGGCGTGTTATATATATATTAGTATGTGCATGTGATGACATGTGTATATAAGTAAGATACTTGAAGTATTGTATGGATTTGGATTTGTATTTTGTGTTTGTGTGTATCAGTGACAAGTGAATGTATGGATCGGTTTGGTAATGACATGTTACTATTTGATTATTATATTTTGTGTACCTTCCACTGTGAGTTTTGAAAGGCAAATTAAATAGTTTTTGTTTTGTGTTCTTATATCAATCTCCTAATAATCCGTTGTTTTTCGGTGTCTCTGGTAATAATTATCATTTTATGTTAGAAACCAGAGGTCTGAAAACAGCGGGTTGTTACAGATATGCTCTATTATCCAGCCTTTTGGCCAAACAGTGTTTAGACGAACCTGATAAGTCGAACTTGAAAGTTATCGAGGTGGAGGGCCGAGAGAAATCGCTTATAAGTCCAAAAACCTAGTGCGATCAAGACCATAAGATGAATGCACATCCATCTTGAAGTTCAACAACACCAATCAATCAAAGTGATGGATCGATACTGATCTATCCTTATGGTTTGGTACCGATCCATACTTTTCCACCCAAAACACTCCAAACTTAGAATGCTTCAAACCAAGGTGATAGCAACCCCTTCTGAACCTCAAAACATCGTTCACATATAATTCATCATCGAGCACCTCGAGCACTTGAAGTAATAACTCCATTCCACCACCGATCCAACTTGTTGATGCAAAAACAAGCTTCTAGAAAGGCAACCAAGGCAAAGACATGAAGCTAACAACAAGTTACATTTACATAAGGCAATGGAAGAGATCCATAAGCAGATCTTATGGATAGGTACCTGTAACGACCCAAGAGATTTTCGACCCCGAAAATTCCAGATAGTTAGGAAAAGAAGAAAGAGATAGAAGAAGAAGAAACAGGAACACAACACTGATTCTCACAAATCGCAGCGGATCAAAATATAATGTCAAATAATAACAGTTTACAAAAGAATACATGTGTCTGTCAATTATACTTTTACATCAGAGTTACACTCATACACAAACACTGGACATATACAAATCGCATGTCTCAGATAAACAGAAATAATATCACAGCAGAAACACTCCATACGTTCCTACCATCCAGCTCGTCTCCTGAGCTCCAGAACGTCTTTACCTGAAAATCTGTAATACTCGGTCTGACCCGAGCATTACATCAAAGTAACACCCGGGTCAGGCTGGAAACCAGCGTGAGTAAACCCATTTAAATTGAAATTCCCAGCTATAACATATGTGAATACCAGGGTAACTCGTACCTTTTACGAGTTCTTACTTTATTATAGTCAATCATTTATCACACACATCAGTTCTTAGATTAAATGTCCATGTTACTTTATCCCATTCCGGCCTTTAAATTTTACATATCCAATTTATAAGGAATTTGATTACTAATCGAAGTGGTTTCGGGTATTTACTGATTACCCGACCCCGGTCTCTTCGATTTCAATGTCATTTCTAATTCCAGTTTAAGTAGATACAAATCAACTATAATACAAGGTATCATAGTCACACAGAAAATTAATTATCAATTGATACTCCACATTATTTCTGTTCAATCCATCATATCATATCACCGTACATCACAACTCAATATCAGAGATATTCACAATCCAAGTCATCCAATATCATTAAATCATCCATAAGCAAGATTTATTATATATAATTCCTAATTAATTTAATTAATCTCCAATTAAATTAATCAGCATCTTTAATTACTTGGATTACCTTAATCCTGCTTACTTAACATTAATTAATTAGAATCCAATTAATCAATCATTCTTTAATCATCCATCTTAATTAATCCCCCTTGATTAATTATTCTTTAATTACATTAAGTAATTAACCTTTTATTATCACATAGATTAATTACTCTTTAATTATTAATTAATAAAACTTAATTAATTACTCTTTAATTATTAATTAATAACCAATAATTAATCTTCAATTACTTAATTTATTAATCTTTAATTATTAACCTTGGAATCAAATTAATCATTAACTATTGATTAACTTAAAATTTTTAAATTAAATTAATAGTTAAAACACTTATCTTAATTAATTTGATTAATTAAGTTCAAAAATAACATAAGGATTTACTTAATTAATTACAACTTAAAATTAATTTCACAACTTTAATTAAAAAACATTAATTAATTAAGTATTACTTAAAATAGTTTAAAGAAAATTAGTTTTAAAACTTGATTTTTGTTTAAAATTTAAAAATTGTTAACTTCAGATTTATAACCCGAGACAATCCCGTGTTTTCACGAACCAATACCCGAGAAAATCCTTCGTCGTTCCCAAATAAACTGTGCACTGAAACATGGTGCACATGCACCCATCGCCGGCGACACTCCAGCGCCCATGACCACCATCGCCAAGTCATCGATCGACTCCTCTTTCGATCTCAACAACTTAATCACCAAAACAATCTCGAAAACGAAAATTAACAAGATCGAACCCCTAGGAACAACACTCCGACCAAAAGATCACCTCGTCCAGGTGACGCCGACCTCCAGAGAACACAAACCTTCGTCTGGAGCCTCGCTACGAACCAAACCCTCAATTTCCCTACGATCGACCTCCTCCGGTGCTCCGACGATGGAGAAGTAACCATCATTTTGACCTCGACCAAAAACCCACTCGAAACCCTACATCGACCAATCCCTGTTGCCATGATGAACTAGAATTACTTCGACTATTTTTGCCGAACTCTACGATCACCAGACTCGCTACAGCCAAGACCCCGATCACCCAAACACCACCGATCACCAGAAAAGGCATAAAACCCATTTCCTGATCAACACTTGAATTCTCTCTCGATTTCAAGTTAAAAATTGTGATTTAACTTTTAAAAATCATGGTTTTTAATGGAGATTACGATTATATAGGTGAATCCAAGAATTATTATACATGAGTTTTACCTATTTATAAATTTTCCACTGTCTTTTCTTTATTCCAGAATTATACAAAATTATTTCACTTAAAAATAATTTTAAATCTTTTTTTTACGTTTAAACAAACATGATTCCTTTGAATTACTAAGCCTAACAGAGACTAGATAAGGAGAATTGGAATTTTTGATCTAAATTTTGAACTCGGTAACTTAAACAGAGATGATCTCTGACACATCCATACATACACATAGTTTCTATATTCATATATACATATATTCATATTCACAACAAACATGCATATATATATATTCAACATGCATCACAATTTTACTTCAAACTTCTATCGCATGAATCCAATTAAAACTGTTTAAGCTTAATTTACTCACATATTTTGTTGAACAGAGGAAAGCTTTTGAAATCTGGAAATTGATTTCTTTGATCTTTTTCTTCTCTGGACTGTTCTGCTTGCTTTGCCCTTATTTGATTCTTCCTGTACTGTTGGAGCTTCCTAGTTCCTTTCAAATTTAAATGGAAGCTTACTTTTTTTTTGAGAACATGAACAAACACATGCTCGGCTATATATATATGTGAACGAGAGTGTACAGGGTAAGCCAATGCTGGGACTTTGTGTGTATACAGGCTTGCATTTATTTCCTTTTATTCATTTAATTTTCTTTTGAACATATGTTGACCTGACTTAACAAAAGGCGGTATTGTGCAATATATGGTGGCTGCCTATGAGTGTACAGGCTTTTCATTTTTTTTTGATTTGCTGTATACTCTTTCTTCTGATTTGATTTAAAACTGATTTGATTTTTAAGTTTTGTAAGCTTGAAATGATGTATTGTATGCTATAATTTAATGCTTGTCTCCCTATGTGTTTACAAGTATTTTTATATGAATTTTATGTATGTATATGTATCTTTTTGTGTATATGCTTATACACTTCCAATTTATAAATACTATATGCTTCTCCATTTATGTATACATATATACGTATTATTTATTTTATCATATGTACATTTATGCCTTCCTATATATATTTTACCTTATTATGTTTACATTTATATTATTTCTATATGTTATGAACATCATAAGCTTGTATGTATGTATATATATATATTGGATATATTACCTTACATATATATATATATTTATGGATGTTTTATCTTTAATTTATATGGTGGGGTTTATTATTTATTTTCTACGAGATTTATCATATCCAGAGATTTTAAAATTCAATGTTTATTATGGTTTTTAAATCAATTGATATATCCAGATATCTTTAATCACCAGAATTTTATTTGTTCGACAAATCAAAACTAATATTTCAATGATCTAATTCAGTTAATTACCAATTAACTTCCGTTAAAAACCCGGGTCGTCACATTCCTCCCCCCTTTAGAACTTTCGTCCTCGAAAAGGAACGAAACGAATTTATGAAAATGCTTAAAATCATATAATTATTCTTTGATCATTTTTAAAACACTTTTTAATATCTATATAATATTATTTCAAAGTAGTTTTTATAAAAATACTTTTATAACTCGATGTTTCAATAAGTCCATCCTTGTTCTCATAGAAATTCGGTCATACGTTGATCAGTCGTAGGACTGAAAATCTATAAGTACTTGGTAAACCCATTTCCAACACCTAGTGAAAATACTTGGAAAATATTTTGGTGAAAATATAGAAAACATTTTGGAAATAGAGGAAACATCTTTGGTTAGAATGCTCTGGAAATCATCACCCCTATCCATGGTCGCAGTTAACCCGATGGTTACGTTGCCGTCCCGGCAAAATCCATAGATAACTGTAGGCCTCCGCGCCTCCCGATTATGCCATGGAACCCACTACAGATTGCAGTTATACCCGAGTTTTACGTTGCTATCACAGCAAAAACCAATATAACTGTAGGCATCAGCGCCCTCGAATTTCGCTGCCAAAAGAATGAAACTTCTCCACTTGACCATAGATCGCAGTCTACCGATGTTACGTTGCCATCCCGGCAAAATCAAGTGTAGACTATTGGCACTCATCCTCCACAAGATTTTCGCTATGGTCCTCACAGTAAATCGCAGCGACTTCGAGTTACACTGTCGTCACAGCATAACCCAAATGCCCCTGTAGGCATCAGCACCCTCGACTTTCGCTACCCAACAATCCTCAGGAACTAGTTTGTCCGGACTCCTCACAGGATCAACTTTAGAACCCCCCCTTAGGGCTCAAGGCAGTACCACCCTGTGGCACTCCTTAGAAGTTCATTTAAGGGAGCGCCTTTTTCCCCAGAGCCACTTTCAAAACACTTTGTACTATACACATATAGTATTTTCCAAATCATACACCTAGTATGAATTTCATATAAATCTCCTTTCTCAAAATCGATTATCCCAAAATCGATAATTCATAAACTAGGCTTTCCAAATTCCAAATTTGATTTTCCTTAAAAAATCAAAAGCCCTTTTTTAGAAATCCATAGGTTCCCAAAACCTTTTTTCAAAATCATTTTCACAAAATCCTTTATATATACGCATATATATATATATATATATAATAACCTTGGGAAATTTTTGAATCACTTCATACTTGTATAAATTCACTTTTATACTTCAAATACTTTCAAAACCCTTTTCTTCAGGCAATAGATTCAACAAGGGAAGTTTACCATATATAACAAAGATATATAAATTTGTTTATTCCAAATCAAATATTCAAATTTGATTACTCTTTTATAAAGTTATTCACCACATTACCTTTCTTCATAAAGTGAATCTAAAATCATAGAAATTTCCAATTTCCATTTTACCTCATCATATATTCCACAAAATATACTTTTCATTTCAAAGACCATTTTACAGTTCTTATCCATAAATTTTCAATGCCAATTTCATTCAAACCCGTACGATGAACACATACCATTCATACGCTATATCAATCTGATCGCTCACTCGATCACACAATTTCAGTTCCGAACTAGTATTGTCCACCCGACTTCCTAGTGCGGACTTAGATCTAGTTTCTTGATCAGAAACCGTCATTCTCCTTGCATAGTCACAACTATGATAGAGTATATCCAGAACCAATCAAAATTCCATATCCAGGTTCGCCGTCGAAAAACGAGTGAAAAATCCCAAATCGGATCGATAATACTATCTCGAAATTCTGTGCTTGAATCTGGATCAAATCAATATACGTACATCCTACGTATTTATCTTCATTGATTATCAGTTAAATCAATTTCCTTTCATCCTTACCTTGATTTTATTCACTTATTCACATTTGCCTTAATCCCCATTTGGATTATCACTTCAATTCTTATCTCAGTTGGGTATTTAATCAATAAACAGTTTGCATCTAACCAGCTTGAATTTAGAAAATAATTTTGAAAAGTTTAAGATAGTTAAGTGGTTGTAAAATAGTTATTTGGTTGTAAAATAGCTGTAGAATAGTTAAGTAGTTATAAAATAGCTGTAAAATAAGTATAAGATAGTTTGGGTTTTTATAAGAAAGGTTGTATAGTAAATAGATAGGAAAAATAGATTTAAGGCAGTTTATATTAAAACAATTTATTTGAAAATAGTTTCAGAGTCAAACTGGTTCAATTTCCCAATCTCCACTTCAATCAATTTAATTTAAGTTTCCACTTCCATTTAAATTGACTCAATTCTAATTTGAATAACTTCAATTTCCCTTGAACTTGATTTATTCCCAATTCAAGTTGAATTAACCTTAATTTCTTTCCAAATTCAAATCAAATTCCATTTGATTATAAACATATTCACTTTAATTACAATTCCGAATCATTCAAATTAATTTAGACTAATTTCAAATTGAATCCACTTCAATTTCAAATCATTTCAATTTCTATATGAATTAAAATTCCTATTTGAATTTGAACTCATTCAATCTTCAATTTTATTTCAAATTAATCCAATTCAAATTTCCCATTTGAATTTTATACTTATCCATCTTCAATTCTAATTAATTCAAATTAAATTCAATTTGAACTAATGAAATCTAAATCTCAACCTTAAACCATCTCGAATTATATAAATTCGAGTTAAATTTTCAAATGTTGATTTAACCCCTTAAGTCAAATTAACCTTTATCAATAATCCAAATCTTTAAATAATTTAATTCTGAATCCAATTCTCAAATTCCATTTTAAATTATCTTTACTTAACTTATTTCAAAGTTCAAATAAGAGTTCAAAACAATTTTATCTTAAAAATTCAATTTATTACCCAATTTTATCTTCCAGTTTTGAAACCAGTTCTTAAACAAATTTTAATTTACAAATTCAATTATTCAAATTTTCAATTCAAAGTAATTCCATATACTTAATTTAAAATTAAAGTTTAATTTCCCTTTTATCACAATAATGGATATATTACCACACTTCATTCTTCATTCATTTAAACAATCCAATTCATAATTTAAAGATTATTAATAACAATAGGATGACATCATCCAATTTATTCTAAAACATCCACCCATTTCCAATTTCCAGATCTCAAACCCATTTTGAGATCATACAAACTCCCAATTCAAATTAACCATTTAACTCCCCAAGTTAAATCTCAATTTCATCTTGAAATTTCCAATTCAGGTTGCTTGTAAACTTATTTAACTTTCCCAAAGTTAAATTCAATTTAATTTCATTAACCTTACACAATTTGAATTCCTTCTTCAAATTTTAAACTTCACATTGATAATCTTATAAGTTCAACAACTTATCACCTTGGGTATCACATCTCATTCCAAATTTAAAACTCAACATTTAGAGTTTATTTCAAACCATCTTTGATAATATGAATATTCCTCATATATACATATTATTTCCTTTACACTCTAAGTTATCCTTAAATTTTAAATCACCTTTGGTTTTAGTTCAAAACAGTTTTCTTTAATGCTTTCAAACAACTTTTATTTTAAATTAAGATCACATTCAAAATATTCTGAATAATACTCTTTACTATTTCTATTAACATTTGAAACAATTTCAAAACTTTTCAATTTACATCCTTTCTAATTTACAAGTTATTCACATCTAATGGTTACTTCCTTAAAACATTTATTTGCTTATTGGAAAACAATCAGCCTATTTAAACTCAATAACCATTCTATTTCTGGTTTGAACCCAATTCTAATTCATCTTATTTATATAGTTCATTTTATCCAATCCTTATTTGGATATGTATATATATGTTACTTAATTTCTTATTTAATAACCAATTATTGCTTTATAAATATGATATAAGCTTTTATAAAATCATCCAGTTTTAAAACCATTTTTAAAACCTTTATATAAGAAAATAACAAGTACGCTCTCATATATATATATACACACACACACACTGAACTCATCCTAGGGTAATACTAACCCTATCCCTGATGAGTAAACCCACCAGAGCCAAGGTTTTCGCTTAACCCTTTTCTCTGATACCAAATGAAACGACTCGAGGCAGTGGCGACCGGTAGGCTTTTCAACCATCCCAGACCCACCGTGGCTTTCACTGGTACCTCAAATTTGCTTTTACGGCCAGCCTCTCGACTCGCAACCAACCCAAGGCCTTATACTACCTCAAAGGGACATGTAGGGGTAAGAGTCTCCCGTTCGCCACCAAACGCAAAGAGAGAACCCCCTATCATGCTGTAATATCGCAAACCCGATCCCGGTCTCTTCGATTTCAATGTCATTTCTAATTCCCGTTTAAGTGGATACAAATCAACTATAATACAAGGTATCATAGTCACACAGAAAATTAATTATCAATTGATACTCCACATTATTTCTGTTCAATCCATCATATCATATCACCGTACATCACAACTCAATATCAGAGATATTCACAATCCAAGTCATCCAATATCATTAAATCATCCATAAGCAAGATTTATTATATATAATTCCTAATTAATTTAATTAATCTCCAATTAAATTAATCAGCATCTTTAATTACTTGGATTACCTTAATCCTGCTTACTTAACATTAATTAATTAGAATCCAATTAATCAATCATTCTTTAATCATCCATCTTAATTAATCCCCCTTGATTAATTATTCTTTAATTACATTAAGTAATTAACCTTTTATTATCACATAGATTAATTACTCTTTAATTATTAATTAATACAACTTAATTAATTACTCTTTAATTATTAATTAATAACCAATAATTAATCTTCAATTACTTAATTTATTAATCTTTAATTATTAACCTTGGAATCAAATTAATCATTAACTATTGATTAACTTAAAACTTTAAATTAAATTAATAGTTAAAACACTTATCTTAATTAATTTGATTAATTAAGTTCAAAAATAACATAAGGATTTACTTAATTAATTACAACTTAAAATAAATTTCACAACTTTAATTAACAAACATTAATTAATTAAGTATTACTTAAAATAGTTTAAAGAAAATTAGTTTTAAAACTTGATTTTTGTTTAAAATTTAAAAATTGTTAATTCAGATTTATAACCCGAGACAATCCTGTGTTTTCCCAAACCAATACCCGAGAAAATCCTTCGTCGTTCCCAAATAAACTGTGCACTGAAACATGGTGCACATGCACCCATCGCCGGCGACACTTCGTCGCCCACGACCACCATCGCCAAGTCATCGATCGACTCCTCTTCCGATCTCAACAACTTAATCACCAAAACAATCTCGAAAATGAAAATTAACAAGATCGAACCCCTAGGAACAACACTCCGACCAAAAGATCACCTCGTCTAGGCGACGCCGACCTCCAGAGAACACAAACCTTTGTCTGGAGCCTCGCTATGAACCAAACCCTCGATTTCCCCATGATCGGCCCTCCTCCGGTGCTCCGACGATGGAGCAATAACCATCATTTCGACCTCGACCAAAAACCCACTCGAAACCCTACTTCGACCAATCCCTGTTGCCATGATGAACTAGAATTACTTCGACTATTTTTGCCGACCTCTACGATCACCAGACTCGCTATAGCCAAGACCCCGATCACCCAAACACCGCCGGTCACCAGAAAAGGCATAAAACCCATTTCCCGATCAACACTTGAATTCTCTCTCGATTTCAAGTTAAAAATTGTGATTTAACTTTTAAAAATCATGGTTTTTAATGGAGATTACGACTATATAGGTGAATCCAAGAATTATTATACTTGAGTTTTACCTATTTATAAATTTTCCACTGTCTTTTCTTTATTTTCAGAATTATACAAAATTATTTCACTTAAAAATAATTTTAAATCTTTTTTTTACGTTTAAAAAAACATGATTCCTTTGAATTCCTAAGCCTAACAGAGACTAGATAAGGAGAACTGGAATTTTTGATCTAAATTTTGAACTCTATAACTTAAACAGAGATGATCTCTGACACATCCATACATACACACAGTTTCTATATTCATATATACATATATTCATATTCACAACAAACATGCATATATATATTCAACATGCATCACAATTTTACTTCAAACATATATCGCATGAATCCAATTAAAACTGTTTAAGCTTAATTTACTCACATATTTTGTTGAACAGAGGAAAGCCTTTGTAATCTGGAAATTGATTTCTTTGATCTTTTTCTTCTCTAGATTGTTCTGCTTGCTTTGCCCTTATTTGATTCTTCCTGTAGTGTTGGAGCTTCCTAGTTCCTTTCAGATTTAAATGGCAGCTTACTTTTTTTTGTTTTTTTTGAGAACATGAACAAACACATGCTCGGCCATATATATATAAATATATATATATATATATGTGTGTGTGTGTGTGTATATATGTATATATATATATATATCTGTGTGTGAACGAGAGTGTACAGGGTAAGCCAATGCTGGGACTTTGTGTGTATACAGGCTTGCATTTATTTCCTTTTATTCATTTAATTTTCTTTTGAACATATGTTGACCTGACTTAACAAAAGGCGGTATTGTGCAATATAGGGTGACTGCCTATGAGTGTACAGGCTTTTCATTTTTTTGATTTGCTGTATACTCTTTCTTCTAATTTGATTTAAAATGATTTGATTTTTAAGTTTTGTAAGCTTGAAATGATGTATTGTATGCTATAATTTAATGCTTGTCTCCCTATGTGTTTACAAGAATTTTTATATGAATTTTATATATGTATATGTATCCTTTTGTGTATATGCTTATACACTTCCAATTTATAAATACTATATGCTTCTCCACTTATGTATACATATATACGTATTATTTATTTTATCATATTTACATTTATGCCTTCCTATATATATATATATATATATTACTTTATTATGTTTACATTTATATTATTTCTATATGTTATTAACATTATAAGCTTGTATGTGTGTATATATATATTGGATATATTACCTTACACACACACACATATATACATATATATATATATATTTATGGATGTTTTATCTTTAATTTATAGGGTGGGTTTTATTATTTATTTTCTACGAGATTTATCATATCCAGAGATTTTAAAATTCAATGTTTATTATGGTTTTTAAATCAATTGATATATCCAGATATCTTTAATCATCAGAATTTTATTTGTTCGACAAATCAAAACTAATATTTCAATGATCTAATTCAGTTAATTACCAATTAACTACCATTAAAAATCCGGGTCATCACAGTACCGATCCATGCCTATGGATTAGTACTAATCCATAGTAAATGCTGATATGGCCACAATCTTTTCATGGTCAACTACTGTTGGACATGGGGAATGTGGCCTAGAATGTGGTGGAGGGATTCCCGGCTACCTTCAGCTATAAATAGAGGTGGAGGGGGTCATTTTGGGGGATCTTTTCTATTGTATACCTTGTAATTCTCTTGTAATCCCAAGGCCCATATCGATCCATAAGAAGAGAAACTGTAAATAGCAATATTATCAATTGAAAAGCAAAGTGAACATAGGCATTAGTTGGCCGAACCACTATAAACGCTGTGTGTGCTGCTTTTCCACGTTTTCCATTATTTTTCTTCATTTAATTCTCTGCTTTAATATCTTGGGTTCTTTTGCCATATTCAGGTATAAACATTTTGATGCTTTCACTAAGAAGGTTATTCTCAAGACATTTGGACCAATCAGCCACCGTTGGATTGCTTAAATCTAGGAGATAGATCTAGTTTCTCTATTTTTTGCATTTTGAACTACTTAGATTTCTCGAAATCTACACAAACCACTTTCAACTATGGCCCTACAAAGAGACTGATTTACCGCTTCAAGAGCCACTAATGACGCTGAGAATGCTGGCATTCAACATGAGAAGAAGTTGCACAACCAATCGCTGTCGAGGTCCAGAATCCAATCAAAGTGATAACTAGAGTCGAGATAAACCGCATGATGAAGCAAAATAGAAGATAAGTTGCAAGAAAGATGCAATGAGTTGAATCAACAAATGTTGGAAAGCACCAAATAGCTGAATGAGTTAACCTAGAGTCGTCGAAGAAGCAAGAGGGACCCGACACCTGTCGATTCAGAGTTTGATAGTTCCTCTTCATCGAGGTAGAGGTGGAGACAAAGAAAGCAAAAAATGATCCGGAATGAAGATGTCACTTTGAAACAGAGGCCACAAGCAAGTTGTAACGACTCGAATTTTGATCACTTTAATCAAAGATATTTAAATTATTTTAAATATCCAAATATAGATTATTTTTCAACAAATAATCGAGTTTTAAGTAATAAATAATAATAATTAACTTATTTTGGAAAATTGTTCAAAAAAATATTTCTTTTGGAAATATACCGATAAAATGACCAAAAACCGTTTTATCAATAAACAAATTTATAATCATCAAACGTCATGCACAGATCTGGATACATACACTTTTTTTACCTACTCAAATAAGATTATGAAATAAAAATTTATTATAGTATTTTTGGAAAAATAAATGTATTTATGACATCATTAGTAATACCCTTATATTTAAATATAGATTTATGAATTCTAAATTGAGATTTAATAATTTAATAATTATTATGATTATTCAAATAATTATTTTAAAATGATGATAATTCATTTTAGTTATAAAGTGATAATAAATCATTTGTACTAATTTTATGAAGATATATAGTGGATTTAAAAATATAAGAAAATTTGTATCGCTTAATCGATATAATAGCGATTTTTGTAAATATTTGGTTTATTTTTATTTTTATGGTTTTATAATTCAAATATGATCATTTTTATTCATCTAAAATGATAAGCAAATAGTTTTCAAATTTTGTTTACAAATATATGTACGTTAATTAATAAGTGAAAATATGACCTAAAATTGGAATTAAAATTCATAACGGTTTGACATATATAAGTTATACAACATTGTTTATGTAACTTGTACATGTTTGTGGCATGCACACAAATATATTAACATATACATATAACAACGGTAGAAAAGTAGAAATATATTTACATATGGTAAATATGAAAAAAAATATCTAAGATATTTATAAGTTTAAAAAGCAAATATCTTCTCACATCACATCCACCTTAGACCCCCATCAACACTACCATCACCTCCACATCATCCATTACATGGAGGGGGTGGGCCGCTATGCGTTTTAGGGTAGCTAGGAGGAATGGCAAGGTGTAGTTTTGTCCAGTCATGTTATTATATTTTGGTTTGCTAAAATCCTATAAATACCCCACCACTTCTTCATATTTTCACACAATTTTCTTCACTTCTCCACATTATCAAACTTATTAATGGATTCTCATGTTAACAAAGTCATAGAGAAAAATATCTTAAAAAGAAATTAAATAAGCATATTATATATATAGTAATAAAACATATCAAAACAACTTCAAAACTCCTCCTTTCCACCATAGAAACCCACGGCCACCACCTTTCTCCACCCTTGGCCGAGCCCTCCACCATAGGCTGTGACTTCCCTAGCTAGGTCGAGCCATCCAAGGCTCTCAAGCTCGATTTTGTGGAGTTTTATTTCGTGATAGCGCATCCATAGTCAATTTTAAATTAGCTCGAGGGAAAATGAAGGTGAGAAAATCCTAAACTATAGTTATATATATCATTGGATGATATATATGTTTGGATATGATTGTCAATGATGGTTGCCTAATATGGTTGTTGAATATATAGACAAGTCACGTTAACACACATCGATAAGCACAAAGGAAATCACTCTCCTTTATTGAATAAAATGGTGTATATGGAATGTTTAAACCTCTTAAAAATGGTTTAATATCATTTAGAAATGTTTTATAAACATTTAAAAGCATTTTGGCAAACTTTAAATGAATATTGAAAACTGAGTCAAAAATAAGCGCGTCGCGTGACGGTAGTTCGCGACTTTGCGCATAAAAGTCAAAAGAATATATAAAATGGAATATAGCTCGGAATTCTTTGAGATAAGAATTTTACGTACTATTATATCTATATTTTTCAAATAAAGAAAAAAAATCAAGATTTTGATAAGTAGATTTTAAAATATGAATAAATCAAGTTCTCGAAAAATCGCGGTTTTGCAGTTCGGAATCCATAAAAGGATTTCTTTAAAAAAGATATTTTAAAATTGTTTAAAAATATTAAATAAATTCTAAAAATCTTTTAAAATATTTAGAAATTGATTTGAGTTATAAAAATGAATTTCGAAATGATAGAAAAGTCGTTTTGGTCAATACAACTTAAAAAGCATCATTCGCAGCACTTTTCTATAACTTTTGAAATATAGTTTTAAACGCAACCATTATTTTCCAAGTCTTTTATAGATGTTTTTAAATGATTAATAAAGTATTTTAAAGGTTATTTGAAGGATTTATGAAGTAGTTAAATAAATAGTTAAAAGTTAATTGAGTATGTTAAAAGATTTAGAGTCGATCAAATAACTTGACCACCTTATGGGTGATAGAGAGATAGTGTAGCTTGAGTTTGGAAAACAAGTTTCTTGCTCTCCCCGGCTATCTGGATTGGCCCGACGGAAGGGATAGTAAATTTGATTTACCCAAATCAAAATTTTCCAAAGTATAAAGGATATAATTTTCCAAATATAAATTACTTGAATTTTATGGAGATAATCTTCTTATACTTAGTGTTAAATTCCAAAGAGGGAACTCTTACTATTCGTGGAATTTAAAAGGTGATTTGCCGTTATTCCTCCCATAGTACTTGTTGAATATGGAAATTGATATTGAGTAGAATTAGATGATTTATATAGATTCTGCTCATTTAATATTTATTGGTTTTGGGATTAAACATCTCAGATAACATGGTTTCAACTAAATAAAAAAAATTGATTTTTGAATTAAGAAATCTTTATTAAGATTTAACTAAACAATTTTCCAAAAAGAGGTTTAATGATTCTGTATATACCGAAAAGAAATGTTTTAAAGATATATGTCTCTTGAAGATATTTTTGATAAAAAGGAAGTTATAAATCAAAAGGATAATTCCCAATTTACTTAACATTTCTTTCATTGATGATTGATTCAAAGGAACCAGGGTCGGATTTGGGTGATTCCTACCTAAAGACCACTTCAAACCAATTTATATGTTCGAAAATAAAATACATGGTATGATATGATTTGGAAGACGGAATGTGGGGCTGCTTGTCACTAACCCTCGGGGGAAATTTCCTATGTCATATTTAGGTTACAATAGTTCTTCATTGAGATCTTCGATGCAAGGGCTTCTCGCTACTAATCCTAGGGATAATCCCCGATAGGATGTGGTAGGAGAGCTCCTTCAGTTTGTTCTGTTCTTGGACAACTTGTATGGATGAATGTCTAACATTGCATTTCTAATTACATTAATTGATCTCTATGAACATATCATCTGTTTGGTGGTGGAGAAGGCAACTTCTCTTAGCTTAACACCCTTTCCTGAAACGTATGAGCTTAGGAGTTATACGTTTGTAGAAATCGGTTGTGTGATTATGGATTGACAATGTGGCATTCAAAGTGGAATGTGCTATGTGAAAGGTAATCGTTACCTCGGGCCTCATCACCTGGTAATGGCTTAAACAGGGTACGCCATAAGGCTATGTGGTTCACAACCATTAAGGTGTGATCATCACCTTTCTAGATTACTCTCTATATGCCAAGTATGTGGTGTATTCTATGGGGCCCCATATAGGTAGGTAACGACCGGGGTAATGTCATATTCGGTTTCTATCCAGGCCATGTATGAGTGCCAAATAGGGATAGACCAGTCTTGCCAGATGTGGAGGATTATTTGTGTATCCTCGGTACATTCCTCCAGAGATGTACTGTACGGAAGGTAGTCCCTTACCTACCATTGTATTGAAATCCATTCTCCAATAAGTGCCTTTGGATTTAGTTGTAAACCTATTATGCTGTCAAATTTAACCAATGTAACAATTTCAACTAAGATTCATAAGTTTATTTGAAAAGTATTTCAAAGAATGTCAATAAAAATAATATTCTTAGATTTTGCGTAGCAAATGTTTTGGTTATCATAAGGAAAAACCCGTTTTGTGTTTATGTGCTGCGTGGTCTTATGAGATACCTTTGTTTTCAACATACGTATTTTGAGTTTCTCACACCAGTCCCACGACTGACCCAAAGTTTATTTTCCTTTTACCTTAACCTTCGGATTCCCTAATTTTGTTAGGCAGCATAGTTGTCAGGTTTAGTTAGAAGAAATCTAGATGGAGCTCGAAGCATGGAGTTAGAAGATTTTTCTGAAGGTTGTTATCTGTTACCACCACGCTTGTGTATCATTATATTCCGCATTTGTAAGGACAGATATTTATAACTGTCCATGTTTAACTTTGATAAATGTATTTATATTTTCCACTGTAAAAATTATAGGTTGAAATAATATATGTTATTCCATCTATGTGAGATTATGTTCTGTCTTTATTTTCTTTCTTATCTTTAAACGATTGAGTTTCCGGTGCTTGGATTTAAGGCACGTGAATATCAAGGATGTATTAGTGTCGATTTTCGAGGGTCGAAGATCTCGTTCATCACACAAGTCACGACCAAAGTTTGAGGATCGGTGTATCGATCCACGCACATGGATCGGTACTGAACCAGCGACCCCTGGTTTAATGAGTCAGCAAGTTGGTGATGGAGTTGGGCTTACCTCTGGTCATGCTATGGAGGACTAGAATGCTGGAGATCAAGCGGCTACTGTTGATCCACCATGTAGGAACCAAATAAATGAGTCTACTCGATGAACAGTTCTCCCAAATTCAGGAGAATCTAGGTATCGTGAGTCCGTCCGAGAATGTTTGTCGAGCCAAACACTCAAAACAGACCTTGATTACGCCATTCGGTAGATCCTATAGAGCCAGATTATCTAATTGAGATGGTCGGAAAGTTAATAAGCGAGAATCGGCATAGGAGCAATGATGAATAGGGCGCTTCCCCTAGCCAGAATCTGTTCACTGAGGAGATATTGCGTGAAGAGTACCCTAGGAGGTTCAAGTTTCCAACGATGTCATCGTATGAAGGAATGACGAATCTGGGGCAACATTTGATGTAGTACGAATGACATATGGATTCTACTAGGGCAACCGATGATGTCAGATTTCATTGTTTCTCATTTTCCTCGAAGGTGTTGCAACGATGTGGTTCACCTGGCTTTTGCCAAGATCCATATTGTCCTTTGACCAGTTAGCATGAAAATTTATCGAGAAATTCCATTTACACAATAGTCGTCCTAAAGAGAGAGAGTGTTGTGAGCTTCATCGTGTTAGATATTTTTTTCTGCTTATAATGCAATTCTGGGCCAATCAACCCTAGCTGATTTTCGAGCAGCTATTACCCCGTGGTGCTTAATGAGAAAATTCATGATAGAGAATCGAGTGAGAGCTGTGCAGGAAGACCAGGGGCTTGGATGTGAATTCTACATCGAGAAGCTGAAGGAGGCAAGGCAACATGAGAAAGGATGTGGAGAATACTCTCTACATTAGTCTTTGGACACATAGAAACCACCACCTGAGCCATAACTTGGGCAGCAAAGTTGGTTCCATAAGGATATAGACTCAAGGAAAGAGCCAGAGGATGCAAGGACGGCTCCCATGGAGTTGACAATCAACATCTCGGTTAGTCAGGACTATCCTGCATGGGTCCTGAAGATTGGATTTCAACTCAGCCTAAGGATGATGAAGGAATTAACTAGTTTTCTCTAGGGGAACCTAGATGTGTTTTCCTGGATGTATTCCGACATGTGTGGAATATCACCAGAGATAGCGTGCTACGCATTGAATGTGAATCCCAAATGCGTTATTGTGAAACAAAAACGCCGCAACCTAGGTCCGAAGAGATCCGCTGCACTGAAAGAAGAGATGCAAAAGATAAATACAATGAATTCACCCGTGATGCTCTGTACATGGAATGGGTATCTAATCCATCCCTGGTAAAGAAGTCCAATGAGAAGTGGAGAACATGCGTTGACTATTCCAATCTGAATAAGGAATGTCCGAAAGATAACTTCCCACTCTCGAAAATCGATCAGCAAGTAGATTCAACCACTTGACACAAACTGCTATCATTCATGGATGCCTATTCTGGCCTCAACTAGATTTCAATGCATATCCCAGATCAAGAACACACCAGCTATATAACTGACCTAGGACTATATTGTTATCTTCTCATGCCTTTCGGTTTGAAAAATACTAGAGCAACTTACCAAAGGCTAATAAATTCAATGTTTAAGGAACAAATTAGGCGTTTAATGGAAGTCAACGCAGATGATATGCTTGTGAAGTCACGACAATCGATGAGCCACATTGATGGTTTGGCAGAGATGTTCGTCATGCTCCACAAGTATGGTATGAAGCTCAATCCACTAATGTGTGGGATAGCATCCAGGAAATACTTAGGTTTCATGGTGAACTCGAGAGGAGTATAATCCTATCCAGAGAAGATTCTAGCATTAAAAAACATAGAAGCCCTGAAGTAGATCAAAGAAGTTCAAAGTTTGAATAGGAAGTTCGCTGTGATGAGTCGCTTCATCTCCACAGCCACCAACAAGTGTATCCCTTTCTTCGACATCATCAATGAAGGGAAGAGGAATTTTACTTAGACACATGAGTGTATAAGCGCTTTCCATGCCCTAGTAGATCACTTAAAGAGGCCTCCCATCCTTTCAAAGCTGTTGGATGAAGAGGACTTATTTATTTATTTGGTAGTGTCGATGCACGCCTTGAGCGCCGCACTCGTGCATGAGGAGTCCCTAATGCAAAGGCCGGTGTATTACATTAGCAAGCAATTAACGAGGGAAGGGAGAAATTACTCAAAGCTGGAAAAGCTGGCCTACTGCCTATTGATCGCTTCGAGAAAAGTCTGCCCATACTTCCAGGCTTATTTGATCAAGGTTCTTACCGACCAGCCTTTGAGATAGGTCTTGCAGCAACAGAGACCTCTGGAAGGTTTTTGAAATGGAACATTGAATTAAGCCAATATGACATAATATATCATTCTCGGAGGGAAATCTAAGGCTAGGCGTTGGAAGACTTCATAGCCGAGTAATTGCGTGAGATGATACTCCGAAGAGCAGTGGAGACAGGGATGCTGGATGGAAGATGTACACCAATGGTGCATCCAATGAGCGTTCTTCTGGGGCAGGTGTTGTGTTGGTAACCCATGAAGAACATTTAATATGTTACGCTTTGAAACTCGATTTTTCTACGACAAACAACGCGACAGAGTGTGAAGCTTTGATTGTAGAACTTAAAATTGCGAAGGAATTGGGTGTCAAAACTTTACACAGCTTTCGCGACTCCTAATTGGTGGTGTGCCAAGTAAGAAAAGAGTTTCAGGCAAAAAGAGCGAGACTAAATCCTTTCTGAACAAGGCCCTCGAGTTGCTTAATGATATCAAGTAGCACACTATAACGCATATTCGTAGAGAGGAGAATGCGAAAATTGATTCGTTGGCTAAGTTGGCTAGCTCAAGAGTTGCACAACATATGGGCATGGTCTCTATGGAAGTACTATCGGCCCCGAGCATCGACTAGATGGTTGTCGATTGGATCTTTTAGGATGGATGTGAGATGGGGTTGTGGATGACTCCAATCAGGAATTACTTGCAAAGAGGAATCCTTCCCGATAGAAAGAACAAAAGGCGACGGCTCCATCGCTAAGCTTTAAGATACATTATTCAAGAAGGAATGATATACAGAAAGGGATTCTCAGCCCCTCTGCTTGTGTGTTGCCAATGGTGAAGCCAAGTGAGTCCTTAGGGAAGTACATGAGAGGGCTTGCGGTGATCACACCGGGAGCAAACCTTAGCGAAGAAGATTCTTCGTTACGGATACTTCTGCCCAACTGTCAACTAAGACGCAACTGACTACACTAGAAAGTATGATGAGTGCTAGAGGTTCGCGAAGGTTCCTAGAGCCTCGCCAATGGAGATTACATAGATGATCGGTCCTTGGCTGTTGCAGTTTAGGGAATTGGTATTATTTGTGTGCTATCAATTTCTAAAGGTGGCTTGAAGTATGCCATCATTGCTATCGATTATTTCAAATTGGGCTGAAGTGGAGCTGTTGGCCACGATCACAACTAAGAAAGTGATCAACTTCGTAGTCAAAAACATCATATGTCGCTTTGGGGTCCTACAAACAAGTATCTCCGATAATGGAACCCAATTCGTTAGCGTCGAGTTCAAATATTTATGCCATGGTCATCGCATTGAGAAGAGATTCGCAATGGTAGCACACTCGTAAGTGAATGGACAAGTAGAAGCTGTAGACAAGATAATCAAGTCCATTTTGAAAACTCGCCTGGAGAAAGCCAAGGGCAAGTGGGTTGACAAACTACCACTATCACTATGGGCCTACAGAATGTCCCATAAGTCTTCGATCGGTCATTCTCCATTTGCCTAGCCTATGGATCATAGGCTATGATCCCAGTCGAACTTGTAGTAACTTCTCATCGAGTAACTCATTACAACCCCCGAACGAACGAGAAACTCCCGCTGGAGTCTCTTGATTTGATCAATGAGAAGTGTGATGAAGCCGACCTAAGAGCACCCATATCAGAAATGAGTCACCCGATATTACAGCACCAAGGTCAGGACCCAGACCTTCGAAATAGGCAATGTCATTCTCAAACGAATCTTCCTAAGCCCCGTGAATATGGGCCCAAGCTGGGAAGGTCCGTATGCAATTGAACATAAGCTTAGAGATGGAACATTCAAGTTGGTGACCGTAGACGGGGTTTTACTTCCTCAAGCGTGGAATAGTGAACACTTGCGATGCTATTTCACTTGAGATCTGAATTTATGAATATCCAATCAAGTTTAATGTAACTAGACAGAATCTATCATTTACCTTGTATATAAAATGAAATGACTTCCTGAATTTGTAATTTTGTTTATGTCTAACTATAAAATTGCAAACTATAGTAAATGAATCTGTATATGCATAATGTAGGTATGCAGGTACCTAGAGTCAGCTACCAACCAAACTTCTATGGTCCATGATCGGGTCCTTGAAGTAAACCATCCTTGGTGCCCAGAGATGCCAACCAACTCCTTCGAACCCTAACTTAGAGGCAAGAATATAAACATTCAAGGGAAAGATGAGAGAGTTTTTCCCTACATCTCGTTCCCAAAGTTTGACAGAGCATCCACACCTTGCCTAGAGAACGCCAAGATGAAAGATCAACGCCTAGAGATAGGCAGGTTCTTACAAGAATTTCGATCAATGCCCGAAGATAGGAACGATTGAGAGTGAATATCCTGAATAGGGATGTCTAAACCACTAACTTAAGTGGTTAACTCCAACCAACGCCCAAAGTTTAGTGTGGTCAAAATATGCATCCTGAAGAAGGATGTCTAAATGGTTATCTAAGATAAATCACTTTGATCGATGCCTAAAATTAGGCGCGATCACACCCGAACATCCTCGAAAAGGATGTCCAAGCTACCTTTCCAAGTGATCGAGATTTGATCGAGTTCCAGAATCGAGTATGGTCATGTACAGGCACCCAAAGGTAGACGCCTTAATAATCACTCTTCACTCACCGAAAGGATGATAGCGTCGATTCTCATCTCTAATATGGCAAGATTAGGTCTGCAAACAATAAGACAGACTAATAAATTAGTCTAATAATGATGATGAGCAATGGTTCGTTAACGCAGGAACATGATGACAAGCACATTTCTCAGAACTTAAGCAAATTCCGGCACTTTTGTTTCTTCTTCTTATCTCAAGAGTAATCCCCACTGGGGTCATTGGTTTTTATCGTCTTTCTCCTCCTGCTTCATTAGCCTATTGAAGGTGTGTTATGTGTTGAAGTGTCAAGCGTGCTTTGAGTGCTTCCGAAGGGAGGAATAGTGACCAAAACAAAAGGAGTTTCACCAGGCAAGACGATGAATACAGGAGGAGGAATGTCCAAAGGCTCTTATTTGATCCCCTTAGTGAGAATAAACTGTTTTTGAAGCATCTCACTAATAATAGGCCCTAGTGCATGGTTGATTGACCCGGTGATCAAGACATCCTCCTCTACATACAGACCTAAAAGGTCGCCAGCCTTTTCTTCTTGTAATGCATCAATCATATGCGCATCCGGACCTGGAGTATCACTAACTGGGATGTTTGAGATCATCTCAGAAACTGCTACGACCATTGATTCTTTCCTTGTTGCTTGTTGTCCCTACTAGGAGCCTTCCTTCGGGGAGCTAGCAACTAAGGGCCGACCTGAAATTTGAGAAAGATGAAATAAGAGATTAGCGACATCGACCGATGTCATTTGAGCCTTCTCAAATATAGGCGAGATCAGCGATATACCTCTACTAGACCGAGGATCTATATGGGCAGGAGTGCCATCTAAATTCTCCTTTAAAATAGGAGACAACATGCTTGTCTTTTGCATTTTCGGTGCCTATGGATTATACAGAGGGTCGGACGGGGTGATAGAGGCAGTCGGGAGCACGGATGTGAGACCTGTAGTGGGATTTTGAGGTGTAATCCTAGAGCTCTAGCCTTGGTCTTTCTGGATAGTGGTAGCCTGCTCTAGATGAAAAATAAGCTCACTGGCTCTAAGCGCTTCAATCTCACTTAGACTCAGAATTTTGCGCTCTAACTCCACCAAATTCATTTAATCTCCCTCCAAAGCCTGTTATTCTTCTCGCACAATCTGCTTCCACACTAAAGCTAGAGCTCTAGGATAATCCTTTCCAAGCCACTCCAAGTCTCTGAACTTCATTGGAATTATAGTTGATGATGAATGGCTCAAATATGTCCCTGATCCGCTTTTCTATGGCTGCGATCGATTCATCCACATTTCTGGCATGAGCCAATGCATTGTCCCTCTCCTTACAAGCATCTAGCAACTCCTCATAATAATTTTGAGCTTGCATGAGAGCATCTTCTTTCTCCCTCTTCTCTTTCAACACTTTCTCTTTTATGTTCTCATGTTGCACATTCAACTCTGCTGCTTTCTTTACTAGGTGCTATTTCTCTTCCTACAGAAGATGATTTCTATAGTGAGCAGATTCAATCTGGCTCAGATGGTCTTTCCTCTCCCATTCAACCATTTCAGTCAGGTCTGCGACTTTCTACTCAACCTCCTTAACTCGAAAACTTATGTGTTAGGATGAGCGGTGGTCTCTTTGTCCTGGTTTGCCATAAGCTGCAACCCTTGATCCTCAATCTTCACACTCTTAGCGTATTCGTAAATCTGCTCGGTCAATCTCTTCCATATGAAATACTGATCGTACATGTCACCAACATAGGCCACAGTCTGGCCTTTGACCTCTGTGGGATCTCCTTCAGATTGGGAGCGAACTTGATGCCATCAAAACAAATCTTTGGAATGTGGCGCTTCAGTTCAGCCATCATAGGATTGGGTGCAACCTGTTGGTTCATTGTAATGGTTAGAGACTCAATGGCTTTCTTATCAGCCTTATAGCAGCAAGAGGAGTCAGGGGAAACAAGCTTCAATGATTGCTTAGATTGCGAATGAGCATGAGAAGGCAGCGTTTGCTTTGTGCAGTGGGAATTCAAAGTAAGGATACGAGAAACATCCTCAAGCGGAATGTCATCTGGTTATTTAGAGTACTTGTCCATGCTTCTAGGCAGGGGTGACCTAAATCTATGCCTTGAAGTTGAATCATGAGAATGATAATTAGTGTCCCGACCCCCTTGATCCCAGCTTGAATTCCCGCTAGTGTCTGAATCATGGCCGGTGTTGTGGGAGCGTGTTCATGAATCACATCTCTTGTGATGAACCATCTGATTCTCAATGGAATCGAACATAATGTGGTGCTCCATTGAACCTGCAAGTAAAACAAAGGCAGATTAGCCCTGATAGGATAAACATGATGTGAAATGAGCAAAGTGTTGTGCGTGTGTGTGTATGTATCCTAGTGTCCCCCGATGGACCATTGACTTGAACTTTGTTGACAGGAGTGATCTCTCGCATGCGAGTGGTTGGCAAGTCACTCTATAGACGAATAAAGTAGTCGAGACCGCCGAAGCTTAAGTATCTAGACCGAAAGAACCAATATCATCCAGCCTGAAATTTGCATACAGGTCTTCCAAAGGCGAAGTCACATCATACCGCATGGGAAGGATCCTTATCTTAGGGTGCTGCTTTAAAAGGAAACCTTGGTCGTCACTACCGTTATTATTAGGGGATTCATGACCCATGTCAACATCACCGTGGCCTGCTCTGCCACCCTCGCCTTCTTCAATGTGCTCATGCACTTCTTCCACTCCAGTTGCAGGACTTGGGACTAGGGGCACCATTGGGTCCTCGCTGCCATCTCCGAACGGGGAGTCGTCCTTACCACTATCTAAGCCCGCTAGGATTTGACCAATGCTAAGGCCTGCTTCTTATAAGTTATAGGCCTAGAGGTTCTCATTGGTGAGCAATGTCCTCGCCTCCATGTCCACATCTTGGACTTCATGGAGCAATCTGAGAGTCTCTGCTAGGACCGAGCCTCTAGGCCTGTTAGACACATCTGAAAGAACAAAGGAAAAAGATCCGAGCAAGCAAAACTATGAAGTGATCTCAAATGGAAGGAATGAGAGAAGAACTTACACCGAGATTGCCATCACCGTGCAAATCCAAGTTGATAGCATATAAAAAAAACTCATCTTTGAAGTAACTTAGCTAATTCCAGGCGCCAGTCACTATTCTACACCCTCTGGACAGTTCTAGAAAAGTGAGTTACGGGTTTCCCTTGCGGTGTTTGAAGCTATACAAGTACCAGATCTCTTTGTTGCCTGGAATGCGATTTAAATGGCAAGCGAAGATAATGAACACTATATATAAAAGCTTAACTATTGGGGTGTAGCTAAGCTGGAGTCTGCCTCATGAAATGTAGAATCCATCGGATGAATTGATTGAATTGTGGGACACACCTTACCAAACAGATATATTGGTTGAATGGTAAGGGTTGGATCCCTACCTATTCATACCCTTGAAATGAATTTTTCATCTTTTTTCACTTGCTCCCCCAAATCTAAGCATGGCCAATGATATGAAGTTCATCCAAGCCTACCACCAATATCGCTGACCTACCTAAATTTTGAATCTCGAAGATAGCAATTGATTCAGGCGATGGTTTGGGTTCTAGTGATTGATCGAGTTCGATCCTAGCAAGATGAATGACGACTTTGCAAGTGGTGAATGGCGGCAGCGTTATTGGTGAGCAAACGATGATGGTGTGAGTTTGGATTTGATGTAAAGAGAATGTTAATGGCAGAAAGGAGCTCGACCTCTCAAATAGCAGAAAAAGTAAATAGGGTAAAGAGATGGATCGGGTTATATAAATCCCGAACCAACAAAATAGGCTATTAACTCGCCTATTTTCAAGTTTTAGATTAGTACCGATCTATTGCCATTGATTGGTACCAAACCACATAAAAAAGATAAAAAAGAGTGCATGTGTATGTGACATGAGCATATGTATTTGCACGTGTATGTAGGCTTTCACAGGAATGATGATGTGCATGGAATTAGAACTTGGCAAACAATCTAAGTGTGTGCATGTGCATACTCAACACCTAGCAACCAGAACTGAAGAGCAAATTATAAGAGCACGCCCCAGTTTTATAATGCTAAATCTCAATCAAGTGTCACTATGAACAGCCAAATACACGACACTTCACCGAAGTGGTCCGTAGAAAGGATGACAACTATTCGAAGCATGGATCAAAATCCATTATGACAATCCCGATTTGTCTCGGTTCAAAGCACATCATGTTGGAAATAAGATGTTCTTTGGGGGGCAAGTGTTATCCAGCTTTTTTGCCAGAAAGTGTTTGAATGAACCTGATAAGTCAAACTTTAAAGTTACTGAGGCGAAGGGCTTAGGGAGATATCCATTACGACAATCTCGATTTGTCTCGGTTCATATAACATCATGTTGGAAACAAGATGTTCTTTGGAGGGCAAGTATTATCCAGCCTTTTGGCTAGACAGTGTTTGGATGAACCTGATAAGTCGGACTTGAAAGTTATCGAAGAAGAGGGCCCAGAGAGATAGCTTAATGACCAAAACCGTAGTGCGATCAAGACCACAAGACGAATGCACAGCCATCTTGAAGTTAAACAACACCAATCCATCAAAGTGATGGATCGGTATTGATCCATCCTTATGGTTCGGTACCAGTCCATACTTTTCCACCCAAAACACTCCAAACTTCACCTACTTTTAAACCAAGGTGATAGCAACCCCTCCGAACCTTAAAACATCATTCGCATGTAATTCATTATCGAGCACCTCGAGCACCAAAAGTCAAGAACTCCATTCCACCATCGATCCAACTTGTTGACCAAGAAACAAGCTTCTAACATGGCAACCAAGACAAAGTTATGAAGCTAACAACAAGTCGCATCAACATAAGGCAATGGAAGAGATCCATAAGCAGATCCTATGGATCGGTACCGGTCCATAATAAATGTTGACATGGCCATTATCATTTTTTGCTCAACTGCTGCTGGATGTGGGGAATGTGGCCTAGAACATGGTGGAGGGATTCCCAGCGACCTTTAACTATAAATAGAGGTGGAGGAGGTTATTTCAAAGGATCCTTTCAGTTGTTTGCTAATTTCTTGTAATCTCGAGGATCCATACCGATCCATAAGAACAGAAGTTGTAAATAGAAATATAATCAATTGAAAAGCTAAGTGGACGTAGGCATCAGTTGGAGAACCACTATAAACGCTATGTGTACTGCTTTTCCATATTTTCGTTTATTAACTTTATTTAATTCTCTACCTTAATCTCTTGGGTGTTTGTGCCATATTCTGGTTTAAACATGCTCTCTGCCATACGTAGACAAAGCATTAAAGTGCTGAATATACTCTTCCAAAATCATTTCTCCCTGCTTTAAGTCAAGTAACTCCCTATACAATGCACTCTTCTTAGATTTGGTGATAAACTGAACCTCGAATTGATCCTTAAACTTCTCCTAGGTTATCTCCTCCTTTGAGACTTTGTCAATTACAGCCTCCCACCAATTTAATGCATCCTATTGGAGCTGACAAGAAGCCAACGTACTATTCTGAGCATTGTTATATCCTAACTCTTCGAAGATATGTTAAGATACTTTCAACCAATTCAGCATCTCCATGGTAGAATCCTTCCATTTGAATTCCTTTCCTCCACGGCTCTTGAAATCTTTATTCTTCATTGAAATGTCTGCTTCTCTTACTACCTCCTGTCTTAACTAAACAACTCCAGTTAGCTTTTGCATCATCATCTCCATCATAAATTGGTGAAACAAAGCATTCACATTCATTTTGTCAACTGGGCCAGGCACTTGAGTACCGGTTCAATACGAACTTCTGGGTGTGCCCCCTCCTTGGCCGTTGGTTTGAGTGCTATTTTCCCCTCCACTAGCATTTTCTCTTGTACTTCCTATAGTCAAATGTATATTATGTAGATCCATTCTAACCTTGCATAAGCAATGATATGTAAGAAACATAAGTAAACAGAGTGAGATCAATCGTAGAGGGGCAGATATATTTTCCTATATATCTATATCAAAATACAAGTACGTTAAATATATATAGCGTATACCCTCCCTCCAGTGTTCGTTTTCTATAAGTAAGTTTCTACTTAGCTCTGTTTTACTTAGGTGTTTTCCCTACCCTAAGCTCTGATACCACTTTGTAACATCCCCCACGTCGAGGCTCAAAAATAGACCCTAATCGTACTATAGTCATCACAGAAATCATTTTCGAGCGACAAAGTAAGATCAGTATTTATTTGCATAACATAAGTAAATAGAGCAGCTAAATAACTTTTTCATTACAACAATTTGAATTACATAAATCATTAGATAATTTTATCCCAAACCGTCGCCCATGCAGAGGTAAATATAAAAAAGACATAGTAGAGTAGTGTTGTGTATGATATATAAAGATGTCAACACAACACATAACTAGTTATAGATCCTTACTTTACACAATGGAATTTCAAAATAAATTTTCTTATAAATAACAAGCCTCCTGCTTCATCTTCAAAATCTTTATTCGTCCTCCAAAAGATATATATGTCTAATCCATAAACTTAGCCTACTCGAATGAGTACCCGTGAGTTTATAGGAAATAATAAAAACATGGGTCAGAAATAAAGCCTGGTATGAGTAAAACCTTTACCCTAATCATCCATAGTGAGATCAGGCCACCAAAGCGGAACTGGTTTTCCCCTTACTTTATCATCTAACATAGTATATCACATTATATACACAAATATTATAATAAAAGCAACCATGTGCATTTCCAATCAAGAAGTGTATCCTACACTTATCATCTAGTTACGAACCATGTCATATGTTAATTCTAGTCCAGTATGCCCCATACTTGTCAATCTGTTATTAACCATGTCACACAACCATTGTTCATCCAATCAAACATCATCTAATCTCTTGTTTTAGGCTTTCTTCATTAAGTTATCACTAACTTATTTAGTGATGACCTCCCTAGCCTATCCAACACTAATTCATCTTTTTTCAAACAATGTCACCCGATGAAATAACCACTCATTACATCAATGGGAGCCACCCTGACTCTCCTAAGAGGTTGAATGTAAGCACCTTTAATACATTCTAATAAGTGTCCTTACTAAGCATCAATAGCCCCTCTTAGTCCCTGAACCACTATTGTTCATGTTGCCGATTTATTCTCCTGATGTCTTGGCACCGTGCCTTAACTCCCCTTTGGAATTTATAAATCTTTTAGGATTGAACCCAAACATGGAACCCTACCATATATCATTGTACTTTAGACTAATAGTCAAGGCATCCTACCTTCCAATAACTCCATGTGCCGGTATATATTTACGATTATAATTCCACCTATTTCATTTATTCACTAGTTGTGTACCCTACACATTAAGATAAAAACATATTTATTTTTAATTTAAATTATACCTTATCATTTATTAGCTTCATTAAGCTTTCTTTCATTTCAAAATAAATTAATAAAATTTTAACTTATAAGAATCCGTCCTTTATTCCATCCCTATAAAATAGTTCAATAACACTTGAAACATGTCTTCCAAAGTGCCCTAAGAATTTTCTCATTTTACTTAGAAAATATAGTATCCCATGCTTTCGTGAGTTATGATTAATCATCACGGACTAGCCATCCTATATCTTTCGAATATAGGTGGTTTTATATTATATTTGGCTATTCCATAGCCATCGTGGGTTAACAGCTTCCTAAGCTATCACGTATTACCTTTTAACTAATGGCCGTGGATTAACTTCCATATAGCCATCACATGCTATCATACATGCATACATACATACATACATGTATAGTCTGAAAAGACGGTGCAGATCGTGTTATATGGAATTATACTATACTAGGGCGGAAATAAAATAAGATACTATAGCAATGTGAATAAGTAAAATAAAACAAGCACACCAGGAATTTTTATACCGGTTCGAACTTCCCGTTCTACATCCAGTCCCAGACTCCTTCTGGAATTTCACTAAAACAATAACCCTCACTTAACCCGGAGGAACAGGTCTATACAACCCCTGAGCAGCCGAACAGGGACCTGAGCAACAGAACAGGATTTCGCCTTGACAGCCGAAGAGGACTTCACACACCTGAGCAGCAGAATAGGACTTCAACTTATACAGAGAGTATTTGACACAGTGTGTTCTTGATAACATGGATTTGTCTCTTGATAGTACAACCTTCCTATAATCTTCTCCTTTTGATATATATATGTGTGTATGTGAAGAATATGGAAGTAAATGAATGATTTTGTATGAACTTGAACGCAAAAGAGTGTGTTAGAATCAAAGTAGATTAAGAATAGAAAGAGTTAGATCAATTAGGTTAATAAAACTGATGATTCTAACATGTTTATATAGATTATAAAAAGGTGCAATTGTTCGTGAATAGATATCATGAAAGTATATGGTCATACCTGTTGATTAAAAGTCGTATCTCTTTATGGAAGAGAAATGTCTGTTCAGAAATATAGCCGTTATAGGAACTCAGACGTCTGAAAAATAGAATTCCGACTTCTGAAATCGTTCACGTGCAAATTAGAAAGCAAATAGGTCATTTTTGACCTGATTTAGACGTATGAATATTATCATTCAGACATCTGAATACTGTGAAACAATATTCAGGTTTCAGCATTCAGACGTCTGAATGACATTATTCAGACGTCTGAATTTAGCCTGTAACAAAAAATTATCATAGCTCAAATGGTTAGAGCACTTGCCTTTTGAACTAGTGACCTGGGTTCGAGTCCCGCTCCATGCAATTTTTGAAAACTTTATTTTTCATTTAAAATATGTATGTATAAGTGTGTATATCATTTTGAGAAGATTTTAACATTTGTAAACTCTAGACATGACACTCTATGACTAATAATACTTTGTTTGTCACCTTCGTCTTGTCTCTATCGTATATATCTCTTCTTGTATCTCCATATACATTCTTTCATACTTTTGTAATGTGTATCTTCATTTTGAATGTATTTGATTATCTCTTTGTGATGCTCATGTACCTGCAAATTAGCTTAGAGATTCTTTGACATAATTGTATAGTTGTTGTCAATAAAATCTAACAATTGAGGTTCTAACATAGTCATCACATACTAACTCTTCAGAAGCTGTCGTATGTAAATCCCTCAGTCCATTGTGTGCTAACTCGCCTTAAGCCTTCGTGCTTTATCCAAATCATAGTCTTCGCATGCTATGTCTCTTGAAGCCATCATGTGTTATCTTATTCACAGCCATCATGTGCTACTCCTTCTATAGCTTTCATGTGCTAAGTTCCATACTTAGCTTTTGTGTGCTCAGCTCAACAGAGATTTCGTTTGATGGCTCTCCCAAAGCTATCATGGGTTTATGTATTAAAGCCTTCGTGACTTATAATATATATGTATACATAAGCCTTCATGAATAAATAGCTTCAATGACATCGCGTATTATCTCGTTAATAGCCATCGTCGGTTATTTCCACCAATTCCATCGCATGTAGTGTTATATATATGCTCTCGTAAATTAAATGGTGTTCTTGTAATTATGTTGAAAACTGATACATTGCCTTGTTTAGTATTAGTTTTTCACCAAATCCCATTTGGTGTCGAAATTTCATTGGCTATTATTTATCTTTATAGTTCACTTTTCAAAAATGGGCTAATATCATCTTCCATTCATTAATTAATTATCATTAGTGAAGGTTTTAGGTATTTTTCCATCTTCCATCCCACTTTCATGTGGTCCGCTTCAAACGCCTCCCGAGACTCCACTATCATTTCCGCCTCCAACCTCGATCCTCTAGCCCATGTCTCTAACTTCTGCGATATGGAGTGAAATATCCCTTTGGTCGAATGTAACGACCCGGAATTTTGGACCATTCGCGTCCATTATAAGTGTATAGGTAGACACTCATGTCGGAGTTGAATTGCTCAAAATACCGCGTTGTTAATTTAAATTTGGCAAAACTGAACATATACAGTAAATAGATATAATCACAGATCACAGACACAGAGTAATAAATGCAGCGGAAATAAAAGAGATAGTAGTTCATGAAGCTACTATATGAATATATAAAAATACATCAGAGTTTACAACAGAAGAGTAATACGATACATCAGATACAAATCAGAATACATCACTGGAATCATCGAATACTGAAAGCAGAATAGATGGCTGGATCTTCAAGCAAAGCTCCAGCTCCAAAGGTGAGTCTCGAATACTGGTACACTCAGTCTGACCCGAGCGTAAAGCAAAAACACAAGACACTCGAGTCAGGATTAACATTCTTATATTAATAAATCCAACTCAAGTGAAATAGCAATTGAAATACAAGTAACTCAAAGGATGTTTGGAATAACCATCCTTTAAGGATCCGTTAAACTATCTACTAGGTAGTAATGTACGCTAAGTAGATAATGTCTATCAGTAATATAAAGATATCAAAATAGGGTTAAGCAGGGCCCATACACCTCTTAACCTGTTTATTCCCAAAAGCATATACAAGACCGTAGTTTCCCCAAAACCGGAAGTCACCAGAGGGCAATCCATATACTAAAGGTACAAATCAAAATCGTAGTGGTCGCGAATAGGATAATCAGTATGACAAGGTACATGAGGCGATACCAACTAGGATACTAGTAGTTGCCTGATCCGGACTGATGTTGGGCATAGCAGCTACCACCCCAACACCGCGAAACAACACTCCCAAATCGAGGGGTGCACCCAAATCGAATCACAAAAGTAATAGATATGGTATCGAAGAAGTGTGTCCGCTAGAGATGGCGATCCTCAATGGCCCGGCGCGGCTCCTGTTTTAGTCATGTCAGGGGTCATCCAAATCGTTCTCTTTCTTCAGTCAACACGTACATCATTTCAACCACTTCATTCTGGATCATCACTCCGCGTATAGTTATTAAAGTGGTTTTCGGTTTAGATAGAGAGTATATCCATAACCGAATTCCGGTCTCTTTAATAACTTCCGTAATTATTACACCGATTGGTCGTTTATTTATTTCAAAACCAAATCAATTTCAATTTCAATTTCAATTCGTAAATCAACATTTCATTTGTCTTTCGAAATCAACTTCCAAAATTTTCGTTTCAAAACTTCCAAGTTACCATTTCAAAATCTCATAATTCAATTTCAATCTTTATATTGAAAACACTTCAAATATTGATTCAAGTTCGTACAAAAGTTTCATTTCGAAATCATTAGAATCAATTTAGTTTTAACATTCAAATCAATTTACATTCATTTATCGATTCCATTCAATATTCGTTAAGTAAATTTTATCATTCAAAACAATTTTATTTAAATTTCCAATTCATTAAATCAATTCTTAAGTTCAACTTCATTAAAACAAAACTTACAATTTTGAATTAAATTAAATTCGTCAAATCAAATCCTTTAATTTTCAAGTCTTACATTAATTTCAATAAATCACAATTTTATTTCTTGTTAAAGAAATTCCATTTCACTTATTTACTTTCTTAAATAATTTTCCAAAACTTAATTAATAAAGAAACTCAATTTCAATTATTTACGAAGTAAAATTCACTTATTCAAAAATTCAATTTTCTTATTAAAGAATCCAATTAAATTTAATCATAAATAATTCAATCTTATTTAATTATTAAATAATTCAAAACTTAATTATTAAATAATTTCAAAGTTTAATAATTTCAAACTTAATTTTAATTTCAAACTTAATTATTAAATCATTTCTCAAATTAAACAACATTCTTTCATCAATTACATTGTTAATATTTTGTTTCAGATTATTCAATATTAACATTTTCCTTTCATTAAAAATTCAAATTTCAACTTCATTTCAAAACCATATTATTTATTCACATAAAATCTTCATTTTATTTTTAAATCAAATTATTGACCAATCGGGTTTTTATTATTTAATTCTCTATCCTAGGTCAAAGTTCAATTTGGGTATTTATCATTTCAACCCAATTCCAATTCAATTCAAAATCAAACATAACAAAGGGAACTTGCAGTGTGATAACAGGGATGGTGTCAAAGTAAATAAACAAGCAATAACAATAATCAATATCAATCCAATAATCAATTCAAATAATCCCGAAATAATCGTATTAATTCGCATTGTTATTTGTACGAATTAATATAATTATTTCTAGAATCTACACTATCATTTCATGTAGATTAAAGATTATTACATCACAGTTCTTCACTTGCCAACTATTACAATTTCATCCATTATCAATTTAACAACATACATTCAATGGTTCAAAATGTAATTAAACAACTCCTACGTGTCAATAAATTCAACAGTTAAAGGGGTCATATTATACAAATGTCAGTTAATCAAATCTAACATTTAATTATCCTATATCAAGTTCAATTTCATACTATTTATCATTTTAACATTTACAATTTAACGTCCAATATAAACATCAACAATCAATAAATTATCAGCCAAACTGTATTATCATCGCATAAATAATTAACAGATAATGGTGTCAGATGTCAAAGGTGAACTGATATAGGTAATAGCATATAAAACAGTGTAATTAACTAACAGCAGCATATTTCCATTGTCGTTTCAATTGAAATCAAATTTAATAAATAAAAGAACGTTAATCGTGAGTGAGTGCTCACCTTTCGAGGTTGGAGAACACAAGAAGATAGACGACACGATAAGCTACGCTTTGAATTTCGAAATTTGACCGAATCCAACTGCCGATTTTCAAAGCAAGGCGGGATTGACACGGATTTCGACAGATAAAGCTGATAAAATGGAATCGATGGGCAAACGAATCAGTTTTTTTTGATATAAACTGAAAATGTATACATCATTATAAATAAATTTGTTTCTAAAATAAATTTCAAAACATAATATATAAATCTACATTTGTAAACAAATATGTAGACCCACAATATATAATATCGATTTAATGCACTATGCAGATTAATATAAATTCACAAACACCATCTGTAAATACATTAAATGTACTATGCAAGCCCAATATGTATATAACTAAATTAAATGTAAATATATTTTAAAATCAATGGTAAATAAACCAACATGTTATCTTTCAAAGGTTCATATAATATATGCAGACCGTCTACCAATGCATGCGATCAACCATATAAGCGTGCATCATGTTTTATGTGCAGACTCAAAAGTATACTTATATACTAACTGTTATGAAAGCAACAATGTCTATTAAAAATCAAAACAACTTACTTCATTACTATTATAACCCAAAATAAACTGCAGTAAAATATATAAAGTTATATATACATGCGGCTCTGAAAACTGTCAAGAGAAGTATGTATGCAACCTAAAATATACATATAATATTATTCTACTTTACTGTATATCTATGTAATATACAATAGCTATGACAACATCCATTATCACCTTTAAAAACTTTAAGACGGAAAAAGTATATACAAAATCGCAACTTTATAACCGCAATATAAACATTTATATTTTGAAATACATACGCATATATAACATCTATATCATATTATATAGGCTATAGATATATAAAGTGTGATATACCATATAGTAACAACTGCGAATATAAAAATGTAAAATGGCTCTGTACAAACGCTAACTGGAAAGCAAGATCTTGTATAAATACTTATTATATATAAAATAATATATAACTAGTATGCAACTTACATAAACAAATATATATACTTTAAAATATTGTACAAGTTCCTTTATATTGACATAGCACATAGCTAAAATAATAAAACCCATACATCACAACATAAAACGAATATAAATTTACATATATTAACAAAATATCTACAGACTGCCTAAACCAAGATCAATAATATAAAACATGCAGACTAGTATAACTTGTACAGTTTAACTTTTATAAACTTGCCTATAATATATTTTGAACAACAGTCATTTTCAAACCTTTGCAACAGATGTATACAACTTCCCTATTATCACTATTATATATGGATAATAAATAGTAATTTGCAAACATAATTTATATAATCATGCTAATTCATGCAGCTAATATACTTACAACCACATATATAGATAGACTTGCAACATAAATACATATATATATTAAAGTATATATAAAATATCACATGTCAGATATATTATATCAAAGATATATATATATACGCGAAAGAAAGAAAACAAAAAAAACATGAAAGTTTGACATATATAAGCATACCCCAAATGTATATATATAGGCGACTCCTGGCATCAGATACGAATATAGGCGATAGGGTAGAGCAACTTGGAAAACTGCATGCCTGATCGTCTCGGCGGGGGAGACTCGGGTGCTGTTGTTTGGCAAGGAGGAGGGGAAACTGCTGTGACAGGTGAGGTGATCGGCAAAGGTCAAGGGGGACGTTGAGGCGGTTGCTGTGGTCGTGCTTGGCTTGGCAAGGCGGACGGAGCACGAGGCGTAAGGTGTTGGTTGTCTTGATGTTTGGGTCGGAGGGTAGAGGAAGGTTAGGTGGTGGCGGGTCGTTGGCTGAACTGGGTGTGCGAGCTACTCGCGGCGGCTGGAGGAAGGGAGGAGGGGGAGTGCGGAGGCGTTTGTGGTGGAGCAAGGAGTCGCGTGAGGGGAGATGTGTTCGGTACTTGGTCAGTGGGGCGGAATCTAGAGGATGGCCGAGCATGTACAAATGGGAGTGATATGTATAAAAGCTTTGGAAGAAAGAATAGGAAAGGAGAAGCAGATACCAAGTTTAACTCATAAATTTTTCTCGGAAACGTAGAGTATGGATGTCAAACGAATTTGAGATAATGAATCAATGCAAAAAAACTGAAACCAAGAATATTAAAAGGTAAACGTTAAAATAATTAATAGCTTACGGCTATTCATTTATACGTGGAAATGGAAAATGAATGGACAAGGAAAAAGGGTAAAATGATACCGGTACAGGGAACTGTTTTCACCTATCCGTTGTGTACCGAACATCAAAACACAAAATTAAATATACTGCAAAAGTCAGAACGACGAGACGATTAAAACGGTATACAGATATCAGTGGTAAAATTGAATTATAAAAATTCGAATTTTCTACTGACGGAAAATGCAAGAAAAATGCTGAAAAATAAGATCGACGGAGCCAAAGATGTCCGAATTTGGAAAAACGACAACTGACATCTTGCTCAGAAGATGGTTTAGAATTTTTCTATGTAAAAATATTTTGGTTTTGAAAACGTTTTATTTTCAACGCTTTTTAACTGATTAAATTGAAGTGAATTTACGCGCGAAATAAACTTCCGTATATTCGGACGAAAATTTACCAGTTGCTATGTTTAACTAGACGTATTCCAAATATAAAATTTTTATTTCAAAATTTTATCGTTTAAAATTTCACAAAATTTCAACTAATTACGTAAATAAAACAGTTGAAATTTACGGGTCGTTACACTCTCCCCCACTCAAAACTTTTCGTCCCCGAAAAGGAACGAGGTAGGAGAATAGAAACAACCAGAAAGAAAACAGATTTGAAATACAAAATAACAATGAATTTAAACCATATAAATTCAAATTTAAATTAATTGATAATAATTTAATCCATTTGATTTTCTTAAGTTAAATCAAGCTTTAACTATTTCTAGATTGATTTTCTTATTATCCAATCATCTTTAATTAACAGTTTCAAAATCATAAATTTGAATAGTCACTATTATAACCATATTTTATTTTCAACAAATTAAATTCTTTAATTCCAAATTATTATAAATTTTATTTCACTTTATATATCTTATCACATATATTTAACCCATATAAATTAATTTAAACCATAAAAGTTTCGATTTAAATTAATTTATATTTCCTAATTGTTTTCAAATTCAAGGTATTTTCATAAGTTGATAAAATTTCAATTTATTAATTCTTTAAAAACAAATTTATTAATTCTTTCAAAACAATTTATTTCATTTTTAACTGAGTTTACTTATTATCCTATCTAACTCTATTAACATCTTTATAACCAAAATTTAGTGTATAACATTTATTATAAACACTCAAATTTTATTTATAAATTCAATTTATCTTATATATTATCCAATTACATATTCAACTTCTGAACGATTTAGGTAAGTTGTATTAGAATGCAGTTGAACAATATACAAATAAATTTTCCCAATTCAATTATTCAAGTTTAAATATTTATTCCAAATTTAGCTTTATTTATAATTGAAAACATCTTTTAACATGATTTTTAAGAATTAAATTTCCGTTTAATTTTAAACAATTTAGAGATATATATAATATATTTATATCAAATCAAATTAAATTTTAAAATAAGGTACTTATATATATAAATCAAATTATACTGAAGAAATTCAAATCAAAATATTTTCAAAACAAAACCGTAGCAAAGCTACGGAATAGTATCTCCACTTCGAAACTCGAAAATGAACGTCGATGATGCGGCCGCCATCACCGAAATTATTTTCCAGCGACAAAGAGAAGAGCACTGATTTCAACATTTAAAAATTCTTTGAAAACGGTTTCTATTCGAAAACACTTTCAATAATATATCTTTAAAATTTTAAAACCAAAGTTCGAAATCACCGGAAACTAAATTCTCAAATTTCTGAATTAAATTCATTTCAAATTCCAAATCAATTTATAAACCATATTTATAAATTCATTTAGAACAATAAATGATAATCAAATATTATCATTTCAAACAACCAATTTAATTAACTTATTAAATTCCAGAAAATTTTACTTATATTTTTACAATATAATCAAACAAATTTGAAAACAATATTGTGTCAGTTTTCTCTGCTCAAGTGTTTTGGAAATCCTATCGATAGCGTTGATCAGACGAATCGATCGAAAACCCAAATCAACATCAGCAACTCAAACAACACAATATATAAAACATTTTTAATATAAATTTTCAAATACACTTCCTCGCTTGACGATACAAGAATGGATTTTAAAGCAAGGGTAGAGATTCAAATTTTTGCAAGACTCAAATCAAAAAGAATTCTGATTCGAAGATAAGTTTGAAACAGAATATAAGATAATTCAATTACCACAATCGGGAGATGGATGAGTTTATTTAATTCACGGGCAACCTTAACCGGGTCGTCCGTAACTTTAAGAGTAAGATCGATTGCTGAATTCCAAGGTAAATCAACACTCGATCTCAAGAGATGGAATTCAGGTATAGAAGGGAATAGATAGCATCGTAAACCGAGGGTATAGAAATCTCCGGTAAATCAATGCCTACTGTAAGGAGTTTCACTTCTTTACAAATCATTCGAAGATTGGCGAGACTGCCAAGTTATTATAGAGATCATTCGAAGTGGAGTTATTGGGTGCTCCAGAATTTAAAGAAGACGAATAGTGAGGGACACGAATGAATTTTCGGAACCGTAGGGAACGTTCCGAAATTCAAAGGAATCGAGTCAAAAGTAAGAGATTGAAACTCGAATGAGAGTGATTCTGTAAATACATTCATCCTATATGTTAAGTTTTGCCTAGAGCTACCAAAGCTCTGATACCAACTGTAACGACCCGGAATTTTGGACCATTCGCGTCCATTATAAGTGTATAGGTAGACACTCATGTCGGAGTTGAATTGCTCAAAATACCGCGTTGTTAATTTAAATTTGGCAAAACTGAACATATACAGTAAATAGATATAATCACAGATCACAGACACAGAGTAATAAATGCAGCGGAAATAAAAGAGATAGTAGTTCATGAAGCTACTATATGAATATATAAAAATACATCAGAGTTTACAACAGAAGAGTAATACGATACATCAGATACAAATCAGAATACATCACTGGAATCATCGAATACTGAAAGCAGAATAGATGGCTGGATCTTCAAGCAAAGCTCCAGCTCCAAAGGTGAGTCTCGAATACTGGTACACTCAGTCTGACCCGAGCGTAAAGCAAAAACACAAGACACTCGAGTCAGGATTAACATTCTTATATTAATAAATCCAACTCAAGTGAAATAGCAATTGAAATACAAGTAACTCAAAGGATGTTTGGAATAACCATCCTTTAAGGATCCGTTAAACTATCTACTAGGTAGTAATGTACGCTAAGTAGATAATGTCTATCAGTAATATAAAGATATCAAAATAGGGTTAAGCAGGGCCCATACACCTCTTAACCTGTTTATTCCCAAAAGCATATACAAGACCGTAGTTTCCCCAAAACCGGAAGTCACCAGAGGGCAATCCATATACTAAAGGTACAAATCAAAATCGTAGTGGTCGCGAATAGGATAATCAGTATGACAAGGTACATGAGGCGATACCAACTAGGATACTAGTAGTTGCCTGATCCGGACTGATGTTGGGCATAGCAGCTACCACCCCAACACCGCGAAACAACACTCCCAAATCGAGGGGTGCACCCAAATCGAATCACAAAAGTAATAGATATGGTATCGAAGAAGTGTGTCCGCTAGAGATGGCGATCCTCAATGGCCCGGCGCGGCTCCTGTTTTAGTCATGTCAGGGGTCATCCAAATCGTTCTCTTTCTTCAGTCAACACGTACATCATTTCAACCACTTCATTCTGGATCATCACTCCGCGTATAGTTATTAAAGTGGTTTTCGGTTTAGATAGAGAGTATATCCATAACCGAATTCCGGTCTCTTTAATAACTTCCGTAATTATTACACCGATTGGTCGTTTATTTATTTCAAAACCAAATCAATTTCAATTTCAATTTCAATTCGTAAATCAACATTTCATTTGTCTTTCGAAATCAACTTCCAAAATTTTCGTTTCAAAACTTCCAAGTTACCATTTCAAAATCTCATAATTCAATTTCAATCTTTATATTGAAAACACTTCAAATATTGATTCAAGTTCGTACAAAAGTTTCATTTCGAAATCATTAGAATCAATTTAGTTTTAACATTCAAATCAATTTACATTCATTTATCGATTCCATTCAATATTCGTTAAGTAAATTTTATCATTCAAAACAATTTTATTTAAATTTCCAATTCATTAAATCAATTCTTAAGTTCAACTTCATTAAAACAAAACTTACAATTTTGAATTAAATTAAATTCGTCAAATCAAATCCTTTAATTTTCAAGTCTTACATTAATTTCAATAAATCACAATTTTATTTCTTGTTAAAGAAATTCCATTTCACTTATTTACTTTCTTAAATAATTTTCCAAAACTTAATTAATAAAGAAACTCAATTTCAATTATTTACGAAGTAAAATTCACTTATTCAAAAATTCAATTTTCTTATTAAAGAATCCAATTAAATTTAATCATAAATAATTCAATCTTATTTAATTATTAAATAATTCAAAACTTAATTATTAAATAATTTCAAAGTTTAATAATTTCAAACTTAATTTTAATTTCAAACTTAATTATTAAATCATTTCTCAAATTAAACAACATTCTTTCATCAATTACATTGTTAATATTTTGTTTCAGATTATTCAATATTAACATTTTCCTTTCATTAAAAATTCAAATTTCAACTTCATTTCAAAACCATATTATTTATTCACATAAAATCTTCATTTTATTTTTAAATCAAATTATTGACCAATCGGGTTTTTATTATTTAATTCTCTATCCTAGGTCAAAGTTCAATTTGGGTATTTATCATTTCAACCCAATTCCAATTCAATTCAAAATCAAACATAACAAAGGGAACTTGCAGTGTGATAACAGGGATGGTGTCAAAGTAAATAAACAAGCAATAACAATAATCAATATCAATCCAATAATCAATTCAAATAATCCCGAAATAATCGTATTAATTCGCATTGTTATTTGTACGAATTAATATAATTATTTCTAGAATCTACACTATCATTTCATGTAGATTAAAGATTATTACATCACAGTTCTTCACTTGCCAACTATTACAATTTCATCCATTATCAATTTAACAACATACATTCAATGGTTCAAAATGTAATTAAACAACTCCTACGTGTCAATAAATTCAACAGTTAAAGGGGTCATATTATACAAATGTCAGTTAATCAAATCTAACATTTAATTATCCTATATCAAGTTCAATTTCATACTATTTATCATTTTAACATTTACAATTTAACGTCCAATATAAACATCAACAATCAATAAATTATCAGCCAAACTGTATTATCATCGCATAAATAATTAACAGATAATGGTGTCAGATGTCAAAGGTGAACTGATATAGGTAATAGCATATAAAACAGTGTAATTAACTAACAGCAGCATATTTCCATTGTCGTTTCAATTGAAATCAAATTTAATAAATAAAAGAACGTTAATCGTGAGTGAGTGCTCACCTTTCGAGGTTGGAGAACACAAGAAGATAGACGACACGATAAGCTACGCTTTGAATTTCGAAATTTGACCGAATCCAACTGCCGATTTTCAAAGCAAGGCGGGATTGACACGGATTTCGACAGATAAAGCTGATAAAATGGAATCGATGGGCAAACGAATCAGTTTTTTTTGATATAAACTGAAAATGTATACATCATTATAAATAAATTTGTTTCTAAAATAAATTTCAAAACATAATATATAAATCTACATTTGTAAACAAATATGTAGACCCACAATATATAATATCGATTTAATGCACTATGCAGATTAATATAAATTCACAAACACCATCTGTAAATACATTAAATGTACTATGCAAGCCCAATATGTATATAACTAAATTAAATGTAAATATATTTTAAAATCAATGGTAAATAAACCAACATGTTATCTTTCAAAGGTTCATATAATATATGCAGACCGTCTACCAATGCATGCGATCAACCATATAAGCGTGCATCATGTTTTATGTGCAGACTCAAAAGTATACTTATATACTAACTGTTATGAAAGCAACAATGTCTATTAAAAATCAAAACAACTTACTTCATTACTATTATAACCCAAAATAAACTGCAGTAAAATATATAAAGTTATATATACATGCGGCTCTGAAAACTGTCAAGAGAAGTATGTATGCAACCTAAAATATACATATAATATTATTCTACTTTACTGTATATCTATGTAATATACAATAGCTATGACAACATCCATTATCACCTTTAAAAACTTTAAGACGGAAAAAGTATATACAAAATCGCAACTTTATAACCGCAATATAAACATTTATATTTTGAAATACATACACATATATAACATCTATATCATATTATATAGGCTATAGATATATAAAGTGTGATATACCATATAGTAACAACTGCGAATATAAAAATGTAAAATGGCTCTGTACAAACGCTAACTGGAAAGCAAGATCTTGTATAAATACTTATTATATATAAAATAATATATAACTAGTATGCAACTTACATAAACAAATATATATACTTTAAAATATTGTACAAGTTCCTTTATATTGACATAGCACATAGCTAAAATAATAAAACCCATACATCACAACATAAAACGAATATAAATTTACATATATTAACAAAATATCTACAGACTGCCTAAACCAAGATCAATAATATAAAACATGCAGACTAGTATAACTTGTACAGTTTAACTTTTATAAACTTGCCTATAATATATTTTGAACAACAGTCATTTTCAAACCTTTGCAACAGATGTATACAACTTCCCTATTATCACTATTATATATGGATAATAAATAGTAATTTGCAAACATAATTTATATAATCATGCTAATTCATGCAGCTAATATACTTACAACCACATATATAGATAGACTTGCAACATAAATACATATATATATTAAAGTATATATAAAATATCACATGTCAGATATATTATATCAAAGATATATATATATACGCGAAAGAAAGAAAACAAAAAAAACATGAAAGTTTGACATATATAAGCATACCCCAAATGTATATATATAGGCGACTCCTGGCATCAGATACGAATATAGGCGATAGGGTAGAGCAACTTGGAAAACTGCATGCCTGATCGTCTCGGCGGGGGAGACTCGGGTGCTGTTGTTTGGCAAGGAGGAGGGGAAACTGCTGTGACAGGTGAGGTGATCGGCAAAGGTCAAGGGGGACGTTGAGGCGGTTGCTGTGGTCGTGCTTGGCTTGGCAAGGCGGACGGAGCACGAGGCGTAAGGTGTTGGTTGTCTTGATGTTTGGGTCGGAGGGTAGAGGAAGGTTAGGTGGTGGCGGGTCGTTGGCTGAACTGGGTGTGCGAGCTACTCGCGGCGGCTGGAGGAAGGGAGGAGGGGGAGTGCGGAGGCGTTTGTGGTGGAGCAAGGAGTCGCGTGAGGGGAGATGTGTTCGGTACTTGGTCAGTGGGGCGGAATCTAGAGGATGGCCGAGCATGTACAAATGGGAGTGATATGTATAAAAGCTTTGGAAGAAAGAATAGGAAAGGAGAAGCAGATACCAAGTTTAACTCATAAATTTTTCTCGGAAACGTAGAGTATGGATGTCAAACGAATTTGAGATAATGAATCAATGCAAAAAAACTGAAACCAAGAATATTAAAAGGTAAACGTTAAAATAATTAATAGCTTACGGCTATTCATTTATACGTGGAAATGGAAAATGAATGGACAAGGAAAAAGGGTAAAATGATACCGGTACAGGGAACTGTTTTCACCTATCCGTTGTGTACCGAACATCAAAACACAAAATTAAATATACTGCAAAAGTCAGAACGACGAGACGATTAAAACGGTATACAGATATCAGTGGTAAAATTGAATTATAAAAATTCGAATTTTCTACTGACGGAAAATGCAAGAAAAATGCTGAAAAATAAGATCGACGGAGCCAAAGATGTCCGAATTTGGAAAAACGACAACTGACATCTTGCTCAGAAGATGGTTTAGAATTTTTCTATGTAAAAATATTTTGGTTTTGAAAACGTTTTATTTTCAACGCTTTTTAACTGATTAAATTGAAGTGAATTTACGCGCGAAATAAACTTCCGTATTTTCGGACGAAAATTTACCAGTTGCTATGTTTAACTAGACGTATTCCAAATATAAAATTTTTATTTCAAAATTTTATCGTTTAAAATTTCACAAAATTTCAACTAATTACGTAAATAAAACAGTTGAAATTTACGGGTCGTTACATCGAAGCATTGCCAGCTCCAGTTAAATATGATGGCCTTCAAGGCCTCTATCGGGTCCTTTGACATTTTACAGCCATGCTTCTTCCTAACCATCGGTCATATGTTGACGTGTTCATTCGCCAACTCCCATGAGATCACTTGATCCGCCAATTTCAAATTCAAAATCACAAAAGGCTCCAACGGCTGCCTCCATTTCAAAAGGGGGCATCTTTAGGCACGTATCTAAAATTATTGCAGAACAAAGGTGCTTCCATTGTGGGCTCCATGGGTATTATGCACGTATATGCAGAAACAATGTCCTATGTTTCAAGTGTGTTAAACCAAGGCATTTCTCTGCAAAGTGACCTATCTCTGCAGTGACATTTAATACAAAGCAGAAAGAAAAGACTTCTCGGTGTGGAACCACGTGCTCGATCATTTCGATTGCCTCTTCAGTAACTCGTGTCGATTTAGCACCCAACACAAACCTGGTCCCACCTACAGTCCCCTTGGATTTTATTAACCCCAAATCTTATTTTACTAATCCAAACTCCTCATACTCCTCCATCAACCTGAATGATCCAAAGCAAAACTCATTGATGATCAGATGCATCTTATTTTCTCTTTGGCACTGGCCTCTGGTCGACGGTGGACCTTCGGAGATGCCTGGAGTTTCATTTTGGGCGTGGTGGTTCGCGAATTTCCATCTCCAGCAATCGCTCTTTTTTGGTTCAATTCCACACCCGCCACCTCCTGCCTATTAAAATCAAAAAGGGTTTTTTCCGTTAGGAAAGCGGAATAGTTTTTGTAAAGTAGTGGTCTCTCAAGCATGAGTGCACCACCAGAGAATTCTTCGAACGATCATGGATTCGAATTTCGGGCCTCCCGCCTTTCCTTCACGTAGATGATAAACTTTGTCAATTGCTCTTCCCTATTGGTGACTTTGTTACAGTCGACCATTGTTCATGGGCTTAACAAGATCGTCGTTTCACTTTCATTAAGATTAGACTCGATAATTGGCTGCACTTTCTGGATCGCTTGTTATGAGGACCTTTGACCATGACTTCAAATTCAGCTTTGAGCATTGGCTTCATGGTCACCCTCCTATCGAGCCAGAATGCATGTTCCTCGAGAAGGCTGATTGCCTTAAGTACTTTGTAGAAAAATTAATGTTTCTCTTTAGTGATGAAGGACTTTAGACATGGATAGGTATGCCGTCTCCCCTCTAAGTTTTGTAAACGATGTACTGTCCGAAGAAGCTAAGTTGCAGGCTAGGAGGGACGAGACTGCAGTAGGCAAGGGAGTGGTGGCAATCGCTTCTTCTAAGGATGATAATGTTCTCCCGATAGACTGCCTTGGCCCTCAACTTGTTTCCCTCATTGATCCCTGGCTAGCACTATTGGTTTTAGCAGAGTGAGACATTTACTTAACTTAGGATATGGATCTTGACTTTCACATGAATCTTGATCAGGGTAATCAAAGGGACATGGATCATATGATGGGTATAGAGACAGATCTGCAACTATACAGTACTCCCCCAGCACGCATCTCAGCTGTGCCAGCAACCCAGTCTCTGCCCCTAGAGCCAACTGCCAATCTGTCGACCGTCATGCGAAGTAAGGGCCTGCTTTCCAGGAGCGGAAGGCACCCTCTAGAAGGTAGCATTTTTACACCTAATATTCTTTGCTCGCTTAATCATTCTGCTATTATTTCTGCTACTTCTAAATTTTGTATTAGTTTATCACTGAAATTAGTGTCTATTATCAAAAATCAAAAAGAATATAGGGCATGTGATAACCTATGAAGATACCGATGTGGAATATTCATGGACCGGGGTGCTTAGATAAATGTGCTTTAATTAAAAATTTATTCCCCCTGAAGCTTGACCTATTTTTATCAAAGAATATAAGCTTTGCAACCCTTCCCATTCTAGGATTAAACTTATAGGTGGAAATATGTTATTCGGTTGGACATCCTTGGATGCCATTAACTCAAGGGGGATCTTAACTCTTTGGGATGAGTCGAGATGGACCACATTGCAATCCCTTTCGGACCCTAGTGTCATGCATGTTAGCCTTAAAAATATCTCATCTGAGGTTATCTATTCCTTCTCCAACATATAAGGCCGACACACCCTAGCCCTTCATTTCAACTTCTGGGGTGTGTGTGTCGATTTTGGCTCTAACATTGCAGCCCATGGATAATAGGAGGAGACTTCAGCATAACTCATTTCCTTTTGGAAAGAAGTAACTTAGGTTTAGACCCGGATATGTACGTGTTCAATAAATTTACCTCCTCTTGTGACCTTATTGATTTGCCTATAAATAATTGGGCCTTCACGTGCTCAAGCAAATGGTCCTCTCCCTCTCTTGCCAAACTTTACATATTTTTTCTAAACTTATCTTGGAAAGAGATGCATACCCTTTCTTCTCGACATGGTCTCCACTCTATCATATCTGACCACTGTCATGTTCTCCTTAACACTGATGATGGATCTCCTCACCGCCCTCACTCCAAATTCGAGAACTTCTGGACCCTTGTCCCTGGTTTTGATGACATGGTCGAGAGGCTCTAGGCCTCTTTAAGAGTTTCTAGACCTACCGTTAGGGTATTAGTCACCAAGCTAAGACTCTTGAGGAAAGCTTTGAAACGTTGGTCTTCCAGACTTTGGTGTGCCTTAAAAATAAAGAAGGAGCAACTTTAAAATCAGATCTTGGACATCAACATCAAAGAGGAGACTTCCCTTCTCTCTTCTATCGACAGAGAAGTGTTGATGTCGCTTGAATCTGAGCTTGACGGGATCATGAGATAGGAGGAGATGGCCTGGAACCACAGATCTAGATCCTAGTTGCTTAAGGAAGGGGATCAGAATATAGATTACTTTCACAGAGTTGCAAACGGAAGACGCAGATCCAACCGAATTTTGACCATCATTCATGATGGTAGAAAAATCACTGGCGAAGTTGAAATCCTCAACGCCTTCACCTACCACTTCAAAAACCCTCTCCGAGATCTGATCACTACTTTCAATATCATTAACTACGAATAACTATTCCCTTCCGTTTCACATCCTCACTATCCCATTGATTCGGAATTTAAATAGATGAGATCTGGGCCGCGCTAAACGACATGGCTCGAGACATGGTTCTAGGACCAGATGGGTTACCCCCTTCATTCTTCAAATGTTACTAGGGCTTTCTCATGTTCTCCATCTTCCAGGTCTTCAAGGAATTTTACCACCACCCAAATATGATATCCAGACTCAACTATGCAAAAAATATCCTCATCCCTAGATTCAAGGGGGATTCTGCCACTAAGGATTTTCACCCATCAACCTTCAAAACATAATCTTCAAGCTTATTACTAAAGTCCTAACTAATCGTTTGAAGCTACATTGTCTAGAAGAGATCTCCTAAATATCAAGTCTTGCAAGACAAGCTTAGGTCTCCTAAATGCTACATTGTCTAGAAGAGATCTTCAAAACACAATCTTCAAGCACATCCAACAATATCAACTGTGCAGTGATTAAACTTGATTTTTCCAAAGCTTTTGCTTCAATTCCCTAGGAATTCATCTTGAATAACCTAAAGGCAAGGGGATCCCCAATAGGTTCATTATCTGGGTCAGCCAACTTCTAACCTCGCTTCACCTGCGGTCTACGTGAATGGTGGGAAGGGAGACCTCTTTATTAATCTTAAGGTCCATAGATAGGGTGATCCTTTATCCACTCTTCTTTTTAATTTATCTGCAGATTGTTTCACCTGAATAATTGGCTTAGCCTGCAACTCCGGCCTCCTGGCCTATCCTGGAAATGAGATTATCCCTTATTCTTTAAGCTCTTTCCAATTTGTCGGTGACACGATCCTCATATCCTTGCCAATAGCACCCTCTATTGCTACCTTGAAACTACTATTGTACTGCTTTGATTTAGCTTCTGGGATTAATATTAATTTATTCAAAAGCTCCATTACAATGACCCATGAAGATGGCTCATTTGGTCCAGAGGTTGCCTCCACTTTAAACTGCTCTCTCCAAACATTTCCCATCACCTACCTTGGACTTTCCATGAGGCTCAAGAAGCTGAAGCATGGAGAGTGGAACATTCTACTAGAGAAAATGACAAAGCATCTAGCTGGGTGGAAAGGAAAATCCTTAACACATGCGGGAAGACTGATATTAGTGAATTATTTTCTTAGATCCCTTCCTACTTACTGGCTCTCCTTCTTCAAATCCCCGTCCTGGGTCATTAATAGGATTGACAAAATATGGAGAGCTTTCCTCTAGAAGGGTACCCCCAACACATCCTCTGCAATCTGCATGGTGTCATGGGAAAGAGTATGTAAGCCCAAGTCGCATAGAGGATTAGGGGTCATCAGCCACGCTCTCTTCAATAGGGCACAGCTTTGCAAATGGAGCTAGGTTTTTATTTTGAACTATTCCTAAACATGGGCCTAATAGATAAATCAATGCTACTACGATGGAGACTTCAGCCTTGTAGATCTTAGGGTGCCTCCAGCTCCACATGCCTTATCATTCTAGAAGAGCATCATTTCCTCCTATCACCACTTGCGCATCAACACTTCCATTAAGTTTACAAATGGAATTCGAATTGCCTCCTGGACTGATCCCTAGTTGGAAAATGGGGCACTCTGCTCATTATTCTTTAATCTATTCTCAATTGCCGATGACAAAAACATATCTGTGAGCTAGGCCTTTATTGGAGGAGTTTGCAATATTATATTCACTCAAATTATCATTAGCAGCAATATTCGATCGCTTTCCTCCCTTTTACAACTGATGGCTACACTCGTCTGACAGACAGTAAAAAAGAGGCATCTTGGGCCTTAAAAAGTGCTAGATAATTCATGGTGAAATCTATGTACAATTTCTATGCGCATTCTGGTATGAATCTAAACTTAGCTAACCTATAGGCAGTCAAAGCCCCTCCAAAATATAAGATCCATGCATGGCTTGTCTTAATGGGAAAGTTAAATACTACTGAATATTTGGCCGGCAAGAATCTGGGGATTACAAAAATTATTTCCTTTGCTCGACCAATATTAATTCTTGCCATCATATGTTCTATGGGCGTGATTATTCTTTCCATGTTTGGAAACTTTATGCCTCTAACCTGAATATACAAGCACCCTTTTCTGAATGCAACGTCTAGGCTAGTCCCCAACCGTGATGACTTCACGGGAGTTGTATGGACAGTTTCGAAATAAGCTTTGTTATGGATGACATGTAAAAAGGGATCGTTGATATTCATGGGTTTCAGTGTATACGTAAAGCAAGGGTATGTGAGGACACTCACATGGGTTAAAGGGTGTGCTCCGGATCGGAGGATGTTTACTGATTCATTTCCTCGACTATCAGATGGGTGGTCTAGTTCCTAGCCGACTGAGGGGCATGGATTCAAGTACCAAGAAACCGGGACATTGAGTAGTCTTGGCTTTGCGGAGTTGGTCATACGAGAATCATATATCCAACGCATCGAGTGAGTGAATGTGAGGATGGATGAAGGATGCCATTTTTGTTTAACTTATTTTATCACCATAGGTATGTCACATGATGTAGATATTACCGACGCCGATATATAGATACCCTTAGTACTTTGATGTATAGTACACCCATGATGACTATCATATAGTATCATATATTCGACGTCATGTGCTAACTCAGTAAATGTAGGGACATGTCTGGTATGATTCTCTGTACCCTCTGTTCCATATACCATACCGACTTGTATAATGTTCTAAGATTGTTTATCACTCACACCAGACTGTTGGCTAACTCAAGTTTTTATGCATTGCTTCTTACTACCTCGAGTTCTCTTAATTAAGTAGACTAGATAGCAAGTGTAAATATCACTTGGAGCTATGTAGATGGACTAGCAGATGATGATGCTTTCTCATATTTGTATTTTGAGTTATTATCAGTTATTCTGATGTGTGACACTGTGGAGACTTGACAGTGTTGACCACCTATTTATTAGAGATAGTTTATTGGTTGAGTTTACTTATCGGTTGTATAAACTCTATTACTATTGTGTACAACTGTGTGAGCCTGTATACTCTGATTCTTCAGTTTATATAGTTTTTACTATCTCGCCTGTTTTATATATGTGATTACTATTATATTTTATCTGATGCGCTGTGAGATATACGACAGTTATGTGATTGTGTGATGTTTTATTTCTTTCTCTTTTCTTCTATTCCCTTCCCTTCTTTCCTATTCCTCATCTTTATTTCTTATTCTTTCCCTTGACAATCGTCCTACATTGGCTGAGTGCTCTAGAATCACACTATTCGGTTGAATGAGTATCGGTGGCGTAGGGTGGTCGTTACATTTGGTATCAAAGCTTAGGTGGCGTGATTAACCTATGTTGATAACGTGATCCAGTAGAGATAGGATAGGAGTTGTGACCTTAGATTGGATTGAGATATACCTATATATGAGAGAGTGCATATTTGTTGTATATTTTGGTTCTCAAAACTATATAGTAGTATATATAGTATATATTATATAAGTTGTATTACACACACAAGCACTATTGATGTAGTTTTTCTCTATAAGAGACTGATCATTCTTATTATAGAATAAGGGTGACTTGGCATATGAGAAATGCTGTTATTGACTCCATCTCCAGAGTTGAGGGTGGGAAGAATCGAGGACCACTAACCTCGATTTACAAAATTTGTTCGCATAGATGGTGCAAATCATTTTTTGAAACACGCAAGTTTTTTCTCTAAAGGATTATGATGCTCATGTAAAAATGCCTAGAGTCAACTTTACCGAGCTGTATGAAGACTATGTGAGTTTAAGAGGCAGACCATTCTACGGAACGAAGTCGACTATTGAGGTGCAAGGCAGGATGATATTTGTGAAAGGGTCTTAGATGGCTTAGAGTTAGATGACACCATGAGGTAGCAGTTGACCTCTAGTTAAGTCTAGGGATGAACAATGAAATGGCAAAGTAATTTTATAGCTTCGATTCTCAAGGATCATTTTTCTTGGGATCAGTTCATAGTTCGTTTTGAAGAAGATGTATCTCAACTTTTCAAAAGTCGGTGTTGTTTAGGAAATTCACCAATTTGAAATAGGGCGATGAGTCAGTGTTGGAGTATGTGGTCGAATTCGACGTGCTATCAAAGTATGATCTATCTTTCATTGATACTCCACTCAGAAGGAATAAAGAATTTATCATTGGGTTGAGCGATCATCTTGGGAAGCGATTGATTAGTCATATTGCCAAGAGCTTCTAGAAGTTGATTGAAAAGGCTTTACGATATAAGAGCCTGTACCCAGTGTAGAAGGATTGTCCCAAACTAGTTGAGTAAGGAAAAACCGTGAAAGCATATGCATTGAATGCCATTCTAATTTTGTCAAGTGCTCCATCAGTGAAAGAGAAGGGAAGTGGCATCACTACTTGAGTATGCTTTCCATTTATGGCGATTCCAAATGTGTTTTATTTCACATCCAGGTTTCGCATTCCTTCATCTCTAGTGATTTATATATAGATTAGGAATGAGACCCGAAATAGTTGACTGGCCTTTAAATTATGACTGACCTTGTTGAGGGCTAAGCTAGGCTATACATTTGTAACATCCCTTATTTTATCATAGAGAATTAATACTAGGGATGACTACAATATTCGTAGCGCTTAGTTTCGGGCCTCAAAATGGGGGAGTGTTATCACATAGTTTGTCTACACTTAGCATACACATGGTTTGTCGAAACTTTGTCTTATCGAGTCATGGATGTTTGTTTGTTTGCTATTTATTGCTTTAGGTTTAATAAGGTTCAGTATTAGATTCTAGGAATTTACTAGTTGGAGGGGTACAAAATAGTGGTGGATTACGAGAGGCCGTTAATGATGATAAGGACTGCCGATGAGCGAAAGCTAGTGTATGGCTGCTCATCTGATGATGAGCTGGTTAGCTTTCTATATTCGCTCAATATCCCACAAGATGAGTTCTTATCTGTGCATGTAGCTAGAGAGTGTTCAAACACATCCAAGGAGGTGGCCGGATTACCACTATATAGATGTTGAATTCCGTATCGATCTAGTTAGATGTGTTAGACCAATAGTTGGGCCTTTAACGCAGATGATGCCCAAAGATAAGAGGAGACTAAGGGTGCAAGCAGATGACCTATTGATGAGAGTGTTCATTCATAGGAGCATACTCAAGGGGGGATGCACCTATAGTGTCTGCCACTAGGGCCGATGGCACTTTGAGGTTGCATGTTGATTACCGTGAGCTAAGTGAGATGACGAACAAGTATCCACTTCCGTTTATCAATGGCTTGTTCGATCAGCTCTATAGCAGGGATGTGTTCTCTTGGTTGGACCTTGCGGCGGGGTTTCATCCACTGAGAGCATCTAGAGAGAGTGTGCCAATCATAGCGTTCCGTATGCCACTTTGATTTCGATTGATTGGTTATGCCATTTGGGCTAACTAATTCATCTGCATGTTTTATTGATTTCTTAGACCATGTTTCAGGAGATCACTTGAGTGAGTTCGTGCTTGTTTTCATTGATGATACTTTCTTCTACTCATGGAAGAAAGGGGAGCACAAGACACGTGTTGGAGGTGTTGAGAAAACATCGACTGATGATGAGAAGTTTCTTTGGATTGGCGAGATGTTATATACGCTTTACTAAGGACTTCCCGAAGGTAGCAGCACCATTAACCGATTTGATTAGTGAGTATCAAACACGCGTTAGTGAGTCTGACAGAGGGGTTAACAAGTGCATTGATATTACTCATTCCAAGTAGGGTTGAGGAGTCGATAGTATGCACGCTTGTGGTACTTAACAAGGTGCGGTATTGATGCCGAAAGGTAAGTTTGTTGCATATGTTAGTCGACAACCGAAACCGCACGAGTGGAAGTATCCAAATCTTGATTTAGCATCGACAGTGATATTTTTTGCTTTGGAGATTTGGGGCCTTCATTTATTAGGACAGAGATTCGAGTTGTTCAGTGATCCCATATCACTGAATTATCTCTTCTTCGAGAAGGATCTTAACCTTTGCCAACCGTGATTGTTATAGTTCTTAGCCTCCTATGACTTTGACGTTTCCTAAACGTTCATATGGGAAATGGTCATTGATGTTTTGAGTTGGAGACATACCATTTTCGGAGCGATATGCCTAGAGTGGGCATTGGTCGAGTTTATCACTGGTTATGACTTTAGAATTCGACATGAGCTAGTGCCAAAGATGATGGCTTGTTTGACTATCAGATCTACTTTGATTTAGCGGATCAGTACTAGTAAGAGGCATGATGCTAGACTAGCAGAGATCGTGGGTAAATTAGAGGAATGAGTAGTGTCTGTAGAGGAGATGCCGTACGGACCCAACCGAGACGGTTGGCTCTGCAAGAATGAGATGGATTTCATCGATGGAATGCCGAGGATTGGAGAATATGATAGCACTTGAGCCACAATTGATAGATTGACGAAGAATGCTCAATTAATATCCATTATTTCCAATAGAATGGCATCCAAATTTGTCAAGTTATATGTGGAATGGATAGTTTGATTCCATTGTGTGCCAAGAGCAATGTAAGTGGCCGAAACCCTTGTTCCCTAGAGGGTTTTGGGATAACTTACAAGAGGCATTTGGGAATTTGGCACCAAATTGATTAGATGATATCTAATTAAACTAGAGGCTTTAAGACCTTGTAGGCCTATTCGTACCGATAGACGTAATACGAAACAGGTTAAATGGAAGGTGATGGAGTAGTAAAGCAATAGTAGAGTGAAAGTGAAGGTGATTTCCATTTTATCGTCATCTTTCATGTTAGATATCATATTTGATTGTTTTATACAATAGGTTTAGTATCCTGCATGTTAGGATATGCATGGATGTTGCTTTTTGATAGTTGATCTTATATGTGCCTATTGATATTTGATTGTTGGCATTTGATATGATTACTTATGCTTATATGGTTGTTAGGCATGCACGATAGTTATGGTTTGATATAATGTATTTATTCGAGATGATTGCCATATATATGATCTAGTATGCTTATTTAAATCATGATGCTACTATTGTGTTTAATCCTTTTTGTTGAGCACTTGATCAGGTACGTGGAAGCATGTATTAGCTATTTGGATGCTTAACCGCATATATTCACATCTAAATGGTATGCTCTTGCTATAAAAGAGATATGTAATACTTTTAGTGTAGATTTGGTGATATATTTTTGGTTGTCCATGGAAACGAGATGCCTCAGATATGAGACATATATATATCTATGTTGTATTGAGATTTTTCCCAGACCTAGCCGCGTAAAAGAGTTGCTGCGGAAATTTTCAATGACATAAGCCAAAATTGAGGGAAAACTCGACATATAGGATATGAGATGTTGTCGATAGTTGAGAGAGTCAGTAATGTATGAGATTTAGTTGACTTGCCTTTCTATTAGTCTACTGGCGCTTTTGTTTTCCATTGTCCATTTCCTTGGAAATAAGTGCATGACTTGGAGGTTTGGTTTAGCCACATTGATTTTAGATTTGATAGTGATTATACTTAGGGATGAGGATGATGGCTTTAGCTGATTTCGAGTCTATTCTCTTTGTTAAAATCGCTTTCAGTGATTGTTTTTTAGGGTTGATAAGTGAAGATTTCTCTTATATCGTTGCTTATGTGAGGGTATTGCGTTATGTTGCTTCCTCCATGGGATTTCGAGGACGAAATCCTTTTAAGGGGAGAATGTAACGACCTGTATTTTCTATTATTGGATATTTGAATAATTTATTTAAATATAGAGTCGTTAATTAATTGACGGTCTCAAAAATATGATTTTTCACATATGATTGAATCAGGACTCGAGACCACTTCTGTTGAGTTCGTATTGATGTTGCGAAATAAATGAGTACAAGGATCGCTATATTTGGAGATCGGATGATCCAATTGCCAAAACGGTCTCGAAAGCATGAAATTATCATCCCAGAGCATAATCTTGGATAGCGATAAAATTTATACCATTAGGACCGAAAAATGAGGTGATACACATAGACGAGTTTCATGGCGATCAGACACACCGTTTGATTGTGCGAGCTTGAAATATGCAGCGTTTTATTTGATAAATTAAATAAAATGAATATTTTATTATTTAAAACAAAACCCTCATTATTCAAAGTCCTTTATTCTCATTGGCCGTGTACTATTCTATCTCCTCTTGAAAATATTATTGCCGCCTCCATTCATTTTCTTCATAAATCAATATCCGATGAAATACCCCATGATAAATTCCCAAATCACTTCCGTTACACCCGTATCGAAGAGAGCTTCGAGCTTATATGAGTCTTGAGTGGTAAAATGATGTCTGGTCAACTTCGACATTTTAGTCGACGCCTAGAGTTTCGATTTTACTGAGATGGAGGAGGTGACAGGCTAGGTGAAGGCCGGTGATGGCTTAGTGGAGACGAGGCAAACCAAAGGTGGTGATTTGGTGAGATCTTGTTCAGGAATAATGAACGTGATCTAGAGGTGGTTCGACTTCATCCTTGGGTGACGCATTTTGATTCAAGGGGTCGGGGTTCATGGTTTCAATGCCGGTGAGTCGAGCGTTCAAAGAGAAGACCAACGGCGCAAACGGTGCTCGGTTTCGTTGAGTAAAACTCTGTGTCACTATAGGAATGTGCACGGGTTTGGTTTGCTATGCATGTACAGGTGATTGAGTAATTGGAGAAGATGGATTAGCTCTAATCTAAGTATTTAGTTTAATCTAATTATTAGTTAAGTTATTTAATTATTTATTTATATCTGTTATCTTATATTATGCGTATCTTTTGCTTACGAGGTCCATTTTGGACATCGTTTCTTGCGTTGCGCTCGTGATGGAGAGCTCTACGACTTGGCAATGGTGTGGTCATATTTGGTTGATGTGAGTGATATTTTCTCTCACCATACTATGATTGTTAGTATTGTATTAAAATGACGTTTTGAAATGTTTTCTAACTTTGAAACATGATTTCTAAAATAGTTAAACCTATATCTTATTTTATACAAAGAACTAAAAGTGTTTTAAAATGGATTTAATTTAAATATCGCATTTTCCCACTAACGCATTATTTTGACGATATTACTAGATTCAGGCTAATTTGGTATTTATCCCACATTATCTCATATTGGTTGCTTGGATGGATTGTACTATATTATTATAGATGTAGATAGGCAATTATAGACACTTCTATGCTTGTTGGTTACATGTCTACTTGTTTGGTAGTTGGTTGAAAAACGTCGTTCGAAGGCGATATAGCAAAATCCCATTAGATAGAGTTTAGTGTATATCGATCGAATGCATGCATGATAGGGACTCAAATGATGTAATATAGTTTCATGCATATTGATTGAGGGGATAAATGATGATAAACTCGAATGAATAGGATAAATATATGGAGGAGTATTGGTGTGTGCCAACTGATATGAAGATGAAGGACGATGGACTTGGATATGTGCTTCGGACATTAGGGAAGATACTGGACGTTTTTATTTGGTTTGTATTTAACCATTTTTTGTTAAGTACATGGCCAAAGTGGTCATTATCGACAACTCTGGAGTGGTCGATATCTACCACTATTGATGATGGACGATTTGGCCAATTTTGACATGGAAGCTAGAGCGACATCGAGGAGCAGGATGTGATGGTTTTTTTCATTTGTTTAACGTTCTATTTTAGTGTTACTGTTCTTCGATGAGTGGTTTCGGTGCTAAAGTGAAGACGCGATGCTTTGACGTGATGACTCCATAATTCGAAGATGATGATTTCATTATGGGAAGTGACAGCTTCGATGATGGATAGTTGCACTTCGGGATGCAGAGTACGCGATGATAAGTCGGATGAATAGAACAATCAGAGGAGGGTTATGGGACGCACGATGAAACTCTATGATTTATGATGGTTGTTTAGAGTAGTCCTTAACCGTGACAACTTCATATGGGAGTTGTATGGACTGAAATGAGCTCTGCTATGGATGACATGTGCAAAGGCATCGTTGATATTTGTTGGTTTCGATGTACTCGTAAAACAAGGGTATGTGTGGATGCTCACATGGGTTAAAAGCTGGACCCCGGATCAGAGGATGTTTACTGATTCGTTCCCTGGACTATCAGACATGTGGTCTAGTTCCTAGTCAACGGAAGGGCATGGATTCGAGTATCAATAAAACAGGACGTTGAATAATACTTGGCTCTACGGGGGAGGTAATACGAGAATCATATATCCATTGCAACGAGTGAGTGAATCTGAGGATGGATAATGGATGCCATGTTTGTTTAATTGTTTTTCCACCTTAGGGATGTCACATGATACACCGATGCCGATATCTAGACCCCCTAGTACTTTGATGTATAGTACATCCATGATAACTATCATAGAGTAGCATTTATTCGATGTCATGTGCTAACTCTGTAGATGCAGGGACATGTTTGGTATGATTCTCCATACCCTCTCTTCCATATACTATACCGACTTTTATAGTGTTCTAAGATTGTTTATCACTCACATCAGACTATTGTCTAACTCAAGGTTTTATGCATTGCTTCTTACTACCTCGAATTCTCTTAATTAAGTAGACTAGATAGCAGGTGTAAATATCACTTGGAGCTATGCAGATGGACTAGCAGATGGTGACGCTTTCTTATATTTATATTTTGAGTTATTATTGTTTATTCCGCTATGTGATACTGTATTTCCTTCACAGTGTTGACTAACTATTTATTAGAGACAATTTACCAGTTGAGTATATTTATCAATTGTATAAACTCTATTACTGTTGTGTATAATTATATGAGCACGTGTACTCTGATTATGTGGTTTACATAGTTATTACTATCTCGCCCGTTTTATATCTATGATTGCTATTATATTTTATCTGATGCACTGTGAGATATATGATAGGTTATGTGATTGTGTGATGTTTTATTTCTTTCTCTTTTCTTCTAGTTCTCTTCTCTTCTTTACTATTCCTCATCTTTATTTCCTTTTCTTTCCCTTGATATTCATCCTACATCAGCCGAGTGCTCCAGCAGTGCACTATTCGGTTGAATGAGTATCGGTTTGCAGCGTAGTCATTACATTTGGTATCAAAGCTTAGGTTACGTGATTAACCTAAGTTGATACCATGATCTAGTAGAGATAGGGTAGGAGCTGCGACCTTAGACTAGATCTAGAGTACACCTATATATGAGAGAGTGCATATTTATTTATTTTGGTTTCCAAAACTATATAATAGTATATAAATTGTGTTGCACACACGAGCACCATTGATGCAGATTTTCTCTATTTGAGACTAATCATTCTTATTATAGAATAGGAGTGATCGGGCATATTAGAACTGCTGCTATTTACTCCATCTTCGAAGTTGAGGGTGGGAAAAATCGAGGCCACTAACCTTGATTTACAGAATATGTTCGCATAGATGGTGCGAATCATTTTCTAGAATGCCTAAGTTTCTCTAAATAATTATGGTGCTTAAGTGTAAATGCCTAGAGTCGACTTTGCCGAGCTGTATAAAGACTTTGTGAGTCTAAGAGGTAGACTGTTCCTTGGAACAAAATCGGCTACTGAGGTGCAAGAAGGGATGGTATTTGCAGAAGGATCTTTAATGGCTTGGAGTTAAATGACACGGTAAGGTAGCAGTTGACCTCTAGATAACTCCAGGGATGAACAATGAATTGGTGGAGTACACTTATAGCTTCGACTCCCAAGGATCATTTTACTTGGAATCAGTTCATAGTTCGCTTCGAAGAAGATTTATCTCGACGTTTCAAAAGTTGATATTGTTTGGGAAATTTGCCGATTTGAAGTAAGGCGACGAGTCTATGTTGGAGTATGTGACCAAATTTGATGTGCTATCGAAGTATGGTCTATCTTTCAGTGATACTCCACTTAAAAAGAATGAAGAATTTATCATTAGGTTGAGTAATAATCTTGGAAAGCAATTGATTAGCCATATCAAATAAAGCTTCTAGAATTTGATCGAAAAGGCTTTACAATGTGAGAGCCTGTACCCAGTGTAGAAGGATTGTCCCGAACTAGTTGAGTAAGGACAAACGATGAAAGCATATGCACTGAATGCCATTTTAATTATGTGGAGTGCTCCATCGGTGGATGAGTAGGGAAGTGGCATCACCACTTGAGTATGCTTCCCATTTACGGCGATTCCATATGTGTTTTATTTGAGATCGAGGTTGTAAATTCCTTCATATCTAATGATTTGTAGATAGATTGGGATTTAGACCCAAAATAGTTGAATGGTCTTTAAATTATGGTGGACCTTGTTGAGGGCTCAACCAGACTATACATTTGTTACATCCCGTATTTTGTTACCGGAAATTAATACTAGGGATGACTGCATCATCCATAGCACTTAGTTTCAGGCCTCAAAAGAGGGAAGTGTTATAACATGGTTTGTCTACACTTAGCTTATACATGGTTTGTTGAAACTTTGTCTTACCGAGTCATGGATGTTTTTTTTTCTGTTGATTGCTTTAGGTTTAATTAGGTTTAGTATTAGAGTTTAGGAATTTACTGGCTGGAGGGCTATGGAATAGTGGTGGATTGCGAGAGGCCGTTGGTGACGATAGGGACTGACAAAGAGCAGAAGGTAGTGTATGGCTTCCCATTTGAAGATGAGATATTTAGCTCTCTATATTCATCTGATATCCCACATAATGAGTTGTCTTCTATGCCTGTAGCTACAGAGTGTCCGGACACATTCGATGACGTGACCAGTTTACCACCATATAAAGATTAAATTCCTTATCGATCTGGTTAGACGTGCTAGGCCAGTAGTTATGCCTTTAATGCAGATGATGCCTAAAGAGCAGAGGAGACTAAAGGTGCAAGCGGATGGCCTATTGATGTGAGTGTTCATTCATAAAAGCATATTCAAGAAGGAATATACCTATACTATCTGCCACTAGGGCGAATGGCTCTTTGAGGTTGTATGTTGATTACCATGAACTGAGTGAGATGATGAACAAGTAACAACTTCTTTTTATCGATGGGTTGTTCGATCAGCTCTATAGCGCAGAGGTGATCTCTCAGTTGGACCTTCTAGTGGGGTTTCATGCACTAAGAGTATCTAGAGAGAGAGTGTCGATCATAGCGTTTTGTACGCCACTATGATTTTGATTGACTGGTTATGCCATTCGGGCTACCAACGCGTCGGCATGTTTTGTTAATTTCTTGGACCATGTTTCGGGAGATTACTTGAGTGAGTTCGTGCTTGTGTTCATCGATGATAATTTCGTCCACTCATAGACAAAAAGGAGCATAAGACACGATTGATGATTGTATGGAGGTGATGAGAAAACACCAACCGATGATGAGAAGTTTCTTTGGATTGGCAAGATGTTATATATGCTTTACCAAGGACTTCACAAAGGTAGCAATACCGTTAACCGATTTGACAAGTGACTATCAGAATTTTATTTAAAAGGCGTGGTGTAGACATGCGTTAGTGAGTCTGACAAAGGGGTTGATGAGTGCACCGACATTACTCATTACGAGTAAGGATGAGGAGTCGATAGTACACATGCTTGTGCTATTTTACTAGGTCCGGTATTGATACCGAAAGGTAAGTTTGTCGCATATGTTAGTCGGCAACCGAAATTGAACGAGTGGAAGTATTCGACTCTTGATTTAGAGTCGGTGGCGATAGTGTTTGCTTTGAAGATTTGGGGGCTTTAAAAATTAGGAGAGAGACCCGAGTTGTTCAGTGATCCCATATCATTGAATTATCTCTTCTCCAAGAAGGATCTTTACATTTTCCAACAACAATGATTTGATTCCTTGGCCTCCTACGACTTTGACATTTCCTATACATTCGTAAGAGAAATGTGGTCCTTGATGTTTTGAGTTGGAGACATAGTAGTTTACAAGCGATATTCGTAGAGTGGGCATTGGTCGAGTTTTTCATTGGTTATGACTTCAGAACTCGAGATAAGCTAGTGTCAAAGATGTTGGCTAGTTTGACAATCAAATCTACTTTGATTTAGCGGATCGGTACTAGTCAGATGCGTGAAGCTAGACTAGCAGAGATCATCGCTAAATTAGAGGAATGAGTAGTGTCTATAGAGGTGATGCAGTGCGGTTTGGATCGAGACGGTTAGCTCCACAAGGATGAGATGGATTTCATCGATGGAATGCCGAGGACTAGAGAGTATGATAGCATTTGAGCCACAGTCGATAGATTGACGAATAATGGCATCCAAATTAGTCAAGTTGTATGTGGATTGGGTAGTTTCATTCCATTGTGTATCAAGAACATTGCAAGTGGCCGAAAACCATTGTTCACTAGAGGGTTTTGGGAGAACTTACAAGAGGCGTTTGTGAATTTGGCACCAAATTGATTAAATGATATCGAAGCTGAACCAGGGGCTCGATGAACTCGTAGGCCTATTCGTACCGATAGACGTGATACAAAATAGGTTAGAAGGAAGGTGATGGAGTAGTAAAGGCCTAGTGGAGTGAAAGCGAAGGGATTTCCATTTTATTTTCAGCTTTCATGTTAGATATCATATTTGATTGTCTTATAAAAGAGGTTTAGTATCCTACATGCTAGGATAGGCATGGATGTTGCTTTTTGATGGTTGATCTTGTATGTTCCTACTGATGTTTGATTGTTGGCATCTGATATGATTACTAATGCTTATATGGCTGTTAGGCATGCGGGTAGTTATGGTTTGATATAGCGTGTTTATTTGAGATGATTGCCATATATATGATCTAGTATGCTTATTTACATCATGATGCTACTATTGTGTTTAATCCTTTTTGTTGAGTACTTGATCAGGTATGTGGAAGCAAGTTTTGGCTATTTGGATGCTTATCTGCATATATTCGCATCTAAATGGTATGATCTTGCTATAAAAGAGGTATGTAATACTTGTAGTGTAGATTTGGTGATATATGTTTGGTTGTGCTTGGAAATGAGATGCCTCAGATATGTGATGAATATATATCTATGTTGTATAGGGATTTTTCTCAGACCTATCCACACAAAGGAGGTGCTGTCGAAATTTTCGATGACATAAACCAAAATTAAGAGAAAAGTCAACGTATTGGATATTAGACATTGCTGTTAGTTGAGAGAGTCGGTAATGTATGAGATTTAGTTGGTTTGCCTTTCTATTAATGAGTTGCCGCTTTTGTTTTCCATTGTCCGTTTGCTTGGAAATAAGTGCATGACTTAGAGGTTTGGTTTAGCCAAATTGATTTTGGATTTGATGGTGATTATACTTAGAGATGAGGATGATGGCTTCAGCTGATTCCGAGTCTATTTCCTTTGTTGTTATCACTTTCAATGATTATTGTCGAGGGTTGATAAGTGACGGTTTCTCTTGTGTCGTTGCTTATGTGAGGGTATTTGGTTGTGTTGCTTTGTCTTTGGGATTTCGAGGATAAACTCCTTTTTAAGGAGGGGAGAATATAACAGTCCACATTTTTAATGAGTGGATATTTAAATATTGAGTCGTTTATTTATTGACGGTCCCAAAAGTGATTTTTCAATATGATTGAATCGGGACTCGAGACCACTTCTGTTGAGTTTATATCAACGTTGCGAATTAAAATGAGTATAAGGATCATTATATTTGGAGATCGAATGATCCAATGGCCAAAACGTTCTCGAAAAGCTTGAAACTATCATCCCGAAGCGCGGTCTTGGATAGTGGCGAAATTTATACTTTCGGGACCAGAAAAAATGAGGTGATGCATGCAGATGAGCTTCATGGCGATCAGATGCACTGTTTGATCGTGCAAACTCGAAACGTGAAACGTTTTATTTGATAAATTAAAATGAATATTTTCTTATTTTTAAACAAAACCCTCGCTATCCAAAACCCTTTATTCTCATTGGCCATAACTGTTCTATCTCCTCTCCAAAATATCATGGCCGCCTTCATTCTTTTTATTCAAAAATCAATATCTGATGAAATACACCACAATGAATTCCTAAATCACTTCCATTACACCCGTATGGAAGAGTGCTTCGAGCTTATATCAGTCTTCAGTGGTACGATGATGTCTGGCCTAGTTCGGCATTTTAATCGATGCTTAAGGTTTCGATTTTACTGAGATGGAGGAGGCGATAGGCTAGGTGAACGCTGGCGATGGCTTAGTGGGGATAGGCAGACCAGAGGTATTGATTTGGCGAGGTCCGGTCCAAGAATGACGAATGCGATCTGGAGCTGGGTCGACTTCAACCCTATGTGATGCATTTTGATTCAAGGGGTCGAGGTTCAGGATTTCAATGCTGGCAAGTTGAGCGTCCGAAGAGAAGACCGACAGTGCGAACAGCGCTCGATTTTGTCGAGTAAATCTCTATATCGTTGTAGGAATGTGCACGGGTTTGGTTCGATATGCACGTACACGTGATTAAGTAATTAGAGAAGATGAATTAGCTCTAATCTTGGTAATTAGTTTAATCCAGTTATTAGTTTGGTTATTTAATTATTTATTTAAATTCGTTATCATATATTAAGTGTATCTTTGCATACGAAGTTCCATTTTGGATGCCTTTTTTGCATTGCGCTTGTGATGGAGAGCTCTACGACTTGGCGATGGTTTGGTCAGATTTGATTGAGGTGAGTGATATTGTCTCTCACCATACTATGATTATTAGTATAGTATTAAAATGACATTTTGAAATGTTTTCTAACTTTGAAATATGATTTCTAAAATAGTTAAACCTATATCTTATTTTATAAAAAGAATTAGAAGTGTTCTAAAATGTTTTTAAGTTAATATCACATTTTTCCATTGGCGCACTGTTATCGTAACCCCAGACGGACATCGTCTGCATTATGCCATGAAACTGGGATTTCCTGCAGCCAATAATGTGGCAGAGTATGAATCAATGGTAGCAGGATTAACACTGGCACTGGAACTAAAAATCCCACGAATACAGATTTTTAGCGACTCTGAACTGATGGTAAATCAAGTAAAACAAATATACCAAACAAAGGAACCAGTTTATCATTATATGTGAAGGAAATATTATGAATGTTGGCTTTGTTTGAGGATTTTTCGATAAATCAAGATCCAAGAGCAGAAAATGCACAAGCAGACTCTTTAGCAAAATTAGCCAGCTCAACAGGAGCCCCAGAGACACGAATATTCCGCATCGGATATACAGAAAAGCCATGTATCGAAAAGGAAACATCCGAGCAGGGGAAGGAATTGCTAGTTATAACGAGATCTCAAGCCAAGTCCCAAAAGGGGAAGGAGAAAGAAAGTGATAAAGAATTAAAAGATGAAAGGACGAATCAACCAGGCCAAATAGCACTTAGGTATATACATGGATGTCACCTATTGTTGAATTTCTTATTAATGGAATACTCCCCTCCGACAAAGGGGAAGCCAGGAAAATCAAGAGATAAGCCCCTACCTTCGTAATAATGAACGGAATTCTCAATAAAATGGGATATGCTCTTTCCTATTTGAGATGCGTAAGCATGAATGATGGGGAAAAATTAATGGCGGAAGCACATGAAGGGTTTTGTGGAGTTCATTCAAATGGGACAAAGTTGGCAAAGAAAATAATAAGGCAAGGGTTTTGCTGGCCCCGTATGGTAAGCCAAGCCGTAAACTATGTGAAAAGATGCAAAAAATGTCAAAAAATATTTGAAAATACCCATATTACCCCAAGTCAATTAACTCCAATTGCTAGTCCATGGCCCTTTGATGTTTGGGGAATAGATTTAATTGGCCCGTTGCCAATTTCAAAGGGAGGGACGAAGTATGCCGTGGTGGCCATTGATTATTTTACTAAATGGGTTGAAGCGGAACCACTTCCTAAAATCACTTCTGGGAAAGTACTAAGATTTGTTATCAAGAACATCATAACCAGGTTCGGAATTCCCCAAAAAATAATTTCTGACAATGGAACCCAATTTGAGAGCGACGAATTCTCCCACTTCTGCCATAAGAATGGGATTATTAAAGTTTTTCGTGTGTCGCACATCCAAAAGCCAATGGAGCAGTTGAGGCTGCAAATAAAACCATAAAAACAATTCTAAAAAAGCGTTTAAACAAGACAAAAGAAAATTGGGTAGAAGAGCTACCACTTGTGTTATGGGCTTACCAAACATCTGCTAAGACAACAACGGGACATACCCCTTATTCTTTAACATACGGGTGTGAGGCGATGCTACCAATCGAGATTGAGATTCCCTCACACCGAAGAATTGCCTACGCATTTGATAAGAATCAAGAGTTAAAAAGAGAATCATTGCATTTAATACATGAACTAAGAGATGAAGCAGTGGTAAGAACCGCCGAATACCAGAGAAGAACCTCAAAGTATTACAATTCAAGAGTAAAAACACGATCATTTCGCGAGAGAGACTTGGTACTCCGTAGAGTAATGGCCAATACAAAGAATCCTGCGGATGGACCCCTAGGACCAAATTGGGAGGGACCATTAGTCGTATGCAAAGTAATCCCTCCAGGAGCCTACAAATGTGTCGCCCAGAAGGCAATATGGTGCCTAGAACATGGAATGCTGAGCATTTAAGGCTGTATTTTCCAAAAATGAATCAATAAAGAGCAACTTTTTGAAAAGAGAAAATTTACATGGTAGAAAAGCCTCTGTCCACGCTGAGATAGCCAGGGTAGAGCACCTCTTGGAGGGAGGATGGAGTAAGCCTTTATCCGTGCCATAAGATGGCCAGGGTAAAGCACCGAACAAGCCCTTATCTGTGCCGCAAAAGGGCCAGGGTAAGGCACTTCCTGGAGGGAGGATGAAGTAAGCCTTTATCCGCGCCATAAGATGGCCAGGGTAAAGCATTGAACAAGCCCCTATCCGCGCCGCAAAAGAGCCAGGGCAGGGAGCCTCCTGGAGGGAGGTCGGGTAAGTCATTGGTTCTAGACTCTAAGATGAGCTAACCAAGAGAACCAGACAACAATGGACTAAGATGTCCAAGCCCAAGAAGAGACTCATTCAACAATGGACTAAGATGTCCACGCTCAAGAAGAGGCTCATTCAACAATGGACTAAGATGTCCAAGCCCAAGGAAGGATCATCAAATAGTGAACTAAGACGTCCAAGGCCCAGAGGAAGCTCATCCAGTAAAAGACTGAAATATCCAAGCCTGTGAAACGGCATATCCGATCATGGATTAAGACGTCCAAGCTCAAGAGGTAGCTAATTAGATTATATATTCATACCTGAAGGGTTCATATAGGTCAAACAGAACAGAAGTAAAGGAGTGAAACATAACTCCGCTTATTATCACTCTAATCTGGGTTTCGGGGCATACATTTCAGGACTTCCTTTACTAATACCCGAATCTGGGTTTCGGGTCTTTATCAATCTGCATCTTTATTATACCCGAATCTGGGTATGGGAACATTATTGATCACTGCAATTTTTATACTCGAACCTGGGTTTCGATATTATCATTTGATTTTCCGTAATGCCCTAATCTCGGTTTGTGACTTCTATTCTAAAGATAATTTCCATGAACCTCTGGTTGTCCAATATGTGCCCTAATATGGGCAAAGGATTTCTATCTTAGCAATAACTACGATGGAAGTCTGCTTACACAATATATGCCCTAATTTGGGCTGAAGATTCTTCTACAAATATAATTGTCTGACATGTGCCCTGATCTGGGCTCAGAACCTGATACGAAAACAATACCTACTAATTCCTGTTTAATTTACCATAAAAACCTGAATCTGGGTTTAGAAGTGCTACAGAGGGAACTATTCTTGGATATTGATATCTGAATTCTGAATGTCACATTATCAACTTCCCAAACTTCACAAGTTAATACCATAATCTGGGTGGGTTTAATTGTTGATATGATTTAGTCGAGACTATTACAGACAACCAAAAGTTTCAAACTGGCCTTCTTAATGCCAAAACTGAAAGTTGGTTTTTATGAATTCTACATGGCACTTACCTAGCAAATGAGGGTATTAATATGCTAATCTACCACTAAACGTACATGTAAGTGTGATAATAACAACAACGAATATCATTAACTTTGAATTTTGCAGGAAAATTAAAGTTACGAAGAGTAAGAAAGTAATGAAATCTTTTCCCTAAAGAACTAAAGCTTCTTTCATACAAGGGGGCAAAATGTTAACCATAAAATCTGCTTGATAGCAGAGATATGAAAGAAAGTTAATAAGGTTGTGGTTTCGATGAAGAGACAGGCCAAGTCATCATGAAGGACATAAAAATGATGATTCGAAGGCATTGAGCAAGTATCGAAGGAGTCGAAGGCACCAACAACTTATACAGTGTAAAGGCCTTTGACCCAGATGGAAATAGATAGGCCAATCCGCCACTACCAACCTTTCAACGCAAATGAACAAGCAATGTTAACTTCGGAACCCCTTTCGAAGGCAATCGATAGTTCTCCCCCAACTACACGTTAAACATTTCGAAATCAAAGTCTTCGCCTCCATAGTAACCTTTTCGAAAGCATAGAAAGCCTTTCGAACCAGTCAAAAATCCATCTAAGACACCTTTCGACAACGTCGAAAGGCGCTATAAAGAAAGCAATACACAGAAAACAGCAAAGGCGAAAGAACAATAAAGGACCTTTGGACAGAGTCGAAAGGAGGCTTGGCTTTCGATCAGGTCGAAAGGTTAAGAAAGAATAAAGGAGCTACAAGAGTACGACAAGAAGAACAAGGACACCTTTCGACAACATTGAAAGGAAGCATAGCCTTCGACAACATCGAAAGGAAGCGCGGCATTTGATTGGGTCGAATGGTTCAAAACAACGTGTAATGAGGGGATCTTTCGATCCGTTCGAAGGCAAGGAAGCAAAAGGGTAAACCAAGAGGCATAAGAGAACACCTTCCGACGATGTCGAAAGGTTCATAACCTTTCGATCAAGACAAAAGGTTTGTGGTGGCATATAACATGGGGACCATCCGATCCAGTCGAAAGCAAAGGCGCGGAAGGGGGCCGACCTGCATCTATAAATAAGACCCAAGGGGTCTAGTTTTGGGGACGAGATTCTGGAATACTGAATTCATTTTCATTACTATACTTTCTTAGTGATAATTGTACTTAGAAGATACCCTAAATAAAATTGGGGAGAAAGCTCAATTTCTTGTAACTCATTTCGGATATTAAATAAAAATGGAGATGCTTGTTCATAAAGGATATTAGTGATGAGGAAGATCATAAAGATCATTAGCTAGACTAATGATCAATTGCACATGATTCTAACCTATTCTCATAATCACTTTTGGTCTAAGCTATATGTAAGATTGACTTAGGCATTTCCAGTCGAAACACAACATCATCAGAACCTATACTTAATACTGAAATTAAATGTGATGATGGGGTGTCGACTATGTAGAATGCATGAGTTATGGGAATACCTAAATTGATCTTATATAAAGAAAATAAAGTGGATTGTAGACTATTAAACTAGGACGGCTTCGAAAGGAAGAACTCTTTTCGACCAAGTCGAAAGGAGTACTTCCGATAGGAATCCGAGTTTATATTGCCTAACGTCCATTCATGATGGAATTCATCCAAGAGGAATCTACTCTTTTAGGCATCAGTACTCCTTTCGAAGGGATTCCATGGAAAGAATATTAACACTAAGGAGTTGAAAGCAAAGAAGATGTATGAATGGAGTCAGCATCCCCTTTCGACGAGATTGAAATGTCTTGAATGTTACCTTTCGACGTGATCGAAAGGGGGGTGGAAGACATTGATGAATGACTGTTTTCAACTCCCTAGGAAGATGAGATTCAATAAAGTGATGATTTCCATAGCTATATGTTATGAATAACTCCTAGAAACTATTCAACTATGCCAATCTGGTCGAAAGGTTGGAATAGCCTCGTTATCCCTTTCGACAAGGTCGAAAGGTCTGGCAATTAAATATTCCTCTTGACCGGGTCAATTTGATCGAAAGCTAGAGTTAACACCTCAAATCCCTTTCGACTAAGTCACTCTATTCGAAAGATGCACTTTCAAAGGTGAGAATTCTTTCAATAACATGGTCATGTTCAAGTAGAATTATTTTATGAGAAGCATTGGGAATATTGACAAGAAATCTTGTTAACATTTTTGGCGCTAGAAGGTGGGGTTGAACCTCTGACTTTGTCACTATATACAGGCTAGTTGTAGTGCATTTCTCTTGCGTAAGAAAAATGAGGTCAAAGCGTTTGAGCGGAATTGTAGAGGAAGCAATACACACTACCACCTTGGAAGAAAATATAGCTCCATCATTTAACCGGGATGGGGTCATTCCAGTGCATACTTCATCGTCGACACGACAAGATGAAAACACAGCAAAAATCAAGCATCTGGAACAACAACTACAAGAAATCCAGGAGTTATTGAAGATGGCCTTATCTCAAAAGTCTTCAAAGACCCCGAAACAAACTCAAGGAGAAGAAGTGGTCTCTCCTAGGAGGAACCTAAAGACCTATTCCAAAGAATGCAAAGAAGAATGCACTTGACCTCTTCGAAAAAGAAGGAACTTCCCCAAACAAGAGCCAATCATCAGGGAAGAGTTGTCGACAAATCCTTGGAACAGTCTGGCAGTTCAACGCCTAAAGAGTACCACCCAAGTCAGAAGAATTACGGTAATGTCGAAGCTTTTCTGAAAGATGCTGCTGAGAAGGCTATCAAAGATGCTAAAAATTCCAAGGGAAAAAGAACTATGGACGAAAATGTCAATGGCAATGAGAGGATGCCACCTTTCACTAACGAGATCATGGCCATAGTGATTCCTTCATTTGTCAAAATCCCGTCCATGAAATATCACGGAGATACGGACCCCGATGATCATCTTATGGCTTTTGACCGCTAGATGGATTTGTATAATACTTCTGGGGCAGTCAGATGTCGACTGTTCCCCATCACCCTCCAGGGAGCGGCAGCCAAATGGTATAGGCAATACAGAGAAAAGACCATATACTCCTGGAAACAATTTTCTTACGAGTTCTCAGCCCAATTCTGCATCTGTAAAGATCCTACTATTGACTATACATTCTTGGCAAATATAAAGCAAAGGCAAGGAGTGTAACATCCCGGTATTTTCAACCATTCGCATCCGCACATGTTAGACTTGAATTGCTCAAAATACCAGATTGTCAATTTAAATTTGGCAAAACTCAGCATATACGGTAAATAAATCAATCACAGAATCACAGACACAGAGTTATATAACAATAATAAGCATCGGAAACAAAAGAATAGTAGTTCATGAAGCTACTATATATATATATCACAAAGTTAAAACAAGATACAACAGAAGTCTGGAATACATAGAAGTCTCAGTACAATAGTCAAATAACAATAATCCGAATACATCACTGGAGTCAACTGAATAACTGTAAGCTGAATAGATATAGATGGATCTTCAAGCGAAGCTCCAACACCAAAGGTGAGTCTCTAATGCTGTAACACTCAGTCTGACCCGAGCGTAAAGCAAAACACAAAACACTCGAGTCAGGATTAACATTCTTATATCAGTAAATCCAACTCAAGTGAAATATCAACTGAAATACAAGTAACTCAAAGAATGTTTGGGATAATCATCCTCTAAGGATCCGTTAAACTATCTACTATGTAGTAATATACGCTATTATAATAATGTCTATAGTAAAGTAAACTATTAAAATAGCGTTAAGGCGTTACCCATATCCCCCTTAACACATTTTATATATTCCCGTAGTCTATACAATGTCGTACGCTCCTCTTTAAACTGGAGGTTTACCCAGAGGACATCACATAGGTACGGTACAAAACAAACTCGTTGAAGGCGCGATAGGGCATGCGACAAGGCGCTCGAGGCAATGCCAGGGTAGATATACCATTTGCACTCCTGGACGGGTGGTAACGCATAGCAGCTACTATCGCCCACCTCGTGACACACTCCCAAATCAAAGGGTGCACCCAATCACATCACAAAAGCAATAGAATAGTATCGAAGAAATGTGTCCGATAGGAGGAATGACCTCACTTGGCCCGGTAGCTCTTGTTTTAGCCACATCAAGCTGAATCACGGGAGTCGGGTCCACGTAAATACCATATAGAACCGATGCCAAACCATCCTACTTCATTCTGGAATCTCCACCACGTACACGGTTGTTAAAGTGGTTTTCGGTATTGGCAGAGAGTATGACAATATTCGATCCCGGTCTCTTTAACAACCAAACGTTATTATAACACCACGGTCATTTCATTTAAAATCATATTTCAAAACCAAAATATCATATCTATTTCAAACCATATAAATACGATATCATTATTCACTTAAAATAATATTCATTTCCAAAATCATAACACTTTCCAAAATTATAATACTTTCCACTCAAACAGTTTAGATATAAAAAATAGTAAATGTAATAAAATAGATTATAAAATACAATAGTTTATACAATAAAATAGTATATATAATAAAATAGTTATATATGAAAATAGTTATAAATTAAAATAATTAGTATACTAAAATAGTTTTATATTAAAATAGTTTAATTAAAAATAATTCATAAAGTAAAATATTTTTATGTATTAAAATACTTTATATAAAATAAAAAATAGTTTCCTAAAATTTCACAAATCGATTCAAATCAACTCGAATTCAAAAATTCAAATTTAATTAAATCTCAATTCATCAATTTCAATTCAATTTCGTTTCTCAATAAATCATTTCAAATTATATCGATTTCAAATACAGATTTGAACCACCAAAATAAACCATTTAAATTTCCATATACTTCAAAGCTTTAAATATTCCACAATTTCTAAACTAAATTTGATAATTTCATATATACATAATTTAACTTCATTATTGTTTAGTTTGAAAATATTCACTTAATACAATCCAATGTCATTTAATTAAAATCTCAATTTACAAATAAACTAAATATTTCCTTCAATTTATTTAACCTTGAAATATTCATTTAAATTACTTTAAACCAAAATCAAGTTACAAAATCATATCCTTTAAAAATCTCAAATTCAATAAGTTTCAAATCAATTTTATTAAATAAAATTCTTAATTAAATACCATTTCAAACCAATTCCAAATCTATCTTCCCAACCTTAATTTATTAAAATTATTATAAACTCTATATTTGAAAATAAAATTTTAAATAAATACTTAAACATATATATATATATAAATTAAATCAACCTTTATTAAATTAAATCTTATTATCAAACCTATTTTCATATTAAAACTAATTTATACATATTTTAAAATAGTAAAATTATAAGTAAGTTCTTAAAATTTATAATTTCAAAACTAACTTATAATTTTAAAATTCTCAAAACATAAAATTTAAACATCAAGAATTTAAACTTTATAAAATACATTTATATATAATATCTTAAAATCAATATTTATTAAACCATATATTTCTTTCCAAAACCATAGGAATCATTTTCAAAATATTTATAGATAGACCAACAATGTATGTATATAATTTTCTATCTTATGGTCAAGTGATATGGATATTTATCATTTCAATCCGCAATTTAAATATATACGGGTATATATCTTCTCAACCCGTAATCCCAATTCAATTAAATGAAAATCGCTTGGGTTTATCATTTCAACCCATAACGATTTTCTCCTATTCTACAAAATCATTCGGGTATATATCATTTCAACCCGTAGGGAATTCTATACTAACAGGGAACTTGCAGAGTGAGAGCAGATATGATAATAATATGCATGCATATATCATCAATGTAAATAACAGATAATGGTGTCAGATGTCACAGGTGAACAGATACAGATGATATCATATATATAACAATGTTAATAACTAACAACAGCATATTTAAATTGTCGTTCAATTGAAATCAAATTTAATAAATATAAGAACGTTAATCGTGAGTGATTGCATACCTTTCGAGGCTAGAGGATAGACAACAGAGCAAGCTACGAATTCCAAAGCAATGCAAGATTGGCATGAATTTTGACGACAAAGCTGATAAATAGGAATAGACGAATTCATATCAGAACTGGATCGATGAAGATAATTGGTATAAGTGAACACATATATACAACTATATATAACTATTTATATATAAAATCATATTCTAAATTTAAACACATATTAAATTAAATATTTGTGTATTTATATATTTCAAAATCATTGTTTAAATTAAAACACACACATTAAAATAAACATATCTACATGGTATATTTTGAAATAAATACATATGTACTTATCAAAAATGCAAATTACTTACATATTTTATGTATGTTCAATTGATAATATCTATATATATTTCTTTCAAAATCAATTTAAACATATACCAATACAAAATCCAAACTCATGCATAAATAAACTTATATATACCTACATATATAACTTACTGAAATCTATGTTTATATGTAAAATAGAATATATAAACTAACTGTATATAATATACTTGGAACCAAAGCAAGATAGAAAGCATAAGACAATTATTATTATATATAGACTTAAATCAATATATATAATCCATCAGGGAACAAGTAACGCATGTCTCCTGTTTATTTTCAAAATGTATGAATACATATAAAACTGGCATATTATAAAATTATATATAAACTTATGTACTCAACCATTTATATACATACAACATATAGGGACCCATACATATATATGCAGACTATATATGTACATGTAAGCAAATGTATGCATGCTATCCAAATGTATACATACAGACTGAAAATGTATGAACAACATATATGTAGACTCTACATATATAAGCAACCAATTGTATATATGCTATTCAAAACATAAATAAACCATATAATAACAATAGATAAAAATTGTAGACTGAATATATATATATATATGCATATATGCAGGCTACTCACACCTATATGCAGACATCATACATATACCACACAATATATACACGCGGGTTATAAACATATAAACTAGCGTAGACTTAAACTTCAAACTCAACAGAAGATATAACTTACTTTAATCAAAACTTATATAAAGCATATGCTTGTTTATATATATATAGAACATACGCTATAACTAAATATATACAACTAATATATAACATATGTATGACTTGTGAACATATTACTGTTTTCATATATAAGTTATAAAACTTACTAATATAACTATGTAACTGGTGAACTTATATTATAAACATTAAAACATTACAGACCAAAATACATAAACAAGTCGGCATATAAATATATATAAAATAAACTTTTATAAATTTATACATTAAAACTCTACAGACTATCATATATACAAAACACAGACTCGAGCTTTAAAGTATAACTTATATATATGTAACTAACTCACACATATAGGTATATAACAATCACACGTAAAATATACCTTTAAAACTAAGGTCAGGCGATGATCGGCAAACAGAGATGGCAGCGGTCAACACGGCAGAGGGGAGAAAGCGAGTCTGGATAGACGTGGCTCACGGCCGTGGCCATGGGCGTGGGATGATGGCGATGGAGGGTGGTGCTGCTGCATTCAAGGTGGAGAGTAAGGAGAAAAGCGGTGAAAAAAGGTGGAAGGGGAGTGCGCGCTGCGGAGGCACGGTCTGGTGAAGGTGGAAGGAAGAGGTAGCGTGAAGTATTGGCTGCGTTCGAACCGAATTTGTCACATGGAGGAAGACATGCGGCTACACAGATTTTTTTTTCTTTTGAAACAGAAAGAAGAGAAGAAGATAGGAGGAGGAGACAAAAGAACGAACTCAAAAAAAATGAACGAAATAGAAATATAATTACGAAGGTGGAAATCAACCGACCGGACCAAAATAGCAGGAATAATAAAAGCTAAAGATCGTTGGTTTATTTCCGTGGAAATTTGAATAGACACAAGAACCCAAAAGGTACGAAACGTGTACCGATACGACGACTGTTTCTGTCGTTTCCATCACATACCGGGTCCCAAAATACAGAAATGAATATACCGCAGAGATCGGCATAACGAGACGGTCAAAACGGTATATAGATGTCAGTGGTACAACCATCGTATCAGAAGTCGATAATCAGTACCGAAAATGCTGCTAATTTGTCAGAAATAAGATAAACGGAGCAATAGAAGTCCAAATTTGATGAAACGAAATATGACGTCTCACTCAGAAGATAATTTACAAATTTATTGTATAAAAATATTCAGGTTTGAAAAATATTTTATGATCATCAAATATTAACCGAATTAAACTGAAATAAAATTATACTAGAAAATAAACTTCCATATTATCAAATGAAAATTTACCATTTGCTATGTTTAATTAGACGTATTTCAAATATTAAATTTTTATTTCCAAATTTTAAATTTTAAAATTTCACCAAAAATTTCAGTTAATTACGTTATAAAATCATTAAAAATTCACGGGTCGTTACAGGGAGAATCTATAGGGGACTACTTGAGAAGGTTCAACTCTGAAGCTTTAAAAGCCAAGGATATAAATGATCGTGATAAGCTCATAGCTGTCCATTCTGGCTTGATCGAGAATACCCCTTTCTGGAAGCAGCTCTTTGTCAATGGCTGCAAAGATCTACAGGACTTCCACTTTCAAACAGATAAGTTCATCCGCATTGATGAGCTTTATTACACCAAGAAGAAAATAGTTCCCAAGAAGGAATGGGGAAGGTTTGCCAAGACCATGGCCAAAAAAGGACCAGATGGGAAGAACCAGTTGCTAACACAGTTGCTTTAAGCAAGCCACTGTCTTACATATATGTTATAGCTAAGGAAAGAGTCAACTTTCCAACCTCCTTTAAAGCCAAGAATAATTCAAAGTAGAAAAAAGGAGGGGATTACTGCACTCACCATAAAGCTAATGGCCATAAAAATAATGAGTGTAGAGTTCTAGCCGGAATAATCCGAAAGCTGATTCGGGAAGGCCATCTAAAGGAATTTGTTCAAGACTAGCATAACGCCCAATGAACAGAAAATGCTCCGCAGAAGCACCCAATCAACGCCATGAATGTGCTAGAGATGAGGATCCTCTGAGCTTAAGCCCACTAATCAATGGGATTGATGTGATCCATGGAGGGCCACATCCACCAGGGAGTAGTAAAGGGGCCCGAAGCAGATATATCAGAGAGGCTAAAGAAAGGAATCTATTTTGTTCAAGAAGAGCCTCCAATGAAAAACCCACGCCTTAGCATGAAAATTCCTAATATGGTGGTCACCCCGCAAGAACTACGCAAAGTAGTCTATCATCCTCATAATGACCCCCTCATGATTACGACCCAAATTGGGCTATCCATTGTCTTGAAGATTCTGGTCGATACAAGCAGCGCAGTCCATGTTATCTTCAAACATGCCTTCAATCAGATGAATATCCCAGAGTACAAATTAGAGCGGAGCACAGAGCCAATATTTGGGTTCAACAATAAAGGGTCAACTCCAATAGGGTAGATAAAGCTACTTGTACAAATGGGAGTGCCGCCAACTTGCCGAACATTTGAAACTATTTTTGTGATAGTTGATCAACCTTCCTACTACAATGCCTTCTTTGGCAGACCAGCCTTGGATGAGATCGATGCTTTTGTCTCCCCAAAGTACCTCATGGTAAAATTCCTAACAAAGCGAGGCTGGGGGACTGTACGGAGGGAATAATTTAACTCCCGGGAAATGTACTTTGCTACACTTGACCAATACAAAAGGGAGTATTCTGCTTACTTTAATTCTTCTACTATTTTACAGCCTTTAGATGATAGATTTTCACATCCAGCATTCGAAGCAAAGATTAACATTAAAAAGTCTAACAAACGTGTGTATCAAAGGCACATCCCTGCAGGAAGCAAGAGAAAGAGAATTGATGCTAACTCAATAGAGGAGGGTCATATAGTCACAGAGTTCGATTGCCGAGGTGAAATAGAGAGAATAAAACCCATAGAAGACCTTGAGGAAGCCCACATAGATTCAGAGGATGCTTCTAAAATAGTTAAAGTGGGAAAAGATCTCGATAATGAGTTAAAGAAAGACTTGATACAGTTCCTTAGAGATAACAAGGATGTGTTTGCTTGGTTACATTCTGATATGGTGGGAATCGATCCAACCGTAATGTGCCACGCTCTTAATATCAATCCGGGAGCAACCCCCATAAAACAGAGAAAGAGACAGTTGGACAAAGTCTGATCAGATGCTCTAAAGGAAGAGGTTGACAAACTCCTTTATAATGGATTAATCCGAGAGGTATATTATCCTAAATGGTTAGCCAATCCAGTTTTGGTAAAGAAGCCAAACGTAAAATGGAGAACCTGCATTGATTACACGGAACTAGACAAAGCTTACCCAAAGGATTTCTTCTCGCTACCATGGATAAATCATTTGGTGGATGCAACAAGTGGACACAGATTGTTATCCCTCATGAATGCATATTCAGGGTACAACCAGATACCGATGTTTAAACCGGATGAGGATCATACCAGCTTCATAACTGAGTGGGAAATTATTGCTATAGGCAATGTCATTTGGGCTAAAGAATGCAGGGGCCACTTATCAAAGATCGGTTAATTGAATTTTCAAGGAACAAATTGGTAGAAACATGGAGGTTTATGTTGATGATATGTTGGTAAAGTCTAGCGAACCTGAAAACCATCTTAAGGATCTAGAGGAAATGTTCAGAATATTGCGGAAGTATGAAATGAAATTGAACCTGCAAAAGTGCTCTTTTGGATTCCACTTTGGAAAGTTCTTAGGCTACCTAGTAAGTGCTCAAGGAAGTAGTGAGCTTAAAAGGAAGGGTAGCTGCCCTTAGCAGATTTATCTCAAAAGCAACTGATAAGTGTATACCATTCTTCGATGTGATTAAGAAAAAGAAGAACTTTGAATGGGGAGAGGACTGCAGGAAAGCTTTCTTGGAATTAAAAAGCCATTTGGAAAAACCATCAGTTCTCTCAAGACCCAAAAGTGGAGAAATATTGTACCTATACATGGCAGTAGCAGAACATGCAGTCAGCTCGGTACTCATTAGGGAAGAAAATGGAACACAGCTTCCAGTATACTACGTAAGCAGGCGACTAAAGGATGCTGAGCTACGATACCCAGTTATAGAAAAATTAGCTTATTGCCTTGTTCTCACAGCTCGAATGCTCAAAGCATACTTTCAGGCACATTCGGTCAAAGTATTAACCAATTTCCCTCTTAAGAAAGTTTTTAGTTGCCTGAGACTTCTGGAAGACTGGTGAAATGGGGGATTGAGCTTAGTCAATATAATATAGAATTTCAACCACGGGCTGCAATCAAAGGACAGGCACTGGAAGACTTTGTTAATGAGTGTACTAGTTTTATAAAGGAACAATCAAAAAAAGAGAAAGATCAGAAGCCCATGTGGCAATTATTCATGGATGGAGCATCAATTGAACAAGGGGCCGGAGCAGGGTATATACTCATAACCCCAGATGGACATCGTCTGCATTATGCCATGAAACTGGGATTTCCTGCAACCAATAATGTGGCAGAGTATGAATCAATGGTAGCAGGATTAATCCTGGCATTGGAACTAAAAATCCCATGAATACAAATTTTTAGCGACTCTCAACTGATGGTAAATCAAGTAAAGAAAATATACCAAACAAAGGACCCCAAGTTATCGTTATATGTGAAGGAAATATTACGAATGCTTGCTTTGTTTGAGGATTTTTCGATAAATCAAGTTCCAAGTGCAGAAAATGCACCGGCAGATTCTTTAGCAAAATTAGCCAGCTCAAAAGGAGCCCCAGAGACATGAATTGTCCCCGTCGGATATCAAGAAAAGCCAAGTATCGAAAAGGAAACATCCGAGCAAGGGAAGGAATTGCTAGTTATGACGAGATCTCATGCCAAGTCCCAAGTGGGAAAGGAGAAAGAAAGTGATAAAGAATTAACAAATGAAAGGATGAATCAACTAGGGCCAAATAGCACATACGATGATACATGGATGTCACATGTTGTTGAATATCTTATTAAAGGAATACTCCCCTCCAACAAAGGGGAAGCAAGGAAAATCAAGAGACAACCCCCTACCTTCGTAATAATGAACGGAATTCTCTATAGAAAGAGATATGATCTTCCCTATTTGAGATGTGTGAGCATGAATGATGGTGAAAAATTAATGGCGGATGCCCACGAAGGGTTTTGTGGAGATATTCAAATGGGACAAAGCTGGCAAAGAATATAATGAGCTAAGAGTTTTACTGGCCACGTATGGTAAGCCAAGCCATAGACTATGTTAAAAGATGCGAAATTTTTTAAAAAATATTCGAAAATACCCAGATTGCCCCCAAGTCAATTAACTCCAATTTCTAGTCCATGGCCCTTTGATGTATGGGGAATAGATTTAATAGGCCCGTTGCCAATTTCAAAGGGTGGGGCAAAGTATGCCATGGTGGCCATTGATTATTTTAATAAATGGGTTGAAGCGGAACCACTTCCGAAAATCACTTCTGGGAAAGTACTAAGATATGTTATCAAGAACATCATAACCAGGTTCGGAATTCCCCAGAAAATAATTTTTGACAATGGAACCCAATTTGAGAGCAAAGAATTCTCTCGATTCTGCCATAAGAATGGGATTATTAAAAGTTTTTCGTTTGTCGCACATCCAAAAACCAATGGAGCAGTTGAGGCCGCAAATAAAACCATAAAAACAATTCTGAAAATGCGTCTAAACAAGGCAAAAGGAAATTGGGTAGAAGAGCTACCACTTGTGTTATGGGCTTACCGAACATCTACTAAGACAGCAACGGGACATACCCCTTATTCTTTAACATACGGGTGTGAGGCGATGCTACCAATCGAGATTGAGATTCCCTCACACCGAAGAATTTCCTACGAATTTGATAAGAATCAAGAGTTAAAAAGAGAATCATTAGATTTAATACATGAACTAAGAGATGAAGCACCGGTAAGAACCGCCGAATATCAGAGAAGAATCTCGAAGTATTACACTTCATGAGTAAAAACATGATCATTTCGCGAGGGAGACTTGGTACTCCGTAGGGTAATGACCAATACAAAGAATCCTGTGGATGGACCCCTGTGACCAAATTGGGAGGGACCATTAGTAATTTGCAAAGTAATCCTTCCAGGAGCCTATAAATTGTGTCGCCCAGACGGCAATATGGTGCATAGAACATGGAATGTTGAGCATTTAAGGCCGTATTTTCCAAAAATGAATCAATAATGAGCAACTTTTTGAAAAGAGAAAATTTACATGGTCGATAGTGAAACGCTCCTTATATTTGGATACTACCTAAGATGGTAGACAAGCCTCTGTCCGTGCCGAGATGGCCAGTGTAGAGCACCTCCTGGAGGGAGGGCGGGTAAGCCTTTAGCTGCGCCATGAGATGGCCAGGTTAAAGCACTGGATAAGCCCTTGGCCGCGCCTTTGGTCAGGTCAAGGCACCTCTTGGAGGGAGGACGGAGAAATCCTTTATCCGCGCCATAAGATGGCTAGGGTAAAGCACCGAACAAGCCCTTATCCGCGCCGCAAAAGGGCCAGGGTAAGGCACCTCCAGGAGGGAGGACGGAGTAAGCCTTTATCCACGCCATAAGATGGTCATGGTAAAGCACCGAACAAGCCCATATCCGTGCAGCAAAAGGGCCAGGGTAGGGCGCCTCCTGCAGGTAGGTCGGGTAAGTTCTTGGTTCCAGACTCTAAGAGCACCGGACAACAATGGACTAAGATGTCCAAGCCCAAGAAGAGGCTCATTCAACAATGGACTAAGACGTCCAAGCCCGAGAAGAGGCACATTCAACAATGGACTAAGATGTCCAAGCCCAAGAGAGGCTCATCAAATAATGGACCAAGACGTCCAAGGCCCAGAGGAAGCTCATCAAGTAAAAGACTGAAATGTCCAAGCTTGTGAAACGGCATATCCGATCATGGTTTAAGACATCCAAGCTCAAGAGGCAGCTAATCGGATTATATATTCTTACCTGAAGGGTTCATATATGTCAAATAAAACAGAAGCAAAGGAGTGAAACAGAACTCTGCTTACTATTACCCGAATCTGGGTTTCGAAGCATACATTTCAGGACTTCCTTTACTAATACCTGAATCTGGGTTTTTTGTCTTTATCAATCATCATCTTTATTTTACCCGAATCTGGGTATGGGAAGAATATTGATCACTGTAAGTGTTATACTCGAACTTGGGTTTCGATATTATCATTTGATTTTTTTGTAATGCCCTAATCTGGGCTTGTGGCTTCTATTCTAAAGATAATTTCCATGAGCCTCTGGTTGTCCAATATGTGCCCTAATCTAGGCAAAGGATTTCTATCTTAGCAACAACTACTATGGAAGTCTGCTTACACAATATATGCCCTAATTTGGACTGAAGATTCTTCTACAAATATAATTATCTGACATGTGCCCTGATCTGGGCTCAGAACTTGATACGAAAACAATACTTACTAATTCCCCTTTAATTTACCATAAAAACCTGAATCTGGGTTTAGAAGTGCCACACAGGGAACTATGGATATTGATATCCGAATTCTGAATGTCACATTATCAACTTCCCAAATTTCACAAGTTAATACCCTAATATGGGTGGGTTTCATGGTTGATATGATTTAGTTGAGACTATTACAAACAACCGAAAGTTTCAAACTGTCCTTCTTAATGCCAAAATTGAAAGTCGGTTTTAATTAATTCAAAATGGGGCTTACCAAGCAAATGAGGGCATTAATATGCTGATCTACCACTAAACATACATGTAAGTGTGATAATAACAACAATGAATATCATTAACTTTGGATTTTGCAAGAAAAGTAAAGTTACGAAGAGTAAGAAAGCAATAAAATCTTTGCCCTAAAGAACAAAAGCTTTTTTCATACAGGGGGGGAGCAAAATGTTAACTATAAAATCTACTTAATAGCAGAGATATGAAAGAAAGTTAATAAGGTTGAGGTTTCGATGTAGAGACAGGCCAAGTCATCATGAAGGACATAAAAAGGATGATTCGGAGGCATTGAGCACACCAACTACTTATATAGTGTAAAAGCCTTCGATCCAGATGGAAACAGATAGGCCCATCCACCACTACCAACCTTTGGACACAGATGAACAAACAATGTTGACTTCGAAACCTTCCGAAATCAAAGGCTTCGCCCCCATAGTAACCTTTTCGAAAGCATAGAAAGCCTTTCGACCCAGTCAAAGATCCATCTAAGACACCTTTCGACAATGTCGAAAGGCGCTATGAAGAAAGCAATACTCAGTTAACAGCAAAGGTGAAAGAACATTAAAGGACCTTTCGACAACGTCGAAAGGAGGCATGGCGTTCGATCAGGTCGAAAGGTTAAGAAAGAATAAAGGAACTACAAGAGTATGACAAGAAGAACAAGGACACCTTTCGACAACATTGAAAGGAAGCATAGCCTTCGACAATATCGAAAGGAAGCGTGGCATTCGATTGGGTCGAATGGTTCAAAACAGCATGCAATGAGGGGACCTTTCGACCCGGTCGAAGGCAAGGAAGTGAAAGGATAAACCAAGAGGCACAAGAGAACACCTTCCGACGACGTCGAAAGGTTCATGACCTTTCGATCAAGTCGAATGGTTTGAGGCGGCATATAAAATGGGGACCTTCCAACCCAGTCGAAAGTAGAGGCATGGAAGGCGGCCGACCTGCATCTATAAATAAAACCCAAGGGGTCTAGTTTTGGGGATGAGATTCTGGAATACTAAATTCAGTTTCTTTACTCTACTTTCTTAGTGATAATTGTACTTAGAAGATATCCAAAATCAAATTGGGGAGAAAGCTCAATTTCTTTTAACTCATTTCAGATAATAAATAAAAATGGAGATGGCTTGTTCATAAAGGATATTGGAAATGAGGAAGATCATAAAGATCATTAGCTAGACTAATGATCAATTGCACATGATTCTAACCTATTCTCATAATCACTTTTGGTCTAAGCTATATGTAAGATTGACTTAGGCATTTCCAGTCGAAACACATTATCATCGGAACCTATACTTAATATTGAAAATAAATGTGATGATGGGGTTTCGACTATGTAGAATGCATGAGTTATGGGAATACCTAAATTGACCTTATATAAAGAAAAAAAGTGGATTGTAGACTATTAAACTAGGACTACTTCGAAAGGAAGAACTCTTTTTGAACAAGTCGAAAGGAGTACTTCCGAAAGGAATCCTGGTTGCCTAACATCCATTCATGATGGAATTCATCCGAGAGGAATCTACTCTTTTAGGCATCAGTACACCTTTCGAAGGGATTCCATGGAAAGAATATTAACACTAAGGAGTTGAAAGCAATGAAGATGTATGAATGGAGTCAGCATCCCCTTTCGATGAAGTCGAAAGGTCTTGAATGTTACCTTTCGACATGATTGAAAGGGGGTCGAAGACATTGATGATTGACTGTTTTCAACTCCCTAGGAAGATGAGACTCGATAAAGTGATGATTTCAAGATCTATATGTTATGAATAACTCCTAGAAACTATTCAACTATGCCAATCTAGTCGAAAGGTTGGCATTATCCCTTTCGACAATGTCGAAAGTTCTGGCAATCAACTATTCCTCTTGACCAGGTCAATTTGATCGAAAGCTAGAGTTAACACCTCAAATCCCTTTCAACCAAGTCACTCTATTCGAAAGATAAACTTTCAAAAATGAGAATCCTTTTAATAGCATGGTCATGTTCAAGTAGAATTATTTTATGAAAAGCATTGGGGATGTTGACAAGAAATCTTGTTAACAGTGTGGAAATGGATCATTGATATTCGTAGGTTTTGGTGTACTCGTAAAGCTAGGGTATGTGAGGACACTCACATGGTTTAAAGTGTGCACCCCGGATTAGAGGTTGTTTACTGATTTGTTTCCTGGACTATCAGATGGGTGGTCTTGTTCCTAGCTGACCGAGGGGCATGGATTCGAATCCAGAAATTGGGACATTGTGTAGTCCTTGGCTCTATGTGGGTGGTTATATGAGAATTATATATCCAACGCACCGAGTAAGTGAATGTGTGGATGGATGATGGATGCCATGTTTGTTTGACTTTTTTAATCACCTTAGGGATGTCCCACGATGTAGATATTACCGATGCCGATATCTAGACACCCCTAGTGCTTTGATGTATAGTACACCCATGATGACACTCATATAGTAGCATATATTCGATGTCATGTGCTAACTCTGTGGATGCAGGGACAGGTCAGGTTTGATTTTGCATACCCTCTGTTCCGTATATTATACTGACTTTTATAGTGTTTTATGATTATTTATCGCTCACACTAGACTGTTGTATGACTTGAGGTTTTATGATTTGCTTCTTATTGTCTTGGGTGCTCTTAAAAGAGTAGACTCGATAGCAGGTGTAAATAGCACTTGGAGCTATGTAGATGGACTAGCAGATGGTGATGATTTCTCATATTTATTTGTAATGCCCCATCTTTATGCCTATATTACCCAAGAATATTGCAAGTAATATTGTTGAGTAATGCAGAGAATATGGCTGATTAGGAGCGACCATCTATAATATTGCATTGGATGAGTATGAATACATCGAATTATGTGACTATATTTTTTCCTTGTGAGAAGGGATTCGACGTATACAATCTAGGTGCGAAACAATATTATAGTGGCTTAATATAATTCAAAACAATATATCACATTATATAAAACACAGAGTCAAACATCGCAACTCAGATATAATACATCAAATACTTCTCAAAAGTGGAAGTCTACAAAAGGGAGAAAGTAGACTTACATTTATAACCATATACATATATAGTCTATGACGGGTTAAAAGACTGTACATGACAACATATGTCAATACAATAACCAAATGTAATAAGTATACATGAGACTAACATCTCAAAATGGAACTTCATTATATATATAACACTACATATATCTACTCTAGCTAGCCCACATCCAAAGTCACTGAGTCCTTGTATGTGTCAAGTCTCGGTCTGACCCAAGTATCATAAAATAAACAGGTCGGACTATCTCTAAATATCCAAAAGGTGAGATCATAATAGTAAGCATGCACAGACATCAAAGATATAGAAATCCGTATAGTGTAAAACACTAAACATCATAGGGTCTCACCATAAAATCATCCACTAACAACTTGCATAAAACACAAGGCATGATGGTAATAACCATATAATATGCCATATGCAAATAAAAGACAATAATACCAAATCACCATGTCACCAAAATCTCTCATGCCCATCAATGGCAATCATCTCAAATATGGTGATAAGGAAACCAATCTCAAAAATCACGAGTACACAAAAGACTGCATAAAAGCAAGTCAAGCTCTAGAAAATATAAGACAGCTTGGAAGCATGTCAAAACCCAAAAGACTAGCATAAAAGTAGGTCACATTTCATAAAATCATAAAGACAAGCACATTGCAAATCATAGCAAAAGCAAGCACTTCGCAAGCTATAATAATAATAGACACGCACTTCGGGTGCCAACACAGATGACGTGCACTTCGCAAGTCAAATAAGATAAGCACTTTGCAAATCAATAAATAAGCTAGCATAATAGACATGCACTTTGCAAGTCAACACAAAAGACATGCACTTCATGTGCCAACACAAAAGAGCGCTTCGCAAGTCATAACCCACTTATAAATGAGTATCCTAAGATGAGCCTGAAAGCCCATTTAATCTGCTTGTAAACGGATAACACAAAGACGAGCACGAAGACTCGCCAGAATAAGTGTTATATACTTCCGAATAGTAATCATTCGAGTAACAACTGTGAGTCCCATACCACATGGGTTTACTCAAACATTTACTAAATGTTGGTAAACTCCACTTGATAAGTGTAATATACTTTCGATTAGTAACTAAATGAGTATCGCCCAATGTCCCATAATCACTTTACGATACTTTAAAATTTACTAAATGGTCATAAATACCACTTGATCAAAATATTTAATTGAACAAGTCCAATAATTAACCGATAAAGTAATACAAATGTTCCATACCACTTGTATTGCTGAATCGTTTAATTAGATTTGTCATTCGAATGAAGATAGAAATTGCAAAAAAGCCATACTTCCAAAAGTCGCAAAAGAACGCTAAAATAGAATATAAATAACCAAAGGCTAAACGCAATAAAATCCAAAAAGAGTTTATGGTTTTAGAAAGCAATAATAGGAATTTAACATGTAAGAATTGATTTGTAAAATACCTTATATATATATATGCTTCAAAACTTCTCATTTTAAAATCCATAAACTTATTCGTTGCCAATTATAAATATTTAGCACTAGATAAAATAAGCCATATATCTGATTTGATATCAATATATATATATATATATAGCTATCTTAAAATCCCACAAAAGATATATAGCTCAACAAACTATATTCCAAAAGCCATTTAGATATTCAACCATTTGTTTAGAAATAATATAATTTATATTTCAAAACCGTACTCTTAAATCCATAACCATTGCTACTTACTACACTTAATATACAATAACTTATTATAATCATTTATAAAATGAATTAAATTGATTTAGAAACCAGTTTGAAATCTGTAATTTATATTACACTTTCTTTTATAAAATTACTTATGTTCAAACTATATACATATTAAATAGTTTTATATATGTACAATTTTGCAAATCATTGAATCAAAGAATCACACAAATTTGGAAGTTCTAATCTCAAAAAATTTAGAAATCAAATCAATAGAAACCCATAAAACGAAGGCAAGCAAAACACAAGCTTAAGCAACAAGGAAAAAATGACTAGAGTAGACAAAAAGCACCTGGAGCAAGCTCCAGGCTCAGGTCCAGTCGACTGAACCACTACCTGAAGCTATACGCTTCAGGTAGGCTCGGCCAGTCGAATGAAACCCTAATTCAGTCGACTGTTCGCGAGTTCCTGGAGCTGTATCATTCCAGGTCTCATTTCCAGTGGTTACAAGTGGAAAATCCAACAAGTTCACTCGATTTCGGCAATAAAACTTGCAATAAAAACTTTGAAATAAGCATGCATTCGTATGGTAATTGATCAAAGAAATTAGGACATCAAAAACAGATAGATAACTGGTTTATAGTAAGTGCTTTTAACAGATAATGCAATTTAGGTTTGCAACCACAAAACCCCACTAACATCACTTCAGCACAAATATTCACTAAAAAAATCAAATGCATGCAGTAAGAAGTTTTAGAGATAGATCTTGTAAGGTTCAACTCACCTTAGTTCTTAGGATTCCATTAGCAATTTACTGAACCCAACTTGCCTTCTCATGAAATACCAAAATCCAAGAACAAAGTACTCACACGAAAACAGAACAAGAGTTATTTGCTGCAAAACCCGAAATTAGAGAGTATGAAGGATGAACAAGTTTGGATTACATACCTTTATTTTCTAGCTCTTTCTTTTATTTTCAGAAAATGAAAGAACATACAGGTTTTAGGAAATGAGAAGGAAGACTTCTCTTTAGATTTCTCTTAAATGGGCTTTGGATCTAAATTACCAAATCAACCATTCTCTTTTTATTTAATTAACAATTGGGTTTCATGAAATAAAATGCTAAGTGTTTAAAACACTACTATAGCCCAACATAGATGAATTTACTTCTCAAGTGAATTCTAAAACATAAACAACTTATTTTTAAAAGAATTCTATAAATACCAAATTATATTTTATATTTACCATAATTGAAATAAATCCCCATAATGTTTTCAAGTAATTTCAACACTTAGAAAATACTAATATTTCTTAGTTTCACGATGATTTAGAATTAGTCAATCTAAAACAAATTATCTTTTATAAATGAATAAAATTTTCAATTTAATGATTTAAATTCTCTAATTTAAATCCTTATTTATTTTATTTAATCTAACTAAAAATCTAGGTTGTTACATTGTATTTTGAGTTAATATTGTTTATTCCGCTGTGTGACACTGTGGAGCCTTGACAGTGTTGACTTACTATTGATTAGAGATAGTTTACCAGTTGAGTTTCTTTATCAATTGTATAAACTCTATTACTGTTGTGTTTAAATATATGAGCTTGTATACTCTGATTCTATGGTTTATATAGTTATTATTGTCTCGCCTGTCTTATGTCTGTGATTACTATTATATTTTATATGATGCATTGTGACATATACGATACGTTATGTGACCGTGTGATGTTTTATTTCTTTCTTCTATTCTCTTCCCTTCTTTTCTCTTTCTCATCTTTGTTTCTTTTTCCTCCCCTTCACAATTTTCCTACATCGGTCGAGTGCTCCAGCAGCACACTATTCAATTGAATGAGTATCGGTGGTTTAGGGCGGTCGTTGCTTTGGTATCAGAGTTTAGGTTACGAGAATAACCTCGATCCTGTGCCTCTGACTTCTGCGATCTGGAGTGAAATATCCCTTCAGTCAAAGGATTGCCAGCTCTAGTTAGATCAGATGGTCATCAAGGCCTCTATAAGGTCCGTTAACATTTTACGGCCCATGCATCTTCCCAGTCGTCAGTCATATGTTGATGTGGTTCGTTCACCAACTCCCATGAGATCGCTCGATCCACCAAATTCAAATTCAAATTCACAAAAGGCTCCAATGGCTGCCTCCATTTCAAAAGGGGGCATCTTTAGGCACGTGTTCAAAATCATTGCAGAAAAAAGGTGTTTCCGCTATGGGCTCCACGGGCATTATGCGCGTATATGCAGAAACGATGTCCTATGTTTCAAGTGCAGAAAATTGGGGTATTTCTATGCAAAGTGCCCCATCTCTGTGGTGACTTTTAATACAAAGTAAAGGTAAAAGACTTCTTAGTGTGGAACCACATGCCTGGTCATTTCAACTGCCTCTTCAGTAACTCGTGTCGATTTAGCACGCAACACAAACCTAGTCCCACCTACAGCCCCCTTGGATTTTATTAACCCTAAATCTTATTTTGCTAATCCATTCTCCTCATACTCCTCCATCAACATGAATGCATCAAAAGCAAAACTCCTTGATGCCCAGATGCATGTTATTTTCTCTATGGTCATTGGCCTCTGGTCAGCGGTGGACCTTCAAAGATGCCTAGAGTTTCATTTTGGACGTGGTGGCTAGCGAATTTCCATGTTCAACAATTGCTCTTTTCTGGTTCGATTCCCCACCCGCTACCTCCTGTCTATTGCAATCAAAAAGGGTTTTTTCCATAAGGAAAGTGGAATAGTTTTTGCAAAGCAATGGTCTCTCAAGCATGAGTGCACCACCAGAGAATTCTTCAAACTATCATGGATTTGAATTTCGGGCCTCCCGCCTTTCCTTCATGAAGATGATGAACTTCGTCAATTGCTCTTCCTTATTGGCGACTTTATTACGACCGACCATTGCTCATGGGCTTATCAAAATCATCGTTTCACTTTCATTAAGATTAGACTCGATAATTAGCTGCTATTTCTGGATCGCTTGTTATGAGGACCTTTGACCACGGCTTCAAATTCAGCTTTGAGCATTGGGTTCATGGTCACCCTCCTATTGAGCCAGAATACATCATCCTCAGGAAGGTTGATCGCCTTAAGTACTTCACAGAAAAACCAATGTTCCTCTTTAGTGATGAAGGACTTCAGACATGGAAAGGTATGCCCTCTCCCCTTCGAGTTTAGCAGACGATGTAATGTCAGAAGAAGCTGAGCTATAGGCTAGGAGGAACAAGATTGCAACAGGCAAGAGAGTGGTGGTAGTCGCTTCTTCTAAGGCTACTAATGTTCACCTAGCAGCTCGCATGGGCCCTCAACTTGGTTCTACCCTCGATCCCTAGCCAACTACATTGGTTTAGCAGAGAGAGACCTTTACCTAACTCAGGATATGGATCTTGACTTCCATATGAATCTTGATCATGCTGGTTAAAGGGACATGGATCATATGATGGACATAGAGACAGGTCTGCAACTATTTAGTACTCCTCCAGCACGGCAACTCAGTCTCCGACCCCAGGGCCAACTACCAATCTTCCTACCGTCATGCGAAGTGGGCGCTTGCTTTCCAAGAGGGGAGGGTACCCTCTGGAAGGTAGTGTTTTTATACCTCATATTCTTTGCTTGCTTAATCATTCTTCTATTATCTTTGGTGCTTCTAAATTTGGTATTAGTTTAACGTTGAAAGTAGTATCTGTTATCGAAAATCTGGAAGAACACAGGGCCTATGATACCTTATGAAGATTCTGACATGGATATTCGTGGACCGGGATGCTTAGATAAATGTGCTTTAATTTAAAACTTTGTCACCTCCTCAAGGTTTGGCCTATTTTTATCCAAGAGTCTAAGCATTGCAACCCTACTCATTCTAGGATTAGACTTGCGGGTGGAAATATGTTATCTGATTGGAATTCCTTATATGCCATTAGCTACGAGGAGGATCTTAACTCTTTGGGATAAGTCGAGATAGACTTTATTGCAATCCCTTTCGGCCCATAGTGTTTTTCATGTTGGCCTTAAAAATATCTCATTCAGGGTTATCTACTACTTCTCCAACATATATGGCCCACGTACCTTGGCCCATCGTTTGAATCTTTGGGGCGTGTGTGCCAATTTTGCGCCTCACATTTGTAGCCCGTGGATTATAGGAGGAGACTTTAACATTACTCGTTTTCATTCAAAAAGAAATAACTGGGGTTTAGACCCAGATATGGATAGGTTCAACAACTTTATCTCCTCATGTGACCTTCTTTATTTGCCTATAAATAATCGGGCCTTCATTTGCTCTAGCAAATGATCCTCTCCCTCTCTTTCTAAATTTTACATATTCTTTCTAAACTTATCTGGGGAAGACAAGCATCCCCATTCTTCTCAACATGTTCTCCCCTCTATCATATATGACCATTGTCCTATTCTCCTTAACGCTGGTGACAGATCTCTTCATCACCTTCACTTCAAATTTGAGAACTTTTGGACCCTTGACCCTAGTTTTTATGAAATGGTCGAGAGGCTCTGAGCCTTTTTCAGATTTTTTGGACCTGCCGTTAAGGTATTGGTCGCCAATCTTTGACCCTTGAGGAGAGCTTTGAAGCGTTGGTCTTTCGAACTTTGGGGTGCCTTAAGAGTAATGAAGGTGCACCCTCAAAATCAGATCTTGGACCCCAGCATCAAAGAGGAGACCTCCCTTCTCTCTTCTACCGACAGAGAAGTGCTGAGGTTGCTTGAATCTGAGCTTGATAGGATCATGAGACAGGAGAAGCTGGCTTGGAAGTAGAGATCTAGATCTCAATGGCTTGAGGAAAGGGATCTGAATACAGCTTACTTTCACATAGTTGCAAACGGCAGACGCAAATCTAACCAAATTTCGAAACATCATCCATGATGACAGAGAAATCACCGACATAGTTGAAATCCTCAGCGCCTTCACCTCCCACTTCAAAACCGCTCTGCAAGATCTGACCCCTACTTTTGATATCATTAACTGGGAACCTCTATTCCCTTTCATTTCACATCCTCGCTATCCCATTGATTTGGAATTTTAAATAGACGAGATCTAGGAGGCTCTAAACGACATGACTGGAGACAAGGCTCCAGACCTAGATGGGTTTCCCCCTCCTTCTTCAAACGTTACTGGGCCTTTCTCAGGTTCTCCATCTTCCAAGTCTTCGAGGAATTCTACAACCACCTAAATACTATATCTAGTCTTAACTATTCAAACATTATCCTCATCCCAAAATTCGTGGGGCTTCCTCTATTAAGGATTTTTGCCTTATCAACCTTCAAAACACAATCTTCAAGCTTGTTAATAAAGTCCCGAGTAACGTTTGAAGCCCATCTTGCATGACTTGATCTACCCGAGACAATATGCTTTCACATTTGGGAGATCCCTCCTAGACAATGCAACATGCGTTCAGGAAGCCAAAACTACTGCACATCCTACAATATCAACTTTGTAGTGACAAAACTTGATATTTCCAAAACTTGATATTTCCAAAACTTTCGATTCAATTTCCTTAGACTTTATCTTGGATACCCTAAAGGCTAGGAGATTCCCCAATAGGCTCATTATCCAGGTTAGCCATCTCCTAACCTCTTCTTCATCTGCAGTCTGCGTGAATAGTATGAAGGGAGACTTCTTCATTAATCTTAAGGGCCTTAGATAGGGTAATCCTTTATCCCCTCTTCTCTTCAATTTAGCTTCAGATTGTTTCTCCCGAATAATTGACTTAGCCTACAACTCTGGTCTCCTGGTCTGTCCTGAAAATGAGATTATCCCTTCTTCTTTAAGCTATTTCCAATTTGTCAATGACACGATCCTCTACCATGCCAACCGTGCCCTCTATTGCTACCTTGAAACTTCTATTATACTACTTTAAATTAGTTTCTAGGCTTAAGATTAATTTCTCCAAAAGCTCCATACAATGACTATTGAAGATGGCTCATTGGGTCCGAAGGTTGCCTTCACTTTAAAATGCTCTCTCCAAACTTTTCCCATCACCTACCTTGGACTTTCCATGAGGCCTAAGAAGCTGAAGCATGGGGACTGGAACATTCTACAAGAAAAAATGACAAAGCGTCTAGTTGGGTGGAAAGGAAAATCCTTAACGTGCGGGAAGACATGTATTAGCGAATTCCGTTCTAAGCTTCCTTCCTACTTACTGGCTCTCCTTCTTCAAAGCCCCGTCTTAGGTCATTATAGGATTGACCAAATGTGGAGAGCTTTCCTCTAGAAGGATACCTCCAACATATCTCTTGCAAATTGCATGGTGTCATAGGAAAGAGTATGTAAGCCCAAGTCACATGGGGATTGGGGGTCATCAACCTCACTCACTTCAATAGGGCACTGATTTGAAAATGGGGTTAGGTTTTTATTTAAAACTGTTCTAAAACATGGGACCAATATATAAATCAATGCCACTACGATGGAGATGTCAGCCTTGCAGATCTTATGATGCCTCCTCCTCCACAAGCCTTATCTTTCTAGAAGAACATCATTTCCTCCTATCAGCACTTGCACATCAACACTTCCATCGAGTTTAGAAATGGAAATCAAATTGCCTTCTGGACTAACCCCTAGCTAGAAAATGGGGCGCTCTGCTCAATATTCTTTGATCTATTCACAATTGCCGATGACAAAAACATATTTGTGAGACAGGCATTTATTGGAGGTTTTTGCAACATTCAATTCACTAAAATTATCATTAACAGCAATATTCGATCGCTTTGCTCCTTTCTACAACTTACGGCTACACTCGTTTGACACACAGTGAAGATAAGGTATCTAAGGCCTTAAACAGTGCTGGATAATTCACCGTGAAATCTATGTACAATTTCTATGCGCATTCTAGTATGACTCTAAACTTAGCCAACCTATGGGCAGTCAAGGCCCTTCCAAAATATAAGTTCCATGCATGGCTTGTCTTTATGGGCAAGTTAAATACTACTGAATGTTTGGCTAGCAAGAATCTGAGGATTACCAATAATTGTTTCCATTGCTTGGCTAGTATTAATTCTTGCCATCATATTTTCTACGAGCGTGATTATTCTTTCCAGGTCTAGACATTTTGTGCATCTAACCTGAATATACAAGCTCTCTTTTTTGAATGCAATGTACTTCATCTATGGGAGACTTGCTCCCATAGATCCTCTGACTCCTTACTGGTCATGGCTTTCCTATAGGCAGTTTTGTTGGAAAGAAATGACCGATGTTTCAATTCCAAATATCACTTATTTTTTACTGTGGCTTACAAAACTATGTATATGCATAATATTTGAACAGGTGCAACTTAGGGAAATCTCTAGTTCTTCCTATAAGGACCCGATTCAACTGAAAGCCACAATCAGGGGAGTTGGTGAACAAGGATGGTGGCTTGGACTTTCATAGCTATTAACTTGGACTACTTATGCTATTGTTTGGGATGGAGTTATGTATGCTCCTATTCTAGGCTAGGATTATTATTTTGTGGGACTGTAATACTTGCTTTATATGCTTTTGAACTATGTGAGTGTATATATTTGACTACTACTATCAAGGCCACCAACTAGGCTTGTTAGTCAAGTATTTTACTTTTAGTTTATGCGTCATATGGCTGTGCGGCCACAAGCCGCATATCCTTTTCATCAAAAAGAATTAAATCATTAGTTAATTATTCTTTTGCCCTAGCCAATTAATTCATATAAAATTGAATATTAATGGGAAAAATCATAAAGATTCACCAAATTTTTTTTCATATTTAACTTTTCCCCAAAATTTCAGATCAAAATAATTAGTTTTATTACCTTTAAAAATTAATTTACCCAAAATTAACTATTTTTCTCAACTTAGAAAATTCTCAAAATTTTGAATTAAAATTCAAAATTTATGAAATTCAAAACCCATCGTTAATTCATCATTATAAACATCATATTTTAATTTTGAATCATTTAGCATAGATCAATTCATGTTTTACCCTAAAAAGTGAACAAATTTACTTCATTTAAATTTCCAAGCACAACCAAATAATGTTTAACCACCAAACATGTTTAATATCACCAAAACATTAATATGAAAATCAAATCTGAACTCAATAGGCTAGGATAGATTTATGAGAAAGATTTTACTCACCTTTGATCCTTGAAAAACTTGGTGTAATCTCCTTATCCTTAAAGTTGAATCTTTTCTCTTCTCCTTCTCTTGAAATTTTCTTCTTCTTCTTTGTAATAGGAGTGTCCAGCCTTATTTCTTATGTTTTAGGATTTGTTTTTTGAAAATGAAATGAAATGGAATAAATGAGGAGTTATGTCTAAAAAACTGGGATATTGCTTTTGGCTTGGGCTAGTATCTCATTCTAGCCTAGTCATACTATTACATTTTCCCTTAGCACAAAACTTCCCATCCAAAAACTTAAAAGTTTATTTTCATTAACAAGGCCAACTTTAATTGCTCTAATTCCCCTTCGTCCATTTAATTAACTTTATAAAGTGTCACACACTTAATTAATCAAATCCCCCTTAGGAAATTCTTACAATTAAACTACCTTATTCATCTAATTTATTATATCTTCTTATTATTAACTAATTTAATTAAAAATTTCCCCATATTATGGACCCTCTATGATATAGGGTATTACAATAAGACTAGAGAACCATATTGGAACACAACCATAGAGCATCAAGTATCCCTCTTTTCTTTTAGCTTTATTGCCTTAATATTAAAAAAGTATTGATATACATGCACACGATGCCCAGTTTAGCAAAGAACATTACAAGTAATGTCGTCTGCTAATCTGGAGAATATGACTTGTTAGGGGCGATCGAATGTGAATATATCTTTCTACTAACACCGACACGTCATTTATACCTTTTTCACTTAATATCTGAACTGAATTTAACATGTACAGTATTAATATAAAGTAATAGACACATCGATTTCTCAGAATCAGAACAATATATATCATATAAATACCAGTCATAGATCATAGCGAAATAAATCTCAACTTATACATATACAAATTATTTAGTTTACAAAATTAAATACTAAACCTGATTGTTATACAAATTTTACAATTCTATAATCTCAATTATACATCTTATAAACATATTCACAAATTTCCTAAATGAGATAAACTAAAAAGTAAAAATTGTTTATCTCCTTGCTAGTCCAAACATCCAAAGGTCAACTTGTCCTATAACCTAAAAAGTCTCGGCCTGACCCAAGCAAAATAACACCCGGGTCAGACTATCTCTAAATATCCAATAGGGTGAGAATAGAATATAACACAAGAATAAACAACATATAATTAAGTAAATACAGATGTCCATGAAATAACGAGTCATGGGAATTAATTTAACTTAGAGTTCATCACAAGGCACATGGTTATAAATTTAAGTCACGAACACATATTAGTCATTAAACACTGAATTCACGGAAAAAAACATGATATCCCTAAGCACGCAATATCAATGATTAACTTAGAACAAGGTCATAAGTTCAAGCCACAAACACAAACTAGTCCATAAACACAGAATTAACTTAACATCCATCACAAGACACAAGAATATATATATATATATATATTTATTTATTTCACGGACACAGAATAGTCAAAGAATCCACATATCCAGAATCCAAGAGATCTTAGTCCAAACCGATTGTAATAATCGTTCAAAACTATCGCAATGATTGTACTCAAACCCCCTAGCAAACAAACAAGCAAATTGGTATCACTCGAACCGATCTGATACCAAGGTTCGTACTCAGACCTGGAACACAGAATCACAGAATGATCTCAAGGATAGTCCATACCGATCAAGGTGATCGTAGAAACCATGACTCGATAAATTTACATTTATTTAATATTATTATATTATTATGTTCAAAAAGAAATCCTAGAATAAACTTCTTAAGGATCTGGCGGCCACTTGCCACACACCAAAAGAGAGTAAACTCTAAAGTGACAAATACTATCACCTACAGTAATCACGAGAACTTAACCAATATGTCCCATACCGTATGGTGAAAGCCAAGTATTTACTAAAAGCTAGTAAATATCACTTATTATGGATACCACAGGAAAACCTGAACTACATTCTTTTAAGGATCTAGCAACCACTTGTCGCACACTATAAGGGAATACAACTCTAAAGTGTAAAATACTTCCTAATAGCAATCATAAGAATTTAACCAAGGCATCCCATACTACCCGGTGAAATTTGAGTATTCGCTAATGGGATAGTAAGTTCCACTCAAACATTCTATTCAATAAGTTATACCATATTTGGTGAAGCATTATTTGAAAGCATTTAAACCAATCTTTGACACTAAGTCGATTATTAGTACTCCTCAAATTATAGAATTAAGCTTCTCAAAACATTTTTCTCTTTTGAGTTTATTAGTTAAAACATTTATTATACTTTTCCATAAATCCGTTCATTATTTAACTTTATAAAAATATTCACAAATTTTATAAAATATTCCATAACTCTAAATTGTTCTAAGATTTTAATTATATATACACAAAGTTGTCTCAAATTTCCATATAGTTGTATTATTCACAAAACATTATTTTAAAACTATATTTAATTACTCTTCTAAATCGATATTAAAATATAACCATTTTATTTAAAAATAAACTAAGTTTATATACTTTTCAAAATCACATTTCTAAATTCTATGAATCCTATATTTTTTTTTTAATATAACCGTAATACTTATATTCCAAATCCATAATCACTTTTATGTAAAAATAGATTAGATGTGTATTTCCAAAGTCATATTTCAAAATCCCTAAATATTTTAATAACCATGCTTAATATATAAAATAACTTGCTAAAAAATAATTTTTAATATCTATTAACTTAATTTAGAAACAATTATAAAATTTATAAATATAAATAATTATCTTTCGTAAAATTACATGTATACAAAGCTTATCAACTTATTTCATTTAACTCAAATTTAGGGTCTGTGTGATGACCCGGAATTTTTGCAATATTATTTTAATAAGTATTTAATCCATTCAAAATAAAATACAAGCTTTCATATTATAAATAAATAAGATTTTTGGACATTTACCGGTTATATGTGTATTGCAAAGGAAATTTTGATTTGAAATTTAAAATAAAATCTTTCAAAAATATTTGAAATGAAATCTATCCTATTTAACTTTATTAATTTGTGATTAAATATATATACATGATATAATCTGGATATTAATGGTTCAAGTAAAATAAATCTTATCAATATTAAATTTAAGTATAAACAAATATATTATTTGGAAATAAAATAAGGGTTGATGTTAAATAAATATCTCAAATAAATTTATAGTTAAGTAAAATATGAACTATTGAAATAAATAAAATATAAATATATATGTGGAAGTACAAGACAATGGATATTTAAGTTAGAAATTAGTATTAAGTTAGAAATAGAAAATAAACATATATAAGCTTTATGATGCGAATATATATACAATGGAAATGTATATAAAAGCAATGTGTATGAAAAGGGGATATGTATATGTTAACAATACACAAATAAATGTATATATATATATATATATTATACGAAATAGTGGCAAGGATAAAAGTAAAATATATATATAGTCATGCCTAAGTAAATGGAATAGGTATGAACACAAACACATGTGCAGGATAATACAAGCAAGAATGAAAAGATAAAATGTGTAACTATGTACTTGCACATATCAATTCATATATGTGTACATAAGAAATTAGATAAGTATGTAAACATTGTGGGGAACATAGCATTAAATGCGAGCATACAACATCTCTATTCAAACGTACTACATATTTAAATCAACATGATAAATAAAATGTTAAGATAGAAATCAAATCAGCAAAACAAAATAAAAATCTCAGCCTGTACAAAATGTTTCAACTCAATGGCTTATGCTGCAAGCTTACTTTCCCTTATATATTTATATATCCTATAACATACTCACACACAATAGAGAAGAAAAAAAAATATAAAAATAAAACAACTCTTGCATTTCAAAACTGAAGTAAAGATCAAGTTGTAGGTTCAAAATTCAGCTAAAATTTAATTTTATCCAAACTCAACAAAGATCAACCTGAAGAAAACTAGCAGTTTCCAGTTTTCAAAACTTCAAACCCCTAGTTCTCTGATTCTCTGTTCAAATTTTGATACCTGAAAGCCTGAAGCAGAGGGAAAAGGGCAAGCAGAGTTCCTCCTTTTAAATAGTGAGTATTCCAACCTGGTTATTCTGTTTATTTTGAAATGCTAGTGAGTAAACATTTAGAGATAAATCTTTGGTGCTAATTTATCTGTGAAATAATGCTAAAGACATGTTGTTGCTTAGATATTTCATCTAGAATCTAAATTGTAGTGTAGAAATTTGAAAGCCTGCCTGTATATATATGTTTTATGCTCTCTGTGAATGTCAGGTTCAAGAACAATTTTAGGAAATTCATATCTTCCAGATTTAATCATTTCTACACCTTGACCATTGAAAGGGAAATGATAATAACAATGTAATATTGTCTCCAAAAATAAATTTAGGTGTATAAATTTTGGTAAATACTCTAGAAATTTAAGGATTATAGTAAAGGTCAAGATTTTGTTGAAAATCAATATCCTCGATTTCATCTGTAGGTTATATAATCTGATTCATATATAAGAATCATGAATTTTGGTATAAGTTGGTGATTTTTAACTAAGTATCGGATGAGAATTCGTGGGTTAATCGATTTTGAGATTTTGGTAAATTGCCGTTGGTCGGCGACGACTGGGAGTTCGGGGTTTGGCATGGAGTTGGCCGAGATGTCAGGAATCACTGGAAAAATAGTTCGAGATTTTTCTGTTCACCGGAGCAACCTAGCGACGATGATTTAGGGTTTTGAACCCTGTCTGAGTTGATGTCGTTTCCGAAGTCAATAAGGCCCCGCAAAGCGAATCGAACTCAATCGGAGGTAGGGGAATGGTATCGTGGGTCTTTGATGAGGATCTGGACGTGGTGTCAGGAATTCAGATGGTCGGAGGAGATGGTGTTGGGCGAATCTATGGAATGAGATGGGTTCCGATGGTTCTCGTTACTGCTCGATTTCATACTAGAGATCATTACGATGTCTGGAGGCTAAATTTTGTAAGGGAGTGTTGTCGTCGACTTACCGGAGGTGATGGCGATGGTCGGAGATGCTCCGACCATCTGTACATGTGCACGCGTGTGCACCTGAGTCTGGAACGTTTAAGTTCGCGATGATGATGTGAGTCTCGGGTTCTCCCTCGCGTAGACTCTTGTGGAACTCGAAGTAAATGTAGGAGGTGAGGTCCTCGTGTTGTACTAGGGGAAAACGAGGATGTGCTCGGGTCAAAATTTGTTACAGGTTGCGAAAACTGTCAGTGTTTTTGATTTGGAGAGTAAACTGAATTTAAAAATGAAATGGCTGTAACAACTTTAATTTGTTAAAGTATCTTATAAAATGATTGTAAATCTGAAACCGAAGATTTAAACAGAGTTTAAATAAGCTTAAATCTGGATTCAAGTTAAGTTTGAATCCTAGTTATGAAATAAATAAAGTTTTATCTCAAAGATAATTAAAATTTAATGTGTTTTTTTTCCATTAAGGGTAATCATTTGATGTTGGGTTGAGTATAATTACTTAGGACAATTAATGAGGTAAATTTACTTAACAGAGGAATTAATGGATAATTACTGGATGAAATTAATATAAGGAAAATTAGTTAATAAAAGTAATTAAGGGTTAATCACTTAAGGGAAGTAATCAAGAAAATTACTTAGTATAATTAATTAAAAGAATTGATTAATTAAGGAAATTTATTAAGGATTGGTTAATTAGCAAGTGAGAATTAATTAAAGAATAAGTAATCAATGTGATGGTTAGATAATTAATTTGGGAAATTAATCAAGACGGCAAATTTAAGGTTAAGTAATGTGATGGTTTGAGAATGATTAATTTGTGCAATTAATTTAAAGGCAAATTGCTTAATTAAAGAATGAGTAGTCAAGGATGATTAATCAAGATGAATAATCAAGGGATGATTAATAAATTGAATATAATTAATGAGTGTTAAATAAGCAAGATTTATAAGTAATAAAGTAATTAATTTAATTCGTTGGTAGTTAATTAAATTAATGAGAAAGGGTATGACTAACTTGTCTTGCTTATGAATGATATTTGAATACCTTGAATTATTTGTTGTCCCTGATATAGGATTGTGATGCTTTGTGAAATGAAATGTTTAGTTGGGTTGAATAGAGATAATGTGGTTACCTATGATGGATCGCTGTGTAAAGGCAGTAATTAAAATCTAATCACTTAAATACTTTGAATTAAGACGACAATGGATTCGAAGAGACCGGGTCGGGTACCAGTAAATACCCGAAACCACTTCGATTCTATATAAATTGATATGTGATGTCAATTGGCTGAAATGGAATAACATGAACCTTTGAACTAAGTTAGAATACTTAGTATTTGAGTCGTGAAATAAGTGTTGAGCATAACAGGTAATGAACTCGTAGTGAAGTATGAGTTACCCGGGTTTCCTTTTATGGTTTGAACTGAGTATTTTAAACTACATGGGTTTACTCACGCTGGTTTCCAGCCTGACCCGGGTGTTACTTTGATGTAATGCTCGGGTCAGACCGAGTATTACAGATTTTCAGGTAAGGACGTTCTGGAGCTCAGGAGACGAGCTGGATGGCAGGAACGTATGGAGTGTTTCCGCTGTGATATATTTTGTTTATCTGGAATATAATGATTTTTATATATCCAGTGATTGTGTATATGTATAACTCTGATGTATTAAAATGTAAATTGACAGTTACAGTATTCTTTTGTAAACTATTATTATTTGATATTATATTTTGTTCCGCTGCGAATGTGAGCATCTGTGTTATGTTTTCTATTTCTTCTCTTCTATCTCTTCTTCTTTTCATAACTATCTGGAATTTTTGGGTTCGAAATTTCCGGGTCGTTACAGTTGGTATCAGAGCTGAAAGGTTAAGCGAGAACCTTGGCTCTGGTGGGTGTACTCATCAGAGATAGGGTTAGTATTACCCTAGGATGAGTTGAGTGTATATATATATGAGAGAACGTACTTGTTATTTTCTTATATAAAGATTTTAAATGGTTTTAAAGGTAAATGATTTTATATAAAGTTATATTTGATATATATATAAAGCAATATTCCTTAACCAACAAATGTTAAGGTAACTGGTTGTTAAATTATTGAAATTAAATTAAGAAGTAATAGAAATACAACCAAACTGAAATTTGAATAAAGATAAGTTGAAATGGATTCAAACTGAAATTAAGATCTTGAATTCGAAAAAAAAAATTTAGGAATAGATAATTGGAATTGGTTTCCAGTTGTAATAACCTTGGTTATTTTCCTAAAATGATGAAATGTTTGTTAATGATTTAGCAAAAATAAAATGTTTATGGAAGTAAACATTTAGGTGAGTATGACTTATGAATTGAAATTGAAAAGGGTTTAAATAGTGAAGTATTAAATCTAAGTCCAGAAAATATGGGAATTTGTTCCAAGTGTTTGAAAGAAATAATAAATAGTATTATTTGAATAAAAGAGCTTGATTCAAACAAGAGTTGTTTGAAAATTTGTAGGAACATGTTTTGAACTTAAAACCAAAGGTGGTTTAAAATTTAAGGTAATTTGGTGTGTAAAGGAAATAAATATGTATATGGAAAAAAAAAACCTCTAAGATTGAGTTTTGAATAATCCTTGGAAAGTGATGTGAAACCCAAAGTGATATAAGTTTTGAACTAATGAGTAAGAATGAATATATAAAAAAAAATTTGAAAATTTGTAGTAGAAATTCAAATTTGAGTAAGGTTGACTGAATGAATGAATGAATGAATTGAATTTAACTTAAGGAAGTTAAATGATTGGTTTAAATGGAAATTTATGGGTGATCTCAAAATGGGTTTGAGATTTGGAATTAAAAATGGGTGTTTGGATAAATTTGGATGTTTATTTATTTATCCTAATATCATTCTATTGTTATAAATAATTTATGAAACTGAGAATTGGTTTTGAAGTTAAAAATGGATAATAAATTAGAATCTGAAGATTTATTTGTTTTGAGCTTTGAAATATGTTAAATAAAGATAATTTAAAATGGAATTTTGAGAATTGGACTCAGAATTAAAATTGTTTAAAGATTTGAATTATTTGATTTAAGGGGTTAAATCAACATTTGAAAATTTAACTCGAATTTATAAAATTTGAGATGGTTTAAAATTAAGATTTAAATTGAGTTAGTACCAAGCTGAAATTGATTTGAATTAATGGGAATTGTGATTTAGGATGGATAAGTTTAAAATTCAAATGGGAATGGGGATTAATCCACAAGGAAATTGAAATGATTTGAGATTGAAGTGGATTCAATTTGGAGTTAGTCTAAATTAGTTTAAATAATTTGGAACTGTAATTAAAGTGAATATGTTTAAAATCAAATGGGATTTGATTTGAATTTAGGAAAGAAATTGTGGATAATTCAACTTGAATTGGAATTGGATCAATTTAATGGGAAATTGGTTGAAATGGAGATTGGGAAGTTGAACAGTTTGGTTCTGGACTATTTTCAAAATAAATCTATTTTTCCAAACTATTTACTACACAACTATTCTTTTTAAACCTAAAACTATCTTAAACCTGTTTTACAATTACTTTGGAACTATTTAACTATTTTACAACTGTTTTATAAACTAATTACTATTTTTCTACTACTTTATAAACTGATTACTGTTTTTCAACTATTTTATAAGTAATTACTATTTTCCAATTATTTTACAGTTACTTAACTATTTTACAGCTATTTTACAAATTAATAATTATTTTTCAACTACTTATCTATTTTTAAAATTTATCAAGCTATATTTCTAAATATAAACTGGTCGGAGTTCAAACTGTTATGGATTAAATACCCAACTGAGATAAGAATTGAAGTGATAATCCAAATGGGATTGAAGCAATTGTGAATAAGTGAATGAAAATTTAAGCGAATGTGAATAGAAGGGAAATTGATTTGACTAATAATCAATGAAGGTAATACGTAGGATGTACGTATATTATTCTATTCGCATAGTGATTTGGTCAAGATTCGAGTACAGAATTTCGAGATAGTATTATCGATCCGAGTTGGGATTTTTCGCTCGATTTTCGACGGCGAACCTGAATATGGATTTTTGATTGGTTCTGGATATTCTCTATCATAGGTGTGACTATGCAAGGAGAATGACGGTTTCTGATCAAGAAACCAGATCTGAGTCCGCACTAGGAAGTCGGGTGGACAATACTAGTTCGGAAGTAAAATTGTGTGATCGAGTGAGCGATCAGATTGATATTGCGTACGGATGATATGTGAACATCGTACGGTTTGAATAAAATTGATTTGGAAAATTTGTGGATAAAGAACTGTAAATGATTTTTGAAATTGAAAGTATATTTTGCGAATATATGATGACCTTCAATAAAATAAATTAAAATTTGATATTTCTATAGTAGAACTTAACTGTATGAAAGTAAAGTAGAAATTGGGTATCTTACTAATTAAAATTTTACTTTATAATAAAAGTAAGTAATTTGGCATGTGACATTATAAGTAGATTTAAAATTTAAATTTAATATTTGTTTTGGAAAGAAAAGGAAATTGTATATCTTTGATAAATGAGATAAAAACCACCTTGTTGAAGCTATAGCCAAAAGAAAAGAGTTTTGGAAATATTGAAGTACAAAAGTGGATTTATACAAGTATAAGATTTGATTCAAAAGGTTTCAAGATTTATTATATATATATATGGATTTTTGTGAAAATGATTTTGGAAATGATTTTGAGGAAAGGTTTTGAGAACCTATGGATTGAGAAAGGCTTTTGATTTTTGGGAAAAATCAATATTGAGATTTGGAAAGCCTAGTTTGTGGATTATCGATTTTGAGAATCGATTTTGTGTAAAGGCTTATATTTGAAATTCATACTAGGTGTATGATTTGTAAAATACTATATGTGTATAGTATAAAGTGTTTTGAGATTGGCTCTGGGGAAAAAGGCGCTCCCTTAAAATGAACTTCTCAGGAGTGCCATAGAGTGGTACTGCCTTGAGCCTCAAAGGGGGAGGTTCTAAAGTTGATCCTGTGAGGAGTCCGGACAAAACTAGTTCCTGAGGATTATTTGTGTAGCGAAAGTCGAGGGGCTGGTGCCCACAGAGGCATTTGGGTTATGCTGTGACGACAGTGTAACCCGATGTCACTGCGATCTATTGCAGACCATAGCGAAAGTCGTGTGTGCCGCTGAGAGCCAACAGTCTATGTTTGATTTTACATCGGTAGACTGCGACACTATGGTAACATAGCGAAAGTCTTGTGTGCCGCTGAGAGCCAACAGTCTGCGTTTGATTTTATATCGGTAGACTGAGACCTATGTAGGAGTGGAGAAGTTTCATTTTGACAGCGAAAATCGTGTGTGCCGCTGAGAGCCAACAGTTACATGGACTTTTGCTGTGACGGCAACGTAACCTTGGATGTAACTGCGATCTGTTGGGGGTTCCGTGGTGTAATCAGTTACATGGACTTTTGCTGCGACGGCAACGTAACCCAGGATGTAACTGTGACCATGGATGGGTGTGATGATTTCCAGAGCATTCTCACCGAGATATTTCCTCTATTTTCAAAATTGTTTTCTATATTTTCAATAAAATTATTTTCCCAAGTATTTTCACTGGATGTTGAAACGGGTCTGCCAAGCACTTATAGATTTTCAGTCGTACGCCTGATCAACGTATGACCGAATTTCTGTGAGGACAAGGATGGACTTGTCGAAACATCGAGTTATAAAAATATTTTTTTTATAAAAACAATTTTAGAAATATTATATAGATTTTTAAAGTAGTTTAAAAATGATCAAAGAAAATTTATTTTAAGCATTTTTAATAAATCTGGCTTCGTTCCTTTTCGAGGACGAAAAGATTCAAAGGGGGAAGGAATGTGATGACCCGGAATTTTTGCAATATTATTTTAATAAGTATTTAATCCATTCAAAATAAAATACAAGCTTTCATATTATAAATAAATAAGATTTTTGGACATTTACCGGTTATATGTGTATTGCAAAGGAAATTTTGATTTGAAATTTAAAATAAAATCTTTCAAAAATATTTGAAATGAAATCTATCCTATTTAACTTTATTAATTTGTGATTAAATATATATACATGATATAATCTGGATATTAATGGTTCAAGTAAAATAAATCTTATCAATATTAAATTTAAGTATAAACAAATATATTATTTGGAAATAAAATAAGGGTTGATGTTAAATAAATATCTCAAATAAATTTATAGTTAAGTAAAATATGAACTATTGAAATAAATAAAATATAAATATATATGTGGAAGTACAAGACAATGGATATTTAAGTTAGAAATTAGTATTAAGTTAGAAATAGAAAATAAACATATATAAGCTTTATGATGCGAATATATATACAATGGAAATGTATATAAAAGCAATGTGTATGAAAAGGGGATATGTATATGTTAACAATACACAAATAAATGTATGTATATATATATATATATATATTATACGAAATAGTGGCAAGGATAAAAGTAAAATATATATATAGTCATGCCTAAGTAAATGGAATAGGTATGAACACAAACACATGTGCAGGATAATACAAGCAAGAATGAAAAGATAAAATGTGTAACTATGTACTTGCACATATCAATTCATATATGAGTACATAAGAAATTAGATAAGTATGTAAACATTGTGGGGAACATAGCATTAAATGCGAGCATACAACATCTCTATTCAAACGTACTACATATTTAAATCAACATGATAAATAAAATGTTAAGATAGAAATCAAATCAGCAAAACAAAATAAAAATCTCAGCCTGTACAAAATGTTTCAACTCAATGGCTTATGCTGCAAGCTTACTTTCCCTTATATATTTATATATCCTATAACATACTCACACACAATAGAGAAGAAAAAAAAATATAAAAATAAAACAACTCTTGCATTTCAAAACTGAAGTAAAGATCAAGTTGTAGGTTCAAAATTCAGCTAAAATTTAATTTTATCCAAACTCAACAAAGATCAACCTGAAGAAAACTAGCAGTTTCCAGTTTTCAAAACTTCAAACCCCTAGTTCTCTGATTCTCTGTTCAAATTTTGATACCTGAAAGCCTGAAGCAGAGGGAAAAGGGCAAGCAGAGTTCCTCCTTTTAAATAGTGAGTATTCCAACCTGGTTATTCTGTTTATTTTGAAATGCTAGTGAGTAAACATTTAGAGATAAATCTTTGGTGCTAATTTATATGTGAAATAATGCTAAAGACATGTTGTTGCTTAGATATTTCATCTAGAATCTAAATTGTAGTGTAGAAATTTGAAAGCCTGCCTGTATATATATGTTTTATGCTCTCTGTGAATGTCAGGTTCAAGAACAATTTTAGGAAATTCATATCTTCCAGATTTAATCATTTCTACACCTTGACCATTGAAAGGGAAATGATAATAACAATGTAATATTGTCTCCAAAAATAAATTTAGGTGTATAAATTTTGGTAAATACTCTAGAAATTTAAGGATTATAGTAAAGGTCAAGATTTTGTTGAAAATCAATATCCTCGATTTCATCTGTAGGTTATATAATCTGATTCATATATAAGAATCATGAATTTTGGTATAAGTTGGTGATTTTTAACTAAGTATCGGATGAGAATTCGTGGGTTAATCGATTTTGAGATTTTGGTAAATTGCCGTTGGTCGGCGACGACTGGGAGATCGGGGTTTGGCATGGAGTTGGCCGAGATGTCAGGAATCACTGGAAAAATAGTTCGAGATTTTTCTGTTCACCGGAGCAACCTGGCGACGATGATTTAGGGTTTTGAACCCTGTCTGAGTTGATGTTGTTTCCGAAGTCAATAAGGCCCCGCAAAGCGAATCGAACTCAATCGGAGGTAGGGGAATGGTATCGTGGGTCTTTGATGAGGATCTGGACGTGGTGTCAGGAATTCAGATGGTCGAAGGAGATGGTGTTGGGCGAATCTATGGAATGAGATGGGTTCCGATGGTTCTCGTTACTGCTCGATTTCATACTAGAGATCATTACGATGTCTGGAGGCTAAATTTTGTAAGGGAGTGTTGTCGTCGACTTACCGGAGGTGATGGCGATGGTCGGAGATGCTCCGACCATCTGTACATGTGCACGCGTGTGCACCTGAGTCTGGAACGTTTAAGTTCGCGATGATGATGTGAGTCTCGGGTTCTCCCTCGCGTAGACTCTTGTGGAACTCGAAGTAAATGTAGGAGGTGAGGTCCTCGTGTTGTACTAGGGGAAAACGAGGATGTACTCGGGTCAAAATTTGTTACAGGTTGCGAAAACTGTCAGTGTTTTTGATTTGGAGAGTAAACTGAATTTAAAAATGAAATGGCTGTAACAACTTTAATTTGTTAAAGTATCTTATAAAATGATTGTAAATCTGAAACCGAAGATTTAAACAGAGTTTAAATAAGCTTAAATCTGGATTCAAGTTAAGTTTGAATCCTAGTTATGAAATAAATAAAGTTTTATCTCAAAGATAATTAAAATTTAATGTGTTTTTTTTTCCATTAAGGGTAATCATTTGATGTTGGGTTGAGTATAATTACTTAGGACAATTAATGAGGTAAATTTACTTAACAGAGGAATTAATGGATAATTACTGGATGAAATTAATATAAGGAAAATTAGTTAATAAAAGTAATTAAGGGTTAATCACTTAAGGGAAGTAATCAAGAAAATTACTTAGTATAATTAATTAAAAGAATTGATTAATTAAGGAAATTTATTAAGGATTGGTTAATTAGCAAGTGAGAATTAATTAAAGAATAAGTAATCAATGTGATGGTTAGATAATTAATTTGGGAAATTAATCAAGACGGCAAATTTAAGGTTAAGTAATGTGATGGTTTGAGAATGATTAATTTGTGCAATTAATTTAAAGGCAAATTGCTTAATTAAAGAATGAGTAGTCAAGGATGATTAATCAAGATGAATAATCAAGGGATGATTAATAAATTGAATATAATTAATGAGTGTTAAATAAGCAAGATTTATAAGTAATAAAGTAATTAATTTAATTCGTTGGTAGTTAATTAAATTAATGAGAAAGGGTATGACTAACTTGTCTTGCTTATGAATGATATTTGAATACCTTGAATTATTTGTTGTCCCTGATATAGGATTGTGATGCTTTGTGAAATGAAATGTTTAGTTGGGTTGAATAGAGATAATGTGGTTACCTATGATGGATCGCTGTGTAAAGGCAGTAATTAAAATCTAATCACTTAAATACTTTGAATCAAGACGACAATGGATTCGAAGAGACCGGGTCGGGTACCAGTAAATACCCGAAACCACTTCGATTCTATATAAATTGATATGTGATGTCAATTGGCTGAAATGGAATAACATGAACCTTTGAACTAAGTTAGAATACTTAGTATTTGAGTCGTGAAATAAGTGTTGAGCATAACAGGTAATGAACTCGTAGTGAAGTATGAGTTACCCGGGTTTCCTTTTATGGTTTGAACTGAGTATTTTAAACTACATGGGTTTACTCACGCTGGTTTCCAGCCTGACCCGGGTGTTACTTTGATGTAATGCTCGGGTCAGACCGAGTATTACAGATTTTCAGGTAAGGACGTTCTGGAGCTCAGGAGACGAGCTGGATGGCAGGAACGTATGGAGTGTTTCCGCTGTGATATATTTTGTTTATCTGGAATATAATGATTTTTATATATCCAGTGATTGTGTATATGTATAACTCTGATGTATTAAAATGTAAATTGACAGTTACAGTATTCTTTTGTAAACTATTATTATTTGATATTATATTTTGTTCCGCTGCGAATGTGAGCATCTGTGTTATGTTTTCTGTTTCTTCTCTTCTATCTCTTCTTCTTTTCATAACTATCTGGAATTTTTGGGTTCGAAATTTCCGAGTCGTTACAGTTTGAAGGTCTGCAATTTCGACCACATAATCTCATAATTTTACAAAACTTAAAATATGAAAGTTGTAAATAAAAGTCTATGCTTTCTAGAACATCAAGAATTTTTGAATTCCGATAAGTACTGAAAAAGTTATGACTAAAACAATTCTCAGATTTTAACTTCCTTATCGCGGTAGTTTAATCTTGGGACAGTGACATTAAAACTTATTTTCGACAATGTAAACCACAAAATATTACAAAACTAAAAACATGAAAGTTGTAGCACATATTCTAAACTTTCCATAGCATCAAGTACCATTTAATTCTGATAAGTAAAGAAAGAGTTACGACTAAAACAATTCTCAGATTTTAACTTCCTTATCGTTGTCGTTTAATATCGGGACAGCGGCATTAAAACTTATTTTCGACAATGTAAACCACAAAATGTTATAAAACTCAAAACAAGAAAGTAGTAGCACATATTCTATGCTTTCCAGAACATCAAAAACCATTGAATTTTGATAAGTAATGAATAAGTTATGGCAATTTTAATTTCAGTTTTTAACATAGTAAATACATAGGAACAAAGCAACACTATCCCATTCAAACTCAATTTCGACTGATTAACATTTATAATTTTGAAAAGTGATCAAATGAAAATTTGTAGCTTACTGAATGAACTTTCGACCACAAAAGGATTGGGTTATGTCAGTTTATTTTACGCTGAAGTATCACAGTTTTACTGCAGCAAATTTTCGTACTAAATTTTCAGCAAACAACAAAACAACAATCGCCTAAGTTTTCAACCAAATTGCAAACCATTCAATCAATAAATTAATTCATTCAATCCAAATAGCAAATAACAATTACACATACGTATTAGAGATAGTAGGGTGAGTGTTCAACTCACCTTTCACTAGAGATTGTAAGCTATCTTCTCAAATATGCTAAGCTAATCACCTTCTTCTCCAAAACACCTAATTTCCTCTTCTTGCCAATAATTTCACAAATTAAGACCTAACCAAAACCTCAAATTGATTGTATGATTAGGTAGAGAAGAGGCTATAGAACTCATACCTTATTTTATTATAATTTGTAGAATTTTCTTTGATTTTCTAAGATCAAAATTAGGGTTGAGATGAACTTTTCTTATTTTTGGTTTTCTAAGGAAGAAACGTGAATGAATAATGAGAAGTTTTGTTTATTGATCGGCTAAGGGATAGGCTAATGGGTTGATGGGTTTGGAAATAAAAAGTCCAAACTAGAAAATTAAATTCAATTATCTTAAATCCTCACTTAGCCTAATCAAAAGAATGAATAACACAATACTCTCTTTAGTATAAATTTAATTAAATTAGCCCAACAAAGAAAATAAACCAATTAATCAAATTTTAACCTAATAAAATGATTAAATCATTTTTAAAAAATAATTCTCTAAACCAAATCAATTCAATTAATCTAAGTAAAATTCTTCTTTAGCTTAACTCTAACATTAGAGAAATTAAATTCTCAAACCAATTAATTTTTGAATTTCTAAATTTAAGAAAGCTAACTTAATTTATAAATATAAAAATCCAATAATTGATTTAAAGAATATTTCAAATAAATTGAAATCCATTTTTAACAATTGATAACTCATTTCCTTTCATAAATTAAATCAATTATCCAAAACTAAATTAAATTTCCCAATTAAATTTCATAAATCCCAATTAGCTGAAATTAATTAGGTCATTAACAACAGGGTTGTTACAGACTCCCCCCTTAAAGAAATTGCGTCCCTGCAATTTCCTTAACGAAAGAATCTATAATATAAATTTTTTCTTAAAGCAATTATTTGTTAACTGATTTATAATTTCATTTCCAAAACATTCAATTAATAACACTCCAAAATATAGTGCTAAAATCAAATTTTTATAGTTATCACAATTTTCAAAAATTTCTCAAAAATATTCTAATGCCTTAAATTTACAGAAAATTTCACCAGCATGTGTGGCTAGCGATTCGAAAATTTATAATACGTATATAATTACATAATATACATCTCATCTCAAGGATGAGGCATCCCGTTGGAAAAAAGATAAAACTGCGATATGTAATCCGAGATACATACCTTATATTTGAAATATTAGCAAGTCCGCTAATAGTCCTTAAGCAAACAATTTATAATCTTTTAAACAATATATATTTAACTTCAGATACCTACACCTATCTCAAAAATTCATATTAGTATATAATATCAAATTCATGTGATATAGAAGATAGTAACAATTCATGATTACATTTATCATAATATTCCATAAAGAAAGAAATTCGTACTTAAATTTCCAAGTTTTAATTATTACTTATGTCAAAATGTCACGTTCAATGTTTAGGAACCTCTATCGATAACATGGCATCCCATATATCGATCAGAATCCTTAAACAACGTCCAGATAAGTCAACACAATAGATAATCTCAAGTTTAGATGCATTTATTTTATTATCACTAATATCCATGCAATCAATTTTAAATAAATGCAAGCAAACAATCAATTCCTAGCAATCAATCAACTAATCAACCAAAACATACATTATCACTTACAGCGGAACAATTCAATGTTTGAAATTCCGCTGTGCAACTCTGATTATTCCTGGACCATTTAAATATTAAACTTAATCACTCAAATTTCCCAAATTTTATATTAAAAGAAATAGTTCATTTTATTTAATCCATTCCAATTTAATTCCAAAATTTCCCCAACTCTAAAAGATTTAACTCATTATTCTCCAAAGGTTTTAATGTCACTAATTCCAATTTATCAATTTAAAATTGTTAAATCAATTTACGCCCAAAATGATTATCCTGATAATCATTTTATATTCCTATCCCTAATTAGATAATTAATATAACTATCTACCACGCACCTCATGGGACAGGACTCTAAGTCATCTAGGTCTTGGATCTATAATATTATATGCTATAATGTTCTGACACAGTTGTAATACCTACTGTAACGACCCCACCGCAATGCCCAGTTTAGCAAAGAACATTACAAGTAATGTCGTCGGCTAATATGGAGAATACGGCTTGTTAGGGGTGATCGAATGTGAATTTATCTTTCTACTAACACTGACACGTCATTTATACCCTTTTCACTTAATATCTGAACTAAGTTTGACGTATACAGTATTAATACAAAGTAATAGACACACCGATTTCTCAGAATTAGAACAATATATATCATATAAATAATAGTCACAGATCACAGCGAAATAAATCTAACTTATACATATACAAATTATTTAGTTAACAAAATGAAATACTAAACTTGATTGTTATACAAATTTTACAATTCTCTAATCTCAATTGTACATCTTATAAACATATTCACAAATTTCATAAATGAGATAAACTAAAAAGTCAAAAGTGTTTATCTCCTTGCTAGACCAAACATCCAAAGGTCAACTTGTCCTATAACCTGAAAAGTCTCGGCCTGACCCGAGGAAAATAACGCCCGGGTTGGACTATCTCTAAATATCCAATAAGGTAAGAACAGAATATAACAAAAGAATAAACAACATATGAGTAAATATAGGTGTCCATGAAATAACGAGTCACGGGAATTAATTTAACTTAGAGTTCATCACAAGACACATGGTTATACATTTAAGTCACGAACACATATTAGTCGCTAAACACCGAATTCACGGAACAAAACATAATATCTTAAGACGCGTATATCAAAGATTAACTCATAACAGGGTTATAAGTTTAAGTCACAAACACGAACTAATCTCTAAACACAGAATAACATAATTAACTTAACATCCATCACAAGACACAAGAATATGTATTTATTTCATGAACACAGAATAGTCACAGAATCCAAATATCCAGAATCCAAGAGATCTTAATCGAAACCGATCGTAATAATCATCCAAAACAATCACAATGATTATACTCAAAACCTGTGGCAAACAAACAAGTAAATTGGTATCACTCGAATCGATCTGATACCAAGGATCGTACTCAGACCGGGAACACAAAATCACAAAATGATCTCAAGGATAGTCCATACCGATCAAGGTGATCGTAGAAACTATGACTCGATAAATTTACATTTATTTAATATTATTATATTATTATGTTTGAAAAGAAATCCAGGAATAAACTTCTTAAGAATCTAGCAGTCACTTGCCGCACACCAAAAAAGAGTAAATTCTAAAGTGTCAAATACTATCACCTTCAGTAATCACTAGAACTTAACTAATACATCCCATACTGTATGCTGAAATCCAAGTATTTACTAAAAGCTAGTAAATATCACTTATTACGGATACCACAAAAAAACCTGAACTACATTCTCTTAAGGATCTAGCAAACACTTGTCGCACACCAGAAGAGAATACAATTCTAAAGTGTAAAATACTTCCTAATAGCAATCACACGAATTTAACCAAGGCATCCCATACTGCCAGGTGAAATTTGAGTTTTCGCCAATGGACTAGTAAGTTCCACTCAAACATTATATTCAATGAGATATACCATATTCGACGAAGTGTTATTCGAAAGCATTTAAACCAATCGATAACACTAAGTCAATTATTAGTACTCCTCAAATTATAGAATTAAGGTTCTCAAAACATTTTTCTCTTTTGAGTTTATTATTTAAAACACTTATTATAATTTTCCATAAATCCGTTCATCATTTAACTTTATAAAAATATTCACAGATTTTCTAAAATATTCCATAACTCTAAATTGTTCCAAGATTTTACTTATATACACAAAGTTGTCTCAAATTTCCATATATTTGTATTATTCACAAAACTATATTTCAAAACCATATTTAATTACTCTTCTAAATCCATATTAAGATATAACCATTTTATTTAAAAATAAACTAAGTCTATAATTTTCAAAATCACATTTCCAAATTCCGTGAATCCTGTATTATTTGTTTAATAAAACCGTAATACTTATATTCCAAATCCATAATCACTTTTATGTAAAAATAGATTAGATGTGTTTTTCCAAAGTCATATTTCAAAATCCATAAATATTTTAATAACCATGCTTAATATATAAAATAAATTGCTAAAAATAATTTTTAATATCTATTAACTTGAATTAGAAACAACTCTAAGATTTATAAATATAAATAATTATCTTTCGTAAAATTACTTGTATACGAAGCTTATTAACTTATTCCATTTAACTCAAATTTAGGGTCTAAAGGTCTACAATTTCGACAACTTAAATCTCATAATTTTACAAAACTAAAAATATGAAAGTTGAAAATAAAAGTCTATGCTTTCTAGAATATCAAGAATTTTTGAATTCCGATAAGAAATGAAAAAGTTATGACTAAAACAATTCTCATATTTTAACTTTTTTATCGTTGTCCTTTAATCTCGGGACAACGATTTTAAAACTTATTTTAGACCATATAAACCACAAAATATTACAAAACTCAAAACATGAAAGTTGTATCACTTATTATAAGCTTTCCAGAACACAAGAACCATTGAATTCCGATAAGTAACGAAAAAGCTACGACTAAAACAATTCTAAGATTTTAACTTCCTTATCGCTGTCGTTTAATATCGGGACAGCGACATTAAAACTTATTTTCTACTATGTCAACCATAAAATATTACAAAACTCAAAGCATGAAAGTTGCAGCACATATTCTAAGCTTTCCCTAACATCAAGAACCATTGAATTTCGATAAGTAACGAAAAAGTTATGGAATTTTAATTTCAGTTTTCTACTTAGTAAATACATTGGAATAGAGCAAAACTATCCGATTCAAACTCAATTTCGACTGATTAAACTGCAGAATTTCGGAAAGCGATCAAAAGAAAAGTTGCAGCTTATTAAATGAACTTTCTACCATAAAAAATTGGGTCATTTCGGTTTATTTTACACTGAAATATCATAGTTTTACTGCAGCAAATTTTCTTACTAAATTTTTAGCAAACAACAACAACAATCGCCTAAGTTTTCAACCAAATTGCAAACCATTCAACCAACAAATTCATTCATTCAATCCAAACAACAAATAATGATTATAAATATGTATTAGAGATAGTAGGGTGAGTGTTCAACTCACCTTTCACTAGAGATTGCAAGCTTTCTTCTCAAATATGCTAAGCTAATCACCTCCTTTTTTAAAACACCTAATTTCCTCTCCTAGCCAATAATTTCACAAAGTAAAACTTAACCAAAACCTCAAATTGATTGAATAATTAGGTAGAGAAGAGGCTATAGAACTCATACCTTATTTTCTTATAATTTGTAGAATTTTCTTTGATTTTCTCATATCAAAACTAGGGTTGAGATGACTTTTCTTATTTTTGGTTTTCTGAGGAAGATAGAAACGTGAATGAATAGTGAGAAGTTTTGTTTACAGATCGGCTAAGGGATAGAATAATGGGTTAATGGGTTTGGAAATAAAAAGCTCAAACTAGAAAATTAAATTCAATTATCTTAAATCCATAATAAGCCTAACCAAAAGAATGAATAACACAATACTCTCTCTTTAGTATAAATTTGATTAAATTAGCCCAACAAAGAAACTAAACCAATTAATCAAATTTTAACCTAATAAAATAACTAAATCATTTTTAACAAATAATTCTCTAAACCAAATCAATTAAATTAATCTAAGTAAAATTCTTCTTTAGTTTAACTCTAATATTAGAGAAACTAAATTCTCAAACCAATTAAATTATGAATTTTTGAATTTCAGATGGCTAACTCAACTTATAAATATAAAAATCCAATAATTGATTTAAGCAATATTTCAAATAAATTGAAATCCATTTTTAAGAATTGATAACTCATTTCCTTTCATAAATTAAATCAATTATCCAAAACTAAATTAAATTTCCCAATTAAATTTCACAAATCCCATATTTAATTAATTAACCCTAATTAGCTCAAATTAATTAGGTCATTAACAACAGGGTTGTTACAGTGTGTGTTTAATATGTAGTGACAACATTTGAATATCTCAATAAGGTAAAGTTTAATTAGTAAATTATGATTATATATTTATTAGGCTATGTGATAAAATGCAGTGTTTTAATATATGTGTGTGTGTAAATTCAAAGAAAATTTTCAATGTAAAATGGCCATAGAAGCTCTTCTGCTATCTCAAAATTTAGTTCATAATTCAATTTAGTAAGAAAAAAAGGATACCCATCAACTTACCATCCTTGAGATTAAAAATTAGTTAGGAATTCAAGACTAAAAATACAAAGCATTTGTCCCAAGACCACGGTAGCAACATCAGTTCCAACCATTATGTGTCAAACTTACCTTGTTTACATGAACTTATGAGCCATGTTTTTAATGAATGAAATTGCTAACTTTGTTACTATAAGCAGGTTTACCAAACATGTAAATATGATACCTCAAATTTCATAGTTTTCCTACCTTTTCCAAAATATGATCTTTAGACATCCGTCAAGATATTTAGGCCTCTTTGTTTACCCAGTCCCTTTTTTTTAGCTACACCAATGAAAACATAATAGATTGATTTTTATTCAAGTAGAAATTCTCTACATGCTACATAATATTATTTGATTTTTCTTTCCAAATTTATGTTTTAATTTTTTTTGTCACCTAAGCTATGCCAATCCAAATAATTTTGGTGATTTTTATAGTGTTGTCTTTAGATTTGCAGAGAATGCTAGTATTTGTATAAGAGATCCATCAAGTTATCATTGGCAATAACTTATTCAAACCAAAAGAAAGAATTGAAATAGGCGCTTCGCGAGTGAAAGGTGAAAAATATGCTCCATAATGTAATAATAATCATGTCGCCACTTTTTTCATAGTAAATTGCTAATTTTATGGTTTTAGGCCTATTGGACCTTATATATGGTTTTATTTTCCAATATAGCAACAACAAAGGGTAATATTTTTGTTCATACCAGTAAACAAAATTTCATAACCCATACACAACTGTAAAATTGAAGAAAATAAATCGATGTTAGATTTATCATATTCAGTATTTAGTTTACTATTCATAATCAGATAATAATCCACATGCTCAACAAGTTCAATAATCATTTTTTTAATTCACATGGACAATCAATTGATTAAGCAATAATCATAATCAGGTAATGACAACTTCATATCAATTTGCAATTTAGAGTTTTAGGGCATTGCATTTATGTATAATCATAAATCAGGGCATTTTAATTTCACAACACATTCAAACAACTTGCAATTCACTGAATTCACATCACCAATCAAAATATTGAATTTACCTTGCATGTTTTAGATTTCCAATCGCACATTTGCATGAATAAGGAATTCAACAGTTGGTAGGTGAGGTGAGGGTTAATGGAGCGAAGGCAGCAACTACGAAGGCAGTGAGAAATTGGGAAAGTGGCGAAAGTTGACTAAATCTAGAAGCATGCTACATCGAGGAAAATATGGAGAATGATAACCCTAGGCTAATGAAACGGAACACGATATTAATAATTTGTTTCCTCCGATCGATACTTAAACTAAAAGAAGAGATTAATGAGGATTACTATTGGGTTCGTAGTTGAATAAAACGGGAACAATTGACTAGGGTTTTCTATATGAAATTTCAGAACAGGAGTAAATGAAATTTTTAGGAATAGGATGTTGTTCACTATAGACTTAATAGAGAGGGAACCTGAAATTTTTTACCGCTTTCGAAAATGAAGTAGCATGAGAACATTTTGTTTACCAAAAAGATCTCAATTAAGGAAATTTGACTCAACATGCCATTATAAGTGAATGACCATTGCAATAAAAGCTAAATTTTCTTGTACTGTCAGCCTCTGGTTGATATAACAGATTGGTCATTGTATGCGTTCTTCGTCTCTCACCAAGGCAGCATTAATTATTTGGTCAATCATTGCGAATTAGGGGTCTTCCTTGTCTATGGGCTTTAAAAGAATTAAAGGAGTAGCCAAATAGTGCTTTAACCCTTCAAATGCTTTAGTGTAGTTATTTTTCCAAGTAAAGGACTTCCCTTTCTTGATTATGTCAAATAAAGGAATGCTCTTGTCGAATGCTTTAGAGATGAAACAGCTGATAGTAGAGACCACTATATTCAGGCTTTGGAATTTTTTGATGGCTTGGTTTATCAAGGTTAGCCTCAATCCCTTTTGCACTCGTCAAACACCTTAAGCATTTGTCAAAGCAGACAACAAAGGATCACTTCTTTTGATTCAACTTCATATTATATTTTCAAAGGATGTCGAACACCTCGATTAGGTTTTATTCATGTTCCTCCCATTCCAAATACCAAAGGGCATAACTTTCTAATAGTACAATCTGATGTTGGTAAAAAATGAAGTGTGCTCATAGTCGGGACTGTGTATAGCATACTGATTGTACCATGAATGAGCATCCAATAAGGTCGATAGCTCGAATCTACTGGTTACATCAACGAGCTGATCACTGTGAGGCAGACGGAACCTATCCTTTGGGCCAACATTGTTAGGGTTGGAGAAGTCAATGCATGTACTCCAAATACCATTAGGCTTTTGGACCAGTACATGGTTAGCCACCCATGCTGCATATTCAAATTCTCTAATGAACTCATTGTAGAGGAGCTTACTGACCTCTTCCTTTTGATGTTAAGCAATCTTCTTTTTTAGCAGATTGGGTAAGCCTTAAGGTCGATGTTAAGAGCATGAGATATGATGGAGGGATCTATATCAGTCATGTCTACATAGCTTCATGAGAACGCTTTTTTCCTTTCCCAAGGAGGTCTATCAACTCCAGTCTTATTGTCATATCCAAATCTATACCAATCTGGATGGTGTAACTTTAGTTATCATTGTCTAAAAAATTGTTCATGTTTTGTGGTTGGGCCGCTATCTACGTTGATGTTGCCCATGCAGAGATCAAAAGGTTTATCATTTTCGCCCCTTGCATTGGGCTCTAGCTTGCTTTGATTTAGTGCATAGATTATGTGTTTGATGAAATACTTGGTCGAAGCAGAAATTTGTGCACGAATGTATAAGGTTTGATCTCCCATTCTTCTCATAAATGAGTCTACTTATGTTGAGAGGTTAGTGCATATATCATGGATTCCCACTTACTTGCAGGGGTGGACCTGTTCATTCTAGGTTGCAATAAGCTCTCAGTTCCTAGCCTGATCGGCCAAGGAGATCTGGTCGTCGATGCCTCCTATTGAGGCCCTAATGAACGGAAGCACTGATCACCTCTCGCATTCTCTTAGGGGATGGTTCAGTATGGGGAACCATTGGACTCGTCTCTATTTGATGGATGTCGGGACCATTGTTTAATTCTTGCATTCATTTGGAGTTTTTAGCTTTTGTGGATTCGATACGAGTGGGAACTTCTAGAAGCTCTTGAACTCTCTCGAAGACCTTTGATTATCATCTTTGGCAAGAGTGGGAGCTTTTGATAACTCTCCCAAAGAGGGTTAAGGTGTTGGGCTCACCTCTGTCACAACCAGGGACAATTGAGTACCTTCATACTCTTTCGGGGTGGCCATTTCTAATGATGGTTACCGCCCCTTTTTAGAGCATAAGTACTCCTTTTTGGTATATCAGAGGGAAATGTTAAAGTAGTCTCTGGTAGCTTGCTGGTTACTTTGGACACAATCGACTCCCCTTTGGTGGGGAATTTATTCTGTCGTAGGTATGCCACGACTACATCTAGATTGGCCAAAGGAAGCCAACCTATAAGAATTTTGTAAGTGGACGGGTAGTCGACTACAACAATGTTTAACTGAATATGATGGAGTAGGGTTCCTTACCGAAGGTGACCATGTGCGAGGTCAATTCCAAGTGAACTTCCCTAACACCGTCGAAGCTCCTCCTACAACGGGCTTAAGCACCCTTGCTATTTTCATCATGTGTAGACCGCCTCTTATAGGTATAATCTTGGTATTGATGATGCAACGTTGTTTACATCTTCATATTAAGGACTAGTGGGGAAAGACTGATGTTCGACCCGTTAATCTACTTATTGCTTGACATATTGTATAGGTATACCTTCGTAGGTCAACCATTCTATCTTATCTTTCAAGTGAAGGACACTCATTTGTAGCATGATGAATCAATAGTTGGAACTCGTAATATTTTGCATTTACACATGGCTCCTTCTTTCTCCTTAAGCGGGCAGGAGGAGGCATATGGTATGGGGTGTGGTCCCTCATGTAGAGATAGATTGTCTTCATGCCATGATTTAAAGAGGCATGGCTTGCGTATCTAACTTTAAATTATGGATCGTCCCCAAAGTGTTTCTTGTATAGCTCCCAATGGTCGTTTCTTCTATGGCTTCCCATGTCGCGGGGTATTGTCTCATCATCTTTCCACTCCACTCTCATGATAGAATTGGCCCTTTGAAATAAGTCAGTTAAGGATGAAGCTTGCTTCTTTTGGAACACTTTCCACATTTTGGAGCAATATTTCACCCCCAAGAAGAAGATGACCACCAAAATCTTCTTTTCTACTACCCTAGTGCAGGTTGATACTTTATTAAAGTGGTTGACATAGGATTGAAGTGACTTGCTTAGGCGCTGTCTGATGTTTCAAAGATTGTTGGTAATTATCCTTTGCATTTTGGGAGCGAAAAAGCAAGCCTTATAGTTGGTGTGCAACTATGACCAAGAGTGGATGTTTCTTGCCTGTAGGTGTGGGACCATTGGGAGGTTAACCTAGTTAGGGTGAAAGGGAATAGTAGGCACTTGGAATTGTTAAAGAGTTTACCCGCTCTGATGAACGAGCTGAAGGTAATGATACGATTGAACGGGTTGACGCTCCTGTCATTCTATCTAATGGAACGCAAAGTATATCAACAATGAATGTAGGTACTCGGTATCTCCTATGGGAACAGTTTCCCATTCTCATCATTAGAAAATCCATCACTGCTTTAACACCCCATATTTTAGAGGATCCACAATGTAAGAAATTAAAAGAAATTAATGATAATAAGATATTATTAAATAGACGAGTAAGATAATTTAATTGCAAAAATTATTTAAGGGAGATTTGATTAGTTAAGTGTAAGACACTTTATAAAGTTAATTGAATAAACTAAGGGTAATTAGAGCAATTAAGATTGGCTTTGCTAATGAAAAATAAGATTTAAATTTTAGGTGGGAAGGTTTGTGTTAATGGTGTAATATTGTGACTAGGCTAGAATAGGATATTAGCCTAAGCCAAAAGCACTAGCCCTCTTTCTTTAGCTATAACCCCACATTCATTCCATTTTTCATTTAATTAATTTTCACAAACAAAACCCTTAAAACCAAAGAACTAAGGCTGGCCATTATTTTCAAGGAGGAAGAAGAAGATTTCAAAGCTAGAAGATTAAAACTTTTAAATTTAAGGAAAATGGTAGATTAAAACAAGTTTCTTTAAACCAAGGTTAGAAAATCTTTATCTAAACATATCCTAACCTATTGGGTTCGGATTTGATTTTCCTATGAATGTTTTGGTGATGTTAAACATGTTTGAATGGTTAACTATTATTTGGTTGTGCTTAGAAATTTAAAAGAAGCAAATTTGTTCATGTTTTAGGGTAAAACATGAAGTAACCTAAGCTAGCTTATTCATAGTTAAACTATGATGTTCATAATAATGATTTAAAGATTGATTTCAACTTTTAGAATTTTTGGAATTTAATTCGAATTTTTGGGAATTTACCGAGTTGAGAAAATAGTTAATTTCGGGTAAATTAATTATTAAAAATAATAAAATTAATTATTTTGACCAGAAATTTTGGTAAAAGGTAAAATATTATAAAATTGATTTTTGGTGAATTTTTGGGATTTTTCCCATCAATTTTCAATTTTATATGAATAAATTAGCTAAGGAAAAGGATAATTAATTAATGAATGGAAGATACTATTAAGTCTGAAAATTAAACTTCAAAAAAATACTAGCCAATGAAAATTCGGCACCTAATGGGATGTAAAATTAACACTTGAAAAGGTAAAGAACCAGATTTCAATATAATTACATACGTGTCATTGAAGTAAAGAAAGCCTTAGCAAAATACTCGTGAAGGCCTATGATAACCTATGATGACCCCAAATGGGTTTGTACACGATGGCAATTGAAATCATCTACCGACGAAGTCAAAGTTTAGGACTTAGCATGTGATAGCTCGAATAGAATTGACATGCGATTGCTATAAATAAGATAGCTCATGATGGCTTTGGAATAGAAAGTTCATGATGGCTTCAAGTAGAATGACATGCGATGATTGCTGTGCAGATAAGGCGCAATGGCTTTGAACGAGATAGCACACGATGGCTAAGTGTGGAATAGGGTATGATTACTATGGATGATTAAGGCATAAAGGGTTAGATGGAAATGATGCATGATGACTCCAAGTGGAATTGTACATGATGGCTATAAGTGCGATAGTACATGATGACTTTGGTGGATTGCTTGCGACAGTTTGGTTGGAAAAAACACATGATGACTATGGGGAAGATAAGCCATGGACATTATTAAGGAGTAATGCGTTATAGCTTGGGAAGCTATTGTTCCACGATGGCTATGGGATAGCTAAACATATAATAACATAACTTAACATTCGAAAGCTATGGGATAGATAATTTATGATGACTAATCACAACTCATGAAAGCATGGGATGGTAAATTTTTTTAAGTAAAATGAGAAAATGCTTAGGGCACTTCGAAAGACGGTTTCCAAGTGTTATTAAACTATTTCATAGGGATGAAATAAAGAAAGGATTTTTGTAAGTTAAAATTGTGTCAACTTATTTTGAAATGGAAGAAATTTTAATGAAACTAATAAATGACAGGGTGTCATTTGAATGAAAGATAAATATGTTTTGTCTAAATGTGTAGGGTACACAACTAATTAATGAATGCCATGGGCTGAACTATGATCGTAAAGATATTCCGACTCATGGAGTTTTTTGGCGGCAGAGGGCCTTGACTATTAGTCTAAAGTCGAACAGTATATGGCAGGGTGCCATCATAGGGTTCAATCCTAAAAATTTATAAATTCTAAATGGAGTTAAGGAAGGGTGCCAAAACTTCAGGGTGGTATTCGAATTAAATAAATCGGCAATGTGAATGATAGCGGTTCATGGACTAAGAGGGGTATTAACGCTTAGTAAGGACACTTACTTGAATGTATTTATGGTGCTTACATTCAACCTCTTAGGAGAGTCAAGGTAGCTCCCATTGGTGGAATGAGTGGCCATTCCATTAGGTGACGTTGTTCGAGAAAAGATGAATTAGTGATAGACAGACCTAAAGAGGTAATCACTAAATAAGTTAATGATAACTTAACGATAAAAGCTTAAAATAAGAGATTAGGTGATAATTGAACAGATGACGAATGATTGTATGACATGGTTAATGGTTGATGATAAGTATAGGGTATACATAACTTGAATTGATTTATAACATGGTTTGTCACTGAATGATAGAGTACACTTCTTGATTGGATATACACATGGTTGCTTTCTATGTAATATTTGTTTACATGATGTGATATACCACGCTATGATGATAAAGTGAGGGGAAAACCCATTCCGCATTAGTATCATGGTTTCACTATGGATGACTAGGGTAAATATTTTACAAATACCAAGTTTTTTGTTTGGCCCATGTTTTTATTACTTCCCATATACACACGGGTACTCATTCGGGTACGTTGAGTTTATGGATTAGACAGGTATCTTTTGGAGGATGAATAAAGATTTTAAAGACAAAGTAGGAGGCTTGTTGTTTGTAAAAAAAGTTACTTTGAATTTCCATGTGCAAAGCCAAGAACTATAACTGGCTATTTGTTATGCTGGAATCTTCATATGTCGGACACAACATTACTATATCTATGTTTTTTTATATTTAATCTTGCATGGAAATGATTTGGGATAAAATGATGTAATGAATTATGTAATTCAAATTGATATAGAGAAAAATTTATTTAGAAGCTCTGTTTATTCATGTTGTCGAATTAAACTAAATTCACTTTTTTGCTGAAATGATTTCGGTGATGACTGCAGCATCATTGGCGTCCATTTTTAGGCCTTGAAGTGGGGGATGTTACAACGTGGTATCATAGCTTAGGGTAAGGGGAACAACTAAGTAAAATAGAGCTAAGTAGAAACTTATTAGTAGAAAATTAACACCTTGGGGAAGGGTATATGCAATATAACATATTTGTATTTTTAATATAGATGTATAGGAGAATATATTACCTCTCTACGATTGACTCTCTCTCATTACTTTCATTTCTAACAAACCCTTGCTTATGTAGAAGGAAAGAATAATCTACATAATAGATATTTGGCAATAGAAAGTACAAAGGCGAATGCTAGTAGAGGAGACGACAGTACGCAAACTAAAGGCCAAGGAGGGGAGGCAAACCTGGAAGTTCGTACTAAAGTCGGTACTCAAGCGCATGCCCCAGTCGAAGAGGGAATGGATGTGAATGTCTTGTTCCACCATTTTATGATAGAGATGATGAGGCAACGGCTAACTGGAGTTGTTGAGCCAAGATAGGAGGTAGCAAGAGAAGCATACTTTTCCAATATGAACAAATATTTCAATAGCTGTGAAGGAAAGGAGTTCGCAAGGAAGTAGTTTGCCTTGGAGGTGTTGAATTGGTTAAAAGTATATGAATGTATCTTCGAAGACTTGGGATACAATAATGCTCGGAAGAGGAGGTTAGCTTCTCGTCAACTCCAGGAAGCAGAGAGAGATATCCTGGAAGCAGTTTAAGGAGCGATTCAAGGCTTGGTTTTTCCCTAAATCTCATAAGAGTGTTTTGCGTGGAGAGTTCCTTGACTTGAATTAGGGAGAGATGACTATAGTAGAATACATTCAGCGCTATAATGCTTTGTCGATATATGGAAGGGAGCATATCAATACTCCATTGAAATTGAATGAAAAGTTCATTGAAGGTCTGAGAAAGGGGCTGAATCACAAAGTGATGGCTCTTTTGTTGGCTCCATTTGATATGGTGGTGGAAATGGCAAAGAGGTTTGACTGCTTATTTCAGGATGAAAAGAAAGCGGACATTAGACCCCAAGGGAGGGTGGAAGAAAAGATTCAATCTATATCAGAAGTGTGGAAGTAATTAGAAGGGAGGGAAGACTTTTGAAGGAAGGACTCAAAAGCCGAATGTAGCTGATGTCACTTGTTTTAACTATGGACAGAAGGAGCACTACTCCACTAAGTGTACCCAGCTGGAGAACAACGAAGTGGCTAAGTTATTTATCTATAATAGGCCAAGCCATAAGAAGAGGGATTTCCGAAAAGTGAAGAAGGTAATATTTTATGCTTTGGAAGGACCTTCGTCTGGACCGACTGCGGAGGAGAATGGAAAGGTTATGTGCTTGGAGGTACGATTTTGATTTCCGATATATTGATACTCGTTCTACCCACTCTTACATTTTGAGAGATTTGGTTGATAGGTTATAATTAGATACTACCTATTTGATTACGTCTTTACATGTGGTTGATCTTACCGATGGGTACACCACTCTTAGATTAAGGTGCATTGACCTTGAGTTTGATTTGTGTGGACATCTATTTGTTTATGACCCATATGTGTTTGACTTCGTAGGGTAGTGATTTGGGTATGGATTGGTTAGTGCATTATGATGCTAGGATCTATTGTGCGGATAAGATTATCATCGTATGAAATCCAAAGGGAGAAGAAAAAATTATGATAGCATTGGACGTAATAAAGGAGAAGTCAGACTTGATGATATGCACTATGGATGATCTAGAAGACGAGATCAGTAGAGGATGTGTAGTTCAAGAATTTGCAGATGTTTTGGAACCTGTAACGGGATTATAGCCAAGAAGGGCAATCAAATTTTGAATAGATTTGATGCCGAGGGCACAGCCTATTAGTATACCGCCTAGAAGAATGTTGTCCAAAGAGATGGAAGAATAAAAGAAGCATCTAGTGGAACTTGAGGATATAAGTTTCATTAGGCCAAGTGATTCATCATGTGGAGCATCCACGACATTTGTAAAGAGGTTAGATGGATCTTTACAGATGTGCATTGATTATAGGAAGGTGAATGAGTTGACAGTGAAGAATCATTATCCTTTTCCCAAGATAGATGACTTTTTGTTTAGTTGAATGGAGCTTAGGTGTTCTCACAACTAGATTTGGCAATGGGTTTCCATCAATTGAGAGTAGAAAAAGATAGTACCCTATTGACCGCATTACAAACAAGGTACGGTTCATATGAGTGCTTAGTAATGCCATTTGGAATTACCAACGCCCTGCATTCTTTGAGATCTTATGAATCGAATTTTCATGATTAATTGGATAGATTTGTGGTGGTCTTCATTGATGATATTCCGGTATACTCAAAGGATGAGAGTGGTCATGAAGTCCATTTTAGATTGATGTTGGAGACATTGAGACAACATAAGTCGAAGGAAAAGTTTTTGAAATGCCACGTTTGAAAACGGGAGGTGAAGATTCTTGGGCATGATTTTTTAGAGAATGGATTAACAGCAGATCCATTGAAGATAGAAGCTATTAATGGTTGGAGGATACTATAGATGGTCATGAAGATGAGAAGTTTCTTAGGATTAGCTGGCTATTACCGTAGCTTCATTAAGGGTTTCTCACGTATAGCAGCACCCTTGACTAAGTTAACCAAGGAGAACGAGAAGTTCGTATGAACTGATAAGTGTGAAAAATCATTCTAGGAGTTGAAGAACTTATTGACGAACTCTCTTATGGTTATTATGCCTGATGGGAACCAGGATTTGTTAGTGTACAGCAATGCTTGTGGAACAAGACTGGAGCCGGTGTTAATGCAAAGATGGGGAGTGATAGCTTATGCATCATGGCAGTAGAAACCACATGATGTTAGATATCCAACTCATGATTTGGAGTTAGCAGCAATAGTGTCTGTGCTGAAGATCTAGAGACATTACTAATTGGGAGAACGGTCTGAGTTGTATATGGATCATAAGTCCTTTGAGTATCTATTCTCTTAGAATGAGTTGAATATGAGGCAATAGAGACAGTTGGGATTCCTAGCAGCATATGATTTTAGGACAGAATATACGCCAAGAAAAGGAAACAAAGTTGTCGATGCCTTAAGTATGAGGCATCAGAATGGAGTGTCGGCATTATTGAAGAATGGAAGACATTGGAGAGGTTAGCCTCTTACTAAGTGCATTATAGGCAGAACACAGGGTCGAGTAAAGATCTTGGTATATTAGCAAGTTTGGAGGTACGTCCAACACTCAAGGAAAGAAATGCTACAAGGAAAAAGAGGACCCACTAATTGCAAAAAGAATTATGTGATTAGAGGTGGGGGCACAAGTTGCAGATCTGAAAGGGTTCGAGGTAGATTCGAAGGATTGGCTTAGAAAGCAAGGAAGACTGTGTGTTCCAAATATAGGAGATCTTTGGAAGGAAGTCTCAGAAGAAAGTCATCGGTCGATGTTTACTACTCATCTCACAGGCACAAAGATGTATCGTGACATGAAGAGAATCTTCTTTTGGGAAGGGATGAAGAATGATGTAGGGGAATGTATGAAGAAGTGCTTCACTTGTCAGCAAGTGAAAGCTGAGCATAAAAAGACGAGCGGTTTACCTCAACCCTTGGAAGTATTGACTTGGAAGTGGGATTCTATGTCGATGGATTTTGTTGATATATTGCCTAGGTCGAGGATGGGAAATGACAGCGGTTGGGTGCGTTTTTGACCATAAAGACAGCACTAAATGGAGGCCATTAAGGAGCATGAATCGAAAAAAGGAACCAACCATCCTCCCCCGTGCTCGATACCCCAAAGGTGCCAAGCAGAATTCTTGGGACGGTACCCAAGGGTACTAACCAAGTTTCATAGACCGGTACCCAAGGATACCGGCCAAGATTCTTGGTTCGATACCCAAGGGAACCGACCCAGTTTCTTGGATTAGTACCCGAGAGTGCCGACAAAGTTTCTTGGACCGGTACCCTATGGTAGGGACCAAGAGTCTTGGGTTGCTCCCCAATGGTACCGATCAAGTTTCTTGGACCGATGCTTTACATATCCAGCCTCATGCCTTCGTAGAGCTTTAATCAAGGAAGAGGCCAAGCCAGTGCATCCAACCGTCTAACCCACCGACCAAAGAGGTGCCAAGCCAAACAAAAGCAAAGGAACTTAGACTACAACCTATCCACATCCATCCAAACTGGGACAACACCCCCTTCGGAACCAAACTCCTGACCGGGACTAGCAGTGCAAATAAGGAAGGAAATCAACATATATCAGGAAACAAATAACTTTAAATGGCATACCCAGGAATATTCCCTATAACCAAGATATACAAGAAAACATCATAAATTACCACATTAAACGCAACTCAAATCTACCCCTTATAAATACAAGTCCTTTTCATAATAAATCAGACACATTTTTTGGAGATCTACAATGCTTCAAGCAACAAGATCAGCTGCATGGTGTACCGGAACATCATATTTTACTGAAATTCATTGTACAACTTGGTAATTGCTTGTATATTGGAAATGTAAGAGAAAGAAATTAAAAAAACAATGGACGTAGGCCAATTATGCTGAACCACTATAAATTCTATGTCCTTTAATTTTCACTGCTTTTCTTATCGTTTACCCTACTGCAAAAAGATCAGTTGGACGTGGTATCTTTTGATTACAACGACTTGTGAGGAAAGCAGTACCCGCATACAGATCCAAAGGTGATTACAGTCACGTTTGGCCCAAAAGAAGTACATAGCATTCTGGTAGACAATGGGAGTTCAGTGAACATCCTTTTAAAAGATGCATTTGAAAAATTGGGCTGATCCATAGAGAATGTTTCGCCTTGCTACTAGTGGTTGTATGGTTACACATTAGAGGGCACTATGCCTCTAGGAAGCATGGATTTGTTTATGGAGATAGGAACCCGTCCCCTATCAGCCATACGAAAGTGAAATTTCATACTGATTGATGAATTATTAGCCTACAATGCCTTCCTAGGACGTCCAGCTCTATCTTATTTTCAAGTAATAATAGCTCCTGCTTGACGATGAAATTCCCAGCCACCAATGGAATAGGAGTGGTGGAAGGGAACCAAGACATGGCCAGGGAATGTTACGTTGCAGAGCTTAGGGAGAACAAGAGGAGAGAAAGGGGAAAAGGCATAGAAGTTGCCTTATGCACCAAGAACTCCCTTACATAGCAATTAGAGGAGGCCCCCCTCTCGAGTTCACAAGCGATCTTCATAACAAGCTTCACCCAAGAGATGGAGGTGAAGGAGCCATAGCTGAGTCTAGAGATGCTCTTGAATTGTGGAAGTTAATGAGAAAGGATGCTACGAAACTTATGAAAATCGGATCTGGTTTGGAGAAAAATCTTAAGATATAGCTAGTTGGTTTTCTACAGAACACTCATAAAGAAGCGGCTGGAAAAGGCGAAAGGAGCATGGGTGGACAAACAGCCTCTAGCGTTGTGGGCCTATCGCACTTCCTTCAAAACGGCGACAGAACATACCTCTTTCTCACTTGCTTATGGGTCAGAGGCGATGGTACCGGTGGAGACAGTGGTCCCATCTCACAAAAGAATTCACTACGACCCGAATGAGAATGAGGAGCTGCTCAGTATGTCCCTTAACTTAATAGATTAAAGAGGCGAGGAAGTCACCCTAAAGGCCGAAGCACACAAGCGATGGGTAGCTACACAATACAATTCAAAAGTCAAACACTGCCCATTCAAGGAGCACGACCTAATGCTGAAAAGAATCTTCCCCAAGCCGAGAGCATTAGATCCAGTATGGGAAGGACCATATGTCATTCACAAAGATTTCGGTAATGGAGCCTTTATCCTCAGCACTATTGACGGAGCCGTCTTTAAAAAAGCTTGGAATGCACACCATCTTCGTCATAACTTTAGTTAAGTTTTGTCTATTATTTTATTAAAACTTTGTAACCAAAATGACTATAAGACGGATTCTAATAAAGTGTGCTTTTCCTTGAAATCTTATTTCAATAGGTAATCATCGGGAAACTTAACTTTACACTGCTGCTTTAGCATGGTAAACTAACATAAACGTTGTGAGGAAGTGTCGCATTGGTTACAAGCCCAACTCCTTGACTCGGGAATGAAGCCATGCTATCACCCCGCCTTCCACACAACTCTCGGTTGACAATGGTGAATCAGACTTACCCAGATAAGGACATGATTGAGCAATGGGTAGTCCATAATTGGCAATCAACCCCAAACTCTCGACCGGCGGTGGTGAACCGCACTTACCCAGATCAGAACAAGATCGAGGAACATATAGTCCATTGCTGACGATCGGCCCCAACCCTCGAGCGGAAACAGTGAATCAGAATTACCCAGATCAGGACATGATTAAGGAATGGGTAGTTCATCATTGATGATTGGCCACAAGCTCTTGGCCGGCAGTGGTGGACCGGAGTAATTCCAACTTGGGCGTCCATAGCTAATGGTCAATCTAATCTCCTTAGCCAGCGATGGCGAGCCTAACCAGCCCAAGATCAGGGTTCGACCGCCAAGTGGGTGATCGCCATTGGCAATCGACGTAAGTTGTAAGGAAGAACCAGCTTGTCGACCACCGAGACATGGCAGACGCATAGTTGGATTCCCCCTTCCCTTTCCTGTGTACCAGTAAATTCAATATCGACTAAACAGTAGTCCTAGCATGCTAAAAGCAATTGTATAGCAGGTAAAAGCCTGTAAAGCAAAAAGTCACAGAATGTCGACATCGTATGATTGACCTTAAATAACGCATCAAAATTGGTCAAGCATGGGCATGAATGTTCAATACAAAAGTCAATTGTACCTACACATCAAGTTCACAATCCAGCATTGATACAAAAGGAAAAGTTATTGGTGAAAGGAAGATGTGATTATCATTTTGACCCGGACTTGGAAACAATTTGCATGGAGTGGTGCTTTAGGTCCTTGAATTAATGAGAGCTCTTATGCTTGTCCTCTTTATTCCCCTCCTCCTCTATGTTGACAGCAGCGGTGGGCTCAAGCTCAGCCTGTTTTTTCTTCATGAGTTCTAGCTCATTTCTGACTTCAAGCTTTAATTGGCTATATCTGTAGGAAAATTTGCTAGAGCTTGGTTATCCAAAGCTACCTCCTTTTTAGAGCTCTCTATGGGATCAAAAGTGTATGAGATATCAACATAAGTATCCTCTTGGAGAGCAGCGATCATCTCCTTAAGAGCCTTTTTCGCCAAGGGATCAATGGGAACTGGGGGTACGGCACTCGTAGGTGTAGCATTCGAAATAGCCATAGCACTATCAAGAAGTGTTGTACGCACATCGCCTGCAGGAAGATGGGAGAGATAGTTAGATGGTGTCTCGTTTAAGCAAAACCAAGCATATGGGGTCATGGCTTGTGAACTATCGTGAAAAATCCTACCTACTTTGGGAAGATTGGCAGCATTGCTTGAGATCTGAGTATGAGCTACAAGGGAAGAAATGTCCATGGGCTGGCTCCCGGCTGGCGGATCTGGAGAAAAATGAAAGATAGTTAGTAGGACGTCGTGCATAGAGGCATAAATCACTGGCTTATGGATCTGACCTTGTGTTACTGCTAGGGAATTTATGTTAGGAACTGTGATGTTGGTTTTGATGACAACAACCTTTTTAACTTATCTTATTATAAAATATATACTAACACTATTGTCTAGATAGATATGTATATGGAGGATATATAGATATGCAGGTATTGATTACTGAAGACTGATCAGTATAAAGACTCAAGACTCAAGATTGAAGACTCTAGAGTATCAAGAACAAGATTGCAAGATATGTGTCTAGTTTTTGTTAAAACTTCCTAATAGCATGGAAATCTTCATTCCAAATTTCATTTGGGATGGAACCCATTTCTACCTTCTTAGTGGCTTACAAACCCACGACAAGTAGCTTACAAACCTATGACAAGTGGCTTACAAATCCACGAACATCCTGGTTTTGTAAAAGTTCTCGAGTCCTGATGTGATGAGATATTCTGCAGGAAGAAGCTTGCAAAACTACTTCAAAATGGTTTTTCAAAACAATTTTCAAAACTGCTTTTCAAAATATTTTAGCCTTCAAATTATATTTTCAAATGATTTTCAAATAGATGTTTTAGCCTTAAAATATTCTTTGTTTTTGTATTTTAAAACATAGTAAAATTAGTTTATTTTACTCCAGAGTCATTTCATTTTGTTTTCATTTCAATACCATTTTCAAAACAAATTTTATATTATTTTTAACATAGGGATGTCAACATCATGGGATACCCCATGTCGACATGGTGGCCGTTAAATTCAAAAGTTTCAATTTTCAAAAGAAGTGTCTATTCGTTTAAATCTCTTCACGAATGGTTATGACCATTACTGGTCTATAAATAGCCTTCACGAACGAATTTTTTAACTAACTATTTTCATATTTTCTTCACTCCATCTTCTCCACAAATCCATATTCTAAAATTTTCATATTTTTAAGATCGTGCCGAAATTCTGCCAAATTCTCAAGTGAATCAAATTAGAATCTCATTCTTGTTTGATTCTCTGCCCTCTCTCGAAGATCAAAGTGCTATTCGGAGTTATAGGATCAATTCGTAATCAAAAGTTTATCGAGTCTCTCTATAAGGTGTGGTTGTGCCTGGAAATCAATTGGGTAATCTTGTGGCCCGTAAATCAAGAGAGTTTTCCACGGACTCGTGAGACAGGAGGGTACCTCAAGTCCTTTAGAAACTGAGGATTGTAATCTCGACTTTGGTATAATAAAAATCTGTATGAGGTGTTCTGCCTTGGTACAGGACTGGATGTAGGGTAACTATGAACCAGTATAAAATCCGGTGTGTTCTTTCCTTTTACTGCTTTTTATTTACTTTCTGCATCTGTGTTTGATTCTGTGACTGTTCTGTGATTAAGTTCTGCATTTGTTTGTGTCATAATTTTAATTTAGTCCATATAAGTCGTAGAGTCCATTAAACACTATTCACCTCCCTCTAGTGTTAAATTAGCCTTAAGATCCTTAATCCGTTGTCCCTTTCAATTGGTACCAGAGCATTTGTTTTCATAGTTTTCATAACCTGAAACTTGAAAATTGTTTTAATGGCTACCAACACTGGTAATGTCAACACTAACACTAGTTCATTTGTAGAATGTCAGTCTACTGCCAGACCACCATTTTTCAATGGCAGTAATTATGCATATTGGGCTTGTAGAATGAAAATTTATTTACAGTCAGTAGGATTAGACACTTGGAATATCACACAAACTGAGTATGTTGAACCAACTACCAATTTTGCCCGGTGGACTGCTGAGCAAAAGGGTGTTGCACAAAATAACTCAAAGGCCATGAATATATTATTTTGCTCACTAGATAGGAATGAGTTTAATAAAGTGTATGTTTGTAAGTCTGCATTTGAAATCTGGAAAAATTTGCAAGTTACTCATGAAGGAATAAGCAAAGTTAAACAGACTAAAATTTCCATATTAACTAATCAGTTTCAATTGTTTAAAATGCATGCAAATGAGTCCATTTCCGACATGTATTGTCGATTTCAAGATATTGTCCATTCACTAATTTCACTGGGAAAAAGCTTTTCGGAGGAAGACCAAGTCAGAAAAATTCTAAATTCACTCACTCCAAAATGGGATCAAAAGACACTTACAATCGAAGAAGCAAATGATATCACTCTGATGAAAATAGAAGAATTAATTGGGAATCTGATGTCTTATGAAGTTCAACCGCAAGGAAGAAAAGAAAACAAGGCTACATAAAAGAAGTCATTAGCATTCAATGCAACAACTAAAGATTCGGAACCAGACAGTGATGAGGAGATTGCTTTTATGACAAGAAACTTCCGGAAATTCCTAAAATATTGAAAAATGAATAATTACAAAAGAAATGATCAAAGGAATTCCAGAAATAATACGGAGAACATCAATAATGATTGATGCTACAATTGCAATAAAGTCGGGCATCATAGGAAAGATTGTCCGTATCCAGATAAATAGTTGTTCCCTCCAAACAATGATTCATCAAGGAAAAGAAAGAAAGCATACACAGCAACTCTTGATGACTCAGACTCATCATCCAGTGACGATGAAAAGAAGACGGATAATTCAAATCTGTGTTTCACTGCTATTCATGAATCAGATGACGATAAGAGTATGGATCTAAAAATAGGTACGCATTTACATTATTTTTAATTTTTCTTGTTTGAATGGATGCTTGTTTGCTTGCTTGATTTTATTAAATTCCTTGAATTTTTAATTCAAATTTATCCCTTGAAATTTGAATTTTAAATTCAAAAATAATATTATTTTAATAATATTTTAAATATTAAATTATTAATATTTAAGTATTATTATATTTAATGTTATCACAGGAATTATATAAGTAGAATATAGGAAATAATATATATATTTATTAGAAATTAGAAATAGTCACTTGTCTTTTGATTCATTAGGCACATGTCGACATACCGGGATACCCCATGTCGACATGCCCCTCAGAATTTGATTTCAAAATTTGAATTCAAACTTTGGAATTTCCCTCCACCTTTTCACCAACTTCAATGCTCTAGAAAGATGCCTCTTGACCAGAGAACATGTCTAAAGAATCTTTATTTATCTCACTTTCTTTATCATCACTTTTCACTTTCATTTCAAATTTCAAACTTATCTTCATTATCTTCAACTCCTCTCAAACTTCTACAATGGCCTCTTCAAGCACTCCTAACACCATTAGACTTCCAAAATCTATTAAAAACTTTCTCTTTAATGACCCGGAATCTATCAAAGCTTACATCAACTATGTAAACTTTGGTAAAATACATACGGGGAAATTTGCTATTTTTGAATATTTTCCTTCTTATGAAATTAAAAATCTTTTTCAACAATGTTCTACTCTTAGTGTAGTAGATAACAAACAAAATGATTTTGTATGTTATCCAAACCTTGTTAAGATGTTTTATGCGAATTTAAATCGTGGTTTTTATGATGGGCAAGATGGACAAATTTGGAGTAGTGTTAAAGGAACACAAATAGTTTTGGATTGTGAAATTTTAGGAAATATTTTGGGGTGCAAGTATACCGGAATGAATCTCTCATAATTTCAAATAAATGAAAATGATCGAGAAACATTTCATCACATCTTTGAAGGGGATGACAATTTTGAATTCAAAAATCGTTATTTTCGTCCAAAAGCAAGAATTATTAATCTTCTTATCCAACACACCCTTATACCAAGATCGGGAAACTACAACAACCCAACTTTGAAAGTTTGCAAAGCTCTTTTTGCAATTTTTGGAAATTATGATATCAATTGGGCTCAAGTTATTTTGGATGAGCTAAGGCCCAAGAATTTTACTATGGGTGAAAACACATTATATCATGGAATTTATCTCACTCGGATTTTTAATTACTTTGGAGTTGATTTCAAAAGGGAAGAATTTATAACTAGAAAAGTGTTCAACCATGGAAACATTTCCCTTATGCAAATTCCATTAGTGTTTCAACCATATGAAACACTTACGGAAAAGGAAGAAAGGCTTGCTCACAAAGAGATGGAAGAAATGGAGGAAGAAGAAGAAGAAGAGGAAGAGGAAGGAATGGAAATTGAGGAGGAGGAAGAGGAAGATCAAGAAACCTCCTTAGAAAGTATTGAATATCCTACTAATCCCGCTAATCCATCCAATAAGACCATTCTCAATAATCAAAGAATTATAGTGGAAAATCAAAAGACACTTAAAAGATCAATGAGTAAGAAAACGGATAAGATTTCCACTAAAATCGACAAGTTCTTTGGGAAAATTAATAAAAAGCTTGGACTATCATCTTCTTCATCTTCATCTAACTAGTTCTAGTTCATGTTATCTTAAGTTCTATCTTTATATTTTCTTAATTTTAGTTAATATTATATTATGTAATTTTAACTAGAATTATTAATTAAATCGTTCATTTCCTGTTATTTATGTTCACTTGTCTCTGTAATTGCTTGTTTTTATATTATACAAATTTTAGTTTAATAGATTTGTTAATAATATTCAAAACAAAGGAAAATGTCACTTTAGGCAGAGGCATGTCGACATACACCATCCCCCCATGTCGACATCCAACGGGCAGAAACTAGTTACACCTTCAAATTTTAATTTCATGTAACTAACTTATGTCTATTCATTTCAAACGACTTTCTATCCCTATTTATATATGTTTCTTCCAGAATAAATTGACAAACTTCATCTCTAATTACTCTCTTTCATAGTTCTTTCTATTTCTTAAATTATGGCTTCTCCGATTAAGAATCTAAGTGATAATCTTGAGGAAACTCTCACTTCCTTCAAGAATATTCTTACATTCATACTTCATAGTTAACGCCACTTAGAATTAAGTCAAATACAGATGATCAAGGAGCAAAAGAAACATTTCGACGCCCTTCATTAGATGATCTCAGCCCTTAACAAAGACGATCTCGAAGGAAATCCACTAGTCACTCTCGACAAAGATAAAGAAGAATGGGATGACATTAAAGCAGACCCTATCTTTGGAGAAGATGGATGGGTGGAAGTACCAAGAAATGTCTAGTTATTATGTATGATATTTGTTTGATTTGATTGGTGTGTTTGAAACTTGATTGACTTAACTTATTTGGTATGGTTTGTATATATGTTTGACTAATTACTGTAAATATATGATTATATATGATTGGATGATTATTTGTTTACTTCTGGATTATGATCACATTTATGTTCACATTTCATACTTATGATCACACTTAGCACTTATTACACTTATATATGGATTACTCTATTTTATTATCTTATAACAAGTTCAGGGAATTTATTAGTTAAAATTTTTGTTTATGACAAAGGGGGAGAAGTTATAAAATAGGAGTTATGATGGCTTAGAGTAAGGGGGGGTCATGGAGTAAGGGGGAGTTATGATAGGAGTTATGTTACAGTAAGTATATTTTATAAATACAGGTTGTCATCATCAAAAAGGGGGAGATTGTTATGAACTGAGATGTTGGTTTTGATGACAACAACCCTTTTAACTTATCTTATTATAAAATATATACTAACACTATTGTCTAGATAGGTATGTATATGCCTGATATATAGATATGCAGGTATTGATTACTGAAGACTGGTCAGTAAAAAGGCTCAAGACTCAAGATTGAAGACTCTAGAGTAGCAAGATCAAGATTTCAAGATATGTGTCTAGTTTTTGTTAAAACTTCATAATAGCATGGAAATCTTCATTCCGAATTTCATTTGGGATGGAACCCATTTCTACCTTCTTAGTGGCTTACAAACCCACGACAAGTAGCTTACAAACCTATGGCAAGTGGCTTACAAACCCACGAACATCCTGGTTTTGTACAAGTTCTCGAGTACTGATGTGATGAGATATTCTGTAGGAAGAAGCTTGCAAAAATACTTCAAAATGGTTTTTCAAAACGATTTTCAAAACTGCTTTTCAAAATATTTAAGCCTTCAAATTATATTTTCAAATGATTTTCTAATAGATGTTTTAGCCTTAAAATATTCTTTGTTTTTGTGTTTTAAAACATAGTAAAATTAGTTTATTTTACTCCAGAGTCATTTCATTTTGTTTTCATTTCAATACCATTTTCAAAAAAAATAATATTATTTTTAACATAGGGATGTCGACATCATGGGATACCCCATGTCGACATGGTGGCCGTTAAATTCAAAAGTTTCAATTTTCAAAAGAAGTGTCTATTCGTTTAAATCTCTTCACGAATGGTTATGACCGTTACTGGTCTATAAATAGCCTTCACAAACAAATTTTTTAACTAACAATTTTCATATTTTCTTCACTCCTTCTTCTCCACCAATCCATATTCTAAAATTTTCATATTTTTAAGATCGTGCTGAAATTCTCCCGAATTCTCAAGTGAGTCAAATTAGAATCTCATTCTTGTTTGATTCTCTTCCCTCTCTCGAAGATCAAAGTGCTATTCAGAGTTATAGGATCAATTTGTAATCAAAAGTTTATCGAGACTCTCTATAAGGTGTGGTTGTGCCTAGAAATCAATTGGGTAATCTTGTGGCCCGTAAATCAAGAGAGTTTGCCCTGGACTCGTGAGATAGGAGGGTACCTCAAGGCCTTTAGAAACTGAGGATTGTAATCTCGACTTTGGTATAATAAAAATCTATATGAGGTGTTCTGCCTTGGTACAGGACTGGATGTAGGGTAACTCCGAACCAGTATAAAATCCGTTGTGTTCTTTCCTTTTACTGCTTTTTATTTACTTTCTGCATCTGTGTTTGATTCGGTGATTAAGTTCTGCATTTGTTTGTGTCATAATTTTAATTTAGTCCATATAAGTCGTAGAATCCATTAAACACTATTCACCCCCCCCCTCTAGTGTTAAATTAGCCTTAAGATCCTTAATCTGCTGTCCCTTTCAATTTAAGCCATCACTTTTCACTTTTCCCGCCATTTCTTCTTGTACTTTTTCAACCCCGGCCAATTTTATATAACCCTGACGAACGGCCTCCATCTCTTCTGCTGGAAAGCGAGAGTCGATGGCTTCAAGATTGAATGGCGGACTACCCCGCTTGCTGGTAGCTTATGCCGCCCTGATCAACCACTTGTGGATGACAACCATGACCTCTTAGTAGTCGTCAATCCATGCTCGACTTTTTTCTATGAACATCATATAATATATCTCCTGCAAGAGCCACTCCACTTGATCCAACTTATTATCTAAGTCATTACGCTCCGCCTATAACTTTTCACTCTTGGCAACCTCCGCAGCTTTGCTCATTTTCAAAGCCTCCACTTCAGCCCGAAGGGAAGCCATCGTGGCTTTCCACTCAATGACTGTTGTAGTTAATTTTGCAATACCAAGCTTAAACTTGTCAGCAACTGCTCGAATTTCATCCAACTTCTTACTTAGCTTGTCCTTCACATTCATATAGTACTCAAAGATATAAGCATGCCATTGTGGCCTTCCACTCAATGGCCTACTAGATGTTAATGGATCATTCTTTCTTTATCTGCTCAAGGTCTTTAGTATGGGTAGCCTTAAGTTCCTCTATCTCCTTAGCATGATCAGCCTAAGACCGCTCCAACGCCTCCACTACCTCCTTGTGTTTCATTTCCTCCTTGTGCGGTTGCTTCGTTAAGTTGAGTATCTTCAAACTTTGTTCGACATTCTTTTTACCAACCTCCTCTCCCGCCTTCCTCCCCTTAGTGTTATATTCGGATAGGGCCTTGAGGCTACCAAGCTCATTGGCTAAGAGGTCGATTGTCCCCTCAAAGGAATATGGCATCGTTTCTGGCAACAGATGGGTCATGGAATTCCTGGGATGATAAGGTTGTTGGAACTCATCGAAAAGCGGATCGAAAGGGTCAGTGATGATAACTGTGCCTATCAGTTTCTTCCCCTTGTCCTTTTTCTTGTGGGCAGGCACTAATGCTCCTTTATTGTTAGTTTTCTCCTGATGCTTGGAAGTTTCAGAGTCAGACACAGCGAAGGGAGAAAGTCGAGGAGATCTGGAATGGTGGGACGGGGTATGGGACCTTGAATTACTGCTAGGAGAATTAGACCTCTTTTGAGAGCCATCTTTTTGTTCTGATTCGTCTACATCCTTGACAGCACAATAACTGGCCATCTCTCCAGTCTTCAGTGAAGCCGGGGGGATGCCCGATATTTACATTTGGCCCGAAAGAAGACTCCGCTTTCTTCACGCCCTTGGGAGGAACCAATTGCCACATCTTTGTTGTAAGCATTTCCCTCTTCAAACTCAATTCTCCTGCAACAATGGAATATTTAGATTCAGAACCATATAAACACCCAGGGGGATGCAGGATGGTGCGATCGTAGGAGTGCAAGTGTGTGTAATTACGACACGAACACTTAGGGTCCTCATGGAACTCCAACTACCGTTGGATTCCGATGATAGATTCAAGGCTCCCATAATTGGTCCTCCGTTCCAAATCCAAACATTACATGTAGGGCCTCGTCCACTTCAAGGTTGGTGAGATAGCGGAGTCAATCCCCCGAAAGTGTAAGCCTCATCACCGTGATTGAAAGCAGTGTGACCGTTGTCATGAGAGTGAGAGCATGTCTCCTCCTTCCTTGTGCGCTTAAGGTCTTCAACCGATCACTCTTACTGGGAATAGTCTTAAAGGTACCTAATTTTAAACCTTTTGGGCCTAATTTCTTGGTAGAGATGGTCCCAAAAATGAGGGGTTAAGAAGATGGTGCATCGCTTGTCTCCTTAGTGGTCGAGTCTTCTTTTTCCTTCTTGGCTTTAAAGGACTTCTAGATGGAAGGCTGCTGCCCCTTCCATTTGAATGACCGTCTACCAGCAGCCCAAGCTCTCTTAAGTTAACATCAATGATGAAGCAGGGAACCTTCTGGAACTCCTTAGGAATCTTTTAAAGCTTTTCAACATGTTATCCAAGTCTTTTCTGGAAGGTGTATGTATAACACCTTAAAAAAACCCCACGAGGGGTACGTTAAATATCCACCCGAGATTGGGTCATGGGACGAATGACAGAAGTTGAACTTACATCCTGAATGCCATCGGTGAAAGCATGGGGAGTTTTCCCTGATGAAGAAGCACTCTTTCTTGAAGTGTTGTATTTAAAGTACAAGTCCTCAACTGACCTAACCCGCTTCCCGCTTCGAGAAAAATGAAGGAAGAGCCCTCATGCTTGCTCTTCACAGCATATAAGAATCTGATATGGCGATGGGTTGGAGGCTTTTGGAACTTCCTCATAAAGATGGAGTATAAACAGGTAAGGATGGCATAACCATTCGGATGAAGCTGGAACGGAGTTATTTTTAAGTACAGGAGAAATCCCATAATCCACTGGGAAAGAGGAGGCGGAGCTCCGACAGCACAGTGATAGCCGGAGTAGGCCATGTATCCTTTGGAAGGAGCATATGCCCATTGTTCTTAAGTAGGTAGAAGGATGACCTCTCTAAGTATACCATGAGTGGCTACAACAAGATCAAGAAATTTGGCTATCAAGGTTGAAGCCTCGAAGTCTGCAAGATCGACCAATAATACTAATGGAGCATATCTATAAAAAAAGAATGAATGGAGCCCGGCTGGTTGGAGCAACGCTCCGGATGAACGGGACCCAAAGGAGCAGAAGTAGAGGGGATGTGCACCCCAGATGTGGTGGAAGAGCGAGTATGGCGATGTCCCGATATACTAATCTAACATGATTAATTATTTCACGCATTATCATAAAAGATGGAAACGTTTGAGTGTAGCCATTTGTGTATGCATACCTATTTTAAAAATCTAACTCCTTGGATCGGCCATATGCCAAACTACCAAATTCGATGTTCGATTGATATCTGACTTAACACAACCCTTTATAAACAACCGACCTTAGGAAACCATGATATGAAACTGGTAGGGTCGATGGAGTTGATGTTAAGATGAAGAGATTGCTTACCTGACTATGGAAGTACTTTGGATTAGAGATTGGAATGGACTGAGTGCCCGAATGATTAGTGCAGCAATGATGACTTGAGAGATGAAGGGGCGTGATTTTCATGAAGAGCTGAAAAATGAACAATGGGTATCGACTTAAGGGAGAAGTTTATTTATATAGGAGAGCGCCTCAGGTGCTGGTCCGGAGTAACACAGGACCAAAACATACCGACCCAAACAAGATGAAGAGGGATACATGTCCGCTGAGTGATAGTTCAGCAAAGCCCACCTCGCACTGCAAGCTGAGACTTGAGGGGCAAGTGTTGGGTGTGTTTTTTCCCATAAAGACAGCAATAGATGGTGTCCATTAAGGAGCATGAATCAAAAGATAGGAACCAACCATCCTCCCCTGTGCTCAGTACCCCAAAGGTGCCAAGAAGAATTCTTAGGTCGGTACCCAAGGGTACCGACCAAGATTCTTGGTTCATTGCCTAAGGGTACCGACTAAGTTTCTTGGGTCGGTACCCAAGAGTGCCGACCAAGTTCTTGGACCGGTACCCTATGGTACCGACCAAGATTCTTGGGCTGGTCCCCAAGGGTACCGATCAAGTTTCTTGGGCTGGTGCTTCGCGTATCCAACCTCATGCCTTCATGGAGCTTGAATCAAGGGAAGAGACCAAGCCAGTCCAACCAACTGTTTGACCTACTGACCAGAGAGGTGCCGAGCAAAACAAAAGCAAAGGAATTTAGACTACAACCTGTCCACATCCATCCAAACCGGCATAACACACCCCTTGAACCAAATTCCCAGCGAGGACTAGCAACGCAAATAAGGATGGAAATCACTACATATCAAGAAACAAATAACTATAAATGGCATATCCAGGAATATTCCCCATAACTAAGATATACAAGGAAACATCATAAATTAGCACATTTAACGTACCTCATATCTACCCCTATAAATACAAGACCTTTGGCTTCATAAATCAGACACAATTTTTGGAGACCTACAATGCTTTAAGCAACAAAATCGGCTGCATGGTGGACCAGGATCATCATATTTTAGTGCTAGTCATTGTACAACTTGGCAATTGCTTATAAATTGGAAATATAAGATAAATAAATAAAAACAAACAGTGGACATAGGCCCATTATAGCTGAACCACTATAAATTCTGGTGTCCTTTACTTTTCACTATTTTTCTTTTCGTTTACCGTGCTAAAAAAAGATTTGTTGGAGGTGTTTGCCCACTTTTTGTGCAAACAATAGCATTTGAGTGATAGTCGATGGACTGACTAAGACTGTCCATTTTATCCCCGTGAAGTTGAGAAGGACGATAACTAGCTTAGCGAAGCTTTATGTAAAGAATGTAGTAAGACTACATGGGATACCGAGTAGTATCATTAGCAATAGAGACATATTGTTTACCGGTGAGTTCTGGAGAAGTTTGCAGAGTGCATTGGGTACATAGTGCATTTGGAGAAGAATAGCACTTAACATGCAATAGCTCGAATAGGATTAGCATGCGCTGGCTATGAATAAGACAGCTCATGAAGGCTTTGGAAGGGAAAAGCTCATGATAGCTTCAAGTAGATTGGCATGGGATGACTGCTATGGAGATAAGGCGCAATGGCTTTGAACGAGATAGCACATGATGGCTAAGTGTGGAATAGGATGTGATGACTATGGATGAATAAGGCACGAAGTCCTAGATAGAAATGATGCATGATGACTCCAAGTGGAATTGTAAGTGATGGCTATAAGTGTGATAGTACACGATGGCTTAGGCTTATTGCTTGCAATAGTTCGGTTCGAAATAGTATGCGACTGCTATGGGAAAGGTAACCCATGAACATTATTAAGGAGTAATGTGTAATAGCTTCGGAAGCTATTGTTCCACGATGGTTATAGGATAGCCAAACATAAGATATCCTAACTTAACATTTGAAAGTTATTGGATAGCTAATTCCTGACGACTAATCATAACTCACAAAAGCTTAGGATGATGTATTTTCTAAGTAAAATGAGAAAATGCTTATGGCACTTTGGAAGACGGTTTTCAAGTGTTATTGAACTATTTCATGGGGATGAAATAACGGAACGATTAATACATGTTAAAATTGTATTAACTTATTTTGAAATGGAAGATAGCTTAATAAAGCTAATAAATGATAGGGTATCATTTAAATGAAAGTTGAAGATATTTTATCTAAATGTGTAGGGTACGCAACTGATGACTGAATGAAATGGGTTAAACTATGACCGTAAAGATATACCAGGTCATGGAGTTACCGGATGGCAGGGTGCCCTTACTATAGTCTAAAGTCCAACGTATATGGAAGGGTGCCACAATAGGGTTCAATCCTAAAAGAATTATAAATTCTAAAGGGGGACTAAGGTAGGTTGTCTTGGTAGGGTGCCAAAACATCAGGGTGGTGTTATAATTAAATAAATCGGCAACATAAATGATAGTGGTTTAAGGACTAAGAGGGGCTATTGACACTTAGTGAGGACACTTACTAGAATGTATTTATGGCGCTTACATTCAACCTCTTAGGAGAGTCATGGTGGCTCTAGTCGGGGTGGCTACCATTGGTGGAATGAGTGGGCATTTCCTTAAGTGACATTGTTCGAGAAAATATGAATTAGTGATAGACAAACCTAGGGAGGTGATCACTAAATAAATTAATGATAACTAAACAATGAAAGCTAAAATAAGAGATTACGTGATAATTGTATGACATGGGTCGTAACTGGATGATAAGTGTAAGGTACACTTCTTGATTAGATATATACATGATTGCTTTCTATGTAATATTTGTTTACATGATGTGATATACTATGCTATGATGATAAAGTGAGGGGAAAACCTGTTTCGCATTAGCAGCGTGGTTTCACTATGGATGACTAGGGTAAAGATTTTGCTCATATCAGGCTTTATGTTTAACCCCTATTTTTATTACTTCCCATAAAATTAAGGATACTCATTTGAGTAAGTTGAGTTTATGGATTAGACAGGCATCTTTTGGAGGATGAATAAAGATTTTTAAGACAAAGCAGGACGCTTGCGGTTTATAATAAAAGTTATTTTGAAATTCCATCGTGTAAAACTAGGATTTATAACTAGCTATTTATTATGTTGGCATCTTCATATGTCGGACACAACACTACTCTATCTATGTTTATTTATATTTACCCTTGCTTGGGCAAGGATTTGGGTTAAAATGATGTAATGAATTATATAATTCAAATTGATATAATGAAAAGGTTTTTTAGCTACTCTGTTTATTTATGTTATGAAAAATAAAATCAAACTCACTCTGTCAATTGAAAATGATTTCGATGATGACTGCAGCATCATCGGTGTGCATTTTCGAGTCTCGGAGTGGGATGTCACAACTACCTTAGTCTCGGGTTTCTGTTCTGAGTATACATTGTCTAAGCGGTTCCATTTCTTCTCTAAGACTAGCTTTTGCACCCTATTGACAATGCATGACCCCTTACAGGCGATGGGTTTCTTTTATGTCTTTAAGAGAAGCATACCTTTAGCATCGATAGGGAGATGATCTGAAGCAACATTATACAAGGGTAGGTGATCTTCTATTTCTATCAAAAGAAGGAGAAACAGAGTGATGTCCCGCCTTACGTGGTGGTGAGATCTTAGGACTTCCCATTGAGATTGGTATTGGACTGAGAATTCGCTATGCTAGTTGTCCCTTTCTTTCCTTGCATCGCTCAAGTGGTCGAAACATATACAACATTCCCTATCTATCACCCTTAGACATTCAAAGTAGATAGTCACTTGGCAGACAGCGAGCAACTAGTGCATGCCCTAGGTATTAAAATCAGCTCGGGCCCAGGAGCATCATGAACAAAATCATTAGCTAGTGGTGTGTGATTCCATATCCCGGGCTGGGACTGTTCGAACAATGGTTCCAAGCATGGCCCTCTCCCTAGAGTTGTGCATGATATTGAAAGTGCTAGGAATGGTAGACCGGTGGGTGGCGGGTTTCCGTTATCTTGCCTTTTGACCAGGCAGTATTCGAATAGACTTAAACAATCGAATCGAATGAGCGAACGATGGAGAGATGACCCAAGGACGTTGGGAATATCATAAAAAGCCAAGAAAAAGGAAATATCTAAAAAGGAGCAAAAAAAAGTTCAAAATTTGGAAGTTTAAGTTTTTTAAAGAGCCGACGACTCGATGCAAACCCACAAAATCCTCAGATCAGATTCGAAGCACGATGGCACTCAAAAAACTCCAAGCACGACCTGAAGAAATCCATAAAAAACCCCAAGTGCGACCGAGAGTGGACCCAGTACCGATCCCTGGACTTGACTCAATACCAACTTCTGAAAACTCGGGTCAAACACACAAAAATCTATGGTTTGACCTCAAGAAGGCGAAGAAAAACTCAGAACACGAAAATCTCAAAGAATCTTCAGGTTGAGCCCCAAGTAAACACTCAAGTTTCTCGGGTAAGACTCCAAGCAAGTTCAACCAAAGCCAAAACCATCCAAATCAAGACAACACAACAATGGGATCCCCCATGTTGGGGATTAGTACCGACTCCCACCTAGGGATCGGTCTAACTCCCAGTTCCAACTTGGATGGACCCCATCTTCTTCCTACATGTCTTACTCGATGCCAAAAGCTTATTTCCAAGTTTGTTTTGTTGAATCAATGCAATCCTCTATCGATCTCCATGAACTCCCGAATCTGCAACTTTGTTCTTCTATAACACCATCAGTATCTCTGAAAAATACCTAGAGGACTATGCAAACAAGCCTGAAATTCATAAAATCAAAATCTTGAGGGACCATCATAAGGAGTCGTAGAGCCCCACTCCCCTTCTTTAGGGATTGGTACCAATCCCCCTATAGGGATCGGTACTGATCCCCATACTTAATACGTATGGGGTCGGTTTTTCTAAAGGACTTCGCTTGGAAAAGAGGTTCTATAGGTGAGATTTAAGGAATATATTTTATCGTTCACCCTTATAAATACAACAGGCAACCTTCATTACAGGGTGCTTTCTCTCTTTTGGACCCGAGCATCTTCTTTTTTTGGGCTAACTCCTCCCTAGACGGCCATTAAAATTTATTGTAATCAAGGATCAAAACGGATTCCAATCACTTGTAATCATAAATTAGAGGAAAGCTAATAGAGAACCATTCAAGTGGATGTAGGCTAAGATCACCGAACCACTATAAAATCAGTGTGTGGTTGTTTTTCTATTATTTTCATTCATATTCTTCATTTATTCTCTACTCTTTTTCTCTTTTGGGTGTTTGCACCATTTTTTATGCAAACATTTTGGTGCTTTCATTGAGAGCCCGACTCTCGGGCTATTTGGACCCTTGTCTACTATTGGATTACCAAAAATCCAAGAGATCCAATTCCTTCTCAACTAGTTTTCCTACTACTTAGATTTGAACAAAGTCTATAGGAAGCTATCTTCAATGGCCCCTAGAAAAGACAAAGTTGCCTCCACAAGAGCTACTGATGGAGCAGAAAATGTTGACCATCAATTCTGGACAAAGCTCCATAGAAGAATCCCATGGATACCCAGAATCCCTTAGATCTCGTCACTAGGATTGACTTTGAAAGGATGATGAAAGGACTATAGGGCAGCCGTGCAGAGCTGAACTGGCAAATCCAAGAGAATAGTAGTTTGATGAACAAGCTGAACACTGGACGTAGAAGGACTTGGAGAGAGCCAACTCCTTTATACTCAGAATGAGGAAGTTCCTCATTATCTGGCCATTTCTGAAGGATAAGAAGGCAACAGACGGATGCACATGAAGTAGGGATCACTAGGCAGGAGTTGAAACCGACCCCAACCAAGATGCGGTAGTCGGTACCGAACCTACCTTGGGGGTCGGTACCGATCCTGCTTGGGGGGTCGGTGTGGAACCCATTCACTGGGGTTCAGGTCTTCGACTCGATGATGGCGTGCATCTTGCGTGCACTGTGACTGACCAAGGTGCTGGAAGTCAAGAGTTTGCTATTGAATTGCCCCCAAGGAATGAAAACGGAGTTGCTAGGCAAATGATTCCCCCATAGCGAGAAGAGCCTAGACAATGAGGCACGAACATGGATTGTTTACCGGGCCAAGCTCAAGGAGTAGACTATGACTACAACAACCTAACAGCCATTCAAGGACCAGATTTGACTGCTATGGTACGATGGCTTATGAAAGAAAGCCAGAACCAAACTAACGATGAACGAGGCACTTCCCTTAGTCGGAATCCTTTCATAGAAGTTATTTTACGCGAATACCCACGGAGATTCAACATGCCAACATTGACTCAGGAACGACGGATCCTAAATAACACATCATGAAATAGAATGGCACATGGACTCTGCCAGGGCCATGGATGCCGTCAAATGCAAATGCTTTCCCATTTCCCTAAAAGGAGTAGCCACCACATGGTTTACTCGACTACCACCAAGGTCCATCTCATCATTTGACCAACTGGCGAGGAAATTTATCGAGCAATTCAAGATGCACACGACTCGCCCCAAGGATGTCATGTCTTTATCTAACTTATTCCAAGGACTGGGGGAGTCACTTAAGGCTTTTCTACAGAGATTCAATAACGTAGTGATTGAGGTCAGCAACCTTTAGGAGAATATCATCTTAATGGCTTTGACCAGGGGAATCCACCCTGACACAGATTTTGGAGAATGGTTATCAAGGAAGCTTCTTTCCACCCTGGATCGCTTTTACAATAAGGCGGCCTGATACTTACACCAGAAGGAGGCTCTACGGACCAGATAAGGAGATAGAACAGGCCATTAGGCTAAAGGAATTCAAAACAACATTGTCGTGAAACTGTCCGGAGCGAGTTCCGGGAACATTGATGTGAATGTACAAAACAGGAATGAGAATCGGAGCAAAGGCCACAACAGGGCCCTAAACGAGAATTCGGATTCTAGGAGACAATTAAGAGCCCCGAGATTTGACACATATACCATCTGAATGAATCGACTGAAAACGTCTACTTAGCCACTCACGACTAAAAACAATACAGGAAACCAGCCCGAGAGAATCGACTGAAAGCCAAAGAAAGTTTGGAAAGTTCTATAGATTTCATGAGACCCATGGTCACAACACAAACGAATGCAGACACCTTCGAGATATGATCGAAGAGCTGATCTGGAACAAAGGCTCCAATAATTTGTGAAAGCCCCACAGGATGTCGGGTAGGGAACGTTCGACCCTCAACGAGAGAAGACCACTCCTAGTGTTGACGAACCTAGGCGGCCTAAAAGAAGATTGGTTATAAACTAGACTGTTGATGGTCATCTTCCAGTTGAGAAGGGCTGGAGAAGAATAGAGTAGCAAGCATCTAAGACGCTACTTCACTTAAGAATAAGACTTATTTCTATTTGTTTTGAACTATTTCATAAGACAAACTCTATTATTTTCTATTTTTAATGAATTTGCTTTCCACTTATGCAACTTTGTCTTTGTGTGCTATATGAGTCGTGAAACATGACCGACTCGAATGAAACTTCATATGAACAATGCAGGTACCAGAGCTAGATGCCTACTAAATATTTGTGGCCCATGGCCCAACCTTCGGAGCTCTATCAAGATAAGCATGATTCGACTGCTCCTTAGTCAACTCTTGCCTTTGACTCGGGGGTAAGACCATGATTCAAATTGGATTTGACTCGAGCATCCACTCTCAAATTCATGCCCGGAATTTTTTCCAAAACACTTACGCCTGTTAGTCCTTGAGATGATGGTTTTGATGACAACAACCTTAGGACTTGTTATAAAATATAAATACTAACATTATAGTTTATATATATATATATGTATATGCAGGATATAAACATGCGGGTACTAAGAATGAAGACTGTACAGTATAGAGATACAAGAATGATGAATTTAAAGATCGAAGATATCAAGATTGAAGACTTATGAGTATCAAGAAATCAAGTTATCAAGAGTTCAGGATTTTAATAGTACAAGATAAGTATTGAGTCTAGAATTATGTTAAAACTCCTTGAAAGCACTTACATCTTTATTCGAAATTTATTCGTGGAATGGAATCCACTTCGAGCCTGTTAAAGGGATGGAACCCTAGTGGGATGGAACCCACGACAATATCTAGTGGAACATATAGTGGTCCTATTTTGTTATCCACTAATTTTATAAAAATGTTTTTCAAAAATATATCTCTTATTTTAAATGTTTTCAAAACCTTCTTTTCAAAAAGACATCTCTCTTGTTTGAAATATTTTAGCCTCAAAACTATCTTTATCATTTTTAATATTTTGATTTCAAAATTGACCTTGTTTTTAAACTATCTCTTGTTTTAAATAATTAGCTTTAAAATATTTATATACTCGGATTTTAAATCACTTTATAGATTAATATTATATATATTAAAAATTACTTTCTAAACTCTTTTATATGATTAAACTATATTCAAATATATTTACAAAGTTTAGAAATCGTTTTGACAAATTATAGAAACCAATTTTAATAAGAAAATCAAAACATCAATTTTTCCTTGAGCATGTCGGCATCCCTCAACCCCCATGTCGACATGGTGCCCGTTATTTTCAAAATTCAAATTTTCAAAAGAAGTGTCTATTCGTCGTATCCTTTCACGAATAGATATGGTTGTTGATTTCCTATAAATACCAGTAGTTCTAAACGAATTTATTACCAGATTTCATTTATTTTCTCTCCTCTTCATCTTCCACATTTATTCTAAAGAATACCAAACTATACTCTGCCAAAATACCAAGTGAAGCAAACTTGATTATCTCTTGTTTGATTCCCTGCCACTCTCTCCATAAGATCTCAGTGCTATTAAGAGTTATAGGATTATTTGTAAATCAAACTGTTGAGTAAAAGGCGCGGTTGAGTCTTGAAATCAATTGGGTGTGATTGTTTCCCCGAAAATCGATTAGTTGATCTTGTGGCCTGGTAAATCAAGAGAGTTTGCCCCGGACTCGAATACAGGAGGGTGTACCTCGTGGCCTTGAAATCAAGGGTGTAATTTGGGAGATTATTTTTGATAAGAAATCTGTACATTTGTATGGGACTGGATGTAGGGTAACTCTGAACCAGTATAAAATCCTGGTGTGTTCTTTCCTTTACTTCTTTTATTTATTATTTGCATCTGTGTCTGATTCTGTGATTATACCATGTCTGTGAATTGCATTTGTTGGTGATTAAATTTACATAAGTTTCAAAAAGATTTAGAAAATCCACAAAACGCTATTCACCCCCCCCTCTAGTGTTATTCCAGCCTTAAGATCCGTAATCCCCATTTCTCACATTTGGTATCAGAGCATTGGTTTTTAAATTCTCATAATTTGATTTTTGAAAAAATTTAAAATGGAAAATTTTTTTTGATAAAATTATTAACACTATTTTCATTTGAATATGTCACAGAATCGTTATGATATTGTTGTTTGAACTATATTTAGTTATTTTGAAAAGTCATTTGATTCTTTAAAAGGTTATGTTGTTTTGCAAGAGAAGAGTTATGTCTAATGACTGTTGGTTAAAAGATACCAAATAATCATTCATCAATCAAGAAGAACAAATGGATATATAATGGCAATCGACAATGAAATGGGTACCAGATCAATACAAAACTTTTGATTCTCATCTACAACTTGATTTGATACTATACTTCTCTCCATCTGCTTCACAATGTCACTAGTTTCATACAAATCCGTCAAGAAATGACCAAATTATAGTCAAATGAAGTTTTGGTGAACAAAGAGAAAAAGAAAGCAAAACTGTCAATGGTATTCTTCAAATTGCATTCATATAATTGAGTATTTTGTCCCAACTCCTTTTCCAGATTGTAGTTCTTGTTATCACGGTCATTTTGATGGGTGGATCATCAAATTCCGATCAAAATTGAGTGAGATATGACAGTTTGAAGTTGGCTATCCAAAACTGAAAACTGTGTACAGGATTTCCTGCATTTCTCTTACTGTTCGGCCTATTGCACCACGGTACTGTCCAAATTCATCACCAAACTATTACTAGATCGTAGCCCTTGCCTTCCTCTTCGATTTGCCACTGGTTTCATCCAATTCCGTTAAGAAACGAAGGAGATATGCTTCCTAGAAGTTTGATAGTAAATAGAAAAACGGGAAGAAGAAGAAGAGAAAGTTTATGAAAAGTAGTGACTGTTGGGCCCATTTATAGTGGTTGAAGTGTCCATTCATTCAAAATTCAAATTCAAAGTTTTGGCGCCAAGTTGGTCAATCTACTAAATCATCTTATCTTTCTCATACGGTCTTCAAATTCAGCAAATGAATATACTACGATGATAAAAAAACAAGCCCGTCGCAATAGAACAGATCTCATCGTCAAATTCTGAAAGATATAAATGTGTGGTTCACGACAATGGAAGAACAAAAAAGTTAGAAAGATAGAGGAGTGCAAAAGGTGGTACGCTTTACTATTATTTCATCTTTATTGTTGCATTTAGGAATATATATTTATGCATGTAGTTAGGTATAGAAATTTATCTCTTTTATAAGTTTTGATATTTTGGTCCATATATCGACACACCATGGTATACATATCGATATACCAGTCTAAATTTTTTAAAGTCTTTTAAAATGTTTTTCCTTTCAAATAAAATCTTACTACTAATTTATTACAACTATACTAAGTAGAAAAGCATACCTTCATTCGTGATTTCAACTTTTCTAATGTTGTTTTTACTTCTCGTACTCTATTTCTTTTATGATACTACTTTTATGTCTTTAAGAAATTAATAGAATGAATTTAGAATGTTAGAATAAGGCTCTATTTATAAGATTTCTTCATTTAATAAGATTGCGCCACATCACATGACACTTGTCATATAAATAGATAGTGACATACATGCAAAATGACACGTGTCATTACACTTGTTCTTTAATAAAAGCATTTTTACATGCATAATGCCAAGTGTCTTTACACGTGTTTTTTCATTATTATTTTTATGTTTTATATTTACTTTAATTATATTAATTACTATAAAAAAATTGGGTCAAAAATCAATTATTTACATGTCAAAATCTAGTCGTAAAATTAGTGCAAAATCATATTAAAAACAGGCCCAGAACTTTAGATATCATTTCTGAAATGCTGTCTTTGCGTCTGTTAACTTTTTTAAGCACTGCAAATTCGTTTATATAGCGTTACTGTGCTTTGAAACGCTGTAGTGTTTCAGAAACTTTTCACAGCAATTTTTAAATGCTGCAGTTTCTGTTTTATAATGTTTTGAATATATTTTACTGCAAAAACTTTTTATAGCATTCTGTAAATGCTGTCTTTTCTATTTGAAACTTTAAACTATGTAAAAATGATATTTAAATTAAGTATTTTTCTCTATTCTTTTTAGATTTATTTTCTAACCTATATTAGAATATTTTAAAATAATTTCATGTTTAAATATTTTTTAATAATTAACTAAAAAATTTAATGTAAGAGGCCTTAATATAACACATGTTTATTTTAGTTTTTTAATCTTTGTTATTTTATTTAATATTTCTTAATGATATTTTTTTTAAAAAGGTGTTTAAACATGTTTCTAAATATTTTAATCAATAATAATTTAATATATAGGTTTTAATTAGTAAGTTAAGTATTTTATAAACATGGAAGTTTGGATTCTTAAAAAAAACAATTAAGTTAAAAAAAATATTTTAAAGAAATTAAATAAGGAGGGTATTGATTTTTTAAAAACCATATTGATCATATATATAGTTTAAATCCATATTTCTTAGCAATTTGATTTTGATATTGAGTTTGATTACTACCTTCCATGAATATGTTATAGTTTTAATATCATTTATTACCTTTAAACTCTTGTCTTTACTACTCTTTCAGCCTCATTCATTAGTTTCCTTAACCTAAGTCTAGTAATTGGTGTGTATTACCTTTGTTTGGTTGAAGTGATTTATAATAAATAGTTTGATACATACATACATACATACATACATACATACATACATACATACATACATATATATATGCTTGTCAATTAGATATTACTTATCACTCATGTTTATCTTATAATCTAAATATCTCTTACCATAGTATATATATCATCATATCACTCTACATATTATTATTTTTACTTCGTTATTATTTTATTTCATATTACATATCATTATGCATCCTATTTCATATCACATTTCATTGCTTATTACATCATAAATTACAATGCATGAAATATCATAATCATTTGCATCATAAGTTGCACTTCATTCTGCATATCATCTCATGCTACATTGCATATGTCATACATTTCATACTACATTACAAACTACATATTGCATACATGTACACATAACAAGTATATTTTATTTAGGGGGAGTTTATATTATTGTCTTATAGTATAGGGTTATTAGTTTTTTATTTGTTTGGTAAGTTTTGATTGACTTGTTTGACTTGATTGACTTTTTTGACTTGATTGATTTATTTGACTTGTTTGACATGATTGGATTTGATGTGTGTGTTGATTGGATTGTCTGAAATATACTTGTACATATTTATGTATGGAATAATTATAATATAATTATGTTAATGTCTTTCACATTCCATTTACTATACTTTGTTCTAGTATTAGTTTAAGGGGGAGTTTTATAGTTTTATAGTTTTAGGATGGTTTTGTTGATGACAAAGGGGGAGAATTATAGAATAGGATAGTTAGGCTTAGATTAAGGGGGAGTTATAGTGTAGGTGAATTATATTTTATAAACATAGGTTGTCATCATCAAAAAGGGGGAGATTGTTAGTCCTTGAGATGATGGTTTTGATGACAACAACCTTAGGACTTGTTATAAAATATAAATACTAACATTATAGTTTAGATATATATATGTATATGCAGGATATAAACATGCGGGTACCAAGAATGAAGACTGTACAGTATAGAGATACAAGAATGATGAATTTAAAGATCGAAGATATCAAGATTGAAGACTTATGAGTATCAAGAAATCAAGTTATCAAGAGTTCAAGATTTTAATAGTACAAGATAAGTATTGAGTCTAGAATTATGTTAAAACTCCTTGAAAGCACTTACATCTTTATTCGAAATTTATTCGTGGAATGGAATCCACTTCGAGCCTGTTAAAGGGATGGAACCCTAGTGGGATGGAACCCACGACAATATCTAGTGGAACATATAGTGGTCCTATTTTGTTATCCACTAATTTTATAAAAATGTTTTTCAAAAATATATCTCTTATTTTAAATGTTTTCAAAACCTTCTTTTCAAAAAGACATCTCTCTTGTTTGAAATATTTTAGCCTCAAAACTATCTTTATCATTTTTAATATTTTGATTTCAAAATTGACCTTGTTTTTAAACTATCTCTTGTTTTAAATAATTAGCTTTAAAATATTTATATACTCGGATTTTAAATCACTTTATAGATTAATATTATATATATTAAAAATTACTTTCTAAACTCTTTTATATGATTAAACTATATTCAAATATATTTACAAAGTTTAGAAATCGTTTTGACAAATTATAGAAACCAATTTTAATAAGAAAATCAAAACATCAATTTTGCCTTGAGCATGTCGGCATCCCTCAACCCCCATGTCGACATGGTGCCCGTTATTTTCAAAATTCAAATTTTCAAAAGAAGTGTCTATTCGTCGTATCCTTTCACGAATAGATATGGTTGTTGATTTCCTATAAATACCAGTAGTTCTAAACGAATTTATTACCAGATTTCATTTATTTTCTCTCCTCTTCATCTTCCACATTTATTCTAAAGAATCTCAAACTATACTCTGCCAAAATACCAAGTGAATCAAACTTGATTATCTCTTGTTTGATTCCCTGCCACTCTCTCCATAAGATCTCAGTGCTATTAAGAGTTATAGGATTATTTGTAAATCAAACTGTTGAGTAAAAGGTGCGGTTGAGTCTTGAAATCAATTGGGTGTGATTGTTTCCCCGAAAATCGATTAGGTGATCTTGTGGCCTGGTAAATCAAGAGAGTTTGCCCCGGACTCGAATACAGGAGGGTGTACCTCGTGGCCTTGAAATCAAGGGTGTAATTTGGGAGATTATTTTTGATAAGAAATCTGTACATTTGTATGGGACTGGATGTAGGGTAACTCTGAACCAGTATAAAATCCTGGTGTGTTCTTTCCTTTACTTCTTTTATTTATTATTTGCATCTGTGTCTGATTCTGTGATTATACCATGTCTGTGAATTGCATTTGTTGGTGATTAAATTTACATAAGTTTCAAAAAGATTTAGAAAATCCACAAAACGCTATTCACCCCCCCCCCCCCCTCTAGTGTTATTCCAGCCTTAAGATCCGTAATCCCATTTCTCACATTTGGTATCAGAGCATTGGTTTTTAAATTCTCATAATTTGATTTTTGAAAAAATTTAAAATGGCAAATTTTTTTTGATAAAATTATTAACACTATTTTCATTTGAATATGTCACAGAATCGTTATGATATTGTTGTTTGAACTATATTTAGTTATTTTGAAAAGTCATTTGATTCTTTAAAAGGTTATGTTGTTTTGCAAGAGAAGAGTTATGTCTAATGACTGTTGGTTAAAAGATACCAAATAATCATTCATCAATCAAGAAGAACAAATGGATATATAATGGCAATCGACAATGAAATGGGTACCAGATCAATACAAAACTTTTGATTCTCATCTACAACTTGATTTGATACTATACTTCTCTCCATCTGCTTCACAATGTCACTAGTTTCATACAAATCCGTCAAGAAATGACCAAATTATAGTCAAATGAAGTTTTGGTGAACAAAGAGAAAAAGAAAGCAAAACTGTCAATGGTATTCTTCAAATTGCATTCATATAATTGAGTATTTTGTCCCAACTCCTTTTCCAGATTGTAGTTCTTGTTATCACGGTCATTTTGATGGGTGGATCATCAAATTCCGATCAAAATTGAGTGAGATATGACAGTTTGTGATTACAATTTTATGGAACTTGACAATGACCTATGGGCATATGAACATGCTTGGGAGCCAATGGCAAAAGTATATGCATGGATGTACGAGCGTGTATGCATACTCGACATGCAATTTCCTAAATTGACGAGAATTGAATTCTTACGTGGAACTTTTGGAAAAGAAACCAATTTAGGTAATCGAGGCCTACTAACTCAATCAATTAGCTCAATAAAACCGAGCATAGACAATTACCGAGAGAATACATTCTGATTTCACAATGTCAGACATCGACCAAGCATCACAACGGACAGTCAGAGGTAAGACTATTCATGAAATCCACTCAACGGAAGGATAACGACAACTCGAGGTACTAAGTAAAATCCATTCCATCAATCCTATCTTATCTCGATTCAATGCACATCATGTTTGCAACAAGATGTACTTTGGGGGGAAATTTTATCCAGCATTTTGACCGGGTAATATTCGAACAGACTTAAATAATCGAATCGGATGAGCGAACAATGGAGAAATGACCCAAGGACGTTGGGAATATCATAAAACGACAAGAAAAAGGAAACATAAAAAAGGGCGAAAAAAGTTGAAAATTTGGAAATTCAAGTTTTTGGAAGAGTCGACTCAAAGCAAATCCATAAAATCCTCAGGTCAGATTCGAAGCAGGATGGCCTTGGAAAAATATCCAAGCACGACCCGAAGCAATCCATAAAAAACCTCAAGTGTGACCCAGAGTAGACTCGGTACCGACCCCTGGACTTGACTCGGTACCAAGTCCTAAATTCTCAAGTCAAACACACAAAAATCTTGGGTTTGACTCCAAGCAGGCGAAGGAAAACTTAGAATACAGAAATCTCAGTGAATCTTCAAGTCGAGCCCCAAGAAAATACTCAAGTTTCTTGGGTAGAACTCCAAGCAAGTTCAACCAAAGCCAAAACAACCCAAATCAAGACAACACAACAATGAGTTCCCCCAAGTTGGGGATCAGTACCGATCCCACCTAAGAATCGGTACCGAATACCAATTCCACCTTGGGTGGATCCCATCTTCTGCCCACATGTCTTACTCGATGCAAAAAGCTTATTTCCAAGGTCGTTTGGTTGAATATATGCAAATCTCTATCGATCTCTATGAACTCCTGAATCTGCAATTTTGTTACTCTACAACTCCATTGTTATCTCCAAAAAATACCTAGGCAACTATGCAAACTAGGCTTGGATTCATAACACGAACATTGGGACCACCACGAGGAGTCGCAGGGCCCCACTCCCCTTCTTTAGGGATCGATACTGATCCCCCTATAGGGATCGGTACCGATCACCATACTTAGCACGTATAGGGTTGGATTTTCTGGAGGACTTCGTCCTAGCAAGAAGCTTCTATAGGCGAGATTTGAGGAAGATATTTCATCGTTCATTCTTATGAATACACCAGGCAACCTTCATTATAGGGAGCTTCTTCTCTTTTGGACCCGAGCATCTTCTCTTTTTCAGCTAACTCCTCTCCAGACAGGCATTAAAATTCATTGTAACCAAGGATCAAAATGGATCCCATTCACTTGTAATTCATTGTAACCAAGATCGTCGAACCAATATAAAATCTGTATGTGGTTATTTTTCTCATATTTTCATTTACATTCTTTATTTATTTTCTGCTCTCTTTATCTTTTGGTGTTTGTGCCATTTTTGGTGCAAACAGTTTCTATCCATGGCAATTGGGATTTTCCAACCATAGTCGGTGGTTTTTCTAACTTCCACCCTAGCATGGAGCTTATTTAATTCACATGCCATTTTCCCTATGTTAGTGATTCCATTAACAAAACTGAGCTATACATCATTGCTTATGCTTAGAATGAGGCCGATGGCACTGGCCTAGTGTTGTCATTGGTGTTATGGTTATTAGAGTTGTCAGCCTTAGCTTCAAAGTTATTAGGTTGCATAATGAAAGTTATGAAGAAAGTACATTTTATTGAATAGAAAGAAGTAATGAAAATAAAGAGCTTCAAGGCAAGGGCCTTCCTTTTAGCGCTAAAATGATGACTTAATTTCCAGCCAACCTCAAAATATTGATTAGTAATGATCTTTAGTGAAGATTGCTCATTGAAAAATTTCCTTTAAAATGTAAAAATGAGGAGTAAATTGAGTAAAAGGGGTGCAAATAAGTTAAGAGCATACAGTGTAGAGTGTTTCAACTATAAGATATCTACATCCATTATGTCTTCTTATCCTATTTCTTTTGAGAGTTTTCGGGTATAAGTGTGATTTAATTACTATTATAAGAGCATAAAATAAGCAAGAATATAGGATTCAAATGAAGAGAATTCAATCACTACATAACTGCACTAATTTTCATATTTATAGTCATGGAAAAATATACTTTGAATGAATTGGATTAATGCCTTAGATGCCAAGTTTGTCTTGAGCTATTGGTTGTAATTTATAGTCTATATGTAGCTAGCTCGGACGTCATGTAGGCAGAATGGTCCAGATGCGTGCTAGCGAGCAGGCCATACAATAGCATGCTTTCATCAAAAGAGTGTTATGGTGCGGGAAGTGGTCGTTGCACAGTGGAACTTTTGTCAAATGGATAGTGCAGTCACATTGGTTTTGTCAAGGGAATAGTAAGAAGTCATTATCTCTTTTTATAGAAGAACTTGAGAGCTTTTTTCAAATCTTTGTTTGTATATTAGAAAGTGAAGTGAGCAAGAGAGTTGGTTGTTGAAGAGTTTGACGGACAGGGAGTTGCACGGATGAGGCATGTAGGCGACAGGTTGGCTTAGGAGTTAGCATTATTTATGCAAATCAACTAGTGATGGGAAAGTCAGGTAGGTGTTAGAAAGGTGGTTGGGAGGAGTTGACTGACGAATTCCAGGTGACCATTGTCTTGGAAAAAGATTCGGAAGGGGTTCTAAACAAGGATTATTTGGTTAGTAGCGAGGTTCATTTCAACGGATTAGCAACTGGTATGTGTATTATCTTGTTGAGACTTGTTAAGCGAGACTATATGGTTTAGTTGGGCTTCATACCTGCTAGTCCTAGTTTGTATTTTGGGAGTAAAACGAGCAATAGAGCCCTTTCAGTAATCAATAAGATCAACAATGTTTGTAAAGGATGCATGCTTGGAAAACAACATAGAAAACCTTTTCCATATGGGCGAGCTTAAAAATCCAAAGAGCCACTAGAGTTAATTTATATTGGCATTTGTGGTCCCATGTGTAATCCCTCGAACAATCAAAATTAGTACTTTGTACTTTTCATTGACGACCATACATGAATGATATAGGTCTAGTTTTTGGAAAATAAATCTTAAGTTTTTTGCATTTTTAAGATATTTAAAGCCCATGCTGAAAAATAAAGTTGTCACAATGTAAAAGGTAATTAGAAGTGAGAGAGGCAAAGAATACACTTCAGATGAATTCAACAAGTTTTGTGAAGATGAAGGTATAGAGCATCAACTCATAGTAGGATATGCACTAGAGCAAAATGGAGTCTTAGAAAGAAAAAACAAAACCGTCATGGAGAAAACGAGAGTCATGCTCATGGATAAGAGTCTTCCAAAGAGTTTATGAGCATAGGTGGTAAGCACTGCAATCTATTTGCAAAAAAGATGTCCAATAATGGCATGAAAGATATGACAGCTACGTAAGCTTGGTGCAGGAAAAAGCCATCCATGAAGAATCTAATAATATTGGGTTGCATATGCTACACCAGCATTCCAAAAAAAGACAAGAGGAAAGATAGACAGGAAGGCTGAGAGGGGAATCTTCTTAGGATATGGCACTCAATCAAAAGCCTATCGAGTCTACAGTTTAAGCATGAAGAAGCTCATTATCAGCTGAGATGCAAGATTTGATGAAGATGCTGCATATAATTGGGAGAAAAAAGTAGCTGAAAGTAAGAATATTAACATGCACCTATTTCCAACACAAGGAACTAAGGAAGACAATAATAAATTAGATCGTTAGCTCCACCAATACAATTAGAACAAGTAAAGACAAGGAATCCCCTTCAGATTTATCATCAAGAAGAACCAACTCTTTAGCTGAGATATATGAGACATGCAACTTGATGATCATAGGAACAGAAATTTTTGAAGCATCTTATAAAAGTATGGAGAGAAAAGCTATGGTCGAAGAGATAAAGGTGAGAAGAAAGGAACATGACACATTTGTCCATAAGAAAAATGTACTTTAGGAGCTGAATTGGTTTATAAAAAAGTTTAACTTAGATGACTCAACCCATAGGCATCAAATAAGGTTAGTTGCCAAATGATACACACAACAATATGACATCAACTACAATAACACATTTAATTAGTTGCTCGCATTAATATAATCAGATCAATGATTACTTTAGCTACAAATAAGAGATGTATATTCCAACTAGATGTGACATCAGTATTCCAAAACGACTACCTACAAGAGGAATTCTATATGGAGCAAACTCAAGGTTTTGTGGTTCAAGAACAAAATGATAAATTCCTTAAACGAAAAAAGCATTATATGGCCTAAAATAAGCTTCAAGGGCCTTGTTAACCCAAAATTTGGCAACATCCACGGAGCCATGCTGAACCAAAACTTGGTTTTACACCCTTGATTCAGTCAAGGCAATTTCATTCGGTAAGTCATAAGGGCGACGATAATCCAAGGATTAGTTCAGCACTCAAAATTAAGCACAAAATGAGGTTATTCGAAATGGTTCCATGTAGCCTATGGGCTTTTAATTGAGTCATATAATTGCTCAAAAGTCCATGTCGCATGTTCAAGGGTAAATAGGCAAAGTTGCACAGATGTGCAATAGTCCATTAATTATTCAATAATGGGCAACATAGGCAACATATTAGCTACAATCCATTGTCCATATGAGAATAGGCTACATGGTCATTATGTAAAATAGACATTAATTTAGACAAGAGCTTAAGTGGCCTTGTCCAAGATAAGGTCCCAAAAGTCGAGTATAAGTCTAAATATTTGTTATATGCATGTCCATGTTTAATAAGAACCAAATTTGCACAATCAAGGTAATAAAGTTATGTTAAGTCATTCACCCATGTCCTTATTCATAAGTATCAAAAGTTACAAATCAACTCTTGATTTTTTCCACAAATTGATTTAGGGTTACAATTCTCAATTGTTAGAAGTAGAGAAAGAAATTAATCGCCTCTTTTACATTGCCATGAGGTCCGTATTTATAGGGGTGAAGCTGGGCGGCATGGCTGCCATGCGGCCTTTGGCATCATTGCAGTTTGACATCAATAACACGCGGCAACCCTTAGTTCATTATTGATTTTTAACATCCTTGATAATTCGCGATATCATTAGCATCGTTTTGATAATATGTGGCAACTTCTTGCAGTAATCTATTATTAATATGCAGCAACATGTGTGAGTCTTGAAGCCTGAAACGCATAGACTAATAATATACGACATCCTTCTAGATGTTGGTAATCTATGGCATTCCTTCAGAGTAAGCACCTAACATCCCATTACACTGTTATCATACGACATCTTCCCTCACGTTAATGATGTTTGACACCCTTGTCGTATTACTAATTTATGATGTCCTTATTACACTACAACTACTCGACGTCCTTGCTGCCTTAATGAAATGTGACATCCTATGTCGCAAGTTAAAGTTTGAAACTAGTTGACATTTGTGAGTGCTTGGTAAGGACTAGGTATCTGACACAAGCTCAATATCCCTCCATATGTTTGAATATTCGATATCCTTGAAAAGTTCCGCATTCCTTCTTTGTTATACATTTTACAACAATATGTTTTAGAATCTCGATACCCTCTGGCTACAGAAATTTGGTACCATTTCAGAGCTGTCATCATGTGCTTCTTGTTAAATATTTTATATCGCTTGGTTTTTTAGAAATTCGATATCACCTTTCAACCTTTGTAGACATCGGAAATCCTCCTAGAAGTCGATACCATTGTTACACGTTTGATATCCCCATATCTGATGGCATTATTTACTGTAATTATTCAACATCCTCCCTGCCTCTATAGGAGCTTTTTAACCTCACTTTTATAGGCATGAAATGCTTTATTTTTATAAATTCAACATCTTCATAAACTTGATATCGCCTGGTTCTATGCTTATAGGTTCGACACCATCTCTTAGATTGTTGAGTTTCGATATCCCTCTTTTCCTTGACTTCAATATCCTTTGTGGGTTAATACCTTTATGTTGGACACAACATGCTTTCATTTATCACTTGATGTGCATATTTGTAGTAACACTGTCTTTCGTTGTTTCCATGTCTTCTTGCTCATTCTCTTAGAAAAATAAGTGGATAACATTTGCCCTCCTCCTTGTATAAAAGAAGTTTTTTATACTTTAGTATAAAACAAGAATTTTCTTACATTTTTAACTTTCTGTAGAATTTTTTCTTCAATTTTTTTTTCTTTGAAAAACATAAAATAAAGGATGATAATTTTTCATTATTAACTTTATATTGAACTTTAAACAATCCTTTCGTATTTGATAAGATATGAGCTAGTTTACCCCCTTCTTCATACAAAGAAGTTTTCATATTTTTGATGCAAAGTTGAGTTTAGTTGATAAGACCAGAGATTTGTTCAATAGAAGGATCATATTTGAATAGAAGGCCAAAAATCCATTTGTTAATCACAACTTTCCAAATAGCAGGTCGGAAATCCATCTGATAACAATATCTAAATAGAAGACCAAAAATCCATCTGGCAATAATATTTGAATAGAAGACCAGAAATCCATCTGGCAATAATATTTGAATAGAAGACTAGAAATCCATCTGGCAATAATATTTGAATAGAAGACCAGAAATCTATTTGGCAATAACATTTGAGTAGAAAACCAGAAATCCATCTGGTAATAATATCTTAATAGAAGACCAAAAATCCATCTGGCGATAATATCTGAATGGAAGATCAGAAATCCATTTGGCAATAATATCTTAATAGAAGACTAGAAATCCATTCTGGTAATAAATAGTTTTTGACCTTCCTTTGAAGGTTACTTTAACTTTGTTTTGATACGGAAATAAATGTGTTAGATTGTTCTTCCTCTAGAAGATTGGTTTGACCCATCTTTAGGGTAAATTTGAACTTGTTCGATTGATTTCTTTTGCTCCTTACCACTCTTTGGGTGGTGATTTAAGCTTTAATTCTCTTTGCCCCTTATCACACTTTGTGTGATGATTTAGACTTTAATTCTCTTTACCTCATACTACTCTTCAGGTAGTGATTTAGGCTTGAGCTCCTTGTTACCTTGTAGGTAATGATTTAGACTTTTTGGTGCGTTTGGTTAGCCATCTTAGGCAGAAGACTTACCTGTCCTCCGTTTAGGTGGCACTCCGGTCAGGCCTTATAGGCGGAACCGAAGGCTGGTTCGGTGCTTTGGCCAAGCCATCTTAGGCGGGACCAAAGGCTTACTCCATCGTCCCTCTAGGAGGCGCTCCGACCAGACCACGTAGGCGAGACCAAAGGCTTGCAGTGCGTTCACTATAAGAAATCCAACCTTTACCTACCAATATACATGGGTAGGTAAAGATAACCTTTATCTACCAATATTTAATGGTAAGATATATTGGTAGGTAAATATTGCCAATATTATAACATTTTGGAAGGATGATTATCTACCAATAAATATGAGTAAGTAAAAAGTGTTACCTACTCATATATTGGAGGAAAAGTTTTTTGCAATTGACACCTATATTTCCCTCCTATCATTTTAACTTTTCATTAAAAATGACGTTGAGTTGTGTGATGATGTGTCAAAAAAACCCTATCCTAGCAATTTCGTTTTTGGAATGAAGATTCGTTTGCATATCCTAGTAATGTTCCTTGTAAAATCACTTATTTATTAATTATTATTTTGAAATATGAAATAATTAGCAATTAATAATTAATAAACAGTAACTAAATTTTAAATAATTAATATTCAATATTCAATAATCATTTATTAATAACTTTTCATATATTGCATTTTTTCAAACAATTGACTATTGAAATGTAAGTGTTGCAATTTTTCTAAAAAGTTCACAATTTCATACCAATACGTCATCATCCAAAATGGCTAAAACATATTCTCCCCAGTTTATTACAGAAACACAATCTGTACCATCCCCTCCAGCTACAGATCTAACCGTTTATTTTAAATCAAATCTAACGGTACAAATCTCAATCCGCGTACACTACCAAAATTAAGAGTATTAGAGGCACTTAATTAATGGCAAAATAAGATAATTGCCTCTAATAATGTAAATTTAGTGGCAAAATAAGATAATCTATTCTATTATATATAAAATTCAATATTTGACCTTTTGTATCCTCCATTCTCTATTAACCTCAGTTGAAACACTACTCTCTCATTGATTTGAGTTATATTTTTGCAACTGTCTCCTTTAATTTTTATTCAGCCACTCTATTATCGCCAAACCCTTCCCTTCTTTTCTAAACTTCTTTAGATTTCTTTCCTTAATAATTTATGTCTTTCCCTAATCGTATGTTTATTTCTTTTCCTAATCGTTTGTTTCTTTCCCTTAACTTGTATCCCTTTATTTTCAAAACCAGTGTTAATACAACTGTATTATCCCTTATTCATTATTGTCCTTTTATTTTTCTTTCATGCTATGTTGTTTCTCTTCACCTCCTCCATAATATTTCATGTCACCTATCAACCATCAGTTCTCCTTCACCATTTTAGCTCCACCAATTTAGGTCATGAAAACTAATTCCCCTTTCATATTGTGACGCCCCATCCCGAGACCCACATTAACAAAGAGTATTACTGGGTAATACTGTCTGCTAATGCGGAGAATATGGCTGGTCAGGAGCGACCATCCATAGCTTTGTCTTAAACATCTATTAAATACGTCGATTTAATGCTCTATTTTTTTTCCTTTCTCAAGTGGATCGACATATTCAATAAATGCTTAATGGAAAACTACAGTGGCTAATGGATCTATCAGAACAAAATACAACAACAATCATCTGTGTATATGTATATATATGTATATATATGTATATATATATATGTATATATATGTTTGGCTATTGTTCTGTGATATGTTGTATATATTGTTGTTGTATTTTGTTCTGATAGATCTGTTAGCCATTGTAGTTTTTGTATTAAGCATTTATTGAATATGTCGATCCACTTGAGAAAGGGAAAAAAATTAGAGCATTAAATCAACGTATTTAATAGATGTTTAAGACAAAGCTATGGATGGTCACTCCTAACCAGCCCTATTCTCCGCATTAGCAGACAGTATTACCCAGTAATACTCTTTGTTAATGTGGGTCTCGGGGTGGGGCGTCACATATTTTAGTGAAATTAGCTCACATGATGTAATGACATATTCATAGTTTTACTTCTTCTCATTCGAGAAGAATCATTATCCTTTACCCTTATACTTCATTTATCTTGCTAATCAGTTGTTTAAGCTAGACTAACTCGTGTAATTTTATATACTCGGGTCAGACCAAGTTGTTTCAGGTTAGATACCTGCTATGGGACTTTGCTATGCTGCTTCCGCCTTGGATATTCTACTTATCATCTTTTTGTAGTTTTATAGTCATTTTGTATGACTCTGATATATTTATTGTATAGACTCGTTGTATATATTGTGGTCCTTGTACCACTTCTGTTGTATCATTTGTATTGTACTAAGATGTATCTGTGTGTGTGTGTGTGTGTATATATATATATATGTTTGGCTACTGTTCTGTGATATGTTGTTGTATTTTGTTCTAATAGATCCGTTAGCCATTGTATTTTTGTATTAAGCATTTATTGAATATGTCGATCCACTTGAGAAAGGAAAAAAATTAGAGCATTAAATTGACGTATTTAATAGATGTTTAAGACAAAGCTATAGATGGTCACTCCTAACCAGCCCTATTCTCCGCATTAGCAGACAGTATTACCCAATAATACTCTTTGTTAATGTGGGTCTCGGGATGGGGCGTCACACATATCCTCCCATCAAAGCCATTATCAAATTATTATACCCTTTCAACCTGAGATCACTGAACTCTATTTCGCAGTTACCCTAGATCTATTTTCAAACCAAGAGCTTTATCCATTCAGTACACTCCATAAGGTATATTTTCCATTTCATTTGGAATAAATTATTTAATTGAATCAAACTTTATTCTTAGGTTTTAGTTTTCAAGTTTTTTGTTGTATATTAGATTATATGTTTATTGTCAAAACTAATTATGTGTAATTCTTTCTTTAGGTTCCTTTCTAATTGCTATTTTAGACAAATAACATAATTTAATTTTAGACTTTTTCGCTGATAGAATAAATTGTATCCTTCATTCTCAATTAACCTTAGTTGAAATACTACTCTCTCATTGATTTGAGTTACATTTTTGTAGTTGTCCCCTTTAATTTTTATCCACCCACTCTATTATCGCCAAACCCTTCCCCTTCTTTTCTAATCTTCTTTAGGTTTCTTTCCCTAATCATTTATTTCTTTCCCTTATCGTTTGTTTATTTCTTTCCCTAATCGTTTGTTCCTTTACCTAATTGTTTCTCCCTTTATTTTCAAAACCAGCGTTAATACAACCGTATTATCTCTTGTTCATTATTGTGCTTTTATTTTTCTTTCATGTTATATTGTTTCTCTTCACCTCCTCCGTAATATTTCCTGTCGCCTATCAACCATCAGTTTAGCTCCACTAATTTAGGTCATGAAAACTAATTCCCCATTCATATCCTCTCATCAAGGTCATTCTCAAATTATTATACCCTTTCAACCTGAGATCACTGAACTCTATTTCGAAATTACCCTAGATCTATTTTCAAACCTAGAGCTTCATCCATCTAGTACACTTCATAAGGTATATTTTTCCAATTCATTTGGAATAAATTATTTAATTGAATCAACCTTTATTCTTAGGTTTTAGTTTTTAAGTTTTTTGTTGTATATTAGATTATATGTTTATTATCAAAACTAATTATGTGTAATTCTTTCTTTAGGTTCCTTTCTAATTGCTATTTTAGACAAATAACATAATTTAATTTTACACTTTTTCACTGATAGAATAAATTCTTTGTTTTATTCTTTTATATTTTCATATAAGGTGAAGAAAAGTTGAAGAGTACCTAGCAGCTTAATGAAATTAATTTGAGCAGTGTGATGTAACGGAACAAATCATATTCTCTAGAATAGTTTTGCGTTAATCGTCTTTATTAATTTATTCATGTATTATGTAGGCACATTGAATACTTCTCCACATGGACTTTAAAAAAAGTTGAATAGTTGATCTGAAATAAGTAAGGTTAACAAATATTGATGGTTTTGAAAATATGTTGTAGCATTGGAAGTTAATGTGACTGATCTAGAAAATATGTTGTAGCATTGGAAGTTAATGTGACTGATCTAGAAAATATATTGTAAAATTGCAAGTTAATGTAACTTAGAGGGACATTTTGAAATGAGAATGGAGCACATGAGATGGATGATGACGAAGATCCATATATTTAGAAGAATTTTAATAGGAAAGCATTGGCTTCTCTACCAAGGAAATTGCATAATTTGGCCTTAATGATATTTTGAATGTAAGGTATTTAAGTCGGTTTGGATAAGTATTAATCACCTGAATATTTTTCACTTTATACATAAATATACAAATTAGCCTTTTCTCTATTGTGGTGTGTAAGTTGAAAAAAGTGCCCGAGGACTAACTATTGATACATTGGTGGCAAGAGTATCAAGGAACTCTATACTCTAATTTGATATGGTGTATTTATTGAAGCGAAAATTGGAGATGATGAAGAAAAAAAGAGAGTTGCAAGTATACAGATACCATAAAGCAGCTTTAGTGATTAATTAGATGTGATATTTTGGTCTGTTATTCTTATCATCTGCTTCAAGTAAGTCTAAGAAATCGCATAATTATCATGTGTTTACTTACGTGTTTCAATCAATTTTCAATTTTTAGATTAGTATTTCTTTTTATGATTATGATTACACATTTGAAAGTCCATGACTTGCATATATTAACACAAAAGTGGATGTTGAGGTTAAATTCAACATTAACAGGTTGAATAATAGGATCGACCATTTGATATTTGAATAGAAAAGTATTTACATGTTTTTTTGTTTTTTTCATCCAAGTTTTATTATCAATTTGAAAATACTTGCAAATTTTATATTTAACTTACTAAATGTTCCAGAGCCTTACCATTTGAAATATAATTATTTGTCCATCTTTTTTTCATAAAAAATGTTTGTTAGTAACTGAAGTAATCAATGTACTGACTTTATGTGTAGCATTCTTTGTTTTTCTAAATGATTTAAACTTAAGAAGAAAAAATCCAATTTATATAATGGGAAATTCTATTGGAACACAAGTTTGTGGCATAGTTGATGACTAAACAAATATAAACCATTAGATTCCCTTTTGAATTCAACCCTTTGTGTAAACACATCGAGATCCGATGGTTAAGGTATGTAATGTCAGATTTTGTGTTAGATTTTATGTCTGAATAGCCGCTATAGTATTAGGTACACTTAATTACTAGATAGTTAGGTCTTGCTTTAGAATAGACCAACTTATCACAACTATATGTAAGTGTCAAATACACATTGAATAAAATTGCAATGAAGTTTTAATACATATATAATCAAATACAAAAAATGCAACTTGAAACAACCGCGCTTCAGTAATGCTTATATACACACACACACTTAGTATTCATGGTACATGACAAATGGATCATAGGATGAACAACACGGTGTATTACACTAACCATTTTAAATTATGACAACTCTATAAAAGTCATCACATCACCTTAACTGTAATTATAAATGTTAAAATATTTTAAAATAATATTATATGAATAAGGAAATCAAACTAATAGAAACAACAATAATAACATAATAATATGTAGAAACGTAATACATTCAATTTTAAGACCTAACATTCTAACAATCGTTGTACAATTGACCATTGATCGATGTCCTTACTAGTCTTTTGAGCGGAAGACTTGTTGGAGAGAAGATAGGACCTGCAGTATAAAGTCAGGTAACATACAGTCAAATCATTATATCATAGACTAATATTTCATAAAACTGAAATTGATATTTAGATCATATATATGTTCTGTGTAGACAAACGCAGTAGACTCTCCAGTAATCAAATTCCTCGACATATTCGATACAAAAGGCACAAAAGGCATGTCATAAGATATAGTCGAAAAAATTGGAACAATTAAGATATCAATGGAGAATAGTTCTTATGCATCAGAGTTAGTATGCTGCTTCATTTTCCTTCAGGTATGACTTCTGTTACAAAACATTTTCTTGATATGTTAAGCCTGATTATTAATTGGTGATTAACAAATATTCAATTTTTTGCATGATTTTGAAATCGAAAAAAGCACGAGGAGTCTACCAATGTAAATATCTTTTTCACGTACAGTGTATCGATAATTGGCTCATCAGGCATGCTTCATGTCAACTGTGTAGGAGAGACATCTAATTTTTTCAAGTTATTTTCTGTAAATTATACATACACGGGAATCAGTTGTTTGCACATATATAAGTGCGAATTTTATGTACACTACATATACATCACAATGACTATAACTGCTTTGATTTGGTTATTTAGGTTGTTGATATATTAGTTTTGTAGATAATAATAATGTATGTTTTTTCTAGTTTATTTCTAATATAGAAAATTTATAAACAACTGTTATTATCTTTTACCTACACATAACCATTAAATTTGACCAAAATATGAATCGTGTAATATACCAATAGAATGATGCCACATGGGTGAATAAAATAACGCCACGTAGTACAATAATATTGGGCAACGTAGATCAATAAAATGATGCCACGTGGAAAATTATATAATGCCACGTGGACTAATGAAATGATGCCATGTGGCCTAAGAAAAATGATGCCAATGTACTAATCAAATGATGACACGTGGACAAATTGTTGTTTAACACATGGACCAACCATAAGATGACAAGTGGCAGCATTAATGTATGCTATGTGTATGCTACTGTGGCAACCATGTCAGCAGCCACGTGGGATGATACATCATCAAAGACATCAGCCGATGACTCATCGTTTGATTCACAACTTAGTAGGGTCCACGGATTCTTTTACCTACCAGTATTAATAAGTGTAGGTAAAGACTCTTTCCCCATTAACCTTTACCTGCCAGTGTCTACCAATTAAATATTGGTAGCTAAAACATATTACCCACCATTGGGTTATTTTTACCTACACCTACAATTGGTAGGTAAAGATCCCATTTTTTTATAGTGTTTGGTCAGGCCATCTTTGGCGAGACCAAAGGCTTACTCTGACCACCCTCTAGGACGTGCTTTGACCAAGCCCTTGTGGCGGGAATAAAGACTTTCTTTACCCCTTACTACCATCTTAGGTAGTGATTTAGGATTTTCCTTTTAGTTCCTTTCTTCATTTGATTATCCATTCCTTAGATATGCTTGTCTCAATCCTCTTTATTCATCCATTGTAGGGAAGTAAGGCCTTAAATGTTCGATGTTCCAAGTTCTTGCTATTACGTTGCCATCATGTTGGCATAATCGATAAGTCCTTGGTGGAACTATTTCATAAATAATAAGTGGATATTCCCAAATTGGTCCAAGCGGTCCGTCTGACGGATTTTTGGTATTTTCCATAATTATTTAGAGTACTAAATATCCATTTTTAAATGGTCTTCTTTTAACTTTGGAATTAAAATACCTTCATATCCTTTGTTTATATCCGACCGTTCATATGGCCGCTTCATCCCTCAACTCGTTGATCAAATCTAAGGATTCTTTCCTAAATTCTTGATCGGGATCAAATGCATATGCAATCCTTCGATGAGATGGAACTTCAACTTCGATTAGAAGCATTGCTTCACATCCACATGTTAAAGAAAAAGGGGTATGTCTCGTTGCAATCTTAGTAGACGTTCTACATGCCTAAAGCACTAGTGGTAGTTCTTCTACCCAATTTCCTTTAGCTTTGTCTAATCATTTGTTAAGAATAGTTTTAGTAGTTTGCAGCTTCAACGGCTCCATTAGCCTTCGGATGAGCTACATATAAAAAGCTATTGATTATTCCATTCTTATCACAGAATCGGGTGAATTCTTCATTTTCAAACTAAGTTCCATTATTGGATATTATCTTATATGGTATTACAAATCATGTATTTATGTTTTTAATCACAAACTTTAACACTTTTCTTGATGTTATGTTCGATAATGGTTATGCTTCTACCCATTTGGTAAAATAATTAACAGTTGCTGCTGTGAACTTAGCTCCACCTTTGGATATAGGCAATGGTCCAATTAAATCAATTTCCTAGACATCAAAGGGCTATGGACTTGAAACTGGGTCAATTCACTTAGGGGCATATGTGGAATTGTAGAAAATTTCTGACACTTCTCATATCTTCTTACATGATTCACTACATCATTACTCATTTGGAGCCAATAAAAACCATGCCTCATGACCTTTTTTTTTGCTAATTTTATCCCATTAGAATGATCTCTACAGAATCCTCATGTGCTTTTCTTAACAGTCTTAAGTCGTTTTCTGGACTAACACACCTTAAGTAAGGAGTGAATATCCTTTTTTATAGAGTATTCCATTTATCATGGTAAAAGATGGGGCTTAGCATTTTATCTTTCTAACCTCTCTTTTTCCCCCGGTAGTTTTTCTTCCACTAAGTACTCAACAATGGGTGTCATTCAGTTGTTTATGTATTGACTATTAGTTTCTTGATGAATGATTCTTTCTGGGCTTTCTCCATTGTCATTTCTCAATTCATTTTCTTTATTTTCTTGTTCAAGGGCTTGAACCTAGTTAATACTCGGACATTATTTCCTGGCTTAGGGGTTTTTTCCTCTATACTGGGGCTTTGTTGGAAAGCTATAGGCACAATTCGAACTTCTAGTGCTCCTTGAGAGCTAGAAAGTTTTGCTAAAGAATCAGCTTTAGAATTTTTCCCTCTAGGAACTTGGTGTATGGAAAAGTCTTCAAATTGAGCTAACATTTTCCTGACATAAATGATTAGTTTGGCATCTTTCGTTTGATATGTCTAATCTAACTGATTAACCATTAATTGAGAATCGCCGAAAACTTCTATCCTAGGAATTTTTAACTGAAGAGCTAGGGTAAGTCCTGCTGCCATTGATTCATATTTAGCCATATTATTAGTTGCGGGAAAACCTAAATTCATAGCATAATGCAGTCGATGTCCATCAGGGGTAATGATTACGTATCCTGCACCTGCTCCTTGTTCATTTGATGCTGCATCATCAAAAAATTGCCTTTTAGGATTCTGATCTTTTTCCATTTTTGACTGTTCTTTGATGAATCCCGTGAATTCATTTACGAAGTTGGCTAGAGCTTGTCCTTTAGTTGCCACTCGTTGTTGGAACTCAATATCATATTGGCTAAGTTAAATTCCCCACTTTACTAATCTTAATGATGTCTCGGGTTTACTGAAGACTTGTTTGAGTGGAAAGTGTTGAGACTTGTTTGAGTGGAACTCAATATCATATTATATATATAAGTGTACTAAAATTTTTAAATCATATATATATCTTATATATGCATATATGCTATTATGAGAGAGAAATATACGCTAAAATATATATGAATTTACTAATAAATATATATAAAACAATTACTAATGACAAAAATTGATTTTGTACAGTAAAAAACATTTGTCAATACATAAATCAAATAGTATAACAAACAAATAATGCACATAACCAAACTGATTTGTGACAACTACATCTACTTATAAATATCTCACCAAACTAAACATATAGTAGCAATATATTTAAAAAGATATGATATTGCTAATTATAGAATATAATTTAATTACTGTAATATGAATTAAAATTACCAATTTAATGATGCCTTTGAATCCACATTGAAGCAATGACTTCCCTTCCTTTTTCTGTTCTTGATTCATCAAACAGCAAGTCCGTAATCACCGACCTCTAACTATCGAATAATATTATTTTAATTTGAAATATATTTGAGAATTTTGGAGTGAGTTGAGAGCTATGTATTAACCAGCAATGTAGAAGGTAATGACGGCCACAAGGTTAGTGATTATTTTTATAGATACTTATATATATAGGGTTGTATTAGAGAGAAACGAGGAAAACCTTTTTACCCATTCTCACTTGATCTCAACCCATTATGTCCAAGCCAATTCCCTATGTTTTAACCACCCCTAGACCTTCCCAAAATCAAAATTTTGCAGCCCTAATGATGGGCTTTAAATCCATCTAAGCCCAAGCCAAAATACTATGCAATTAAATCTAATTTAATCGCTTGTCGATATTGTATATCGATCGATATATTTATAATTGTTATAAATATATATATAACATTATTTATTTCTCAAATCATATTCAAATTTTATAATTAATATTTCACAAATATTAATTAATTTAATTAATTTATAACAATTATAAACTAATTAAATCGTTTGGTCTTAAGGGAATTCATCATTTCGGCTGTGTTATTCTTGGATGTAAATTTGGTCAGCGATTAACATCGAACTATTCTAATGTTAATGTTCACACGTCACTTAGCAAGTGGTGTTACATTATGGCCAAATTTATCGCTTGCTCATTTTCGATAAAATCCAATTTTAGTTTAATAAGTGTTACCTGGTTGTGACATTTGTTTACACCAATTCTCTTCGTCAAAACTATATCACTTTTGACTTATGGAATTAGGTAATGGTCAAAATTCTAACCTCATCCACATTCAACTTTATATTCCAAATACAAAGTCCTTGGTTCAATAATAACAATTATTATTAACCGAAATGCTCTGGCCAGAGACTTTGACTTGAGTTGACTATGATACTAACCGCATATAACTGAGGAGACGAATCCTATCTTGAATAGTGTTTCACTTCCAATACTTTCACTCGACCCACTATAGTCACTCGATGGACGCCATGCCATGATTTGGCTATAATCAAAGCGGAGCTTTCATATTAAAGATCCACTATATTCTCAAGTCGAGAGAACTGTGTAAATCAGTCACATCGATATTTTCTGTTTGACCTTAGTTACATTAACCAACAGAAAACTATCGAGTGAGTCGTTCCATAGTTATCCAATAACTATTAGTACGTAACCCCTAGGGGCCCCCAGCAGTCATGAGTAATACACTGCCCAACATTTGGAGAGCGTTACGTACTCCAGTCTCAACGGATACATCGATATCCAGTTTCGATGCATCTTGACTAGGAACATTTAAAATGGTATATTTGTTTCGTTGTGATAAATTATTCACGGTTGCAACACTTTATAACTACTATCACAAAATATACCATTTTTGGATTTTTCTATTAAATATACTTTTAATTAAGTTAATTAATTAATATAATCACATTATATCAAGTTTATAATAGGAAGAAAATACCTTTTATTTCGAACAAGATTGGTCAATGAGTTAGATATATGTACCAAATTACATAATTGCCCCTAGGACATACCCCTAACTCTATCAATCTCCCACTTGCACTTGGGATCAATTATGGAATCTAATTCCAACTTCTCCAATCAGTTTTCTCAAAACCAATTAGATCAGTCCCTTAGTGAATGGGTATGCTATTATGTTTTAATTATCTACTTTGTCGATTAACTCTCTCTGACATTGATAAATTGCCTTTATCATGTGGAACGATTCGAAGTATGTCTTTCGACTTCTAGTGAGCTTTAAGTTCTATCATGACCAATTTCATGACATTCTTATCTTATAAAAATAATATAGGATTCTCAACATTTGGAATCACCTTTGGCTCAATTATAAATTTGTGCATTTATATCTATATACATTGGTTTATTGTAGCGCTATTCAAGTTAATGTTATCAACATTTCGTTGAATCGACCACAATCACTTTTATTTTGAAACATTTTCAAATTAAAGATTTAAATTGAATTTTATCATTGACATGTTATACTCAATATCACTTAAAAAAGTTTGTGTCCAAACGTTCCATCATAACGAGTTCGTTGTTTCTATAAACAATTCTCTAGTATTTCATAAATATACGAGAACACCTCAAACAACCATTTAGTGATATCAATTTGGATTTTATATTTTCTCCATGTATCAAATACATAAACAAAACACAATATCATACACAATGTAACCTGTATGATAATTCCTATTGCTAATGCATAAGGAATCCAACTTACATGTTCTCCTTTTAATAGGATGCTCTTGTATATCGTTTTGGGACAATCCCTATATCTTTTATATTCACCATAAAAGACATCATTACAATCCAAAAACGAGTATTAAAACAACTAAAGTTGATTTTAATACAAGCATATTGTTAAAATCAATAACGTGTTGTTTACTTGTAGTTTAGAAATATCAATGTAACTTTTAACGTTTTTTCTTATGAACACACGCTTTTTCTGCACTTTGATTGAAAATCAAACTATTTAATATTTCTATCAAAATACTTATTCAATCTTGATGCTTATAAAATGATACATTCGTATCATTTCTTGGATCATATCCAAAGACTCACAAATCCAATATCGCTCCCACCGACTTTGAGGCATTTTTGGTTAATATGTGTAAACGGCTTAATCTAAATCATTATTTAGAATTTTCTGTTTCAATACATAAGTACCAAACACTAAGTCTTATCGAGCGATAATTTTGTGAGTAAATCTGAATTAACTTGAGCATGTTGAATACCGAATCTGTTATGCTAATTTCAATAATTGAAATTATCGATATTATTCTTATCAACATTGCTCATTTAATTCCAACCAAATTAGTCTTTCCAATAAAGACACAATCTCGGCCGATGGATCACATCTCTTTGGTTACGATCAGCAAAATCATATTTTGATAGCGTACTTGGAATTCTTTCATTGCGCATCATACCATATAGAGTCAACAATCTTAATGATTTAATTGAACAACCAAGGGTAATGTATATTTTTGACATTAATAAGAAACTCATAGTTTCTCTTCGATGTACGAGAATACTTATTAGACATTCCAATGCTATATGTTCATTTAGGTTAGTTAATTTCACTTCATCTTATATAATCAGTTCTATCTATGGATCGGATCCAAATCCATTTAACTACCAAAAATTTCTCAAATAAATTCCTTCACAATGAAGTTGATATATCTTAAAACAATTATTTAAAACAATAATTGTTTCTAAGTGCAAATAGAATAGGGATTCATAAACGCTTTATGAACCTTTTTATTTATAAAACTGATTTTAGTTTACAAAAATTATGTTCAAAACATAAATATGTCATGTGATGACAGACCTTTCCAAAAACCTTTGAGAGATTCATACAAGATCTCTCATGAATAATTATTACGTGCAATCTTTCAATTCGCACAACCTGCCAACTCCTTGGCCTAGGATATGTTGGTATTTCTTACAAACCCTTATCTTGTATGATTTTGTAAACTGTTGTTTAGATGAAATAATATCAACCTTGTGTATTAATCTTAAGTACATGACCTTATAGAAAGAAACTAACTCAACTTCACTCACAATTAATCGTAAATTGTCCAACAATGTCTGATTACTCCTTATCGATGCATCATTATGTATCACATGGAGGAGTGACTTTTGAGATTGAATCTATAGTCATTTTTAGGTACATTTGGAACTCTTTCCAATATACTCGCTTATTCGACCAAATCAAATCATTTTATTCTATTGCATGTTATTTTATATACTTTTCTTTTATATTCTATGATTTTATCATAAACTTACTACATGTGTATCTAATACACATGTTCATGTTGGTAATTAAATCATCGAGGAATATAACAAAGTATGTGGAACCCTTTTGGTATTAATAGACTTGTGATTGCATATATCAATATGTATTAATTCAAAGAGTTCATCAACTCTTATGATGCTCCCACTGAATGGGTGCATAGCCATTAACTGTTTGAGATATAATTAACTTGTATCATATGATTCATAATCATATAGTAAAATTATTTCTCAAAACTACGGATTAGTCTATAATTCCAAAACAACTGTAAATAATATCAGATACATATGTATTTTTGTTGCATCACTTTTACTATGAAAACAAATTCCATAATATAGTTCTATTTCACAATGAATATTCATAATACTCATATTGAAATATAGTTATATCTTATTTTCAGTCAATGCCAAAAATAAACATGATTTCATAAACAATGTTCGGTACATTTTACGAAAACAATTTTCGTAATTTGATGCAATCATTAGATGCTATATGGCATGCTCCCACTATTTCCGCCATTACTATAATAGCGTACTAAATTTAGAGGTCCACCATTCACTTAATATTGTTTACTTATTTCATATGATGCAACTAGTTTACAGTGGAGGGTTCTTTGATCAAATATCTTGAACTCAAAGAAATAAATGTTATAGAAAACGATTTTCTATATGAAAATACATTTTGGAATAAAAATCATATTTCATATTCCAATATTAAGTATCAATTATTATTACAATTCTTGTTTCCAATGTTTCTCTATGAAGCAGAAGTGACTATTCATTCTCTTCATTCCAACTTTACCTTAAATTACATCTATTCGTATACATTCGTTTTTCTTTCAAATGGTCAAACTATTCACAAGAAAACCTTACTACAATATCATAACAAACTTTTACAAAAGCGCATTAGATTATTCTTAACATTTAAGACATCAAATATGTTGCACTTTATGTAAACCGATCAAGATGACATTTCAACGATCGAGTTCTTAGATGTATCTCGTAGTTTATGGTCTTGTGTTACATTAACACAATATGATCCTTTTGAAATCATTCAAGTTGAATACATGATCTTAAAATACTGTTTACTGGCTTACTTCGAATGAACTAACTTCATCGAAATATTGTACCCCACAAACTATGACTGTTCACCATATAACATTTATATGTGAAAGTCATGGATCAAATATCCAAAGTCTTGAATTGCATTTAGAGTTCAAAAACTCATAAAATGTAATACATGGTCTAAACCAAATAAACATATAAGTGACCAACTTACGAATGTATTAAGTAGTTGAAATTAGGCACTTGCATGGGTATAGAAACATTATATAACATGCAATTAGAATTATTAGTAAGTATATATTATATTTCTATTTGTCAACTTTCAATTCATTTTGTTTATATATGTTAATTGACAAACATTTTATCAATCATATTAAATGCACAAATTTATCATTGTACATAATTATAACATATGTTCTTACAATATTAGAAAGGTTAAATGTTACCATTTCATTTTTCTAATAAGGCTCCCACTAGTCTTTTATGTTTCTCCAAACCCTAAGATGAAACATAGAAGTCTTACAATTTCACTAGTGGGTGTTAGAACTCATTTGTTTTGGTATTCTGACCTTAAGTTTGCTCAACAAATCATAGTCCCACAAACGATGGATAACTCCTTATCGGTTGTATCACATACAACTCCTAACCCATTTTTCCTTGTTCTAATCTCATTTCGACCTTGAGTTTGCTCAACAAATCGAAAGAGATTATTGACTCATACCTACCATATCATGATGGCCTAAGTATAGTATATGTACCTTGGGTTTGCTCAACAAATACATATAATTATCTTACCTCATCTGTTCAATATATTAATAATACTACGCATAACATCCCTAGCTTGAGTTTGCTCAACAACTAAAGAGTATGTAAGTAATTTATTAATATATATGGTAGAGGATAACATTATATTAAAGATTCATAATCTTTAATATATATATTGAGTGATATCGACTTATAGAATAATATATTTATTATGAAATACCCCAGCGATTCAAGTGTCAAACACATCAGAAATCACGGTATATGTACATTTACATATGTATTTATTTCTCAAGTCTATTTGGGTTTCTTTAATGTTCCACATTTAGTTTATACACATATCATATAATTTTTATTGTTATATAACTTTTATATTTCATATTACTTATATGATAGTCTTACGTATAATATATCATTAATTAAATCTTATCTAATTAATTTTAATCAATTAGCTCTTTAATTAATTTTAAATTAGTATTCCAATATAACTTTTATATTGGACATATCTACTATAACATTTATAGTGTATACTATAACCTTTATAGTGTAACACACATATATCATATATATGTGTATTTTATTTAATTAATTAACCTTTAATTAATTTATTCAATTAAACAATTTTTATTAAAATTTATTAATTTCAAAATTTATCTTGTATACATACATGTATACTTATGTTATTTTAAACATTTTAAAATAACATAACATATATTAACATATATAATACATGCATATATGCATTAATTAATTAACATATTTAATTTATTTATTTTATTAATCTTATTAATAAATTTGAAATTTGAAATTTGAAATTATTATATAAAAAATTTCAAACATTTTGAAAATATCATTATCCTTTCAAACATTTTGAAAACTTATGTAGTATTATAATTTTTATAATAAACATGTTTTATTTTAAATTTAACTATTAAATTTAAAATATTTAACATTCATTTTCAAAACGATTTTGAAAATTAACCCAAGGCCAAAATTAAGTTGGGCCTTTTCTATTAGGAGCAATTTTTGGGCTCACTTTGCCTTTCGGGCCAGGCTGGTAACCAGGTAGGACAGGATACTTGATTACCCAATTCCAATCCTAGACATTACCTTTCTAGACATCGTACTAAGTGGGAAAGCTTAATTAGTTAGCCCTAATATGTCTAATTTAGACCGAATAGGCTATTGGGCTCTGATACCATTGTTGGAACTGGACCAGCCCGCAGCGGAAGTTATGGGTGAATTTCAAAATAATTTACCATATTGGATCTTTATTGGGCCTATGAAGTCTAACTGAATTAGAACATTTCTAAATTTCATTTAAATAAAATCATTTATTTTATTTAAATTCAAATATATTAAGACATGAAATTAATTTTATTTGATTTAGTTTATACATAAATGTATAATATACATATATGTGTGAGTGCATGTGTAACATAATAATCCATGAAAGGTATAATATGCCCATATGTAGATGTTGGGATTTACATCGCAATGGACATATTAGCTCATTTTGTATGTCATGTACGTTGTCCAAATATGTGCATGTATATGTGTTACAAACACACACACACACGCACACACGCACACACACGCGCACACACACACACATATATATAAGTATAAATATATTATATATAATATATGAACATAAAACATTTATATAAGGATAAATATATATATATATAGAAAGAGAGAGAGAAATTATTTGTAATTCAAAATTAACTTAGTTTTGTAAACATAATAATTTTAGTATTTTGATTAGTATATATTATGAATAAAATAATGTTTTCATACATAAATAATTAACATAAAATAATCTATTGATGAAAATTCAAATTTTACAATTTTCAAAAATCTAGGATCATAAAATAGAGCTTAGGAAAAATCTGGAAATGTTTCAAAGTTGAAATATTATTTTAAAAACAAATATATTTATTTCGACAATGATTATTTAATATAAAATAATATATTATTAAAAATTCAAATTTTAAAATTTATAAAATTCTAGGATCATGAATGAAAGGTTACAAAAAAATTTGAAGAATTTGTCAATTAATTTTTTTTTTAATAAATCGTAAACAGTTTTTCCAAAATAATAAAATTTATTGAAAAATTCCTGAAATTTTTCTATATGTTTCTGAAATGATATAATATTTTTTTAATATAAAATTGAATTTTTAATGTAATAATTATTTTATATATAATAAATAATTCAAAAATTCAATAAATGTAAATTTAAAAATATGAATATATGTATGATAATTAATTTTCGAATTTTTACATTCATATTATATATATTTGAGAGAGAAATATACGCTAAAATATATATATAACAATTATTAATGAAAAAAATTGATTTTGTACAGTAAAACTCATTTGACTATACATAAATCAAATAGTATAGCAAACAAATAATGCACATGACCAAACTGATTTGTGACAACTACATCTACTTACAAAAATCTCACCAAACTAAACATATAGTAGCAATATATTTAAAAAGATATGAAATTGCTAATTATAGAATATAATTTAATTACTGTAATATGAATTAAAATTACCAATTTAATGATGCCTTTGAATCTATGTTGAAGCAATGACTTCCCTTCCTTTTACCGTTCTTGATTCATCAAACAACAAGTCCGTAATCACCGACCTCTAACCAACAATGTCGAATAGTATTATTTTAATTTGAAATATATTTGAGAATTTTGGAGTGAGTTGAGAGCTATGTATTAACCAACAATGTAGAAGGTAATGGCGGCCAAAAGGTTAGTGATTATTTTTAGAGATACTTATATATATAGGGTTGTATTAGAGAGAAACGAGGAAAACCTTTTTACCCATTCTCACTTGATCTAAACCCATTATGTCCAAGCCAATTCCCTATGTTTTAGCCACCCATAGACCTTCCCAAAATCGAAATTTTGCAGCCCTAATGATGGGCCTTAAACCCATCTAAGTCCAAGCCAAAATACTATGCAATTAAATCTAATTTAATCGCTTGTCAATATTGTATATCGATCGATATATTTATAACTGTTATAAATATATATAACATTATTTATTTCTCAAATCATATTCAAATTTTATAATTAATATTTCATAAATATTAATTAATTTAATTAATTTATAACAATTATAAACTAATTAAATCGTTCGGTCTTAAGGGAATTCATCATTTCGGTTGTGTAACTCTTGGATGTAAATTTGGTCGGCGATTAACATCGAACTATTCTAATGTTAACGTTCACACGTCACTTAGCAGGTGGTGTGACATTATGGCCAAATTTATCGCTTGCTCATTTTCGATAAAATCCAATTTTAATTTAATAGGTGTTACCCGGTTGTGACATTTGTTTACGCCAATTCTCTTCGTCAAAACTATATCACTTTGGACTTATGGAATTTGGTAATGGTCAAAATTCCAACCTCATCCACATTCAACTTTATAGTCCAAATACAAAGTCCTTGGTTCAATAATAACAATTATTATTAACCGAAATGCTCTGGCCAGAGACTTTGACTTTGAGTTGACTTGAGTTGACTGTGATACTAACCGCATATAACTGAGGAGACGAATCCTCTCTTGAATAGTGCTTCACTTTCAATACTTTCACTCGACCCAACTATAGTCACTCGATGGACATCATGCCATGATTTGGCTATAATCAAAGCGGAGCTTTCATATTGAAGATCCACGGTATTCTCAAGTCGAGAGAACTGTGTAAAACAGTCACATCGATATTTTCTGTTTGACCTTAGTTACATTAACCAACAGAAAACTATCGAGTGAGTCGTTCCATAGTTATCCAATAACTATTAGTACGTAACCCCTAGGTGCCCCCAGCGGTCATGAGTAATACACTGCCCAACATTTGGAGAGCGTTACGTACTCCAGTCTCAACAGATACATCGATATCCAGTCTCCATGCATCTTGACTAGGAACATTTAAAATGGTATATTTGTTTCGTTGTGATAAATTACTCACGGTTACAACACTTTGTAACTACTATCACAAAATATACCATTTATGGATTTTTCTATTAAATATACTTTTAATTAAGTTAATTAATTAATATAATCACATTATATCAAGTATATAATAGGAAGAAAATACTTTTTATTTCGAACAAGATTGGTCAACGAGTTAGATATATGTACCAAATTACATAATGGCCCCTAGGGCATACCCCTAACTCTATCAGAAAGTTAGTTAAAATCTTAATTGAGTGCGCTTGAAAATAGGCTCTTAACTTTCGAGCGGTGAGATTAAGGGAAATGCCAACTTTTCTTTGACCAGATACCTAACTTCTACATCCTTAAGTCTTTTACTAACATAATATATTGGAAGCTGAGTTTTATTTTCTTTCCTTATTAGAACGGTGCTTACTACATGCCCAGAAACTGCCATGTAGAGATAAAGATTTTTCCCTTCTATTGGGCTAGATAATATTGAAGGCATTTCAAGATGATATTTTAGTTCTTTAAAGGCTCTTTGACGATTCTCCCCCCGCTCAAAGCTTTTCTTCTTTTTGATCACATCAAAAAACGGTATGCATTTATCAATGGCTTTAGAGATGAATTTATTCAAGGATGCCACTCTTTCTTTTAAGCTCATCACATCTTTGCTTGTTTTTTGTTTTGCCATGTCCCTAATCGCCTTATTTTGGTTTGGATTGGCCTCAATTCCTCTGGCGCTAACAATATACCCTAGGAACTTCCCATATTGTATCTCGTAAGATCACTTTTGTGGATTCAATTCCATCTTATACTTTCTTAGTACTTCAAACATTTCTTCAAGGTCTTTCAAGTGATCAGCTTCCTCTTGAAATTAACTAGCATATCATCTACATATACTTCCATGTTTCGACCAATTTTCTCTTTAAACATTCTAGTCTTTGATATGTAGCCCACGTATTCTTTAGACCGAAAGGCATAACTTTTTAGCAGTATATTCCCCTGTCTGTTATGAAACTTGTGTGGTCTTCATCCAGCCCGAACACAGGATTTTATTATACCCTAAGTATGCATCCATAAAAAACAATAGTTTATGTCTGCTTGTTGCGTCAACTAATTGGTCTATTCAAGGTAAGGGATAACAATCCTTGAAGTAGGATTTATTCAAATCAACATGTTTACCATTTTCTGTTGGGCTTTTTGACTAGCACGGGATTGGCCAACCATTTTAGGTAGAAAACTTCTCTAATGAATCTGTTTTCAAGTAGCCTTTTGACTTCCTCTTTTAGCGCATTAGTTCAAACCTTATTGAACTGCCTTTTCTTTTATCGAATAGGAATGATATTTGGATCTATGTTTAGGGCGTGGCTTATGGTTGTCGGAACTATTCCGATCATATCTGAGTGTATCTAGGCAAACACATCTTTACTAAATTGAAGAAATAAGATAAGTTCCCTTTTGAGCTCGTCATTTAACTCCTTCCTGATCTTTAGTGTTTTAGTCGAATCAAGTGAATCCAGGTTTACTTCTTCTAGGACTTCGGTGGGCTTTATTCTTTCCTGCTCGCCTCTACAGTCTAATTCAGTGATGATTTCCTCGCCATCTAATTCTTCATCTATCGGGTTAGCCTCTTTCCTTTTTCTTTTGGAAAAATTAAATCTTTCCAACATATTCTTAGCCTTTTCAGTTGTCCTTGTCTTCTCATCTTCCTTAGATGGTTGGCTTAGAGGACCATTGTCCAAGGGCTTTTCTATTTATATTTTTATTGATTCATCTTTCCTCAAGTCATAACAAGAAATATTATCCTTTTGCATTGATCGAGGGTAGCAAAAATATCCACCTCGTCTTCTCATCAAATACTTTGGTGACACGAAATCATCTACCTCATCCAGGGATGGTGTCCCAAAGAAAGCATTACAGTAGGAAGGTTAGTCCATTGTGACAAACAAGGTTTCGAAAGTTCTCAAATAAGGTGGAATCCCTATTTGCACTTGAAGCTTAATCTGCCCTACTGGAATGGATTCTTTGTTATTGAACTCGAAAATGGGCTCGAAGCTTGGCTTTATTTTTATTTTTTGGAATTCCCATCTGATCGAAGGCACGCTTAAAGATAACATTCACCGTGCTTCCAGTATCAACTAGAATTTTGGTCACTGTAGAAAGCCCAATCTATGAAGTTATCATTAACGGGTCATTGTGTGGATGGCGAACCCCTCCCAATTCATGTGGGGTTATTGTTAAATTTGGCATCTAAAGTTAATATTTGCGATTTTTAAGTGGTGGCTACTACTAAATAGAAAAGACTCCATCTCTTTCCTCTCTTATTTACCTGTTTCTGGCTCACTTGTTACTCCCAGCTAAATGTGGCCATCCATGAATAATGTCTATTTGATTAATTGGTGGAATAAAATCCTACTGAGAATCATTTTCCACAAAATTCACGGCATTGTTTTGTAGCTTTTGGTTACTCTCTTCAAGATGGGTAGGTTTCTGATTCTCTTTGACAAATTCTTTAAGGCGCCTAGATCAAATCGTATTTTGAATGATTCCAGCTAAGACACGACATTTGTCATTTTGTATCAATTCGGCTTATGGTAGACGCAATATTCTCCTCCCTTTCTTGGCTCAGGGTTATTTCTTGCCTTGTAAGAAGTTATGAAGTTATCTACATCTTTAGCTATAGCAAAAGTATGGGAAATTTGTTCATTTAAAGCCATGTAGTTAGATTTTGGGGTCTCCTTCCATCTTTCTCTCTTGTTCTCATCCCCTCTTGGCTACTTGTTAGGGTGATCAAAGTTAGATCTTCCTGCCTCCTTCTTTTTTGAGACTTTTTCTTAGCATGGTACATCTTATACATACGAATGAATTTGTCAGTTTGGAAATGAAAATCCTGAAGGTCTCTGCAGCCGTGGATATAACGTTCCTTCCAAAAGGGGGTTTACTCAATCAATCCTGAACGTGCTGCCATTAAATTCCTATATCAGTCATGTTCTCTGCTTTTAATGCCTTCATGTTGAATCTTTTCAATATTCATCGAGCAGCTCTCCCAGTCTCTTCTTAACATTGGCATGTACAGTGTAATCAATAGTAGGGTCCTTGCACACATAGAACTATGCTGAAAATTCATAAACGAACTGCTTTCAAGAATTTATGGTTTTTTCCCTGTAATGTCTATACCACTTAGCAGGTGCTCCATGAAAAGTGGTCGAAAAGAGCCTACAACTTACGGCTCCAGAAGCATTGTGAAGGTACATTTGGCTCTCGAAGGCTAGAAGATGATCATCGGGATCGATGATCCCGTTATACCTTAGCGATGGTATCTTGATGTGTGATGGAATTTGGACAGACATTATTCTTCCTATGAAGGAGGCTTCATGAAAATTGTTGTTGACTCTAGGATCAAGGATCCTCTTTCCTTTGATATCAAGCATGTCCTTTGCTATTCTATCAGCTATATCTCTCAAGTTGGCTTCATCATTATGGTAGTCAACCTCTATAAGGCTTGTACTCCTATATGAGATTAAACTTCTCAATTGTTCATTAGACCTTTTTGATAATTCTCCCCGACGATCTACTTTAACCTTGTTATATGCTAGCGATTTTGGAGAGAATGATGCAGCTCCAACCTTTTGGGTTCCTCTTTTCCATGGGGTCATAACAATTTTTTCTTTATCCTTGCTTTTGATCATGGAAGTATTAAAATTTCTCCTTGGAGATTAGACTTCTTCTTTTTTAGCAGGCCTTGTTGTTTTGGAAGACTTCTGTGAAAGGACTTTTTCTAGTAGTTCTAGCATTGCCGCCATTTCTTACTTTAAGTCTTTGCTTTTATCTTCACTTTTTGTTGGCTTTGCTGATTCTAAAGGCTGGCCAGGTTCTACATTCTCTGGATTAAAGCACGGAGTGACGTTGTCTTCTAATGTTGTTTGTTGTATTATCTCCTCATTCGGAACATTAATTCTTTTAGTTCTTGCCATTTTCCTGGAACAAAACTTCAAGTAATTAGTTTCAAGATAAAATTATAAGAATTCGAAGGTTTGAGCCCTCTTTCTAGTGCCAAAATGTTAACCCAAAATTTGGTTTAACATCTATGGAGCCATGCTGAACCAAAACTTAGTTTTACACCCTTGGTTCGGTTAAGGCGATTTCATTTGGTAAGTCATAAGGGCGTCGATAATCCAAGGATTAGTTCAACACCCAAAATTAAGCACAAAATGTGGTTATTCCAAATGGTTCCATGTGGCCTATGGGCTTTTGATTAAGTCATGGAAATGCTTAAAAGTCTTTGTCGCATGTTCAAGTGTAAAAGAGACAAAGTTGCATAGATGTACAGTATTCCATTAATCATTCACTAATGGAAAACATAGGCAACATATTAGCTATAATCCATTGTTCATATGAGAATAGGCTAGATGGTTATTAGGCAAAATAGACATTAATTTGGACAAGGCATTAAGTGGCCTTGTTCAAGGTAAGGTACCAAAAGTCAAGTATAAGTCCAAATATTTGTTATATGCATGTCCATGTTTAATAAGAACCAAATTTACACAATCAAGGTAATAAGGCTATGTTAAGTCATTCTTCCATGTCCTTATTCATAAGTTTCAAAATTTACAAATCAACTCTTGATTTTGTCCCCAAATTGATTTAGGGTTATAATTCTTAAATTTTGGGAATAGAAAAAGAAATTAATTGTCCCTTTTACATTGCTATAGGATCTGTATTTATAGGGGTGGAGTAGGATGATGTGGCTGCCATGCGGCCTTTGGCATCAATAACACATGGTAACTCTTTTTCATTATTGATTTTCAGCAACCTTGATAGTTCATGATACCCTTAGCATCGTTTTGATAATATGTGACAACCTTCTACTAAAACCTATTATCGATATGCGGTAACATGTATTCCTCTTGAAGCCCAAAATCGTTCATAGACTAATGATATACGACATCCTTCTAGATGCCGGTAATCTACAAAATTCCTTCAAAGCAGGCACTTGACATCCCCTTACAATGTTATCATACGACATCTTCCCTTGTGTTGATGATGTTCGACACCCCCATCTTCCCTTGTGTTGATGATGTTCGACACCCCTACCGTATTATTGATTTATGATATCCTTATTACACTACATTTACTCGACGTCCTTGCTGCCTTGACAAAATGCGACATCCTATGCTACATGTTAAAGTACGAAACCAGTTGCCATTTGTGAGTGCTTGGTAAGGACTTGGTATCTCACATAAGCTCAATATCCCCTCATATGTTTGAATATTCAGTATCCTTGAAAAGTTCTGCATTCCTCCTTTGTTCTATGCTCTACAACATTATGTTGTAGAATCTCGATACCCTCTGGCTATAGAAATTCAGTACCTCTTTCAAAGCTATCATCGCGTGCTTCTTGTTAAATTTCGATATCGCCTACTTTCTCTAGTAATTCGATATCACCTTTTAATCTTTGTAGACATTTGAAATCCTCCTGGAAGTCGATACCTTTGTTACATGTTCGATATCCTCGTATCTGATGGCATTATTTACTGTAATTATTCGACATCCTCCCTGCCTCTGTAGGAGCTTGTTAATCTCACTTTTATAGGTTTGAAATGCTTTATTCTTATAAATTTGACATCTTTATAAACCCGATATTGCACTACTAGAAAACACTGCAGTTTCCTATACAAAATTTCCGACGTCTTTCCTACGCCAAAAGGCGGAGCGTAGGGTAGGCGTAGGAAACTGATAGAAAGAGGTAAAGGCGTAGGGAAGACGTAAGGAAATTTTCTACGCTTCTCCTACGCCAAATTCAACACGTAGAAAAAAAATCGAGGCGTAAGTAAGGTGTAGGAAATCGTCTACGCTAAAATGGTACTGTAGAAAAGGCGTAGATAATCTTCTACGCCATTTCCACGCTTTTGTCAATTTTATACAATTCCACATTGACGTAGGAAAGACGTAGAAAATTTCCCACGCCGTCCTTACACATACAAAAAAAAGTTTTTTAGTTTTACGTTAATCACCTTATACTTCCTTCTCCTAGCCTCAGTTTTTCACGAATAAAAAAACCCGATGCTTGAACCAAAAAAACTAGGGTTTCAAAAATCAACGCCTTCTAAATAATCATCGCTACATACTCGGCTATTCCATCAGCCATCGTCGGCTCATCCTTGCCTCCTACGCGATATTTTCTACTGTTGGTTTGAAGTCCTGCTACAGCCTCTTTATACTGCCACTGCTAATTAGGTATGCGAATTTCTTGTTCTGAGTTGTCTAATTTTCTTTGTTCTATTGTTGATTTAGCTCTAGTTTATAAATAAGTTGTAAACTCATAATTATTAATCTGTACTGAATACGTTTTGTTCTTTACATAAATAATAATTACAGCTGCTGAAATGTTAGTACACGGTGTTAATGAAGAAGTGAACCGTGAAGCATTTGATTATTAATGAAAAGAGGATCGAATTGAATTGCTTCAGGTAAAATTACACCCTTTGACATGATTACTTGTGCAAAAAACCGAATCGTATTGGAACATAAACCGTCCATTGTTGAGTCATATGCGTGCGGTGAATGATATATGTCATGAATTTGTTCTAATAATCCGAACATCTGATTTATACACAATATGGAAGTAAATAAGATGTCAAAAGGTGTTAACCAAATGAAATGATTTAACCAAAAGCATTCCAAAACATTTTCCCCCAATGGAATCAATCAAATTTCAGTAAGAATCGCCATTGGCATACAAGTTTCTTCCCGTACTTGTTTACAAACAAAAGGTGGTATAATATTTACACTAGACAAACCTACACCAACTGAATATAGAAGACATCATTTCAAGCTCCCAGCAAGTTTACATTCCCTTGTCTGTACACAAACCGATGCAACTGGTCATATCCAACAAGGACGCCAGCCCCTGCTACTCCAGAAAGCAAATTGGCAATAGCTCCTCTGTATAGAGCAAAGAAACCCTCTTGTTTAACTATCTGTTTCAATGCTTGTACTGCGTTTCTGTACTTGGAAGACTCTCCTGAAGTCAGCATCATTCTTCTACGCAGTGTATCGAAAGGGTACACACAGATGCTCGATGTTGTTGTTACACTCCATCCCAAGGCAAAACTGGCTATGAAGTTTCCCTGTATCATCAGTAAAACACTGTCAAATGTGCATGTAAACTTTTTTCTATATATAATTGAAAAAGAATATTAATGAGATAGTGCATATTTTATGTTAATGGTCCTGCTATGCGACACGACGGAGATGCAAACCTTGTTTGGTACATGAAAGCAATTGTATCCCAAAAGATCTCGATCGGATATTAGAGTGACTAGGGATTAGAATTAATAGTGTCTCTTTAGTCACTTTACCTAGCAAAATCAGTATCCACAACTTAAACTTCCATTATGCATTTCCTTGTTTAGGACTATTTTTTCTTGGGTATTAAAACTCTCACCCACTAAGCATACATGGCCACTTTACAACGTTAATGCCCATATATACATGTTGTTACTACTCATATTTCTGATTGAAAACACTCTTATACAGTTTATAATGATTTTAGAAAACACTCTTATACAGTTTATAATGATTTTACTACTCATATTTCTTATTGAAAACACTCTTATGCAGTTTATAATGATTTTACTTCTCATATTTCTTATTGAAAACACTCTTATACAGTTTATAATGATTTACAGCCTTTAATTATTATTTTACCGAATTTCAGAATTGTACAACATGAGTTACTATGAGTATGTATGCTACTGTGCACTAAAAAAGGTTTTCTAATTTCCATAAGTCCTAAATATTAGAGTAATAAAAGTTAATCCATTATATGTTAATTCTTTTCCATAAGTCAAAAGTCTATATTTACAAATATAGACCTGTTTTTTGTTTTATGGACTTTAAATTTCCTAAAATTAAATATAATTTAATTTATTTCTAATTATGCAGTAAAAGATGGATTATATGAAAGTTCGAACTTGGATGTATGAGCCTGGATGGAAAAGAGGATCAATATCATTGCATTTTAGAAACGGCGTGGAAGCGTTTCTAAAAATGGCGTCTTGTAATAAAACAAAGATGAAAGAAATTCGATGCCCGTGTAAGAAATGCCATTGCATGAAACTTCAAGATTACGAAACTATAACTTTTCACTTGCATAATTATGGTGTTATGCCAAATTATTACATGTGGAGATATCACGGTGAATCGGGGACAAAGCATGATTCGACAGTGGTAGTTGAAGATGCAACCGAAACCATCGATGCTAATTTTGCTGACTATAGTATGGAAGATAGAATGACAGAAATGGTCCATGATGCTGCCGGTCCAAGTTTGTGGACTGATGAACCTGAAGCAGAAGAACTTGACTCGGAAGCTAAAAAGTTTTTTGATTTGTTAAAAGCATCGAAACGACCGCTTTATAAAGGTTGTACAATGACACACTTGTTGGCTACATCTAGGTTAATCACTATAAAATCCGAATACAATGCGTCGGAAAATATGATGAATGCGATTTTAAGTTTGTGTAAAGAAATGCTTCCACCTGACAATGTGCTGGCATGTAATTGGTATTCATTAAAAAAGGAAGTATCTGCATTTGGTTTGCCGTATGAAAAAATTGACACATGCCCAGATGGATGCATGATATATTGGAAGGAAGATCAAAACCTTACGAATTGTAAATTCTGCAATAAAAAAAGATATAAATCTACAAAAACCAATGAAAAAAGTGTACCTTTCACTCGTATGCATTATTTTCCGCTTACACCCAGATTACAAAGGTTATATGCATCTTGTGCTACCGCAAAACACATGTGATGGCACAATGAACGACAACGAGAGGAAGGGATTTTATGTCATCCTTCTGATGGCGAGGCGTGGAAACATTTTGATAAAGTTTATTCGAATTTTGCTAAAGAATCACAAAATGTCCGACTTGGTTTGTGTACGGATGGTTTCGCACCTTTTGCATCGTTCGGAAAACCTTATTCGACATGGCCAGTTATTGTAACACCTTATAATTTACCTCCGTGGATGTGTATGAAGAATTCATACATGTTTTTAACTGTGATTGTTCCTGGACCAAAGAATCTCAAAAACGGAATAGATGTATATTTGCAACCTTTAGTTAATGAGCTGAAAAAACTGTGGATAGATGGCGTTGTTACTTACGACGTGTCAAGGAAAAAAAATTTCAGAATGTTTGCTTCTTTATTATGGACAATAAGTGATTTTCCAGCATATGGGATGCTTTCTGGCTGGAGTACTAGCGGCAAGTTCGCTTGTCCTATCTGTATGGATTCGACTGAATCCTTTCGATTAAAATATGGCGGCAAACAATGTTGGTGGGATCGTCATCGTCGTTTTTTGCATCCAAACGACCGTTTTAGATTTGATAAGAAAAACTTCAGGGAAAATACAACTATTACTTTAGAGCCACCTGACATTCTGAGTAGTGAACAAGTGTACGAGATCGTGCAAGATTATCCTAAAATGCATGAGATAGGAAGAGAGCCAAAAATCCGTGGTAAAGGACAAATTCATAATTGGTGCAAACAAAGTATATTTTGGGAGCTACCATATTGGAAGAATTTGAAACTTCGGCACAATTTGGACGTAATGCATAATGAGAAAAATGTGTTTGAGAACTACTTTAACACAATTATGAATGTTAAGGGAAAAACAAAAGATGATTTAAAGTCAAGGAAGGATATTACATTCTACTGTAATCGTCCTGAACTAAAAATTGATAGTGAACGTCCAAATTTCAAACGTTTAGCTTGTTATGAGTTGGAAAATATTCGTCGTAAAAAAGTATTAGAGTGGGTAGAAAATTTGAAGTTGCCAGATGGAATTGCTTCTAATATGAAACGATGTGTTGACATGAAGGACCTTCAACTATCAGGAATGAAGAGTCACGATTGTCATGTATTTCTTGAGACTCTATTTCCGATAGTTTTTAAGGAGCTATTACCACAAAAGGTTTGGATGCCCATAACTGAGCTTAGCTTAATGTAAAAAGATTTATGTTCGACTACTCTTATTAAAGCTCATTTGGAGAAACTAGAGAAGGATGTACCGAAGTTATTGTGTAAATTGGAAAAAATATTTCCTCCTGGAGTTTTTAATAGCATGGAACATCTACCTGTACATCTACCAACTGAAGCTTTAATGCGAGGACCGGTACAATATGGATGGATGTACCCTTTTGAGAGGTATAGATATATATAACTAAGATGGACTTTTTTTCTTCTTCATATTTTCATCATATCATTATGAGAATGTTATATTTAATATTTCATGTATTCATATTAAGGTATCTTGGTCACCTTAAAAAAAAGGTGAAACAAAAAGCACGCGTTGAAGGTTCAATTTGCCAAGCATACATTACTGAAGAAGCATCCACATTTTTCAATTACTATTTTGAAGACCATATCAAGATTTCTAACAGTGGCCACCGTAATGAGGATGAAATGGATGATTCAGCTGATATATCTCTATCCATATTTCAGAAACGGGGACGTCCATATGGTAAATGGAAAGATGGAGGTTTTCAAACAATTAAAGATTTTACTTTAGCTAAATGAACTGTGCTTCTCAATTGTGAAGAGCTATCAAATCTTATTTGGTATGTAACACAACTTCAATCAATTAAAATGATTTATGTTTTATATTATAAATTTTCCTTGTTAATTTTAATCATCCAACAGTCAATTTGAAGAAGCAAATCCTGATGTTGAGCCCAGTAAAGGATTTGAGAAATGGTTTAAGAAATATGTGAGCATGATTTATTATATATTAATCGCGTTTTATATCATAAATCTTTATAATATTATAATGTATGTGGATTTATTTTAATATGTTGATGATAATGGAATCATTGATGTTTGTTATGCAAAACTTGCATTTGGTCCTATGATGAAGTATAGAAAATGTCCAATTATGTACGTTAACGGCTATAAATTTCACACAACTGAATTTGGAGCAAATAAAACAACTTACAACAGTGGGGTGTGTGTTAAAGGAGGCAACGGGGATGATGATCTAGAAGATTATTATGGCATGTTACAGGAAATAATTGAACTTACTTACTCGATGGCACCAGAGCTTAAAACCTTTTTGTTCAAATGTGAATGGTTCGACAATAGAAAAGATGTAGGAATACGTCGTGCACATAAAGATTATCCACTTATTGAAATAAATCACAAAAGACGATACCAAGGTTATGATCCATTTGTGTTAGCGATGCAAGCGACTCAAGTTTATTATGTACCCTAACCTGCTATGAACAACAATAAAGCGGATTGGTGGGCTGTCGTTAAAACAAAGCCAAGATGGTCATTCAATTCGAACATGATCGTAAGCGAAGATCAACCATATCAGAATGATTTGGACCATAACGGACTACTGCAAATCACTGAAGACATTGACGACATCGGACCACTTCATAATGAAGTATTTGATGGAGTAGAGGTTGACGATGATGTCGAAGTTGATTATGATATCGAAGCTGCTGAAAATGATATTGAAGATGAAAATGTCAAAGTTGATGAATGCGAAGATGAATATGATAGTGTAACTAGTGGAAGTTATGATGATAATGTTGATTGGTAGCATGCTTCCATTAATATACTTGTTTGATTTTTCCACTAGTATGAATTTTTACTTCAAATCAATCTTGTATGCTTAGTTATCTTTGGGTATTTAGTCTTCAGTTCATGTTGTTTTAATTGGTTTGTTGTATATTTAATTCTTCAAATCATATGTATTTCTCTATGTTATAGTACTTGCATTTAACAGGACATGTCTACTCGAGCTGATCGTCATCGTCGTTCCATGAAACGACCCGCTCTACGTCTTTCTAGCAATAACACATCTGCCACAATACAACCTAGTGCATCTCCTATCGGTCAAGATGGATCGGGATCACAGTCAGCAGAGCATCATATCATGTCTCCCGTTGTTCATCCTACTTCCCTTGAAGTTGATGCTACCAATCCATCGACTAATGCATCCGTGTCGGACTCCTCCTCCGTAACAAGGGTCGGAGTTTTCTGGCAAGCCAATGTTGGGTAAGAATTCTTGCAAAATAAGTAATTGATGTTGACTTTGCAAAATAAGTAATTGATGTTGACTTTTGTGACTCTGTTTAATTTACTTTGACTAATTTGAAATAAGCTAGGTGAGAACATAAATATATATTCATGCTTTACATTTATATGTTTCTGATATGAGTTCACTTCCAAGGCTACATCTTATGATATTCGAGTAGGTTTGTTAGCACGGGTTAACGATTTTTGGCCCAATTTTAAAAGTATACCCGATGATGTTAAGAAAGTGATGTTTCAGGAGTTTCTGGTAAAATAATATTAGTGTATTTGTGTTACATCTATTTTTTGGTCATTACATTTTCCACTACATGTACATGAGTCATTTCAATGGACAGATGATGCTTCACCAGCAATTGTGAAGTAGATATGGAATAGAAAAGCAAGTTTGAAGTATCGGGACTGGATTCACAATATGAAAGAGTCAGGCAAGAAGCATCCGAACCTACCCCAGGAGATATACGAGCAGTTTTTGGCATATTGGGAGCTTCCTGAAGTAAAAGCTCAGGCAGAAAAAGCTGCAAACTCTAGGGCTCAAAACCAAAAGCGACATTGTGGTGGTTCGAGATCCTTTGCAGATTATCGAAATGATTTGGTTTGATCTCTAAAATCTTGTTTTAACGTTAATTTACACCAGCTTATCACATTTTTACTCTATTTTTATCTTTATTTTCTAGACCGATGAACTTAATAGGGAGCCAACTACTTGGGAAGTGTATTGTAGGACTCACAAGGTCACTTCGGACAGCGGATCTACCACTAGTGGATGGATTGATGAAGCATCGATGGAATTTGCAGTAAGTGATTCTTATATCTTGGTTTTAATAACTGGTTAATAAAGACTTCTGACATGATAGATTCTAAATAAAATAAAATAAAACCTTATTGCTATTTCTGTATTCCTCCAATATTAAAATACTACTGCTAATAATAATAGCAGTAAGCAGGGGCTGGAGGGATAACTCAAAATGAAACTGCAATTATGGTTGATGCTCTTGATTTATTGATAATACTATCGGAGAGGCAGCAAATTCTTTTTGCCAAAAGTTATTGATATTAATTCAAAATTTGGTAAATATTGGTTGATAATAGTTATAGTACATTCTTTATCAAACATATGTTTTAGTTGTAGAATATGCATGCAGTATGAATGTTTGGTAAATCATTGATATATTAATGTTTTGCATTGTCAATATTTGGAGAACTAGGGTATTTAACAGTATATTTAATACTAGGAATGCATATGTATTGCTGTCTATTTTGATTTACCTGACAGAGTATAATATTAGAGTAGGCAAACAGGGAGTGTTTATATTCCGCATCTTGCTGATACACCATTTTAAGTGCGGGTGTGCTTACAAATTGTGACTTTAATGCTTTAAATGGATAACAAACGTTTGTTGACTGTTTCGATAAAACAACCAAGTAAAACTGTCATAAAGCTGGGTAACTTTAATTATAATTTAAGTCACAAGTGACAGTAACATGTGTTAAGGTTAGAAAGTATAAAAAGAAGCTCCTTTGGAATTTAAGATTGAAAGTTATAATTAAAATTTTATTACCAACTACATATGGTCGTGTGTATTATGGACCACTACAATTTGTAATGTAATCGTCGTACAGACATCACATAACAATTCCTTTTTAGCTTTAAGCAATATAGAAGAAAAGAGTGACGCTTGAATTGCGATGATTCGACCATCTATATCCTATGCAAGGTCCAACAGTAGCACCACACTATATAGTTAGGCTTAATACCTAAGTCATAAATAGGCGGGGCTAAATCAAGTGCACTGTCAATTTGATAAGCAGTTTTTCGTTATAGAAAAAAGACGTCCAAGAATACCTTGTGTAGGATGCAGAACTCACTATTAAAGACAGATACAAGCAGGTTGATCAGTTTAACTATCCTATATTTCAAGAAATTTTTAAGGACCTTTTTTCCTTTGACCACTTCAGTTTTTGAATTTTATATAAGATAATATCAGTGTCTACTCAGTATAATTGACTAGTGTACCATAAAAGACGGAATCTTCACTATTCACATGGGTGAAAACATATTAGTCTGTGATACCAAGCCAGTTCATTTTAAGCATTATCCTAGTTGTCCGAGGATGTCAGTGCAGATAACATTCTCTCGCAGTTATTCCAACAGCGTTTTCTTTAGTATATCCATCATCTCCAGTATCAGCATCCTGTAACTCCTTAAAGTCACTTAACTTTAATTATTCCCTATTTCAAATGGTGTTGAACCTTTCAGATCAGTTGGTATCGACCGGTTTTTCCATTCACATTGGAGTTGCATCATGGTAGTTTAAGTCTACATTATCAGTTTTTCCATTCACTATGGTAGCTATGGTATCAACATTTGCATCATACTGGTCTATTTTATCTGTTATTTTCTGGGCATTCAGACAATCGAGCTAAGAGGTGGATGTTCATTTTATGATGCATGTTGTTGTATCATTATATACAAAATCGACTATTGTTTTGTGATGCATGTTCATTTTCTGTTTTATTATTGTTGTATGCTTATTCATCAATAATTATCCTAATCTAGCTCATATGTTATTATTGGTATTGCCATAATAGTGCACTATTTGCTGTATCATTACAGTTATTCTTCTCATCATTTCTAAAATGAATATCATATATGTGCCATACTTAAATTTGATACATCGTTAAAGTTATTCTTCTCATGATTTCTGAAACTGCACAGTGTGAGCATGTATTTATGTTTTTATTCTTGTATTTGGAAAATCACAAATACAAGCACAATATCAAGCTAGAATTGAAGAATTGAAAAATCAGGGCACATTAATTTCGTATGATGTCGAGGAAGAAGTATTCGACAAGCTTACCGGTGCTATAGCTAAAAGAAAGGACCGTAGGCCATATTATGGCAATATCCCTGGAGTAAGTATTTAAACTTTCAACAAAACATTATTTTAATTAATTTAAAATGCAGAAATTGATGCAATATTTGATAAAATGCAGAAATACAAAGACGCCACTTATAACATCAATATGGGAGAAGCACAGACTAGAGCCAAACTAGAGGAAAATGTGGAGCGTCAAGAAGGGGAGATTCAAATGCTGAAGAAGCAGTATGAACAACTCACCGAGATGCTTCGACAGCGATTTGAGGAAGAGCCGAATGATCGTCGTGAGGGATGAGGGTATTGAAAACTTTTTAATGGTATTTGTATGATGTCATGTATCATGAACATATTATCATATTATTTTAACATGTAGGAACTTGATTAATATTGTTTGACTTTGTAATATGAATGAGATATTTGTTTTTTGAATTAAAGATTAATGGTTTGACGTTAATCTTTTTGTTGGAATGTGTATATATATAAAATAAGTTGATTTTAGTTTCTATTTAATGTGGTGAAATGAAATAGAATAGTAATATATCAAAATTGCTTCAGAAAAGACGTAGGGAAGGCGTAGGTAAATGAAATATTAATGCAGCAAAAAGTCGTATGCATGGCGTAGGAAAAACATTAAAAACACAGGCATAGGTAAACCGTGGATAAATGAATGACGTAGAAAAGACGTAGGAAACGTAATATGTAAGAATGACGTAGGGAAAGCGTAGGAAAACTGGGCGTAGGAAAGACGTAGGTAAACAAATGACGTAGGAAAGACGTAAGCACATATAAATGTCGTAACAAAACTGTAGGTACAATATGGCGTGGGGAAGGCATAAGAAAATTATGGCGTAGGAAAGGCGTAGGAAACAAACCAACATATGGCGTAGGTAGAGCGTAGGTATTTTATTAGCTACGCAAGTTTTACCCACGCCAAAGTTGGCGTAGGGGTTACGTAGTTAATGCATTTACCTACGCCCCGTCTACGCCATTTTGGCGTAGGTAAACCGCAGTTTTCTTGTAGTGTTGCCTGCTTCTACGCTTATAGGTTCGACACCATCTTTTAGATTGCCGAGTTTTGATATCCCTCTTTTCTTTTGCTTCGATATCCTTTGTGGGTTGATACCTTTATGTTGGGCACAACATGTTTCCTTTTATCACTTGATGTACATGTTTGTAGTAACACCGTCTTTCATTGTTTCCAGGTCTTTCTGCTTATTCTCTTAGAAAAATATGTGGATAACAGGCTTGATATAGCAAAATCGATGGCTACTTTACCAAGGAAGGGTTCGGAAGAAGCAAAGCGAACTAACAGTCTACATTAAGATCCAAGCAAACGACAACACAATTATTGTTTCATTATATATCGGCAATTCTATCTACACAGGAAATAAAGAGGAAATGGTCAAGAATTCTAAAGAAGACATAATGAAGACTTTTGAAATGACAGATTTAGGTGCTATGCACTTCTTTTTAAAATTCGAAATAATACAAAAAGAAGATGGAATCTTCATTTCGGAAAAGAAATTCACAGATACACTTCTAAGGAAGTTCAAAATGGAAGGTTGTACGATGGTATCGGCTTCATTAGAGAACAATAAAGCAGTCAACAAAGAAGACGACTCACCAAAAGCATATAAATCATGATTTCGATGTTTAATTGGAAGCCTACTCTATTTAACACTAACAAAACCAGACATTATGGACGTAGTCAATCTCCTATCAAGATTCATGCAAATCCCAACTCATGTACAATTTTGGAGCAGCTAAGAGAATGCTTCGATACTTAGAAGGAACTACAAACTAGAATACGGTATGGAGTCACTAAAGGCTCAAAAGTAATCGGATACACAAATAGCGACTAGGTAGGATCTGTAGATGACAGAAGAAGCACTTCAAGCTATGCATTTACTCTTAGATCAAGAATATATTCTTGAGAATAAAAAAAACAAGCAACAGTTGCACAATCATCAGCAAAAGCAGAGTATATAGCAGTAGTTATGACAAAAAACCAAGCTATTTAGTTAAAGCATACTTGAATATATGAGAGAGTTGAAAGAAAAAGCCATAGAAATCTACATCGACAATAAATTTGATATAGTACAAAAAATCTTGTCTTTCATAGTAGAACCGAACATATAATCATTAAGTATCACTTCACTAGTGAAGCTAAAACCAAAATAGTGATACAACTCAAATACTACATGATTTATAACAGATATATTAATGACTGTACTACGAAGAGGAAGGTTTAAACCACAAGAGAAATTGAAGTCGCACATGTGTACTAAAGGGAAGTATTGAAAAGTAACATATATTTCAAATAGATGTGTATTTAAGAATAGATTGACATGTCCCTTTATATAAAGAATCATATCATTTTAATACAAAGTGTTATGTCCACTCTGGTTAAACTATTTTTTCTAATATATATAGCTATTTTTCAGGACTCTGTTAATTGTATGGTTAAATTAAAGAGTTGTACATCTTCTTACTAGTCACGGGTTATGTATAAATATGTCATTATTCATGGCATAATCAACTCAAGAAAAATACTAAGCAAAGAAGAAGAAAAATATTGTACCTTTCAATAAATTTTTAAACTATTTTTCTACCGAACGCACTTTTTCGTTGTAGGGAAAATATTAGGTCTATAAACGGTCGGATACGGATTGAGATAGTGTCATATCTGTTTCTGTATTCGAAATCATTTTTGGATATCAGATATACGCATCTGTGGATGCGGAATATCCGTGAATGAGGAAGCATTCAGATATTCATAGGATATTCTTCGACCAGTTCACAACTAATAAATCTAAACAGATAAATAGAAATTTTTGATTCATTATAAATCTATTTCGGTACTAATATAAAAAGTAATAAATATGCTAATAAAAATAATTTAAGTAGCACATATTTATTTTTATACATATAGTAAATTTTCTTAGTAAAATTAAATAGTAAATGACAATCATTTTATGTACTTAAATACACAAAATAACTATATTCTTAATAAAACAAGAAGGATAATTATTGGATGGCGATGTGGTCATATGTACATCCACATCAATTTTTCGGATATCGAATAATTTTTCATATTTCAAATACAAATACGGACGGATTTTAAATTGTTTGAGTACTGATTTTTCGATATTAAGTAATAATTAATAACATAGTTTTTCCCTGCAGTAGATGAGACTTGAAGTTGCAGTTGTTGATGTTTCGGTCAGAATTCAGTTTTGCTGTGTGAAGTAACACGTATTGATTGGCACGTCCATTGCTTGCATGTTTGTTATATTATTATTATTACTTGTATGCTTTCAGTAAAAGCCAAACACACCTTACTCTGTTATTCACTGACAGGCATGGTGTCCCTTTCATATACACGTCTACATTTTGGACTGTGTGCGAAGATTGCATTCTGTAAAACAGCCTCAATAATTGAGTTTAATCGGCCATGTTTAATGCCGATTGTCCAAAACGTTTATTTAAATTAAAATCATCAATCAGTGTTCAAGTTACACACATAAGCAGTTCATACAGCAGTTATTCTATTTTCAAATTACCTCATTGTCGTAATCAACTGTCTTCTGGTTTATTTATTTATTTCTTATTTTTATACGTTGATGGGGCAATTCCGATGTGTTGTTTTAAAAGCAAGTATCTGGAAACCTTGTATTTTCATAACTAGTCTAGATCCATTGCACCTGCTGATCTTTATAAGTAACAATAAACTCAGAAGAAACATCACAGAAATGGGGATTGAAGTGGATCCTGCTTTCATCCAAGAACCAATTCACCGGTCCAACCCAGACATCCCCACCTTAGAAGGCATCCCACTCATCGACTTATCCCCTATCCTCACTACTCCTGCTCCACTCACCTCCGGTGACCACATCCGATCTCTTGTTCACCAAGTGGGCTCCGCCTGCAAGTTATGGGGCTTCTTCCAAGTCATCAACCATGGCGTCCCCGTTCAAACGCTTGACAAAGTACAACAAAAGGCAAAAGAGTTCTTCGCACTTCCTTTAGATGAAAAGAGACGCGTCAGAAGAGACAAAGACAGCTTCATGGGTTACCATGACGCCGAACACACAAAAAATGTCAGGGACTGGAAGGAAGTTTTCGATTTTGCCGCTAGGGAGCCTGTGCTTCTCTCTGACAACAGAGTCGTCCATAATCGCTGGCCAGAGTTCCCACTTGATATGAAGTAACAACACTTGTCTAGCTCCAAAAGATCTTAATTTGCTATCTGCTTTTGACAGAATTAACGAGCTACGTACTCTCTTTCTTTACAGGGATGTGTGTACGGAGTACAAGGATGCCGTTGAAGTGCTAGCATTCAAGATACTAGAGCTTATCTCGCTGTCTTTAAATCTACCTGCTAAACGGTTAAACGGGTATTTTAATAACCCGGTTAGTACAGTGCGGCTAAACTATTACCCTGCATGCCCGAACCCGGAGCTAGCTCTTGGTACAGGGCGGCACAAGGATCAAGCTGCTATAACCATACTCTCCCAGGATGAAGTTGGAGGGTTAGATGTTAGGAGGAAGTCGGATGGTGGGTGGGTTCGGGTCAAGCCCATTCCAAATTCTTATGTTATCAATATTGGAGATTGTATGCAGGTATATGGTTTTACCTTTTGCCATCGTTTGTTTTTCTTTTTTGGTTCAGTGTTACGGTGAAATATGCATTATTTCAGATTTGGAGCAATGATAAGTACGAGAGTGTAGAGCATAGAGTCTCTGTGAACTCGACGAAAGAAAGATTTTCGATTCCTTTCTTCATGCATCCGTCGTATGATGTGACGGTGAAGCCTGTTGAGGATTTGATAAGTGAAGATGAACCAGCTAAGTATAATGAGTTTAGTTGGGGGGAGTTTTACATACTAAGAAAGAACAGTAACTTTCAGAAGCTTGGAGTTGAAAATTTTCAGATTAGTTATTACAGAAAAGAAGAGTTTAAAACTTGATGTACATTGATGTTTGATCAAATCAAAGTGTGTGGTTAGCTTGTACGATAAATAAAAGTCGCTTATCTTTACTGCTAATCTTTACTGCTAATAACGATAGTTCAATTAACATAAAATCAACCATGTCTTTCTGCAATTCTCATTTTACCCTTCCAGTCTTTCGGTCCCCCTTTCCCTCCTTTCTCGCCTCTACCTGCTTGACCATGACTAAAAAAATCCTGACAGAAGCCATTCCAGATCAAGGCGATTTCGCACCGAACATCCTTCCAACGTCTGCCGCAAAAACTAGGGTTGCTTTCTCAAGCTTCGGCTCTGACGATTTCGCACCGAACACCCTTCCAACGTCTGCCGCAAAAACTAGACATACTTCGGAGCATTGTGAATTGGAGGACTGCTGCACCTACTATCTGAATCTGAATCTGTCGTGGATAGATGATGTCGGGTTATTGGTTGATGTTTGCTTTTACTCACCTCAGATTTGATTGCTTGAAGTTGCTGTCCTAGGATGAATAAAATTGTACACAACTCAACTTAAAAAGTAATAACACTAATTTGATTATAATTTACTGACATTTATGCTCGAAAAACCATGCTTATTTTGGCATGAGTTCTAAGTGATAGTAGTTTATACATACGTTATCATGCACATAATAGCATGGTGGAAGGTACTAAAGTTTTCTTCTCGATTCACTCATTCTTAGCATAATTCTATTATCTTTGTTTGTTTACTTATCATGATAGCTAGATATTCTCTGTTGATCATCTACAGTTTGAGGATTTTAGTTTTTACTTAGAATTTTTGGTTATAAAAAAAATGTATGCTATGAAATTCATTTTTTTTTTCACTGCAGTAGTTTCAATATTTAATTTTATGCAACTATTTTGTTGATCATGGTACCTGTTTTGTTGCATGAACCTTAACACAGTTTAATTGTTTCAAAAATTCTGTCGTTGAAAATATCAACTGTGGTTGTAAATCTACCTACTGAGTTCTATGCCGATATTGTTACAGTTCATCATTACAATACTATATGCACATAAAACAAACAGATCGGGGATAATTGAGAAAAAACATTTGTGTAGTGTTTTACAAGTTCTTTTATGACATCTTCATGCTTTGTCTGAACGACTGTTTTTTGTAGTTTACATGCAACCCGTCTTCCATTGTTTTACGATTATTGGCAAAAAAAAACCTTTAGGTATATGCCCTTTTTGTGGTTTACATGCAACATAGCTCATGCTAGGATATTGATGAATGTCTAATGTATTTCTTTGTTATTTTTATATCTTTAACATATACAGTTGCCTGGGATAAAGTTAATAGGAATAGAACAACAATTGAATGTACATGAAGGAAAACTTTGGGATTTACATCAGTACAAAGGAATTTTAAAAACAAACTGTGTATTGTGTCTTGGACGCATGCAGTCTTTGACTGTAATTGTAGCCTTGCTGCTAAAATGTCTAACCACATTTAGCTGTCTTGATAACTACATTACCTTTGTTAGTGAATATGCTTAGTGAAATATTAGAGAGACTAAATATACAGATGTAATTTGTCAAATGTTGGGTTTCCCTGTTTCTACTTTTTCATTTGTTATTCACAAAAACCACAAATTCATCACCCTTTTAAAACCAATCAAGCATAAGTGAAGTAGCAAACGACGAAGTTAGGATGGAATTTACCCGTAGGAAAAGAACTATTAAGTGCAAGTAATGATGTCTTGATTTATTACTCGAATGATATATCATGACACTAAATTTTCTGACTCATTTGTAAATGCAGATAAACAATCAAGCTCAATCATCACTAATCAAATATACACGTCAATCTTAGGTAATATATCGCTGATTTATTTTAATTCCTTCGAATTTTGAGTTGTATCTGCATTGTGCTATAACTTAATTCAGGGTTAGTTCTTTATCTGTCGATAATTATTAATAGCTTTCGGCTTTAATTTTAAATTATTAATAGCATTTCATCCAAAAAATGTTCAAATATAGCACATAAATGCATACGCACACATACACACGTGTGTGTGCACGCGCGCATATTATATATATATATATATATATATATATATATATATATATAAGATGATACTCCTTAATCAATGATATTATAAGAAATTGCAAAGAACACAGAAAATTGCATTTGGTTAAATTAAGAAATAAATATAATTTTTAGTTGAAAATAAACTTTGAATACTATTTTAAAAAATACAACAACAAATTAAAGTCTTTAGTCCCAAAAGGCTTTAATTTATTTTAGAAAGTACAACGACAACACATCCCTTGGATGCAAAGTTATGCGTACAAGAGAAAGAAGTGAAGTGCTGTCGAAATTAAAGCATTTAGTCCCAAAATGCTTTAATTTGTTTTAGACAGAAGTGAGGTGTTGTACACATTTTTACAAAGGTGTTTGGACATCAGCAAACAAGGCAACCAAATATCTTTCATTCATCGAAAACAGCTATAATTATTTTAACGTACATCCTTTTTTACACTCGACTATATAATACAAGAGTTGGGATTAAAAACTCTAGGATAGTACTTACATTTGATACATCTACTAATAGATGCGTTAAAAAGGATATTTATTTGTAACTGAAAACAAAAAAAAAATTTACAAACTTACGCATGGATTATTACCTTAAAAACAAATTTCACATAAATATATAATCACAACAATACTTTAGAAACAATACTTTATATAAAAAGACAAATTTTGTTCAATAACGCACTAATTGGAATAAAAGCTTTTGAACTGAACATAAGTGGTATTATTTGTAAAATAGCTTGAAATTTGAGAGATTATTAAGGATATTTTTCTACGCCGAGTTTAACTTCTACTGTATGCTAAACCATTGAAAATACTTTGAAGTAGGATTTATAAACATTATATAAATATTTTCTTACCAGGAATGGTTATGTTATTATCTCAAATTAAGTAAATACCATAATTTACTTAACAATTAGTTCTTACACAATAATGGTTTATAATCTTTACTTTTTCCTAAATTAAACAAAGTAAATGTTCTATTTTTAGGGTCAAACAATTTTAATCTTGAATCTATGCATTTCACTATCAAACTATGGAAGTTAATTAACTTTCTGAATCAAAACCATGTAGAAGTCCTAGAATAATCGAAAAAGTTCAACTTCAAGCAATGGAAGCCAACGAAGTTGTTCACTTACACAGGACAACGAATACCAATAGAATTCAACACAACCCAATGGAATCAAACTACAGTTCTCAATTACCACCCCGTAGAAGTCTAAGAATCCTTGAAAGAAACCAACGTCAAGCAGGAACATCTAATCAATCACCATCTTTGATACTTCGTAGAAGCCCTAGAATCATTGAGAAAGCTCAAAAACAAGCATTATTAGATGCTCAAATCAAGGCAGAAAGAAAAAGACAACGTCGATCTGAATTAAATGCAGAACAAAGGGCTCAACAATTAGAGCGTCGTAACATTTATGATAGAACGAAAAGAAATTCAATGACAGAAGCTGAAAAAGAAGCAAAAAGAAAGCAAGTTCGCTCTAATTATCATATTAGAAAATCCAGAAGATGTGAAGAAAATATCAATGATTACGAATCACAAACAAGCACAGATAGTTCCTTTTCTTTACCTTGCACTCGAAATATAGAAGGTATTACTAAGAAAACCATTTACTATAATTCTTTATTATATTTATATTAAATATAATAAAATTTTATTTGAATTTCATGTTAATAAATACTTATAAATTTTATTTATCAATAATTTGTGTAGATCAACATTTCGATGGGTTAGTGAACAATGAAGATGAACAAAACACTAATACACCATCTTTTGAACAAAGATACAACATCAATAGAAACACAACACATAGAGTTACTCAACCATGTCGAAGTGCTACAGCAAGACATAATTGTGCAAGAAGCTTTATAGATCATTCTGGTTTTCAAAGATTCTATTTGCCACAATCAAGAATATGCAGACATTGTCAAGCAAAACTCTTTCACCGAGAATCAAATAACTTCTGTTGTCTAAATGGAAAAATCATTTTACAATCAATTTCTTCACCCAATGAGATCTTCAATTTGTACATTGACCAATCAAATGAAGGAAAAGAATTCCGAAAAAACATACGAGCTTATAACCACATGTTTGCATTTACATCGATGGGAGTTCATGTTGACGAGAACTTGGCTACCGGTAAAGATGGAGTATACACATTTCGAGCTCAAGGAAGTATCTATCATAAAATAGGTAGTTCGGTACCTACATCTGATAATCGTCCAAGATTTCTACAACTTTATATTTACGATACAGAGAACGAAATTGATAACCGATTGGCTGAAAATAATACTTTGAGTCGAGATATCGTGGATAAATTACAAAAACTCTTAGTACACATAATAGATTTGCAGTTGTATTTCGACAACTTGGACTAAAACCAAATATCCAACATTGTAAATTGGTCATAAAAGAACAATCTTCAAATCAAAAACAATATACTCTCCCAACTTCTTCACAAATTGCTGGAATTTGGGTTGAAGGAGCTAAAAATGAAGAAATACATGAAAGAGATATTGTAGTTGAGACAAACTATGGCCAACTCATAACCGTTCCTGAAACAGCTGGTTATTATGATCCATTGCAATATCCACTTTTATTACCATATGGAAGTTACGGATGTGATATAAATAGTCAGGATGAAAATGGCAATAAATTTTCATGTCGTGAGTATTATGCTAATATTCTACAGGTATATACAATTTAATATATAACACGTTTTATATATTTATATTTTTTACTTCTTAATATTCATCAATATCTAATGTTCTTTTATAGATTTGAGAAAATGATAAATCGCTTTTTCTTCGAGGCGGACGATTGTTTCAACAATACGTGGTTGATAACTATGTTAAGATAGATACCAGCAGGCTAAGATGGTATAGGAGTAATCAAAAAACCATTAGAGCTGAAATGTACCAATGATTACAAGATGCTTTAAACGCTGGGGAAAATGATGCAAGTGCGTAGTTTGTGAATTTGAAAACCCGCTCTTATATTAAGTACATTTTTATACCTTTACGTAATTAAATTTCATATTTATGAAGTTTTTAACAAATTCTCTTATCTAGGTAATGTTGGAACACGGACAATACTACCTTCTTCTTATATTGGTTGTCCACGTGATATGTATCAACGATATCAAGATGCAATGGCTTTAGTAAATAAGTATGGCAAACCCGCTTTATTCATTACAATGACATGCAATCCACTTTGTTGTGCAAAAATTGCACAAATGGGAAAAAACAATAAACATGATCTAGATTTGCCAATTTGAACATCACTTAATCTAGCAGCAATTATTTTATTACTCTAAATAAATAACAAATAACTATAAAGAAGAAAAGAGATACACAATATTTATACTGGTTCCACTATCATCAAAATAGTGTACGTCCAGTCCAAAGAAGAGAGATTTTATTCCACATGAGTGAGTTACAAGAGATTACAAGATAAGAGTTTACATACCAAAGCCCTAAATTAGGGATAAAAAGAAGAGACACTCTATCTGGAGATCACTGGCTGAATGCTAGGATGGGTCTACAATAAAGTCTACCCTCAATATATAGCCAATGTAATTTCATGCGAGTCATCAATCAAATTACCAATATTTGGTAAGAAGATAATGGAGGCAAATTACAATGGTAACAAATCGTGCAAACATAGCAAATAATTCACTCATTCCAAAGATGGAAGAAAATAATCCCAAAGCAATGCTATTCGAAGAAAGAAATAATACGCATATATATTATTCCATAACATGCGCATGCATATATTTCCTTGTCACCTCATTTAAATGCAATCCCATAATTTATGCATTTCCATAATGAACAAACGTGATTACTTTCCTTCTTGCATATTTGTTTCCTTCTATTTGTGATTTTGTATCACCAAAATTTAACACACTTTGGGATGAAATTGTTAGCGAATTGCTACCCGGTCAAGACCCCCAAGACAGACCGGATTTGACGACAAGGATATTTCTTGCAAAATACAAGGAATTAAAAAAAAGATATTTTTTACTGAATGAGCACTTGGAAAAGTAGCTGCTCACGTCCATGTGATTGAATTTCAAAAAAGAGGTTTACCACATGTTCATATGCTAATTATCTTCAAAGATGAAGACAAATTGACTAACCCGGATGAATATGATGAAATTGTTAGAGCAGAAATACCAGATTCTAACGAAGAATCAGAGTTACATGTGGCAGTAATGAAGTGGATGATTCATGGACCATGTGGTACTCAAAATCGAAATTGTCCTTGCATGAAAAACGGTAGTTGCAAAAGAGAGTATCCAAAACAATTTTCAAATGTGACCATTCAAGGCACAGATTCATACCCAATTTACAGAAGACGTGATATTGGAAAATCTATTCCTATTGATAGGAATGAAAAGTTGATGGTAGATAACAGCTGGGTTGTACCTTACAATCCTTGGTTACTACGTAAATATAACTGTTTCAATGTAGAGATATGTAGTAGTATAAAAAGTGTTAAATATCTTTACAAATATGTCTACAAAGGTTCAGACCGCGTTTCAATGCAAGTTCGGCCTGGACCTAACTATGATGAGATACAACAATTTATAGATGCAAGGTGGATTTCTGCTCCAGAAGCATTGTGGAAGATTTTTAGGTTCTCTCTTAGCAAGATATATCCATCAGTTGAACGTCTTCAAATACATCTTCCAAATAAACAAAGTGTTATGTTTTCCAATGATCAAACCATCAATGAAGTTTTGGCCGATGAAAGCAACCTACACACAATGCTGATAGAGTTTTTCTATACAAATTCAATTGATGAACAGGCAAGACAACTTTTATATCGTGAATTTCCAGAGCACTATTGTTGGATTAAAAATGAAAAAAAAATGTAAAAGAATAGTATCTAATGTAAGGGTGATTGGTAGAATATACACAGTCCTACCTACAGAAGGAGAACGTTTTTTCTTGAGAATACTTTTGAATCATATTAGAGGACCGACTTCTTTTAATGATTTACTTACAGTTGACGAAGTTAGAAGTCGAACATTTAAAGAAGCCACTGAGAAAAGAGGGCTTTTAGAAAACGATGATAGCATTAAAGAATGTTTGACCGAAGCCTCAAGTACAAAGATGCCAGTTTCTTTGAGAGCGTTATTTGTTACTATCTTGGTTTTCAGCAATCCATCAAGTGTGCGAAGGTTATGGGATGATTTTTTCGATCATATGGTAGAAGACTGCCGAAATTCAAGTACTACTAACCAAATGCTTCTAACAAATCATCTTTTGAAAGATTTAAACATGTTACTTCTCTAACACAACAAAAGCACAACTGATTATGATTTTCCAAATATCTCAAGAGCATATGATTGTGATGAATGTGATAAAATTTCAGAGCTAATAGAAGAAGAGTTAGTGATTCCTATTTCCGAGGATGATTTACTAGCTATTGAAAAATTGAATGAGGAACAATTGAAGGCCTACAATACAATTATGAATGCAATTGTAAAAAAAGAAAAATATTTGTTTTTTATAGATGGTCCTGGAGGGATGGGAAAAACATATTTATACCGTGTTATTCTGTCAACGGTTAGAAAAGATGGTGGTATTGCAATTGCAACAGCTACATCTGGTATCGCTGCAACTATACTACCTGGTGGAAGAACTGCACATTCAAGATTTAAACTTCCATTACAACCAAAACCGACATCAACATGCTCAATAAGCAAACGGTCAAAATTAGCAAAACTTTTAAAACAGTCAACTGTTCTTATGTGGGATGAAGCTACAATGGTACATCGTTATGCTTTTGAGGCATTTGATAGAACTATGAGAGATATAATGGATGTAGATGAACCATTTGGAGGTAAAATCCTTATTATGGGAGGAGATTTTCTACAAGTATTGCTAGTTGTGCCTAAAGCTACAAGAAATGAAGCGATTAATGCATGCATCATTAGATCACTTTTATGGGAAAAATTCAAAATTTTGCATTTAAAGAAAAACATGCGAGCAGCAAATGATATCGCATATTCAAAATTTCTAATTCAAATTGGAGATGGTACCGAACCTTCAACCAATGAAGAAATGATTCAACTACCAACAAATATGGTCATAACATCAAAAAATGATGTTAATCCACTGTCAAAGTTGATAGATACAATTTTTCCCAACTTATCAAAAAATGCATTCGACAAAGAGTACATAGTTAATAGAGCATTAATTACACCACTAAATGAATATGTCGACAAGCTCAATGAACATGTACTCAATATATTTCCTGGAAATGAAATCATTTACTATTCACATGATGTAGTAGAAGACGATGCTCGCAATTTATACCAACAAGAATTTCTAAACTCAATCACTCCTGGCGGGCTACCTCCACATTGTTTAAAATTGAAGCTTGGAGCACCGATAATGTTGTTAAGAAATTTGAATCCGAAAATTGGATTATGCAATGGAACAAGGCTTATATGTAAACAACTCAATAAAAATTACATTGATGCTGAAATCATCACTGGACATTATGTTGGTACTAGAGTTTTCATTCCAAGAATCCACTAAAGCCACCTGAAAATTTGAATCTACCATTTGTGTTAATACGGAAACAATTTCCAATTCGTTTGTACTTCACTATAAATAAGGCACAAGGGCAAACGATAAAAAATACCGGTATTTTTCTACCTGAGCATGTATTTGGTCATGGACAACTATATGTGGCACTTTCACGAGGAGTTTCAAGCGCTAATACCAAGGTGTTGGTAGAAAAGGGACATGTTGTTGGGCGAACCAGAACTTTCACTAAAAATATTGTCTACAAAGATGTTTTACTGACTGGCTAGGAATAAAGGTACTTAATTTGATCTTCATCTACATACATCATCAACTTTCCAAGGTACATCTTCGCTGTATTTACCTCTTCTTTTACGCTACATACAGGTGAATCGATAGTATATGGACTAGAGAAATTTCATCTAAACATTTCCACAGCTTCTAGGATTTTTTGTGTCTTTGAATTTATAGTATATGATGCAATGGAGAAGTTATGGGCACGTCATCAACTTTTTCTTTCTAATTACAGTAAAAGGTTCATTCATGATTACAGTAAAATGTTTTATCTTCATTGTTTTAGATACTCTTATGGGGACCTTATTGAATTTTATCATTAATTGCTTCTTATATTGGATCCTCTAAACATGTGTTTCCAAAAAAATTTAATAGAGATAATATATTTTAAGTCATTGCTATTTTAACGTCATTAATAACAACCAATTATTGAGTTGCCTTGCAGAATTTTGAAATAGTGAAAAACCCGTCAATTACTGAGTTGCCCCTTGTCGGAAAATAAATCCAAAATTAATCTCCCACGCAGTGGCACCAATTGGTGCCTTCAGGGCACCATGCAATGCCACTGCGTGGTGGACATAAAATTTGAAAAAAAAAGAAGTAAAACATAAATGAAGCAAAAAAAATTAAAGGGGTATATTTGTCATGAAAGTTTTTGTGAATACAGAGGGCAACTTAGTATGTATCACAAGGAAAATTGTTCATTGTATATATATATGCTAATATATCAACCCAATGACGTAATGCCGAAAGAGACAGTGGAAACAAATCAAGTTCCCAACAACAAGAATGCTGGGATTGTCCCTAATAACCAGGTATACATTATTGTTGCTTATTGTATATCCACTCAACCTGTTATTACCACACTGTATATGCCGAAAGAGACATTTAATGTAGCATTGTCTAGCTTAAAAGTTGCTATATTTTGATATGTTTACAAATTTATGTTTTTTCATAATTTATTCACCTATCCATCTCACTGTATTCTTCTTTTGTAGTATAGAAAGCTTGAAAGATGGCTTAAAAAACCAAGCTTTTCAACACAACATATTTGGCTCATTCACTTCTTTATGGAACTCTGGCAATTAGCATACTAAGGTATCTTAGCAAAGGGAAAGACTATTGTTACTTGTGGTAAGCATATTTTCATATTTTACTATTGATTACAAAATTTGAATTCACTTTTACTTCTTAATCTGTTCATTGACGGTTTTGGGCATTTATACTACATTAACAGTAAATTTACGTACTATGATGTTTGATTCATCAATTCATGCATCTAAATAAGAAAAGGAAACTAAAGGCTGTTAAGTCAAGGACTACAAGTCATGGCCCAATGACTGTTGGCTATATTCGATGATATGAAAACAACATAGAAATATACATGTTAAAAAAAATTCTATACATAGACATTTTGGCTCAGTTTCAATTATCTGTTCAATTTTGGTTCTTTTTTGATGCATTTGAACAGGCTAATAAAGTAGTAATTAGCCAATAACCAGTTAATATATGATGGATCAAGCAAGTTGTTGAGTATGCTAAAAGTTACTAATACGGTAAAATGATATTATGTATATTTTCTTGGTTTGACATGAAAATGAATAAGTTCCTATGAGAAGAAATAGTTATGGATATGTATAGAATATAGAGTTATTATTATTAATAAATATCTTGGTTTTTCCATGGTGCTATTTATCCAAAATTAAATAGACATGATGGGTTAGTTTCAATAAATCATACCGATTACAAATTACAATGACCAAAAAAATTTTCTGATTACTTGAGGAATTTGTATTGTTGATCTTAGAAACAATAAAATTAAACCTATTAAATACTTGGCTTCCTACTTTTTCATAACGTTTATGTATTTGTGTTTTCAAAAGACAAATATTTGGTTAGAGCATATGATTTGGTTGTCATGTCAAATAACGGTTCTGTCCTTAGAGTTTAGTGTCACAATTCCTTATTTAGTTTTATGTAACAATTTATCTTCGACAAAGTCCAGCCCGCCTACGCCATACTGTCAACCCGGCCTGCTTCATTTAGAGATAATGTATACAGCTACCCCACTTCGTTAGTCATTACGATCATTATGTTCATTTAGAGAGAGTTTGAGTATGACCTATAAAGTTCCCGAGTTTGTGCCTGAATTTAATTGCATCGGTGGACAACAGATTGTTACTATTTAGGTTCGACTTTATCTAGATAAAGGCAATGTCGAATGGTTTGATGCAACATAATAAGGTTAATGTGGATGATAATAGGATATCATATGTGTGGTTTCAGAAATTGAGTCCGTTTATTGGTCGGATGGCACGGTAGAGATATCTGATCACCATAAAATTTATTTGCATACAAAAGGGTAATTGTCGGAAGATCCAAATAAATAGAGTATAGTGCAGAACTGTGCATATTTGTGTTTGCTCTGCCTAGGTACAAATTGATTCTGAAGAACTGCTGATAATCAAAATAAGGGAGTCTCTTCTTGAAGCATTGACAGAGCATGTTAAGTGTAACCATGAAGTCCTTCCTTGGTTACATATGATTGAAAACTGTTTGAATTTCTTAAGCTACATTGATGATTCCATGCATGTAATTATATGGTGATTGAGAATGTGAGGTTGTAGAACAATGATTTGAATAATGTATGCACATAATACTATTATATTTTTGCAGGGTACCTGAAAACTTAAAAAAAAATTGTTGTCAATGACAAGGATATAGAAAACTGTCCCCAACGTTAGTTAAACAACTATATTTTTGCTGTTTGGTACATAAAATGTTTGTATTTTTAACATCATACAATTTGTTTTTTGTCTTTAACTATGAACTATTTTTTATTTTTTATTTTTTTATTGTAATATGATAATATTATGGACTTTGGAACTTCCATAGTATATAAAACTCTACTGTTTATACCGTGTCTTTATTTTATTTATATGAATATAACATCGTTAGCGTATATTAGTGTCATTATTGTTTATAAAGTTTGTATATGTTTTGTTATAATTTTCAAATGCATATTACTAAAATGGTAACAAATACTAACACAAAGTATAGCATGAATTTAGTGACATTTTAATTCTTTGCATTTGCAGGTTTATGGATTGATGCTTTTGCCATTTGCAGCTGTTTTTTTTTTGTTATTCTATTTGCAGGTGTGCATGAATTTAGTGATTGTGTAAACCAAAGCATAGCATGAATTAGTGCTAAAACATGTTACATTTGCAAGTGTGTATGGGCTGACTTTGTGGGCATTTGCAGCTATTCGAAGGTTTTTAAGTTGCTTTGTTTCTTTTATATAATGATGGTTTGTTTCATCAATATAATGAGGTCAAAAGAAAAAAAATCTAATGTTGAAGTTTATTATTATATGTATGTACTAAACTTAGGAACTTCAATGTTCCTTTCTGTGTTGTCAGTAGGAACTATTTAATGAACCTGAAGATTACTTTCAATCTAAACTTCATTTTAGCTAGATGCTAATACATCCTTCTTTCGAATTACATAAGCTTACAGTGATGTTCAACTATGGGTTTTCAAATATAGGAAATGTGATACATTAAATCTTTCTTCTACTTATATGCCTTCGTTTGCTTTAAAAATCATTTATTTAAGCTCAGCCATGATTTACCACCGTTCCTACCAAGTAGAGCTTTATTTTTTATGTATTGCTGCTCTGTACCAGTAGCAACCTGGCGCTGCTTGCAGCAGCCTGCTGTCGCTGCCTTACAGGCAGCATTATTATTTTTATTTTATTTTCACAGCCTCTACTTCTGAAAGTTCAAAACTCGAAGAGTTTATAGCATCATCCTATCACACAATATGAAACTTAGGATGCGTATTTTTTTTCAAATGAAAGGGGCTTATGAAAGAGACAAACGAAAGGGGCTAGAAAATGGTAAATTCCCGAAAGGGGAAAGCGTTCTTTTTACGAAAGGGGCAAAATAGGTATTTATATTATTATTTTATTTATGTTAATTAAATTTCAATAAAATAGATATATACCGGATACATAATACATTATACCGAATACATAGTTCAGAATTCAAAACGCAGAATACAAAATATGAAATACAAAGTAGTATCTACAAATACAAACTACAAAATGAAGAATGCGTAATAAAAAATACAGACATTTCTTAATGAAGCATGCTGAACTGTAATTTATAACCTGCAATATATTAGTTGTTTGATACATTTTTTTTTCAAATAGGTCGGGTCGGGTCTGACCTATTTAATCATGGGTTGGGTCAGGTTAATCCATTTGCCAAATGGGTTAAACAGGTTGAGTTTAATTTTGTTTTAAACGAGTTGGGTAAAATCATATAGGACCTGAAGAACATGAAGTTATTGTGTGTAGGAGGCCTCCTCATCTTGGAGGCAATGAGCTTTGTTGACCTGACATAATTGGGGGTTTTTAATGTTTGATTATAATTTTAATGTTTGAGCGTTGTTGATGCTCTAAGATAGCTTTAGCGAAAGTACTCGCCTTGAAGTGGAGATTTGGTAATGTAGCCTCACCAACTGCGTAAAGAAGTAGAAGCGGCCTGACCAACTGCAGAGCTTCTTTAGTATGCTCCAAATGAAGGTTAGAGGAAATGCTTGCCAAGGTGGAGATCTGTTAGGTGTGTCTCGCATTTGAGAGTGCGTAGGTGAACGTTAAGTCCCACATTGTAAGAAATATGATGCATAACATGGTATATAAGTGGAATTGGTGGCATGTAATGTTGAAAATTCCTTTTGTTACAAATAAGTGTTGGCAAGACCATGTATGTGCCTGTTCCAGAAGGTGGTGAAAGGGATGTTCAATCGGGACGCTAGCACATCGTAAACCTTCATTAAGGTAGCGTCATTTCAGAACAATGAAGCGTGCATTTATGGGAACGCGTTGGAGTGCCGAAACACAACATGCATTCATTTTGAATAGTGTTGCAATTCCATTTGCTTGAGGAAGAATTAGCCTGCCAAATAAAATTTAACTTCCTAACCTTATGCAAATTATGGTATCATAAGGTTAAAGTAAAAACATCTTTGATTCAAACTTTGAATTTTTTTAATCAACTAACGTGTAAACTTTTCACAATCACAAATTTAACAAAAATATTAACGAGTATATTCAACAAAATATGAATTTAAAAAAGAAAAAAATACAACGTAAATGATATATGAGAGACTACTGACCATGGAGCACTAAAAAGGACGGAGCTGGTGATCTAGCAACAAGACATTGTGATTAGATGCAAGCCCACCTGGGCGTGCATATATACTCGTATGCAAATTGGAGATTTCGATTACGCAGAGCATAAGAGCGCTAAGAGCAACTCAACCACTAAAGGCTTAATATTCAATTTCTAAGTGTTAAGCACTTAATATTCTGAGATTTAACCAACCACCAGACGTCTATTTAATAGACGTTTAAATATAAACGATTATTAAATAGACATTTAATGTTCAAACGTTTATTTAATAGGGGTCTGAACTTCGAAAGTCTAAATAAATGTCTGAAAAAGACACATTGAATTTAGAACACCTATTTAATAGACGTCTAATTGTTGGACGTCTATTAAATAGATGTCCAAACAGAAGTTCAAAATTTGAGCGCATATTAAATAGACGACTAGAACCAAATTTAGGATCTTGAATTGATCCTTGAATATTATACGTTATATCACATGTAATTGCTTTTGTTGGTGATGTTTACTTCTGATTTGTTTAATATTAAAGCTTAGTTTATTGCTATTGGAGTTGCTTTAATAAAGAGCAAAATAATGAAATACTGGATTTGCACAAATCCAAACATACTTATTATTTAAATATTTATTTGAGATATTTCTATCTGGTGAATTCTTGGCCATCCTCCTGAGTTTAATTTTGCCCTTTATTTCAAATTTCTCAAAAACTTGTGTTTCATGTCTCGATGATTTAACTGTCTCATACTTTTTCATTACCTTTTCTTATTGTCATTATTTCTTAAAAGAAATACCAATGGACTTATTATGTTTTATAATTTATCTTTTCACTATACATCTTAAAAGAAATACCAGCATATATATCACATATTTATCATCGTCTAATTTTTCCACTTCCATTTCGTTTTCTCCCAATATATCTCTTCTCCTTTCCTGTTTTTTATGTATGCTACAATTCAAAAACCATTCCATTCCCAATCTAAATCAAATTAAAATTTCTTAATAAATAATTTTCAATATCACCTGAAAAACCAATTGTTAGTCAATTTATTAAAAAAAAACTAACGTACCTAGAATTGATTGAATTCATCAATATTTTTTGCTTCGTATTCATCTTGAATTATTTATAATTTTATTCATATTTTATAGCTATTGTTTTCCTACCAATTACTTTCAGTATTATTGTTTTTATGGAAAAAAATAATCTAAAGACTTCCAATAAACTTAACTTACTGTTTCGATCGAGCTTGATTAAAAGGTTGCAGATTTATTATTATATGTCTTCTCATTTAATTTGGTATTGAATTTGATGTTTTTATTCTAATTTCTAATTTGCAGTTTTAATTTTATTCTCAAATTTTGTATAATGATTGACTTTCATTTGATTTTTTTGGTATAGTTTTGCATTTATTTAATCCATTTGTTTTGCACATGATAACAGGAAAATATTGTAGAGGATAAATTTAGAGGCGTTTTTAGTACCTAGGACAGTCCACCAATATTTTATTTTCAAGGACAAAAAAGATAAAAGCGTTAAAAATATTTTTAAAAGCCATATCCGTCACACGCGATTTCTCTTCTTCTTCTTCTTCAATCTCATTCTTCTTCTTCTAATTCTTCTTCGCTTTCTCTTTTACATGTTCAAACTTCAGTTTTCTTCTTCATTTTTCTTTATTATCGTGCGCGATCCATTCCTGTTAACATGATTCTGATTTTCGTCTCTTTGAAAACGGCAGTGGAATTTTCGGATTTAGGTATGATTCTATGTTTTTGCTTCTTTCTCTTCTATCAGTGTTTTAATTTGGTTATTTCTAACATTTTCTTTTTTTCTTGTTAAAAATTAATTTCAATTTTATTGCCGTGTTTTCTTCTTTCATATTCTATGGCAAATTTGGGCAGTAGCAGCAGGCATGTTCTGTATTTTTTTAATGCAGCAATGTTTTCCTATTTGTTTTAAATTGAATGTTGTTTGGCTTTTATTCACTGATGTGTATCTTGGATTCATATTGGTTTTGGATGAAAATGTATTATTTTGTTTATTTCAGTGAGGATCAGTTTTTAGGTATCATGTTTAGGTTTTTTTGTATCATTTTTCACAGTAATGAATTTTGAAATGTTTTACTGTTTTGTTTTTCCGAGTAGATATAACAATAAAGTTGTTACAGAGTAAATATGCTTACATCCATCAAACATTCAACGGGTTGAATTAGTGTTTTGTTAGTATCAAACATTCAATTAACTTAGTTTGAGTATCATTTTTGTTATTAATTTCAATATCAGATTTTAAGTATCTGTTTTACAGTCTGTAGGTATCATTCTAAAACAAAATTGTTACTTTTTTTCTGATATTTGAGTCTTTAAAAAAATGAAGTTGTTACATATTAAATAGTGAATGTTGGGCTCAGGTCCCTAATAAGTTTCAAAATACACAAAAACCCCAGTATAAAAAAGTATGTAAATTAGGTTCCTAGAATTAAGTTACTAAGTAATTGCATATAGTTATGCAATTATTCACTGAATAATTGCAGACATTTATGCAATTATATTCAAAAGTTGCATAAATTTATGCAATTTTTTCTGTGAATAATTGCGGAAATTTCCGCAATTTTTTGGTGAATAATTGTGGAAATTTACGCAATTTTTTGAAAAAATTGCAGAAATTTCCGCAATTTTTCAGTGAATAAATGCGGAAATGTCTGCAATTTTTTGATATAATTGCATAAATGTCTGCAATTATTCACTGAATAATTGTATAAGTGTGCCATTATTCGGTAACTTAATTCTAGGGACCTAATTTACAAACTTTTTTTTACTGGGGTTTTTATGTATTTTGAAACTTATTAGGGACTTTGTGCCAAACTGTCCCTATTAAATATGATGATAAATGAGTTGAATTAGTGTTTTGTTACTATCAAACATTTACTAAAATCTGTTAGGATCAAACATTCAATTAACTTTATTTGAGTATCATTTTTCTTATTAATTTCAGTATCAGATTTTAGGTATCAATTTTAAAGTCTGTAGGTATCGATTTTTGAAAAAAAAATTGTTAAATTTTTATTTTTTATTTTTATTGTATAAAGAAAATTATCATACTATAATAAAATGAGAATCTGAAACAAACATTTTTCGATTAATGTTTTTTTCTTGCATTCATAGTGGTTTGATTGAAATGGTAATCAAGATATGTTTTTATTTTATGAGTTTGTAAGTTATTTGGTGATGTTGTGTCATTATTGTGGAAAATAACCGGTATCAGTTTCTTTTAATGTTAGTATCATTTTTTAGTTTCAGTAACTATTATTTTGTGTTTGTGTTAGTATCATTATTAGTTTAGTATCAATTTTTCTTACTATCAGTTTCTCTTACTATCCTATTGTACAACGGTGAAGATACTGAAATATGATTTGATATTAAGATTTTTAGTTTAATATCAGTTTTGAAGTAACATATGCGTTGCATGGTATCAGAAAGTATTAAAATTTGATATTAAGATTTTTAAATTTAGTATCAGTTTTGGAGTAACATATGCGTTATGTGCTATCAGAAAGTATTAGAATTTGATATTAAGATTTGAAAAAAACTGATGTTGTAGTGTTGTAGTTTTTTCATTGGTGTATTAGATTAGTGTTTATTATCAGTTTTTAGGTATCAGATTTTTAAAATGTTTTACTGCATAGTATCAAATTTAGTTCTCAGTTTTTAGGTATTAGTTTATAGTTATTAGTGGCAGTTTTAATATATCAGTTTTTGAGTTAACAGTTGATTAAATTTTATTTTAATATTTTTAAATTATTATTTGCATGTTTTTTCCCTTTAGATATGGGTATAGTTTCTATTGAAATGTGGATAACTGAAAATGGTTTTTGAGTAACCTAAAATAAATGCTTCAAGAAGATTGTGATTTGGTTTTATGTCGGATCTCCATCAATGTTTGATTTTAGGTGTTCACGAAGTTTTTCCTTAAGCCTTTGATAGTTACTGCTATCTTCATATGGAACAGAATCCACTTTCAGTAGTAAAGGCAAAGAATGTGAATATGTTTATCGTTGATTTGTTCAAGATGTGTTATAGAGCTTATAATATGCTAATTCTATAAATCATATTCCTAATTTTGATAAGCCTATTGTTGATGCTAGCGTTGAAGATGTTATTAAGCCACCTAAGGAGAAACATGATGTCGGTAGGTCTGCTATTAAACAGAATGGAGGATTTGCATATTTTCAAAATAAGCAAAATAGATATGGTGTATGCAAGCAATATGGTCATAATAAGTGTAATTGTCAAGCTTCTAAGAAAATATGATTTGATTTTCACGTTTTAATGAATTTGTTGAGAATTACTTGGCTATATGTCTTTTTTTTAGCAATTTTATGTAATTGAACTTGGTCATATAAGTATATTGGTTTAGCCTACATTAATATATACATTGATTTGCTCTTTGTAATCGAACTTGGTCGTATAGTATCATTTTTAGCTAATTGTTATGTGTTGAGAATATATAGGTGGCATGGGAAGTGGTGAGTTATTGTGTTTTTATGTTTGTTAGTTTATTCAAAATTATTTTATGTTTGGTATCAGTTTTTGATACTAATAGTGTCAGTTTCAGACATGTAAAAATTTGGTATCAGCTCTTGTATGCTATTAATATCATTTTAGGTATTACAAATTAATGTATTGGTTTTTGCATGCTTTTAATACCAGTTTCAGGTATAAACAATTTTGGTATCAATTTTTGTACGCTATTAGTATCATTTTTACGTGGTTATTTTTATTTCCTTTTTAGTTTTGAAGTGAGTGCAATGATTTGTTTGCTGAGTTGTCATGTGCAGAAGTATGAGAAGAACTATGAGCTTAGATGTCAATATATGATTTAGACTATGTTATGGTGAAATGTTGACGGCTCAATATATGATGTAGAAGTGTTGTTTAATCTTAGTGTTGTTATCAAATTATATCAAACAGCTACTGGGTATTATATTTGTAAATATGTAGGTGTCGATTTTGTTGGAAATAACATTTAAATTAATTTATATAATAACCGAGCATGAATTTGAATCAAAAAGCTAATACATATGAGTTTGCATTATTTTGGTATCAGTTTTGTCATACATGACAATGAACTAACTAATCAAATTTATAGAGCATCACATTATATTAAACAGCCATTGGGTATCATTTTTGCAAATATGTAGCTATCATTTTTGTAGGAAATAACATTTACAGTAATTTATAAAGTAATGAAGGATGAATTCGAATTAAACAGCTACTAGATATGAGTTTGCATAGTTTTGGTATCAGTTTTTTCATACATGACAGAAAACTAAATAATTATATTTATAGAGCATTATATTATATCAAACAGCTACTGGCTATCATTTTTACATATATGCAGGTATCATTTTTGTTGGAAATAATATTTAAAATAATTTATAAAATGAGCAAGCATGAATTTGACTCAAACAGCTACTAGATATGAGTTTTCATTGTTTTTGTATCACTTTGGTCATGCATGACAGTGAACTAAATAATTAAATTTATAGTGCATCATATTATATAACACAGTCACCAGATGTCATTTTTTTTGTATTTGTAGGTATCAGTTTTGTGGTAAATAACACTTGAAATGATTTGTAAAATAACCAAGCATGAATTCGTATCAACTAGCCACTAGATATGAGTTTTCATTGTTTTGGTATCACTTTTGTCATGCATGACAATGGACTAAATAATTTAATTTATAGTGCATCATATTATGTAACACAATTACTGGGTATCATTTTTCTGTATTTGTAGGTATCAGTTTTTTGGTAAATAACATTTAAAATAATTTATAAAATAACCAAGTATGAATTCAAATCAAATAACTACTAGATATGAGTTTTGATTGATTTGGTATCTCTTTTGTCATGTATGACAGTGAACAAAATAATTAAATTTATAGTGCATCATACTTTATAACGCAACAACTTGGTATCATTTTTTTGTATATGTAGGTATCAGTTTTTTGGTAAATAACATTTAAAGTAATACAAGCATTTTTTATAGCAAGACAAAGAAAATACAAATAATACAAGCAATAGTCATAGTCTTTGGAGAGAAAATTTAATCAGGTGTTCATATTATTTGAATTGAACGCATAAATGTAAGTTACTTGAATTGAACAATCAATTTTTACAACATAAGCTAAATTCAGATAGTTCTAACTCAAATAGTCTAAATTCAACCCTCAACTGTATATTACTTGAACTGAACATCACATCAATTTTTACAACAAATTCACTTCTTAATGTTTTGTCTTTCTTCAAGTGTAGACATAAAATCAGCCAAATTCCAACAGTGGTCATTGACCGTGTTGATGTTCAATTTCGTGTTGATGAATTTCGTGTTGCTGTTCAATTTCAGGCAGATCAAGGATTTTGTGATTTGGCGATTGTTGATGAATTTCGTGTTGTTGTACATTGATCATTGACGTTTGCGGTTGTGTTGGAGATGATTTGCTTGTGGTTTCAACTGTTATGGTTACTTTGAGATTAATTTTTGAGATCGGTGATTGAGAAGAAGTGAAACCAAAGATGACGATTGAGTTCCGCAAAAGAGAAAAGTAGAGAGATGATTTAAGTGATGAATGGACTTTTGGTTGTCCTGAAAAGAAAAATAATAATTGGCATGTCCTTTTCCTAGTTTTTAAGTTTAATTTGTCCTTTAAAAAATTCGCCCCACGTAATAATTGGTTCATTTTTGCATAGATATCTACCCCGGTTTTGAATAATGTATTAGAGGTAACAATCATCAATTTCCAATTCTAACCTACATAATTTTGTAAGAAAATAAATATGGCCAAAAATCATTATATATGAAGTAAAGGGATGTTGAAATAATAAGTTTTGTATAGTATTTTGAAGAAAAAAGTAGCCATTTTGATCTAGCTACTTTGATATTTTGTTAGAAGTTTAATTCTAAATGAGTGTTTTATAAACCTTTTTTATTTAAATGTTTAACACTGTGCTACACTAGTTTATAATTCTATTTTCATATGTCTCAATTATTAATTATACCATTAGTGCCTACATAATGATATCATTAATGTTTTTATGTTAAATATTTTGTATATTTATTTTATTCTGTTATATAATTATTCATTTTTTCGCAATATTGTCTCTTTCCCATTTCTAGTTTCATATGTATGTTACGGTTTAAAAATAATTATGTTCCTAATATAAATTAATAAAAAAAATTCAAAACAACTTTTAGTCGATCTCATCAATCCTTTTAATCTATTCAGAATTGGATTGAATTCCTCAGTAGCTTTTCACTTGGTATTCATTTTGATATATTTCTGAATCTATCTATCTACTTAAACTTAATTATAGGAAATTAGGAACATTGGATGATGACCTAGCGCATTCAGCTATTCCCAATTTCAAAATAATGGAATCATGTTTATTTCTGCTTTTGTTTTACAGCTTCCCAACCACGCACATGTCCCCACGTTTTCCTTTTTTATTTTTTCTTTCCAGCCCCATCAAATACCAAATCGCCATCCGTTTAAACTACTGGGAAGTAGGATAAAACCCTTGCGCCTCCCCTTCTTCTGCTTCAGAAAGTAGGTACGGAGAGAAAAGTAGTGCCGGTAATCCTATACCTCGGTTTCCCTGACCTATACCGCTAACCTTTCCCCGGACTTCCTATCATTATCCTTCTCTATCTAACCGTTACGAATAGAACTCCTACTTTTTATTTTTATTGAGAAAATTTGAATAGGGGCTCTCCTACATTCACTGCAATTTATCTCTGAAGCTATCGGGTTAAATGTACCATGTTTCTTGCCTGAAGCCAAAGTATCAAGCTCAAGCGGGTCAAATCACTTCATTATTTCTTGGCCCATAACCATTTTATTTATTTTAATAACATGTTGTACAATATAAATACTTGTACAACAAACAACAATGTATTATTATGTATAATACAATCCATTTTATGAAATACAACAAAATCATTTTATCATCTTCTTTACATTTCCATTTTCTAATCAAATATCATATGCGAAAGCATAACAATAACTCAAATCTTTACATGGTATCAGAGCTGTCAAATCTTAACAACATCTAATTGATAACTCGGATCTGAATCACCATCAGGTTTAGCATCATCTAATTTTCAGATCACCCATCAAAGATCATCTCATCATTTGGGTTTTGACAAAGAATTTGCTTCAAAAAACAAGTGTCGTGCCTGACGATCAAAGACCTTGGTTACAACAACTTTCCACTTGAAGAATCAAGCAAATTCAAGCAAGAAACATGAGAAAGCCAATTTCAGAAGTCAAGAAAACTATCAAGCAGCAGTAAAATAGTCATTACCTCGCCAAGAACCCATCAGATAAGTATCATCATTTGAGTATTGGCTTTAACTAACATGATCACCTCTTATTGGAGTTCTCTTGACTCTGCTAGCCTCTGCTATTTCAAGCTTTCGATAATAATTTCAAATCATCATGGTGGGAGAAAATGATAGCACTGCCATTTCAGATAACTCAACCAATTCCTATCAAATTGCTATCGAGAATTTCATTAGAATTGCTATAAATCATCAAAGTCAACTGATTACTGCTTATCTTGAAGCAGATAATTATCTTCTTTGGAAAGTTCAAGTAGAAATCGCTGTCATAGGCTATGGCCTTGAAGGGTTTCTTTTTGGTACCATTCCAGTTCCACCCATGTTCATAACCGATCAAGAAAACAAAACTGTTAGTAATAAAGAATTCACAAATTATAAAAGCCAAGATAGTTTAATTTGTTCATGTTTGTTATCTTCTATAAGTATCAAGTTACTTCCATAAGTAATTGGAAGCAAAAATGCTAAAGGAATCTGGACAACAGTTGAAAGGATATTCAACTCTCAATCTGTTGCCAAAGCCATGCATCGCAAGAGGCAACTGCATAGCATTAGAAAGGTTCATCTATCAACATGAGAATACTTAGCAAGAATCGAGACAGCATGTGATTTACTTGAAGCAGCAAGGCATAAAATTTTAGATTCTTAACAAGTTCTAATCATTTTAAGTGATTTAAATGAAGAGTATGCAGCTGTAGTAGGTGTTATATCATCTCAAAGAATCACACCGTCTATAGAAGATGTGCATTCAATACTTCTTGCACATGAAGAGAGAATTGATTTCAAGAAGCCTATTGATTGAGATATGTCTATCAACTATGCATCAAGTTACAAGGGCAAAAGCCAGTACAACAACAAATCTGATCAACAATTTCAAAGAGGTGATCAGCCAGCAAGAGGAAGAGACAGAGTAAGGTGGAATAACAACAACAAGCTAAAGTGTCAAATTTGTGAAAAAGTAGGACACAGAACCCCAAAATGCTACTTCAGACTAAACATGAACTATGTGCCAAGGCAGAATTCAAACAGTCAAAGAAATGGCAATCTAAGTGCAAATGTGGCACAAGAGCAACAAGACCCAAATGGTCAATCAGAAAGTAGCAGAAATCAAATTACAAGGCCTGAACATATTCAAGATAAAACATGGTATCCTAATTCTGGAGCAATTAATCATATAACAAGCAATTGGCGAGGGTGGTTCTCAGTCCAATCCTAAGAAGAAGAAGTTTCATTTCCGCAAGTCTAGATTTCCTCCATCCAAGAAGAAGCAAGGTGGATCGTCTTCTTCTCAATCTCAAGCTCCTTCTCAGCCTAAACCTTTTGCATGCTACAACTATGGTTCTCCTAACCATCCAGCCCGTGAGTGTCCAAAGCCCAAGAGGTGCAACTTTTGCAAAGCCGAGGGACATATAGCTTCTTCTTTTCCTAAGAAGAACAAAGGTTTTCGTCCGGGGAATCTTAATGTAGCAGCTTCTAGTGATGCGACTCAGCCGAAAGGTACTTTTTCTTCTATTCTTGAGGGTTCCATTCTTTTTCATGATCGATCGATTAGAGTGCTCTTTGATACGGGTGCATCACACTCATTCGTGTCAAAGGAACTCGTGGATGCTTGTTCTTTGGATGTTTCATGCTTGCTTACTTCTTTACAGATTGCAAATCCTGTCGGTGGGTCTCGAGGTGGGGCGTCACAGCTTTGATAACTTAAACCTTGGGAATAAAGAATACAAAGGTAAACAGTCAATTTGCATTGGCAATGGTGAGTCTATTAGTATTACTCATGCTGGTAAAGCTTATATCAAAGGTGCAAGGCAAGTAATTCTAAATAATTTATTGAGAGTACCAAAGATAAAGAAAGATCTTATTAATGTCTCTCAATTTGCTAAAGATAACAATGTTTACTTTGAATTCTTTCTTAAATATTGTTTAGTTAAAGATATGCTAACTAAGGAAATTCTTTTGCAAGGTTATGCAGACAATGGTTTATACAGATTCAATTTTGTTAACTGCACCAATTCTGTAAAAGAATAAAAGAGTTGTAATCTATCTGAGGCTACTCAAACAGAAAAAAATAAAAGAATATTTGGTCTTTAGCATTACAAGCTTGGACACCCAAATGCAAACGTTGTTAAACAAGTACTTAGTGAAAGTAAAATTGCTTTTGATAATATTTCTTTACCATATGTTTGCACTTACTGTCAAATGGGTAAAAGTCATAAATTAGGATCTAATGATTCTCTTACTGTGTATTCAAATCCATTGGAGTTAGTTGCTACAGACATTTGGGGTCCAGCCCCAATATGTTTAGACTACGGTTAAAGATACCACATTTCTTTTATGGATGCATATTCTAGACATACTTGGATTTATTTTTTAAAAGCTAAGTCCGAAACATATAATGTTGTGCTATATTTTAAATCATTGGTTGAAAAACAAACTGGTTTTCAAGTCAAGGTCATGCAAACTGATGGGGGTACTAAATACAAAACTCTCACCAATTTCTTTATTAAAAAGGAAATAGTTCATAAACTGCATGTCCATATACATTTGAGAAAAATGGTTTGAGTGAGAGAAAACATAGACATATTGTTGAGTCAGATCTTACCTTTTAGCTCAGGTATCTTTACCCTTAAAATTTTTGGCCTGACTCATTCAATACAATAGTGTATTTAATTAATACACTACCAACAAAAGTGTTAGAAGGGGTAAGTCCTATAGAAAAATTATATGGTTTTAAACCTGACTATCATAGTTTAAAGACATTTGGATGTCTATTTTTTCCTCACTTAAGACCGTACAACACCAATAAATTGAATTTTAGATCAAGACCATGTACCTTCTTAAGAGATGGAGTTAATAAAAAAGGAAACAAGTGCCTTGATGATAGTGAAAAAGTTTTTATTAGCAGACACGTTGTGTTTAATGAGCATGTATTTCCTTTTAGCAACTCAGATAGGAAGACAACCAAGAAAATATACAATCCAAAAGTGTCAATACCCGATTTACCTTTATATTCTGATACATGGCAAAAAAAGGAGACTGAGAGGACTGCAGGAATTCATGATTCACAACTCACAATGCCTGATCAATCAGGTCATGAACTACCAGAAGTATCCAGCTATCTCAATCAGTCTCCCACACATGCAAATAACCAAACTCAATAAGTTAGTGATGAGAAATCAAACACTCAACAGCCAATATAGAAATAATTTTGATCAAATAAACATAGAAGAACCACAAGTGAGATCAGATCATTCCATGATTGCAAGATTAAAAAAGTGAAATATTCAAACCAAAACTTTACACTGGAACCAAGACAACTGAAAAGCCAGAAACCTTTGATCAAGCTGCAAAGGACAAAAATTGAAAAGCTGCCATGGATGAGGAATATAATGCCCTCATAAGAAATAAAAACATGGGATTTGGTCTGCCCTCTAGACAACAAAAACATTGTTGGATGCAAATGGACTTATAAGTTAAAGAAAAATCCAAATGAGATTGTGTCCAGATATAAAGCTAGACTTGTAGGTAAGGGGTACACTCAACAATATGGGTTTGACTTCAATGAAACATTTTCACATGTGGTCAAATAACAACTATTAGGGTTATTTTCATTATTGCCTTACACAAGAACTGGAATATTAGACAACTTGATGTCAACAATGCATTCTCGAATGGCATCTTGCAAGAAGAAATCTATATGGGGCAGCCACGGGGATATAATCAAAACATGAATTATGTGTGCAAACTAAATAAGGCAATATATGGCCTTAAACAAGCACCAAGAGTTTGGTTTGATAGACTGAAAACCACTCTGGTTAGATTGGGTTATCCACCTACCAAATCAGACGATTCATTGTTCACCAAATTCAACAAAGAATATGTTATATACATTTTAATATATGTTGATGATCTAATTATTACAGGATAATGATGAAGCTGAAATTAACAATCTTATTCAGTATCTAGACAAGTAGTTTTCTGCCAAAGACCTTGGGAGCTTAAAGTACTTTCTAGGCATAGAAGTAATCAAAAGGTCAAGTTTAGAAATGATTCTAAGCCAAAGAAAGTATATCAATGAAATTCTTCACAAGTCAAAAATGGATGAAGCTAATCCTCAACCAACACTCATGATAAGTAGTCAACATCTCTCCATAAAACAGTGAAGCAAAATTCCTAAACAGTGAAGCAAAATAAGGCAGCAAAATACTAAGGAGCAGCCTATTTCAATTCATAAGAAATCATTAAAACGTGTAACTGAACTTCATAAAATAGTGAAAGAAAAATCATTAAATAGCAGCCAATATCTCAGAAATAGCAGAGACGTGTGCTGCAAGATAATAAAGCAAGAAAATAAGAGCAGCACGAATACACCAGGAACGACAAGGAAAAAAAACACTTAAGGAACGGTTCAAAATGAGGACGTACAAATGAGTAACTAACCAAATGAAATAATAGACAAGAATGTACAAAATAAATAAATAGACAATGTATGCGTACCACTTTCGAGGCATCAACACATATAAGGACAAAATAAATATGCTACAGGAATGAGCCTTATTTTCAAAGCACAAGGTTATGTGCATGACTAAATTCCCTGACAAAAGCATGGAGGGAGGCTACAGGCAATGCTCTAATCAAGGGAAATAAAAGATGTAGCATTATTCACAACCAAAAGATTTTCATTTAGATCCAATAAAATATGTTCAATTGCACAAGACCAATGCATGACATGACCAAATTTTTAAGAGTGTGTGTACGAAAGCAATGCAAGGCAAGGACGAAACAAAGCAAGGCACAGTCTGATGCACGAAAGCAGAGGAAAAAGATCTCATGCGTGGTGGTCTTTCATTTGATCTTTCTTCAAATGGATATTCTTGATGGATAGTTGAAGGAGATGACGACGTTTGACTAATGGGCTCTTCTTCCACATCATCGTTGCACTCCTCTTCATAAAGCAAAAAGAAACTATAATCATTTTCTTGTTTGTTCCAATTCCAAGCACTTTCTTCATCGAACTCCACGTCTCGACTAACAACAACATTTCCATTACTAGGATTAACTTATATCCTTTTGACCGTGAGTCATAGCCAATGAAAATGAATTTTTCGCATTTGTCATCTAATTTGGAGCGTCTTTGATCTGGCACATGGGCATATGCAATGCTTCCGAATACTTTCAAGTGAGATATACATGGCTTTCTACCATTACATGCTTCTTCGGGGGTTTTGTTCCACACACTTCGAGTTGGAGAGCGATTTGATAGATACACCGCACATTCGATGGCTTCAGCCCAAAACTCTTTTGGAACATTTTTGCTTTTTAACATGCTTCGTGCCATGTTGAGAAAAGATCTATTCTTTCTTTCTACAACTCCATTTTATTGTGGAGTGTACGGGACTGTTAGTGGACGATGAATTCCATTTTCTTCACAAAACTTCTCAAACTCTTTTGATGTAAATTCTCCACCTCAGTCGGATCTCATGGCTTTGATCTTATAACCACTTTCATTTTCTACAAGGGCATTAAATTTCTTAAAAGCATCAAATACATCCGATTTTTGTTTGAGATAATAAGCCCATGTTTTACAACTAAAATCATTAATAAAAAGTGCAAAATAGTTACTTTTTCCAAGTGAGCATGGTTTTATAGGGCCACAAATATCCGTATGAACTAATTCTAATGGTTCTTTGTCTCTTGTGGTTGATTGTTTTGGAAAACATTTTCTTGTTTGTTTTCCAAGTAAGCATCCTTCGCATGATTGGTTCTCATGATTTATTGATGGTAAACCTTTCACCATGTTTTTGTTTTTTAATAATTTTAAGCCCCAAAATTAAGATGCCCAAACCTTAAATGCCAAAGCCATGATGAATCTTTATAGCATGATTTTAGGCATTTAGCAACATTATTTGAGATATTTAATGGAAATATTCTATTTTTTGACATCTCCACTTTAGCAATTAAATTTCCTTTACATCTCTCATTAAAAGACTTATTTTTCATGTTTATATCATATCCTTTTTTCAAAAGTTGCTCCAAACTTAATATATTTGTTTTCATTTTAGGCACGTAATAAACATTAGAAATAAAATCATTCTTTCCATTCTCTAACTTAATTTGTATGTTTCATTTTCCTTTAACTGGAATTTTAGATTCATCTCCAAAATGAATGTTTCCACTTACCGATTCATCAAGCTTCATAAACATGCTCTTCCTTCCACACATATAATTGCTTGTCACCATGTTCAAACCATGTATTATTATCGCTAGTTTCATCTCCTTTATGTGCCAACAGTAGTGCAGAATTTTCTTCATCTTCTTTAGCAAAGTTTGTTCTCTCTTGGACTTTATAAAAAGTGGATCTACAATCGAAAGCAAAATGCCCAAATTTGTTACAATTATAACATTTTATTTGTGATTTATCATACCTTGGTCTTCCATTTTCCTTTATATTTCCTCATCTTCCTCGACCTCTTGGTTGTGGATATCTTTCCTTTTCTCCTCTCTATGATAGTCATTTCTTCCATAGCTTTGAACACGACCTCTTCCACTTTGGCTTCGGCTTTTTTCATTTTTAAATGTCTCATTTTCTCACAAGGTGAGTTTTGTTTGAAGAGCTTGCTCTAATGGCTCTTCTTTAATCTTTCTCTTCAATTTTTCTTCATGGACTTGAAGTGAACCCATGAGTTGATCAACGGTCATAGATCCTAGATCGTTAGATTCTTCAATCGTTACAACTATGTAATCAAATTTTGAATCTAAAGATCGTAGAATTTTCTCAACAACTCTAGAGTCTTCTATTTTTTCTCCATATCTTTTCATTTGATTGACAATAGATAAAACTCGAGAAAAATAATCGTCAATTGATTCTAATGATTTCATATATAAAGATTCAACTCAAATCGCATAGTTTGTAGTCTAATTTTCTTCAATTTATCGATTCCTTTAAAAGCGTTCTCCAAAATCTCTCAAGCTTCCTTGCTAGTTTGTATGGTGTAAAGCCGGACTACAAGACTCTAAGAATTTTTGGTTGTCTATGCTTCCCTTATCTAAGGCCATATAATTCTCATAAGTTAAATTTCAGATCCACTCCTTGCACCTTTCTAGGATATGGAGTGAATCAGAAAGGATATAAATGTCTTGACAGCAATGAAAAACTATTTGTGTCAAGACATGTTGTGTTTAATGAAAATTTATTTCCATTCAAAGTAGCAGTGTAAAGGCAACACAAAAAGTGCACAATCCAACTGTGTCAATACCACCCATACCAATATACAACAGCACTGAAAGTCAGGAGTATGCTGAGAGTCAGAATGATTCAGATGCTCAACTCACGGTGTCAGACAGTAGACCAGGTCAAGCCATCTCAAAACAATTGCAAAATCTCATTCACTCTCCAATAAATACAGACAATCAATAAACCAGAAGTGAAGAGCGTGAACATCAAGCAAGTTCAGATCAAACTATTATACAACAGGAACAACCAAACAGGAGGCATCATATGATAACTAGATCAAAAAGTGGCATATTTAAACCAAAGCTATATACAACTTGTGTTGTTAATATAGAGCCAGACAAATATGAGCAAGCTATCAAAGATGACAAATGGAAACAAGCAATGAATGAAGAATACTCTGCATTGATGAGAAACAAGACTTGGAGTCTTGTTCCAGCACCAAATCACAAAAGTACAATAGGCTGCAATGGACATACAAGTTGAAAAAGAATCCAGATGGCACTATTCAAAAATACAAAGCAAGACTTGTTGCAAAAGGGTACACACAGAAATATGGCTTTGATTTCTATGAAACCTTTTCACCGGTAGTCAAACCAACAACAATAAGAGTTATATTAACTATTGCTTTACACAAGAGATGGGATATCAGACAACTAGATTGGAACAATGCATTCCTAAATGGTGATCTAGAAGAAGAGGTCTATATGGAACAGCCACCAGGATTCAGACATGCAGACAAAGACAACATGGTATGCAAACTTCATAAAGCAATTTATGGCTTAAAACAAGCTCCAAGAGTGTGGTTTGACAAGTTAAAAGCTACTCTCATTCACTTGGGATACAGTTCAGCAAAATCAGACACTTCACTTTTCATTAAGGCCAACAAAGATGACACAACATATATATTGGTCTATGTTGATGATTTCCTGATTATTGGCAACTGCAAGGAAGAGATAGAACATGTTGTTCAAATAAACAATTTTCAGTCAAAGACTTGGGTCAATTAAGCTATTTCCTTGGCATAGAGGTCACTAAAATGTCAACCTCAGAATTGCATCTATGTCAAACAAAATACATCAAGGAGTTACTTATCAAGATGGGAATGAATGAAGCTAAATCATTACCAACACCCATGACAAGCAATCTTCATTTATCAAAATAAGGAGGTGAAGCTATAACTAATGAAAGGGAATACAGAAGCGTTGTTGGAGCTCTACAGTATGTAACAATCACAAGACCAGAACTAGCATACAGTGTAAACAAGGTGTGTCAATTCATGCATCAACCATTAAATGAACATTGGAAGGCCGTAAAAAGAATACTCAGGTATTTAAATGGTACTTTAAATCATGGTCTGGTGCTAAAGTCAAACAAAATTCTATCTATCACTGGTTTCTCAGATGCGGACTGGGCAACAGACCACGATGATCGTAGGTCAAGAACAAGATACTGCATTTTCCTTGGAGAAAATCTAATATCTCGGTGTTCAAAGAAACAACCTACGATATCGTGCTCAAGTACCGAATCAGAATATTATAGCCTTGCTAGCACAACATCAGAAATTATATGGTTGGAATCGCTACTACAAGAGCTACAGATCAACACAGACAGAAAGCCAGTAATTTGGTGTGATAATCTTAGTGTCGTTTCTCTATCGGCAAATCCATTACATTCATAAACGAAGCATATAGAACTTGACTTATACTTCGTTCGTGAACGTGTAAATAGTGGTAAATTAAGTGTAAATCATGTACCTGCCTCTTGCCAGAAGGCTGATATACTCACAAAAGCTTTATTGGCCAAGAATTTTCCTATTTAAGAGAAGAGCTGAAAATCAAAAGCAACAACAAAATTGAGGACAAGAAGGAGCCTTTAACCCAAAATCAAGAAAGAAAGGAAACAACTTGCCGACAGCCAAAATCAAAGTAATCTCAAAGCAAGAGGAGCGGCGGTTGAATTTCGGGGACGAGAGGAAAACTCTAGCTCGAAGCAAAGGGGAGAAATGAAGCAGCCGAAATAAAATGTTTCATCTCAGTTATATTCAAATTTTTATACAAAGGGTTTTGAGGCTATTTTTGTAATTTTGCTTCTATGTACAGCTGTATTATAAGACTGAGTCAATAGCTTGTATTATAAAAGCTATACGTAGATGCATGTATCAATATAGTTTTCGCTTTTTAGTAATAAAACAATATCTGCTTTTATCTATGTTCCAGCAATCATCATAATTCAAAATCTTAGCTCATTGGCTTCAACCTCTATACTCAACACCAGTGAAGCAGACTGAAATAACTAAGAATTAACATCATGAGTTTGAACTTGTTGCATACCATTAGCAGTAGGCAGATCGGAGCACCGTGGAGTAAGTCCAATGACAGTTGCAACTTGATAGAAGTGGGCTGCTGCTGCACGGTCTGAACTTGTAATAAAGCATTGGGATAAATAGCATTTTCATCAGGAAGCACGAGAATAGCATCAGAGGCAGTAGTGTGATACTTAACCTTCCCATATCTGCAGTCATTTTTACTTTTTAATCATTTTGTAATAATTGTCCTGCTGATTGACATGGTTACAAATACTAGGGAGAAAGCAATTATATATTTCACAAAATAGGTCTTTGACTATGTTAGTTTAGCTTTAGTTGTTATCCGTACATAATTTCTGTGTTTGGTTCATATTTCGTGTATCTATTTGAAGACAAATAGTTCATGCGAATGGGGTACAATTATCATATACCGGTACAACCTGTAAAAAAATCTGAAGTGTTACCAACTTACTTTCACTGCGTATGAATGGTCTGAAATAGGTTTCCTTAGAAAAGGATGCCAACGCCAATAAATCCAGCGCTACCAAGAATAAAGATAAGACGAAAATAATGATGCTTGAACACTATGCCTTCAGCTGCTCAGAATGCATGTTCGACTGATTATGTTTAATCTGTCTTCGTCAACTGATCGTTGTTCTTTCATGACAATATTATAGTTCTACTAAGTTTGCTTTGTTGTACTAGGTTTAGTTTATTTTTATTTGTTTCAATAATATTGTGCCTGAACTGTTGTAATCAGAAAATACTATGCAGTAATACAATAAGAATAAGAGAATGGAACTGTTTTTATTCAATGATAAAGTTGGCTTTTTATATCAAGCCTTTACAGCAGAAAAAAGGAACATGAGCAACCCACGTTTAACACTCCTATAAACGTGGTTTAGTGAATGAGGAACAAATCAAACCTAATATCTTAGCCTAAAGATTGGGACTTATTTAACAGAACAGTAAAAGTAATTCACGCGCATGTTTAGTGTATTAATCCAGTTCCATCAATTCCTCCCTTAAACTGCATTTTTTCCAACAAGCAGTTTACTCACTCGGTATTGCACATAAGCCCAGCAAGCAATGCAGCTTCAATGCCTTCGTCATAATTTCAGCTACTTGATCACATGAATTGCAGTGCTTCAACTCAACCACACCTTCTTTGCAAAGCTCACGCCGAAAATGAAACTTGACGTCTATATGCTTACTTCTGCCATGCATGACTGGATTCTTCGCCAGTTTAATGGTAGACATATTATCACAATATATGACAATAGGTGTATCTTGTTTGCAGTCTAGCTTCTCAAGCACCCTTCTTATCCACATTGCTTGGCAAGCACAATGAGCTGTAGATATAAACTCCGCCTTGGTTGTTGAAAGAGAAACTACTGGTTGTTTCTTAGAACTCCAAGCAACTATTCCTCCACTTAGCATAAAAACATATCCAGAGGTGCTCTTACGATCATCTTGATGATCACCAGCATAGTCACTATTAGAAAAAGCGACTAGAATTTTACCATTTGCACTTTCATTTCTTTAGCAAATTTCCAAGTCCACACTGACCCCTTCAGATACCTCAAAATTTTCTTCACAACCTGCATATGTAGACTTGTAGGTTTTCCCATATACCTACTGACCAAGCTAACATCAAACATAATGTCCAATCTAGTCACTGACAGATACATTAAACTACCTACCATTTGCTTGTACAAAGTCACATCCACTTGTGTTCCATTTTCATCCATCATCAGTTTAGTGCCCGATACCATTTGATTACAAACTGAATTTGCATCCTCTAATCCAAACCTCTCTAAATTCTCCAAAGTATATTTCTTTTGACTTAAGTAAATTCCTTCATTGTTTTGCACAACCTCTACTCCAAGGAAGAACTTTATCTTACCTAAATCAGTCATATCAAACTCCTGTTGCGTTGAAGCTTTAAAGTCTGGAAACATCTCCTCTTCACTGCCAGTGAACACTAAGTCATCCACATACAAGCTCACCACAAGAATCTTTCCTCCTTCTTGGGTTTTGACAAATAAAGTATGCTCGCTTGGACATTGAACAAACCCTTCACTCAAAAAATATGATTTAATCCTACTAAACTAGGATCTTGGTGCCCGCTTCAATCCGTATAAGGCTTTCTTCAACTTGAAAACTGTGTACTCTTCACCCTTCTTCTCATAACCAAGAGGCTGCTCTAGGTACACATCTTCATCCGATTCTCCATGAAGGAATTCACTTTTTACATCCAATTGATACATATTCCACCTTCTTTGTGCTGTCATAGCTAGTGCTGAATTTTGGCGACACTATATAGAGAGAATTGAAGGGGTTGGAAGTAGCTTGGTGACGGAGAAAACGGTTCGCAAATCGGAGCTCGGAGGAGGAAGTTATGGCGAAGAAGGTGGAGTGGTGCTGAGAGACTCAGCACAGACATCTAAGAGAATGGTCAGATGTCTGAGGCTTCAGCAAATCTATTCCAAAGACTCGCAACAGACATATGATGTTTTAGTCAGACGTTTGAGTCTGCTGTAGAATTTTCTAGAGAGCAAAAACAGACGTCTGTCATTTTGGACAGACGTCTGATGTGTCAGGGAAAATATTCCCAAGACCTTGGACAGACGTCTGTGGCAACATCCGCCTGTTTTCAGGCCTGGGCTTTGTATGAAGATTTATGATATGTGAAGGGGCAATTCTAGAACTTTGCTTAGGTTTTCTATTCTTCCATATAAGCTATTTCCTGGATCCAGATTTTTATGTAACTAAAAAGCGACTGCAATGGTTTTAGCCTCCACAAATTAGGGTTAATCAACACCTAATTTTCTTCAATTCTCTTCTCCACAAATAAATTTCTAATCAACATAATTTTGATCATTGTAATTAATCTTTTGTACTCTTCTCATCGATATTAATAAAAGCTCTCTCTTAAAGTGGATGTACACTAACACAACGTTAGTGGAACCACTATAAATCGCTGTGTGATTTATTTTTCATTATTGTTTTGATTTCTATATTGCTTGTTTGGTATTTTGATCGGATTTGGATTGGTTGAGATTTAGATTGAGTTATTGATTGATTGTTTTTACACTTCTTACCACGATCTCGTCTTCCTCTGTGTTTTTGGGCTTTTTAATTTGAGTGGTCTTGAGTTAGAATTCTGACACAACATTTGGTATCGGAGCTTTGGTGTTGGTAGGTGGTTAAAGAAATGCCGGAATCAGATAATACCTCAAGTAGTTCCTCTATGGGTAATCCAAGTGGTGTAGCGCCTTATGTATGTGATTCGTATGCGGCTTTAGGATCACAATTGGTTATAGACAAGTGGAATGGCGATAATGATTTTGAAAAGTGTCAATGGTAGATGAAAGCAGTTCTAAGGAGGAATCGGGTGCATCGGGTAGTGTTTGACACACATTTGTTGTCGACAGACATCTCGGATGTTGAGAAAGAGGAAATGGAAGAGTAGGCATTCACTACACTTCAACCTGCTATGAGAGAGAATGTTATCTCTGAAATTAGTGGTGAGACTACCGCTAAGGGTATTTGGGACAAATTGGAGGAGTTGTATATGAAGAAGTTACTAACTAATCGATTGATCTTATTGCGAACATTCTTCACCTATAAAATGAAGGAAGGTACTTCGCTAAAGGCGCACTTGAATACTTTTGATGATTTGCTAATGAAGATGAAGGCGGTAGATTTGAAGATTGAGGAAGAGCAAAAGGCGACGATGATATTGTTGTGTCCGTTGCCGGACCGCTATACAGGTTTCTCAAATAGTTTGATCTATAGCCGGGATACATTGACTCTTGATGATGTCAAAATATGTCTTCTTAGAGAGAAGTTGCGGGATCAAATGAAGGAGTGAGGTGATGGAAGCAGTGGTGCCAGTAGTGGTCATGGTTTATTTGTAGAGAAGGAGAGGTATGTGAAGAAGGAGAACCGGGTGCATTTTAAATCAAGGAACCCCAGTTGGAGAGGAAAGTCAAAGGAAAGAAAAGACAAGTGCTATATTTGTAAGAAGCCCGGTCATTGGAAGAATGAGTGTCCGAACAAGGAGAAGGCAAAGAAGGATGTAGCATCTTCATCAGTAGTGGTGGAGAGTTAAGTTGGTAAGGGAGACGTCTTATCATATGACGCCAAGTAGGAATTGTTTTTCATCTTACGTTGACAGAGAAGAAAATTCAATTATTGTGGAAAATGGTGCTATTTGTAAGTTGAAAGGCATTGTTTCCGTGCAAATTCAGATGTTTGACTGAGTGGTTCGTACTCTCACTGATGTGCGCTATGTTCCGGGACTTCGGAAGTCTCTTATCTCTTTGGGGCAGCTGGATTCTTTAGGTTGTAAGATCACTATTGATACTGATAGCTTGCGGGTTTCAAAGGGTGCGCTTTTGGTGATGAAGGGTGCTAGAACTCATGTTATTTATTTACTTCAAGGAGTGACCATAGAAGGTGAAACTTGTGTAGGAGTTGATAGTTCTCGTGGCTTGGATGTGACTGGGTTGTGGCATTTGAGGTTAGATCATGCCTCGAAGAGGATTTTGGATATTCTTTAGAAGAGGGAGATGATCGGTGGAGAGAGTTTCAACAAATTAGAGTTTTGCGAAGAATGTGTCATGGGGAAGCAAACTAAAGTCTCATTCGGTGAGGGAAAACATGATTCAAGAAGGGTTCTTAAGTATGTTCACACGGATGTTTGCGGACCGGCACCGGTAGCTTCTTTGGGTGGAGCTTGCTATTATATTTCTTTCATAGATGACTTTTCTCGGAAAGTATGGATGTATGTAATGAAGGCCAAGTCGGAGGCATTTGCAAAGCTCAAAGCTTGGAAAACACTTGTTGAGAATGAGAGTGGCAAGTCTTTGAAAGTTCTACGATCCGACAATGGTGGAGAGTATGTTTTCGGAGAATTCTTAGAGTTTTACAAGCATCATGGTATTCGGAGGCATTTTACTACACTGGGAGATCCGCGGTCGAATGGTGTTGTGGAGAGGATGAACCGTACTCTACTAGAGAAAGCTCGATGCTTGAGATTGACATCGGGTTTGGCTAAGGGATTTTGGGTTGAAGCTTTGTCAACCTTAGTACATATTATTAATCGAATTCCGTGCTCAGCTATTAGTAACAAAATTCCGGAGGAAGTGTGGAAGGGAAAGAGCATTGACTTGAGTTATCTTCGTGTGTTTGGTAGTTCGGTTTATGTGCATGATCCATGAAATGACAAGCTTGAACCTAGAGCTTTCAAGGGGATTTTGCATGGCTATACAGATGGAGTAAAAGGCTATTAGATTTGGAATCTAGAAACGAAGAAGGTAGTGAAGTCTCGTCATGTTACTTTTAATGAGTCAGCGTTGTTTAAGGAGAATAAAAGCTCATCGGATGTTCCAGACTCAGTTCATGGTGAATCAAAGGAGAAGGAAGTTATTCCCACATTTTGTCTAAGGAGTAGAGAGTGTAAAGTAGTTGGAGATGCTTGCGAGGAGGTAGCGGTTGATGTAACATCGCATAGTCTACAGGGTGCTTCTAGTAGTGTTGGTGGTGTGCATGATTCTAGAGAAGATTCGGTTCAAGGTGGATCCGAAGGGAGTTTGGGTGATGGTATTGCTAGTTGGGTTGGTCGTTGTACTATAAGGCCACCTGAAAGGTATGGTGATTGGAACTATCTTAGCTTTTGTGATAATTTGGACTATGCTCTTCATGTAGTCCAAGATGAGCCTATGGACCTTGATGACATCATGGAGTCGAATGATAGCTCAAAGTGGATTTGTGCCATGGAGGAAGAGATGCAATCATTGTTGAAGAATCAAACTTGCGATTTGGTTCCACTTCCTAAAGGAAACCATGCTATTGGGTGTAAATGGATATACAAGGTGAAGGATGATGGAAGATACAAAGCTAAGCTAGTGGCTAAGGGGTTTGTACAAAGGAAGGGGAAGGAGTATGATGAGATATTCGCACCGGTTGTGTGCCATACTTCTATCTGAATATTACTTGCTATAGTTGTTATTCACGACTTGGAGTTGGAGCAACTTGATAGGAAAACAGCCTTCTTGCATGGTGACTTGGATGAAGACATCTACATGGAGCATCCGGAAGGTTTTGTTGTGGATGGTAAGTCAAATTTGGTTTGCAAGTTAAAAAAATCACCATATGGTTTAAAAAAAATCACCTAGACAATGGTACAAGAGATTTGATCATTTTATGCTTGAAAATAGTTTTGATAGAAGCGTCAAAGATGCTTGTGTATATTTCAAGAAGTTGAAAAATGATGGTTGGTTGTATTTACTCTTGTATGTGGACGATATGCTCATTGCTTCTAAGGATAATAATGAAATCAACAAGTTAAAACTGAGTTTGAAATCGGAGTTCGAAATGAAGGATCTTGGAGAAGCAAGAAGGATATTGGGCGTGGAAATAGAAAGAGATCGAAAGCGTTTCGAGTTAAAACTAACTCAAAAGGAGTACATAGAGAAAGTGCTTTGCCGGTTTAGCATGGAGAATGCAAAGGCGTCAAATACACCTTTACCTTTGCATATGAAGCTTTCGAGTAAGGGATCACTTATCTTGGAGAAAGACAAGGCTTATATGGCAAAGGTGCCATATGCTAATGCGGTTGGAAGTTTAATGTATGATATGGTGTGTACAAGGCCCGATATTGCAAATGCCATCGAGATAGTTAGTCGGTTAATGGCTAATCCGGGGAAATCGCATTGGGAAGCTGTGAAGCTTATATTGAGATACCTTAGAGGCACATCATCTCATGGTCTTGTTTTTGACGGTAGTGATAGAATGGATTGCAAGTTGGTTGGTTATTGTGATTCAGACTACACCGGTGATAGGGATCGAAGAAAATCAACTTCCGGATATATCTTCACACTTGGGGGTACAACCATAAGTTGGAGATCGAGATTTCAGACCGTAGTTGCTTTATCCACTACGGAGGTGGAGTTGATAGCCGTGGTGGAGGCGGAAAAGGAGGTTTATTTGAAGTGATTGTTGTGTGACTTAAGATTTGAGCATGATAGCATAGATGTTCGATGTGATAGCCAGAGTGTTATTCACTTGGCAAAGAATTTGGCGTTTAGCTCATGGACCAAGCATATTGAAGTGAGAGAGTCATTTCTAGTAGCCATGGATGAGGATAAGCAAGTATATCTTCGGAAAGTGAACACAAAGGATAACGCGGCGGATATGTTCACTAAGGCATCGCCGGTTGGAAAGTTCGAGCATTGCTCGAACTTGATTCGCTTGGAGAAGTGCTAGGTGCCATGGGGTGGCACAGTCGAGGGAGGAGCTTGGTTAGAGATGAGGAAGAGTATAAGTGAGAGATTGTGGTTCTATCTTCTGGGTGAGTGCTAGTTTACACTCCTTAGCACTTTAGTCTTTGGTGAGATGGTTTAGGATTTGGATGTTTTCAACACTTTGTTAGCGGGCGGGGGCTTTGCCTGAGCTCGTTGATGGAGTGCAATGGGCAGTTGCTTTGTCGGAGCTCATTGGGAAAACATTCACATTTGGTTGAAGGTAGAAGTGATGATAGTTGGAGCTATCGGTTGTTGATGATGGTATGTTTCCATTGGAGTTGAAGATGGATATAGTGTCGAGATGGAGTGTTGAATTTTGGCAACACTATATGGAGAGAATTGAAGGGGTTGGAAGTAGCTTGGTGACGGAGAAAACGGTTCGCAAATCGAAGCTCGGAGGAGGAAGTTATGGCGAAGAAGGTGGAGTGGTGCTGAGAGACTCAGCACAGACGTCTGAGAGAATGGTCAGACATCTGAGGCTTCAGCAATTCTATTCCAGAGACTCAGCACAAACGTCTGATGTTTTGGTCAGACTTCTGAGTCTGCTGCAGAATTTTCCAAAGAGCAAAAACAGACGTCTGTCACTTTGGATAGACGTCTGATGTCTCAGGGAAAATTTTCCCAATACCTTGGACAAGACATCTATCCCATTGTGACAGACGTCTGTGGCGACTTCCGCCTGTTTTCAGGCCTGGGCTTTGTATGAAGATTTGCGATATATGAAGGGACAATTCTGAAACTTTACCTAGGTTTTCTATTCTCCTATATAAGCTATTTCTTGGATCCAGATTTCTATTTAACTAAAAAGCGACTGCAAGGGTTTTAGGCTCCACGAATTAGGGTTAATCAAAACCTAATTTTCTTCAATTCTCTTCTCCACAAATCAATTTCTAACATAATTTTGATCTTTGTAATCAATCTCTTGTACTCTTCTCATCGATATTAATAAATGCTCTCTCTTAAAGTGGATGTACTCTAACACAACGTTAGTGGAACCACTATAAATCGCTGTGTGATTTATTTTTCATTATTGTTTTGATTTCTATATTGCTTGTTTGGTGTTTGCACAAAAAATGGACAAACACCTCAAAGTTGTATAATTTAGTGGATCTTATGTTGTTCTTAGCGATTTGAGTGGTTTACGCAAATATATGAAAAGCAGGGGCTAAACTGTAAAAAGACACGCAAATTTATAGTGGTTCAGCCAGAATGTGCCTACGTCCACTTTATATGTTATTTCTCTTCTCTTCTTTTGATTACAAGTACAAAGCTTTAATACAAGTAAAAGAAAGTTGTTTGAAAGTTCCTTCCGTGCTTGAGCTCTCAAACTTGTCCCCATTGTTGTACCCCTGCCCCTCTATTTATAGAGTGAGGTTGGGAGCAGGGGTCTTGGACGTATATAGCTGCTGGTGGGCCTGGGCTGATGCAATCTGGCCTGGCACACCTTGGTTCGGCATCCCATGGTTCGGTGGTGGGAGTGCGATGGGTTGGACCGGTAATGCTTGGTCCGGTGGTTGGTTTGGTGAGGCCGGATGAAGGTTGGTCCGGTGGTTGGTTGTGTGGAGCCGGATGAAGGTTGTGTGAAGCCGGATGAAGGTTGGTCCGGTGGTTGGTTGGGTGAAGCCGGATGAGTTCGTTTGGCAGTTGATTCGGCAGCATGTGGAAAGAAGGTGATTCGGTATTGGGATGGAGTGGATATGAATGTTATTCGGTTAGGTGTTGCTAATTTGCCCAACATTTGGTATTGTGATCGGATTTGGATAGGTTGAGATTTAGATTGAGTTATTGATTGGTTATTTTTACACTTCTTACCACGATCTCGTCTTCCGCTGTGCTTTTAGGGTTTTTATTTTAGTGGTCTCGAGTTAGAATTACGACACAACAGTTAGAACAATCTAGATTGTGTCCCATCTGCCACTGGTGCGAACACCCCAGTATAATCAATCCCATGTTGTTGTGCATATCCCTTTGCCACAAGCCTAGCCTTGTATTTGTCAACTTCTCCCTTCTCGTTGAGCTTTGTCTTGTATATCCCTTTCACCCCAATCTTTCTTGCACCCTTTGGTAGCAAAGTTAGCTCCCATGTACCATTTCTCTCTATTGTTGAAATCTCATTATCCATGGCCTCTCTCCATTTTGATTTCTAGAAGCTTCTTCATAGTTGTATGGGTCTCTAGTAGTTGTATAAAGTACCATGTTTTGATTTTCTTCTTTCTCAAACAATCTTTCACCTGTAACATAATCCTTCATCCAATTAGGTGTCCTTCGTGTTTTCTAACAGCAGGTTGATTTGGTTCATTGTTTATGGCCGAGCTTGTTGAAGATGGACTTGATGAAGAAGGACTGATTACTCCAGCTGCCTCAGTCTGCTCTTGCTCTCCAACTTCATTTTATTTTCTTTAAATTCTTCATCAATCATACTATGCTAATCATCGCCCCATTCAAGTACTACATTGGTGATACCTTCTGTTCCCTTGTTCGAGTCCCAAGTTTCGTTTTCTTTAAAGAACACATGACAACTAATCACTATCTTCCTTGTGACTGGATCATACATTATGTAGTCTTTTGTTTCTTCACTTACTCATAGCAATACACACTTCAGGCTCTTTGAATCCAGCTTGTTCTTTTCACATCCAGAATATGTACATGTCTAATACAACCAAACACTCAAAAGTATTTCACTTAAGGTTTAATACCGCTACATGCTTCTTCAGGTGTGAGATCTTTGACTAAAAAGGTAGGACTCATGTTCAGCACATGTACGCACTAGTTTACTACCTCTGGCCAGAACTCTCTAGGGATGTGTTTTTTGAACAACATGCTTCTAACTAGGTTCATAATCATTCAATTCTTCCTCTTAGCAACTCTGTTATGCTGAGGAGTGTATGATGCACTTAATTGTCTCTTGATTCCATTTACATTGCAATACTCATTGAACTATTTTGAAGTGACAAGCACCATTGTCCAAGTGGTTAAGTGATTCGGCTTTGGTGTGAGAGGTCACAAGTTCGAAACTTGCATAGCGTGATTCGAACGTTTATTGACATGTGATATGTTGTCCCAGTGACATGTTGTATATAAAGTACCATTTCAAAAAAAACTATTTTGAAGTGAATTCACCGCCTTTATCGGTTCATAAACAACACAACTCAGCCTCATTTTCAACTAAACTCTTAAATTTTTTGAACATATTAAGAGCTTCTGACTTCTCTAAAATGCAATAAACCCAACACTTACTGCTAAAATCATAAATAAAAGTGAGTAAGTACCTCTTCCCGCTGTTGGATTCTATGAATCACTTAAAAAATAAACGATTCACTGGTCCGCAAATGTCTGAGTAAACAAGTTGCAGCTTGTATGAGGCTCTCCAGTGGCTTTTCTTTGGAATGCTTTCCCTATGTTGCTTTCCGACAAAGCAATTAATACACACCTTTGTAGGAGCTTTAAGTGAAAGTAGCCCTCTAACCATCTTCTTGCTATACAAAGTCTGTAAACCTTTGAAACTAAGATGAGCAAATCGACTGTGCCATAGTTGTGTGTCATTCTCTCCACTAGTCTGAAAGCAAGTTGTTGCTTCCTTTAGAGGCATTGTTGCAAGAATAACAAATAGTATGTTCGTGGTCATGGCTATCTCCATAATGATGCCTCAAGTTGGGTGGAATAGTTGGCATGTATTGTCTTGGATAAGTATTGCTAGACCGTTCTCCTGTAATTGACCCACTCAACAAATTATTTTTCAACTCTGGAATGTAATATACTTCAGAAATTTTTTGCACCACTCCAGCTACATTCAGCTTCACACATCCTTTTCCCATCACTGCCATTCTCAAATTATTGCCTAACTTAACCAAGTGTCTAAACACTTCATCTGATTCTGTAAACCATAGCTTATTCCCACTTATATGATTGCTACAACCCGAATCTGAAAACCACACTTCTTTTCTAGATGATTTATGAAGCCCACATATGACATGAGCGGTATTTCATCTTCTTTGTCAGTTCTGCATATTTAGCTGTCTTTTCCCAACTAGGACATTCATATGAAAAATGCCTTAGTTTATGACATCGAAAGCACTCGATGATGGGTTGGCTTCCTCAGCCTCGGCCTCTGCCTTGGAAGCCCCCACGACCTCTACTTCTACCTCCAAGCCGATCATCCTCCCTTGCTCCAGATGTCTTTCCACTAGCAACATTAAGAGCTTGCTCCTCATCTTTGTGTCCCTTCATTCTTTGCTTGTGCACAAGCAAACTACCGTAGAGTTCATCAATGGACATTTTTGTAAGATCATTTGATTCCTCAATGCAGCATACAACATAATCAAACATTGTTGTCATGGATCTCAAAATCTTCTCAATGATGACCGTTTGCTCCATGAGTTCACCATGAGCTTTCATCTTATTAGCAATAGAAAGGGTTCTACCAAAATAATCATCAACACTCTCACCTACTTTCATTCCAAGAGGCTCAAATTCTCTCTGCAACGCTTGTAATTGAGCCCGTTTCACCTTGGTCGACCCTTGGTACTTCTGACTCATGGAATTCCATATTCCTTTTGCAGAATCTTTGTCCAAGATCATCTCCATGATGGTACAATAAATGGCTTGGAAGAGGTAATTTTTGACTTTCAAATCTTTCAGCTTTATGTCTTCCACAACCTTTTTCTACGCCTCCGTTTGTTTTGATCCAACTGCAACAGTGGGAACTCTAGTCTCGATCAAACTCCAGTATTCTTTAGATCGTAAGAAATTTTCCATCGGCATTGTAACGACCCGAAAGATTTTCGACCCCGAAAATCGACACTAATACGTTCACTGTATAGAGTGCTGAGCAATCGAGTGTCGGAAACCCCAAACTGTTAGGGTTAAGAAGAAAAAGAGGTAGAAGAAGAAACAAAACAACAACACAGAATCTCACAATCGCAGCGGAACAAATATAATATACAAATAACAGCATTTTTATACAATGAAAAGCGGTAATTGTCAATATATACACAAGATATCAGAGTACAACAAAAACTGGACAGTTGTAATAACTTGTCCTCAACTACTGTCTATATAGCCCTAATTTACATCGGAATATAATCTGTACGTCTCTACCATCCAGCTCGTCTCCTGAGCTCCAAAACGTCCTAGCCTGAAAATCTATAATACTCGGTCTGACCCGAGCATTACAATAAAGTAACACCCGAATCAGGCTGGAAACCAGCGTGAGTAAACCCATTTAAATTGAAATACTAAAGTTGTAAAAAGTCTTTGAAGATCACGGTAATTCGTCCAACATTACGAGTTCTTATCTTGTTATAACCAAAACATTTATTACACAATTCCATTTATATTTACGATAATATCCGTATGCCGTTGCTTGATTTAAAGGGTCCGATTTACTTAATTTTATTCAATTCCAGCATATTAGGTTCTATAGTCAAATCCGTAAGATCTGTAGTGCTTATCAAATCGAAGTGGTTCCGGATATTGCTTATATCCGATCCCAGCCTCTTCGAATTCAAGTAACAACTTCAAAGGGTTAATTGTTTAAGATAAACAATTTATTAATAATAAATTTTAAAATACCGTTAATTTAAAATAATATTAATTAGCCTTAAATTGTAAATATCACCGAAAACTTAAATTATGGATTTAAAATAAAATTAGATTTTTAGTTAAGGAAGGAGGTATAAGATATCATGTAAGTATATATATATATATATATATATATATATATATATCTGTGTGTGTAAATAAAATTCCCATTTATTTTCTTTCTTTTCATTTTTTTCTTTCTTATTTTACTTTCTTTTAAATTTCTTCCTTTCCTTTCCTTTTATTATTTTCCCTCCTTATCTTTCTCTTTCCTTTTACCTTTACTTTTATTCTTTCCTTTCTATTTATTTTCTTTTCTCTTCCCTTTTCTTTCTTTTCAAAAATCCAATACTTTTACTTTTGATATCTCAACGTATCCAGAATATATTCAACCAAACCATAGCATTCAATAGCTTCAATTTCCAATATAATCTATCACAGATTATCAAATAAATCACAATCACAGGCTATAAAAATAACTTCAATATTTTCGAGGAATCCAGTTGGATCCCTCCAACCTGTTTCCCTGCATCCACAGAGGTTAGCACAATATAAAAATACCAATCACACTTCGAGGGGGATATCGCGGTATATAGGATCATCCGCTATTATGCGGGACGCATAGGGTCTCATCCGCTATATAATGCGGGAATATCAATCACTCCAATATGTATATATATATACTACTATATATAATATCACATCCAGATAGATAATAAAAATCAATTTCAATCAACCATCCAATAATTTAAATTTAACTATTTAAATTAACTAATAATCCAATTTGAGTGAGATTAACTCACCTTTGACTTCTTATTTGCAATCTGATCCATCTCGACTATTTTCTTCGCGATTTTGGACCTTGTACAAACATTGTATGGTTTATAAATATTGGATCTAATCGAACAATCTATTAGCATTTAATAATTTAATTTAAACTAATTTTTCCTTTAATAAATAAATTTTAGTAACTAAAATAATTAAATAAACCAGTTAAACAAATTAATCACCTTAATACATTGGTTTAAAATAAATTAGTAAATTTAAAATGTATATATGTATATTTATTTTTCTTTTGAAACTACATATACTTAAAAATAACCTGTACACATTTAAAAATCTAATTTTTTTATATAACTCAACAACATTTTAAAATTCCTATATTTTCCCAAAATCTTATATATATATATATATATATATATATATTAAATTCTAATAAAATAAAATTCTTTTCAAGTTTATATATTAATTTAAAATAGGATTGTTTTATAAAGCTTACTGTATAATATTTATTTTCATCTCCTTCTGTTTTCTGTAACATATTCATATATATGTGCTTTAAAGTTTAAATTGAAACATATACTTACTGCTATTATTATTACTAACATCTATATACATATATATATATATAATTTAACAAAATAAATAGAAAATACCTTCACTGCCTACTCGCGAACACACACCGCCATGATAGCATGCCATCGGCCACGGCTCTCACCTCCACCGCAGTCGCCGCTAGACCAACCAGGCATTCCCACACCATCTCAAACATCCTCGAGGCAAACGTGATCTGTTCGATCTTGTGTACGACCACGAGAACATCTCACCTTCCAGGAACCACCGCGCCTCACGAAACACATGCCCCGATCGAACTCGCCTACCCCCACACTCGAGACTTCAACCACGAACCTCCCCACGATGCTCCGACCTCCCCACCTTCCTACATGGCACCGCCCGTCCCTGCGCCTTCCAGCCATTCCACACACTCGCTATGGAGCCCGCCCTCTCTTTCTTCGAATCGAAGTCGATTTTGATTTCCTTATCTCTTTTTTTTATTTTTTTCTGGTTTTAGAGAATTTCGGTTTTGATTTAGAAAGAGGGAAGCTGGAGAGGGAAATCGATTTTTATTTTCGAGTAACGGCCATTGTTTTCCTTTTGACTGGGAAGATAAAATAACCGAATAAGGTCGATGCTCTCCTTGCCAGCATACTTGAACTTATATTTGAAATGTTTTGTTTTATTTTTGTTTTTGAATTGATTTGTTCTTGCATTTACTTTTTCTTTGTTTGGCCTAAAAAGGGAAAGTGTGTTGGAATGGGTTAAGGTCAGATCCAAGGTGGTTGAGAAAGGACATAAAGCAATATGATGTGAATTTTACTTTTGACCAGTCAATAATTATGTATATGTTTAAATTTAAATTTTAAACGTCTCGAAATCATAACTCAAAATCTCGATCTTCTATCGAGGCATGCCGCTAGGCGTTTGTAATGTTATACCCCTATTCCGAACGCAATGGGAAAGGATTCGAGTCCCAATTCGATCGTATGGAGAAGATAGCTTTTTGGACCATTTATTATATTGAATTTCGATATAGATTTCAACGCGTTTATATATCGTACGATCACACAACAACTCCAAAAGCTACGAAATTTGAAATCTGATAATAATACACTATTACGGATCCAATGGAATTGGTTTCGTCGAATTCCGAGACTGTGCCCTGGAAGGTTATTTTTAAATGTCAATTTAAACGATATATTCTTAAAACTGAACAAATCACTTCAAATTTCAATTTCAAAACTTTTATTATCTTCAGTATTATCAATATAAATTGTATAAGCCTTCAAATTATTTTTTTAACGAGCTTGAAACTCCAGATTAAATATTTTACCCAGTTTCCAATAAATTAATTTAATAATTAAATTATCCGATAAATGGTTATATTTGAAATTCAAGTTAAAAATTAACTTTTAAATATTTAAAATCAATTAAATATTCCGATTTCAAATATCCAAAAATTCTGGGTCGTCACAGGCATGTCCCAACGATCATAGTGACCATCAAACCTGGGAAATGCTGGTTAGGCGAAACTTCCTTCAGCTACCATGCACTATGAGAAAAAACAAATCAGATGACAGATATGCTCCGTTGTCTGAATGAATACCTAAATGTCGTCTAATTTCATGTCGTCACATTACACATCAGACCACAGATATGCCCCGTCGTCTGATATGCACTAACACATCAAAAGGAAAAAACCATACGTTGTCCGATGTTATAGTATCATTTCTGGAATTTTCTATTAGACAACACATTAATATTGACTGATATGCATACCAATTACAATTATATTATATATTTGAAGAATGAAATATATGAATCGCAATTTTATTTAAACAAATATTTTATTTCAAATCAAATTCAAATACAATACAACTTTTACTACACTTACACTTTCAAATACAATACAACTTTCACTATCACTCTCATCTATACAACTTTTCTCTACACTCTCATATATAACATTTTTTTTACTAGCACTCACTTACACTCACTCGAATTTATTTTTGATATCAATCTTCATTTGCTTGCTCCAGCTTGTGTCCAGTCATCTCTTATACCTGTCAAATAAACAACGCAGTAAAATGGAAAAGGAAACAACCATAAATTGCAAAAATTAAATAAAATTTGAATATCAATATTGCCTCAGTTTATGGGTTTGTTTTCTCTTCATGTTTTAGACATGGCCGGACAAATATATATATATATATATATATATATATATATATATATGCACGGAGAACTTATGATATGCATAATGTATCACTACGAATATTACAAGGCCGGAAATCGATTAAATCTCACGGACTATTACAAAGCTCAAGCCCGAAAGCTCAACACAGTGCAAATGTGCACAAGGTCAAGCCCAAGCCTCATCAAGCTCAACTCAGGTGCACAAGGAAATGCAACTCAAACCAAAAAATCAAACCAGAAATATACAAACCAGACAATCAAACTAGAAAATCAAACTCAGATGCACACTCAGGTATATACAATGTCACAATAGCAGTTCTACTAATGAACACATGAACAATTCAAAATATGGTACAAGTATGTATATATAATATTATGTACAAGTATGTACCGAGGACTTAAAAGTGTAAAAGTGCAGTTCAAAAAGCCATGTATAAGTGAAAAACAAGTACACATGCATATTTCATTTCAGTTCAAAATAGATTGCCAAACCATGGAGCATCAAAAGTATATGTGAGCAACACACATATACACATGTACAAAATACAAAAGATGCTAATATTTCACACATATATACATACATATGTATGTGTGTATATACATGGAAGTAACAAGCAAGAAGACTGCTTATAGCAGTAACAAGCACACTCAGGTACCAAAATCAAAATGGTTCAGAAAAATAAGTTCAACTAGGCAAGAATTCAAGATGGTGCACATAAACAAGCTCAGACAAAACAACAAGTGCCAAGACACATAAAATGGTTCATAAAAAACAAGTTTAACTCAAAATGATTTAGAAAATCAAAATGGTTTAGAAAATGCACATTCAGGTGCAAGTTGACATAGGAGCAGCTCACTTAGGTGCTAGTGCACATAGGAGCAGGTCACGCAAGTGTCAACACACTCAAGGATGTATACATGTATATATGTATACATAACTTCAATAATGGAATATATATATATATATGTATATATGTACACATATGGTTGTAAACATGCATATATGTACAAGGCAAGGATGTGTGTGTTTGTGTGTGTGTACAAAACGAAACAAGGCAATGCAATCAGTTCAAGAAGCAATCCGACTTGGAGTTCAAGAAGTAATCAGTTCAAGAAGCAATCAGTTTAAATTGATTGCCACTATAGAGGGAGGGTCCAAGGGGCAGCGCCCCTTGGCGGGGTGCGGGGCAGCGTCCCATCCGAAAATGGTACATTTCGTTTACTGTTTGAATTTGAATTCAAATAGCAAACGGGTATGACTATATCAAACGGAAGAAATCGCCAAAATCAAAAATCACTAAAACCAGAGACAATAAAACTAAAACTCACAAGATCGAGTGTACATGGCAAACCAAACCAAGATACCAAAGTACACAAATAAGTCCATACAAGGGAAGAGCAAAGTTCAGGTTCAAGTGGTACTTCGGACTCAGGAATGGTCACAGTAAGTTCAACCAAAGCTAGGAGTGTGGTGCAATAGTGTACAAGGCACATCAGGATTAACTTGACAAGACTACATACAAGCAGAGTTCAGGTGAAAAATCATAGCATTGATACAAGTAGTACAAGGAAGTGACTACACAATAACAAGGTAACAAGCCAATGCAAAGCAAACAACAAGGAACACAAAATTAAGACTAGAGATACATTGAACATAAGTGCAGTGAACATAAGTGCACATACAGTGAACTCAAGACCAGAGATACAAGGGTACGCAAATAGAACAGTGAACATAAGTGCAGTGACTAAGGTTCACACAAAATTATATATACATGTGAATGTATGTATATACATGGGAAACTAAAACTCAAAGGCACTGGAGTGCGCGCACACAAAAAAACAGTTCAGGCATCAACAAAGCAACAACAATGAAGTGAGAAACACACATATACACGTATACACATATGTATATACATTTATACATGTATATATGCATTACATGTTCAGAGATGAGCAACTGGCAGTTCAACTATAACAACAATAGGCAGTGCTATGGACCTGCAATTCAACAAAAGACTCAAGCAACTGGACACATATACAACAAATATATACAACAAGACATATATGAAAAATAATCAAAACATTTCAGTTTAGAGATTCAGCTATGAAAAAGTCAATTTTCAGCAGATCCCAATACCCAATGATACACATCTTAACAGTTTGAAAAAATCACATATTCATCCATTAAAACAAGGAAGCGCCACAAACATTTACATATGCATACATATGTGTGTAATGTATATACATGTATACATATGTTCAGGATAAACAAGAGACAATGCAAATGCAATAACCAGAAACAACTCAAATCGAAACAACTAAAACAACTCAACACTTAAGGACTCAAGTTCATGATCAACACTTAAGGCAAATGCAATTCTACAAACTAAAACAACTCAAGGCATATGTATACACAAATTCAAACATATTTCAATAATTTTGAACATCAAACAAGAAGATAATTGAAATTCTTAAACAAAAAATATAGGGAATCAAACCCTATAAATAATACTCAATTCATCATTGGCATATAATTGAAGTTGAAAACAATACAAAATTAAAAGAGACATAAATCATACCGAGCAATTAACCAGCAATTCTTGACAAGTGGTAGCAACCGCAATCACTACAAATCGACAGTCATGCATCCACATGACATCGCAAGAGCACCATATTCAGACGAGCCAGCAATAAAATCTGAACAAAGAAATACATTCACCGATCAATCAAATAAGCATCGTGATTTTTCTTCGTTCATAGATAAATGATTTAGGGCAAAGGAAGGATTTTGGGGCAAAATTGATATGCGTAATAAGGATAGAATCAAAGAGAATCGAAGGATGAAGGAGGCGTAATAAGGAGAGAACCCTAGATTTAGACGGGAAGGGAAGGAATGATTTGAGAACGAACGCCATTTATTTCTCTGGAAACAAAAGAAAGAGGGGGAAATAATTGATAGAACGCGGCCAGGAAATAATCTAGGCAAAAGTGAGAGGGAAACCAAAATTTTGGTAAGGAGCCAAAATAAAAAAATTTATAATTTTAATCAGACAACAAATAAAATGTTGTCTGAATGGCATGGATGAAATCTCAATAGAATAAAGATTTCATGGGCTGTGAAAAACAACAGATTGTTTTTCCATGTGTTGTGTGAAACGGTGGTAAATATTGGGACAACAGCAAATCTAACTTATGTTGTGTGATCGTTGTTGTCTGATTCACTTTGTGGCATAGTGATGGCTTCAATCTCACCCGCTTTCTTCTCTTCGATCTCTGTTTCAGTTTTTGTTTACCGTTCACAAGAACACTGCAGGTTCTTATATTCTCACTTAATCAGGCCCAATGATGAAGCTCTGATACCACTTGTTGTAATAGGAAATTACTGTGTAGTAATACACTGAGAATGAGAGAATGGAACTGTTTTTATTCAATGATCAAGTTGGCTTTTTATATCAAGCCTTTACAACAGAAAAAAGAAACATGAGCAACCCACCTTTAACACTCCTACAAACGCTTTAATGAACAAGGAACAAATTAAACCTAATATCTTAGCCTAAAGACTAGGACTTATTTAACAGAACAGTAAAAGTAATTCATGCACATGTTTAGTGCATCAATCCAGTTCCATCATGAACTACAGTTCATTTGTCCTACACTTGACTTTTTATATTCCATTACTATTCATGCTTTAGTACACATTCAGTTCTAAACTAACGTTTATGATTAGTGCTCTTTATTTTTTTGGGCACAAATTAGTGTATTGTTCTGAATTCCACAACAAAACATTCATATGTATTGCAAGCTTTGTACCTAAATACACACCTTTACTAATACATATGGACACTACTGTCACACTAAACATTGTTTCACACACACAAACTCTCCAATCGATTTTCATAGCTGTTCACATTATATATAAACACAAATTTTATTAATAGCATATATACATTTCACATCATTAATGTTCCCATACTAGTTTATATATTTCACATCGAGAAAGGTTATCTAACATGTTTCACATGGTAAATTTGCTCACTGTTTAACTGCAATTGTGTCTATCCTATATTGTAGAGTACATCAGAAAGATTATAGCTTTTAGAAACATGGTTAGATATAGTTATTTTTTTTAGGCTTTGAGCACATCATTAGTCCTTTCCTGTGTTTGGTTCCAGCATTTCCTTTTATTTGATGTTGTAGGTGTGAGCCATTTTTAACCTACCCACGTATATATTATCACTTGCATCTTGTTGACCTTTTACAGCTGAAAGTCATAGGTAAAAATCTTTGATTTCCTTTGGTTACTCCATTATTTTCCGACCTAAAATTGAAAAGTTCACTTGCCTACTTACAGGCTAGCAAATTTAGAGTTATATGTTCCTAAATACTAGTAAACAAAAAATGCTATAACAAAGGGGTATTAGTTAGCTTTTTGCTTTTTGAGAAATCACAACTTGCTTTCTGTTCTTAATCTCCAATTTTCAAAATGCTTTCTAGATTTCAAAAGTGATCAAACCAGAGCTCTTAAATTTCAACATTAGTTCTCTGACTATTTTCAATCCTAAAGTCTTAAATCATTCAATTCCAAAAGAGTCTTGTGAGTTACAGGACCCTTGTACTCGAGTCGACATATCAGCATATTGAGATACACTTGTTGTCGAAGATTGTTTCCCTGTTGAGATTATGTAAATACCTCTTCAGCGACTTGAGCACTGTGTAAATCTGTTCCTTAGGGTTAAGAGAGGAGTGTGTTAGTGAAAAGCCGAAATAGTGATTCTACGACTAGAAGTGGGACTGTGTATTTATTTGATATTTTTTCCAAACATTCAGACTATTTTTTATTTATTTTCAGCACTTAGAGACATTTTGTAAGTAGAGACTACTAGTTATAGTTTGTTTTATTTATCTTGGATTATGATATTTTCAGTGTTATATTTATTTCCTTCCGTTGTGAGTTTTAGAAAGTGTAGATTTCTATGATAGCACTGTGTTTTATTTTATGTATTTAATTTAAAGGATCCGCTGCTAATGACATTCGCGATGTTAGTGCCACTTTTGGGCATGGATCGTGGCGTCGTAGATGGTGAGTTTTTACAATTACTCACCAAGATCTTTGAATGATCTTGTTTTAATTTTTGTGCTTCTTTCTAGCTTGCGTTTTCTTCTTCTTATTTGCTCTTTTTAGGCCACCATCATTAATGTATTATCTAAGCTCTATTTTATTTTTGAGTAAAATGAAATGAAAGAATGAGGTAAGGATTATGTTTCTTATCCCACAATATTTTGAGCCTTGACCTTCATAACATTTCCCTCCATTGGTTCCTTACCATATCCTATTTAATTTATATAAGCAGATTCTATTTCTCATTTTAATAATTAATTATTTGGTTAATTAATAATTAATTTTGGGTTGTTACAAGCCTCTCAAATTCATGTTGAAAAATGTCTTCAACAAAATCAGACGGTTATTGAGTGATTTCTTCAAGTAGAGATTGTCCAGCTTGATCCAGATTCCTTTAGTAGTGGTTTCGCTGCTAATCTCTGAGATAACACTCTTCCATGGCCAATTGTAGAGTAGTTAGGTCTACTCTTCCATCTTCTCCTTCTCTACGGCTGAAACATCAGCTAGCAACTTCTTAGTGTCAAAACACTACCTAATGAATCATATTTCTCCTTGGACTAGCCTTCATCCCCCATTGTCGCATCTTGAAGTCATTATCCCCATTCTACTTCTTTATTGCCAACTGAAATACTGATGTAACATAAGATCCTCTGACATAGGGCCTTGCTTCAACTGGGGTACCTTCATCTTCTTCCATACTACCTAACACCTTCTATCAACCAACCTAGCTCTAATACCAGACTGCATGGGAGAATTTCACAATAAATCCAAATCAATCCCAACGTAGCGGACATTAAATATGAATGTGTTGATGGTGAGTTAGAACAAACAAGAGACTGATATCCCAAATAGCAAACAAAAATCACGTATGTACATGTAGAAACGAATAAATCACACACGAGATTTATTGTGGTTGCACCATTGCAAGGTAGTATATGTCCACTTTGGGGAAAAGAGATATTTATTACTTTACTTGAGAAAAGATATTACAATATTGTTTTCAATTTTGAGGCTAAACATAGAAAAGAAAAAACAACAAAATCCTCTTTTATCAATTGGATACATACAATAAAATCCTAGGTCTATTTATATTGCTCTCCAGATGCTTTATGTGTTGGATTAGAATATATGCATAAGATTTGTTGAACCTATGAGGGGAATTCAAAAATGACTGCAAAAGACAAAATTGTCCATGGGAATTCGAACTCAAATTTCTCCAGAAAATCCTACTTTAATCGACTTGAAATTCCATCAGTCGACTAGAGTCGACTGAAAGGAATTTCCACTCATTGCAAAAGCAACGGTGAGATTGGGAAGAAAATTGGAAAAACTACAGTCAATTGGTAAAATTACCAGTAGATTGGAACTTCCACCAGTCGACTAGTTATTTTATCAGTCGATTGGAAGCATGGTACAAGCTTCTTCTTCATTTCAGCCACTCATCCTCTGTCTTCTTCTCCTCTGCACCTCTACTTCTCTACACGACTTCTTCTTACTTCGGTGCTGAAATATAGAATCACATCTAACAACTTCTTCACTATAAAGGTTAATCCGAAATCAAACAAACTGACATTCGTAGCATTACCATAAAGAATATTCCAGTTAGCCTGGTACATCTAACTATCTTAGTCTCAAACAAATTTCAGTAACAATCAGTAATATATAGCTTTAATAATCTCCTTCTAATTAGAGGTCTCCCTGTCACCAGCTCTAATCTGTTTAAAATGAATGCTTCTCATCATATCATTAGCAATTTTGTGGAAATATGCAGTATTAGAATGTGTAATTTAATTTAAAGGACAAACTACAAAAGTTTTTTAACTCTTAGGGCAGCGGTTTCAAATTTTTACCACAAAGACATTTTCTTCCTCACGTATGCGCATAGGCCAAATCACGAATTCCAACGCCACAGCACCCCGCATGGCACTCCTTACACCTGCGCTTTTCCACTGATCATAACCGCTGCCTTCCATAGCTACCGCCTCCCTAGCTGTCGCCTCCATAGCTGCGGCCTCTTCAAAATCAAATCCTAAAAAACAAAATCATGCATCAACTCACCGTCTACCATGCCACCTACATCTTTCAGCTCATAACAACATCGATGTTCATCTTATCCTGCCCACTAATTATCAATCAATGCAAAAATAACATCATGTAACAAATGATACTGTACAGTATCATTATATGAGAAAATGATGTATAACGGGTACAAAATACTACTGAGTCGTATCATTTAACCAAAAAATGGTACTACAAGGTAAGGTCAACTATTACATGATAAAACTGAAATATAATTAGTTTAATTTTTTTATTTCGGTAAATGCAAAACTAATACTACATAGTAGCATTATAAAATAATTTATAAAAAAATAGTAGGATAAATATTCAAAATTGTAAATAAAACGATACTACATTTACAATGTTATGTAATATCATTATAAACTAATATATGAAAATAGTATTACAAACTTTTAAGAAATAAAATAAAAATGATATCACCTTTAGAAAATATTATAAAATAATACCAGAAATATAAGTTAAAAATATTGATTCAAAAATGATACTACAATTCATAAAACTATCAATCTAATATAATTTATAATGCTACTATAAAATAATGTCGTGAGATAAAATATATATACATTATCTAAAAAGAAACTACAATTGTTTATAAACTCCTACTATAGTAAAAAAAACAATTATAATTCAGTAACCACTGCTTCAATTCATAAAATGCTACTATAAAATAGCATTATGAACATAAATATACATAACTATATTTATTTAAAAAAACAAAAAATGATGCTACTCAATATCATACTACACGCATCTAAAAAGATGCTACAGTTGTTTATAACCTGTTGCTACAGTATTTAAAAAGCCGCTGCAATTCAGAACCGCTACTGCAAGTCATAAAATGCTACTATAAAATAGCACTATGATTAGAAACATACATAATTATATTTATTTAAAAAACAAAAAACGAGACTATACAGTATCAGTAAGATACACATCTACAATGATGCTACAATAATTTCTATACTGCTAGTGCAATTTAAAGAATATATGACAATTAAGAAACTGCTTTTGAAATCGGGTCCGCACATCCCTACGTGGAGGTAACGTATGAGTTTGGCCAACACCTTTTAACAAAAATAATCCCTTGTTGTTACATGCAACCAAACTCATATATACCACCCCACTTACATTATTTTTCACGATGTTGGACTATTCTTCTTTTCAAAGTGCGCTCATCACCCACACACAATGCGAAAAACCCCAACAACTGCCACTACAAATCAGAAATTGCACTACTATAAAGTACTTTAGGAATAGAAATATACAATTATAGTTATTTAAAAAACAAAAATGATTCAAAGAGAGTTGCACATCTGAAAATATGCTACAATTTTTATAATTTGCTACTATAATTTTAAAAAAGTCGATGTTACAATATAGAAACGACTGCTATAACATAGCACTTGATTATAAATGTACATAGTTAATTTATTTAAAAAAACAAAAATTCATACTGCACGATAGCATACTGCACGGTACCAAAGTCACCCCTTCTCCTTCCGTACTCACCGCCATCGCGTCGGCAAGGTACTTCAGCTCATGCTCCTTCAAAACCCTAACCGTCGCAGAGATCTACTGTTGCACCAACCTAGGTCGTCACCAAAGCCGTCGAGATCACTGAGATGTCACTACCAAAAATCATAGATACAAAGGCATTTACATATGCCCTTACTGCTGAGATTAGAGGCCAAATTATATTTAATAATGCCTCTAAAACAATGAGAGGCAAATGTATGCCCGCCTCTAAAAATGTAGCCCTAAAAAGAAATGGAGGCGTATTTGCATCTTCATTCACCTTTAATGTTGTGTGGTCCCAAACATTATTCATAACCTGTTAGAAGCAATTGTATAAGCCCCTAAAAGTTTTAAAATAATAAAGGCTCTCATAAATGCCTCCAATATTTGAGTACCGTACATGAAGAACAAACAATTGGCGCAAGCTATAACTGCCCCTAATAAATATGTCACCGTATATAAATGCCCCTAATTTATACTAAATATAATGCAACAGTTATGCATATCTCTATTGAACTGACATTACAATGCATTTTTCTATTGAATGAACAACACAAAAGGACATATATATATATATATATATATATTACTGACATTACAATGCATTTTTCTATTGAATGAATAGCACAAAAGGACATCTATATATTTATTGTACCATATATACAAAAGAGATGGAATTCATATTGATCAATCTATATATTTACTGTAACACCACAAAAGATATCATTCATACCAATGCATGTTTGCATCATATACCACCCAGACACACAAATATACAATCAAAAACAAGTGCCATTTATTTTCTTTTAAACAAACAAAAACAAGAAACTTTTGTTCCCATAAACAGTCAAAAGTACACATGACTAAACCACTTACATAAAACTAAAACTAAAAACAAAATTAGTCTAAATTTTGCTGAAACTAATTACTTACATTATGTGGAGGGATGAGTTGCTGTAGAAAATCCATATCACTTGGTGTTGATGTGAAATCTCCTACAGGGTGGGAAATTGGTGTGTACAAAGGTGGACGGTATGGGTGAGGGTAATATAAATGGCCAGTGTGTGGATACGGTGGATGTGGTTGTATGTGAGGTGACTGATGTTGGGTTGGTGACTGAGGTTGGATCTGCACTTGGATGGGGGATTCATGATGGTTGTGCGCTTGTTGATCGGAAGGAGACTCTGAATTAGAGGACTGATGTTGTATAGATAAAACCATATGTCGCAGCTCTTCAATCTCTTTCTTTTGTTGTTCATACATTGCTTGTAGTTCCAAATTCTTAGATTGCAATGATGCATAATCCCATCCTCTTCGTGATCTACGAGTAGATGAAATATGTTGGGTTTGTTGCACCCAAGGGACCATGCTTGGTGTTACCACCTCGCCATAACCACAAACTCTTCCACCAGTCTCATGACCTCTCACTGATACATACGCTTGCAATCTCAATTCTGGCGTCTCGTCGCCATGAGTAGCAACCAATTCTGTTAACTTTTGAGATAAAAGTGCCTGGGTGATTATATCGACAGTGAGATTTTTTTCCAATAAGAAAGCCATCAAATCAAATGAATAAAAAAAGTAAATACATTATAAACTATTATGTTGGAGTTAGCATCCAATATAAATTTCATATGACAAAACAAATACATAATTGTTTTTCATAGGCTATAAAAGTACGGTGTAAACCTGATAAACAATTCAAAATTATTTTATAAAAAGCACAATGGTTTAGAGTTATTGTTTAGTTTCTAATTAATTTATTGCCTCCTATTAATGCATTTAATTTTGAATTAGATTTCCCTTGATTCGAAATTATTTATTGCCTACTATCACCATGTAAAGAAATCCACTTGATCGTGAAAACAAATTTGACCACTCTCTTATAATTTTAATGTATTGCCTTAGATCACTATTACTATAAAAGTACGGTGTAAACCTGATAAACAATTCAAAATTATTTATAAAAAGCATAATGGTTTAGAGTTATTGTTTAGTTTCTAATTGATTTATTGCCTCCTGTTGATGCATTTAATTTTGAACTAGATTTCCCTTGATTCGAAATTATTTATTGCCTACTATCACCATGTAAAGAAATCCACTTGATTGTGAAAAAAAATTTTACTACTCTCTTATAATGTTAATGTATTGCCTTAGATCACTATAACTAATACCATATATTGAAGTTTTTGTAATGGTGAATACAAATTTCACCACAATCAGTCAATTAGTATTCACCTTTATTATACTATTAATAAGAATTTTCTTTCCATTTAAAAGCAGTCCACTTAAAGATAAATGCATGTATAAGTATAATATAACCTAAGATGGAGCCAGCATACCACAAAAAAAGGAAACTTGGGACATAAACATAATTGACTTGCATATGGTATATAAATTATAATGTATTAGTAGAAATATATAATGTCTGTTACACTACACTTTCCTCATATGAACCTAGCGCTATATCTAAAGAAGAACAGTTATAAGTAATGCTAATTGATGGGTTTGAGATTTTTAAATAATTCTTAAAGCATTTAATGAAAATACAATATGTATTGATATTTGTTTTTTGGCAGTGATGGATTTGATATACTGTATTGCATTCAATTGTAATCAAAATTTGATATCCACTTGCCATTTTTGATAAATGGACTTAAATGTGAATATAAATTTGACTACCGTTTGCCATTTTTGATTGTTGCATAATATTACTGCACTTAGTTGGATATTAGACCTCTGGAAATTAATATAGCAAATGTTTACTTAATTATGAATACAAATCATCAAAAATTAATGATCAAATCAATATTCCATCATAAAACCTTACCAAATTATGTCAGAAACCTAATTGCTTTGTTCAGACTATTAAAATATGGGGTTTTGGACCAAAGGTCCCTATTTTCAAAGTCCATGCACAAAAAGTCCCTACTAATAAACCCATGTAAATTAGGTCCCTGTTTTGTTATTTTTTACCAAATTGTCCTCTTCTAGAAAATCGGTCCAGCATTGAAATCGGGGGCAAAAGTGACATAAATTAGTCAAAAACTAAAAATAGGGACCAAATTTTTATAACTTTTTCGAAAGGGACTTTTCTTCCATCATCTTCCAATTCTAGGGACTTGGCAGTCGTTCCTTGATTAAAATATACCAATAAAGTAATATCTGAGATGCATTTACAATAACTATCACGTTAGGTATAATTACAGGCAACCAAATTCTTTTATATTTAATGCAAAATTTGTTTATTTGAAGAGCACAAATCATTCTAATAATATGATTAACTGCATTTATATCTTACTAAAGGCAATTTATTTATGAACAAAAATAGTTCGATATAAGAAAATAACTACAGTTTGTCACATATGCTCATAAAATAGAAAGTATTGATTAAAAGATATTATACTTACCCCTGTTTTCTCTGATGTACCATCAACCCAGCTTTTATTTTTATCCTTTCTCTTATGAACCAAATCAAATGCTTCAATAGGATCGGGTTCATGGCCATATTTTTGTTTCTGTCCCAAAATAATATCACAATATAAACATCTAAATTGTATTAAAATAATATAGACGCTACTTTTTGTTCTTAAGATTATGTACTATTGGGCAAACAAATGAAGCTAAAGTAAATAAGTGATTAATATTACTTACATATTCTGCATGATGCCTCACAAATAGGGTTGTCAATTTCCTACACGACCCGAAACCCGCACGGAAATTAGCAGGTTAACCCGACCCATTAATTTGGCGGGTCATTTTCGGGTCAACCCGAATTTGACCCGTTTATAAACGGGTGGGTTTCGGGTTGACCCGCTAACCCGAAATTGACCCGTTAACAACCCGTTTATACTTATATAGGTTGACCCGACCCTTATACGACCCGACCCGACCCGTTTATGACCCGTTTGTACCTTATACGGGTTATACGGGTTGACCCGACCCGTTTACGACCCAATTATACCTTATACGGGTTGACCCGACCCGTTTACGACCCATTTACACCTTATACGGGTTGACCCGACCCATTTACGACCCGACCCGACCTGATCCGACCCGATCCGACCCGTTTATAATCGGGTTACACGGGTCGGGTCGGGTTAACCCGTTTATAAAAGGGTCGGGTTCGGGTTGAGCTTTTCTGACCCGTTTAATAAACGGGTTGACCCGACCCATTTAATAAACGGGTTGACCCGACCCATTTAAAATCAACCCGAACCCGACTTGACCCAACCCAAACCCGATCCGACCCGACCCGACCCATTGACAGCCCTACTCACAAATGACTTTGAACCACCTGTGTGACTCATTTTCAGCTTATTGCGATTCTCAACATTTTTCTCAACTTTCATCTGTTATTCATGAAAAAAGGTATAATATGATATCATTTACACATAAAATATTTACTAGAATCAAAAAATGTAAAGAAAGAGAGATTTACTTTATTTTTATGGTCGTTATCCTAATAATTTGCCATTTTTCTCCATTGTTCATTGTCCACGCGATCATCTCCACACATAAAGCGTGACGGTGAGCCAATGTATGGAGTGTAATATTTTGCTTTCAAGTCTGCTCTGTTATTTCTAACTCTTTTGGCTAGTCTTTTCAATATTGAATGTTTAATTGTAGGAAGGTAAGGAATGTCTTCGGGACGCCAGTCTATTGTATCCTATATGATACAAAAGGTTTATGTTATAGTAGCATTTATTGCAAATTAAAAATAAGATTCACTGTAATACATTTAAAAAAATTGAAGTATACACTATCAATTTATTAGGTTTCATCTTCACTTGAACAAAGAAAGTCAACAATATCTTCTTTAAAGTGCTCTAGCGAAGCATTATTTAATTTATTGCAGATGAAGTTGTTTTCTAAGCATCGCCTATTGATCATTTAAAAAAACCTAGAACTTTAACGCTTTACATAATATTTCAATTCTTGTTTTATCGTTAACCATGACTGCTTTGGTGATATATTATGCTTATTCACCTAATTTTTCTCTAGAATATAGCACGTGATTGCAGTACACTTAAATTCTAAACTTATAGTTTTAAAAATTCAAATCCAGATATTTCGTATTAGTTATAGTGTAATATAATATTACAGTGGTTTTACATTTAGAACTATATTTCAAGATTTTATTTTTCTTTAAGAGTGTATACTGCAATCAAATTGCTATCGAAATATTCTCGTTTAATATGTTGTAAATCATGTGTGACCTGTTGCCATAAATGTTCATATTATATGTAGATATTACCACACTCATATGGGTAAAAGAGAATATAGATATATTAATGTAGGAAAAACAATATTGCAAGTTGAACTGATAGTCAATCTTGGGTTCTATTTACCAAATATAACATATCATATTCCACATGACATAAATTGCAACCAAAATGTTGACTGTCCCAACTAAAAACAACAGGTTCGAAACCTATCCCATGATCGTTCATTTTTTAAATAAAAAGATAACACGTTGTCTTTATAAATTTATCATCATTTACAGCTGATACATACTTGCACAATTTGAATCGATTTCATATTATGTTTATTTTTGAAATCATGGCAAAAAAGGGAAGGTTCAATCTAAATACAACGAATTGACAACAAATATAAAAATATCATGTATTATTCACAAACGAAACAAATCATTAGATCTTGCATTAACCTCCATGAAATACAGTTTCTAAAATTTATAAGCATTGAATACCAAGTGACCATAAACTCTAGAATCAAGTTACTGTTCTTCTTTCCAAATAGCGTTTTTATACATTATATGCAATATACAGATTTCCTATTTTGTAATGCTTTTAATTATTCATACAGTTTCAGATGGTAATATTACAAATCACAATTAGCAAGTATGCAACAATTATCAAGCTCTAATTACTCTAACAAAAAGTGACACTATAAGATATAAAGGTGTAATTACCAAATTTCTTTAAATATTATAATATTTATAAATATATACATACCGATATTATTTTCCATATTCTATCCAAAACGGCATCTTGTTGAGATCGCTAGTCCATTGGAGAAAGAGGAAGAAGATTGTAGTTTCTTGCTAAACTACCTAGGTACCTTGCTAATCTGGCATCTTCTGGAACAATGCATAGTCCATCCTTTGTAAACTCAATTTTTTCCTTGCCTGATTTACCCCATGTAGGTTTGTTATAACCACGTCCTTTTCTACTTTTTGACATTGCCAAAAACAACATTATATAAACATATACGAATCTATTTTATGGCAATGGATTACCAAAATAATGGTGTTTAATTTGGTTTGTTACAAGAAAAGTGGTGTATTAATAATAACATGATTTTACAATTATAGGGAGCAAAAGAAATCTATTAAAAAATATTTAATCTTTCCTTGTAAAATTAATTTGTACGTAATTGAAACAAACACTATATACAAAATTAAGTATGAAATAATACCATTATTTGAAGAGTCGTCATCCTCATGTATTTCATTATTAGAATGATTCACTCCATCCGAATCAGAAGATTCAAAGCTACACATCTAAATAATAGTTAAACATAACATAAAGTACACATATCGTACTATTTAATAAACAAAAGGAGAAGCCAAAAAATTGAATTAACAGTTGATATGTACAAAAGACTTAGCATACATTAAACTGAACATGTCCAAAACAAGAAAAAATTACAACATAGACAAAGGCATAAATAGAATAAAGTTTAATATAATTATAAAACTGTTTATATTGCTATATTTCATTGTCTCACTCATTCTCGGTCTCATTCTCATTTTCTTCTTCATTACTATCGACATCTTCAAGATTGGGAACGTTTACATTAGACTTCGGCAGCACTTTATTTACATAAACACCATTAATATCAGTTCTTATTTGTAGCTCTTCGGTGTCAAGATTAGGATCATCAAGGTTTGGAGTTGCATAGTAATCATCAAGATTAGCTTGGTCTTCATCTACCACTAAATCATAGAAATCTCTAGGCTTTGTTTTAACCACGACAGCCTAGTCTGTTTGTTTTGGATCAGCAACATAAAATACTTGAATAGCTTGTGATGCCAATATAAATCTATCATTATTTTGTGTCACAGAATTAAAATTCACTAAATTGAAGCCATATCGATTAATTTTCTTCCCAGACTTGTTCATCCAGTCACACTCAAATAAGACAACTTTGCAAGCTTGACTATCACTTTCACCAGGAAACCTATAATCAAGCTCATAAATATTTTGTAAAACACCATAATAATCGACATTACCAGCAATTGGATTACAGTCCCTCACACTTTAATAACTTGATGTTTCAGCACTAACAAATACACCACAATTTTGGTTTTTGTATCTATCGTCTATTGATTTAATCCGAAACCTATAACCATTTATAACATATTTCTTGTATTTCCTCACCATCCGGCTTGGACCATTTGCTAATTGAACTAAATCATTTGTTACCAAAAAATGATCGACAGTTAGAAGATCATTTACCTACGCCAAAAAATTCACTATTTCATTATATGATATTTTATATTAGAAATTGTCAAAAATGTTAAAGTATAAGGTACTTACGTGGTTTCTAAACCAGGTAGGAAATTCTTTATTTCTTAAACTCTCTACTTCACGGATAGTTTTCCGTCGGTGAACTGTACGTAGTTCCCTCAACCTTTTACTATAAAAATCAAGTCACAAAAGAAATGCTTGTTACCAATTTAAAAGTTGAAATTAAGAGTATATACTTCATATTGAAGTAATGGTCTTACTCTAGAAAGAAAGTTACTTCACTACAATTGTGTAGGATGTAAGTATGACATTGCTCCCAAACATTTTTCTCAAGATTGACTTCCGAGCATTTCCCTAAATGATGACCAGAATTAGCAAATACTGATAATCCCCCACTGATCTCACGAGGCAATGATGCATCAGCGTTACGACCACGGCGTGTATAACGAGTTTCTACACCTTTCAAGTACAATGAACAAAAAGAAACACATTCTTCTGCAAGATATCCTATTGCAATGCTTCCTTCAGGATTGCTTTTGTTGCAAACATATCGCTTTAACGTCTGCAAGTATCTTAAAAACCCATAATACAAGACTTATGTATTTTAGTAGACAAATAAATTTTAAAAGGGACCTAGTTTCGCATACTTAAATTAGTTTTGTGCTTATGAATTTACTTACAAAAATATTATCCATGCTTGATGATGTTATATAATGAACTAAATATTTTTAATTTGACTTATTACTGTCAAAAAATGCTATACTAACGTTATACTTATTGACTGAAATGTAGAACATCAAATCCAAACACGGATACTAATCATTTTGTTAACATTTATTTCGATGTTATGAAAAACACATTATTAATGTTACAGTTCGTGATAATAAAATGTACTTACTTCAAGTTATAAACTTAATAATAATTTGAATATCCAAATCAAGATATTATTCTCCCACTTTGAATTTTACATGTAGATCATAAAATTAAGCCTCTGTACCTAAAATATAATACTAAATGGAACTAAAAATGAAATAAAGAAAGCGGTTACCTTTCTATAGGATACCTCCAACGATATTGAACCGGTCCAGCGACTGCAGCTTCATCGACCAAAATGAATTATTAAGTGAACGGATATGGTGAAGAAGGAAGGAGGGAACATCTTTTCCATCATACATAAAGCTAACACTACCCTATATTTTAGTTGGTTCATGGATGCAACATGTTGCTTTTTACTACATAAGTTTCTAAAAATTGCACATAACTCAAGCAGAACAAGGACAAGAGGTTTGGGCAAAATCCGTCGTATCGCTAGTGGAAGTAGATGTTGCATAATTACATGATGGTCATGACTTTTCAATCCTTGTAGTTTTTTTTTCCTTCACATCTACACAACGAGCAATGTTAGTGGAATATCCATCTGGAACACGTACATTTGAGAGTACTTGACAAAATAACATTTTTTCATCATTTGTCATAAAGAATATTGCCGGAGGTATAAATGTCCTATTGCCTTCACAAACAGTGTGAAGTTGCTTTCTTATCTATAGAAATTCTAAGTCAGCTCGAGCTTGAAGTCCGTCTTTTCCTTTTTTTTGAGCTACCAAGTAAAGTTCCCAAAATATTTTCACTTACATTTTTCTCCAGATGCATCACATCAATGTTATGTCGTATCAAAAGGTGTTGCCAATAAGGTAAATTAAAAAACACGCTTTTTTTCTTCCATGGTCCAGCAACTCTAAATTCCTTAGCGGCATTCATACTCCTCCGCCATTTTTGACGGTTAACGGATTCAGTTATTGGTGGCTTACCAAAAGTAAATCTTAAATTTGATAGTTGTCTCAAACACTTAATTCCAATTAGCGGTCTAGGTGGAAGATCATTCTCACACTTACGATTAAATGATTCTTTATCAAATCAAAATCTATGTGTAATAGGTAAAAATCTTCTACTTCCCATATAACCTTGCTTTTTTGCTATTTGGTAACCGCACCGAACATGTTTGATGAGCACAATGCGGACATGCAAGCTTTCCAGACGTACTCCAACCAGATAAGTTAGCATATGCAGGTAAATCATTTATAGTCCATAAAACAGCTGCTCTCATATTGAAAGTTTGTTTAGAAAAATTATCATACGTATTTGTGCCAACCTCCCACAATTCTTTTAATTCTTCTACCAAAGGTTGCATATAAATGTCAATATCTTTTCCAGGTTCATGAGGCCCTGGAATTAACAAAGACATAAGTAGATAAGGTTGCTTCATGCACAACCATGGAGGTAAATTATAAATAGAAATAATCACTGGCCAAGTGTTGTGCTTACTACTCATTTGCGCAAAAGGATTGAAACCATCACTTGCAAGACCCAAACGAACATTACGAATTTCTGATGCAAAATCAGGGTATAAAGAATCTAGATGTTTCCAAGCTGGAGAATCCACTAGATGCCTCATGAAACCATCATTTGAAAAACCGGTTGAATGCCATCTCATATGTTCTGATGTATAATTTGACATATACAACCGCTTTAGTCTAGGAATTAAAGGAAAATAGCGAAGCACCTTGGTTGATTTTTTTTTTAATTTTGATCTTCTTTGTTTACTTTATATCTTAAAACACCACAATAAGAGCAAGTATCCAAATGTGAAGCTTCCTTCCAAAATAACATGCAATCATTCGGACAAGCATCAATCTTTACATAACTGAGACCCAAATCATCAGTAATTTTTTTGGCTTGTGCATTTGATTGTGGCATACAATTTCCGTCAGGCAACATATCTTTAAACGCTTCCAAAAACATAGAGAATGCCGAATTACTCTCATTTCCCAAACACTTGATTTGGTATAGTTTTACAATGGCATCCATTTTTTTATACTTACTACCAGCATACAATTCCATATTAGCTTCATCTAATAACTTGAAGAAACGCTTGGCCTCGGGAGTTTGACCTTCAGAAGTAAATGGTTGGCCTGACAAACTAGTATTTTCTGCAATTAAAGGCACAAACGTTTCATCGAGAAAATCATTTATTTCACCTCTCTCTTTGATCAGTGCCCATTTGTGTATCATTAACTTGATTAGAATAAGTCTCGCTTTGTACATAAGAATCCCCGATGTAAGGTTCACCATGATGAGTCCAACGTGCCGTCATATAAAGGGGATCCATTCCATATGAAAGAAGATGACCAGCAACAGTAACTCTATCATTGAAATAACGATTGCAACACTTTTTACAAGGACAAATGATTTTATCTTTTCGAATAGATTTGGAAAAAGCCTCATTCAAAAATAATTCCATCTTGTTTCTATACTCATCTGAATTACGATCAAGATTTACCCAACTTTTGTCCATAGGTTAACTACTGTCAAAAAATAAAAATATCATGCATATAAATACTCTTCCCATTTAACATCGATATGATATAAATGTATAGTTATTACTTAAAGGCCTTACATATTTATCAAATGAAAATAATACAACTACAGTAACAAGTAGTTATGTTCCACAAAGATGCAAAGTGTAGTCCTATACCTACCATATTCATAATTATCTACGCTTTTGTTCTAGCTAATAGGTTAATTATATTCTATTTTATTATTGAATCTAGATAAGGTCCAAATTAATTAATCATAAATTTGGATAAGAATGTTTACTCAACTAACCTTTATCAAAAAATAGGCTATTGGAGGATCACAAAAATTTACCAAAGGAGTGAAAAACTAAAAAAAAATTAATATTACTTTGTTAAGGGGTTTCATGAATTTAGTAACCCCTTAAATAGTCATTCTAGCCTTCTGCATAACAAATCTCATGATAATTGCATTGTTAATCGTATATAACAACAAAATAAGTTAAATAAAGATCTGACATATTTTTCGTACAACTATTTGATTGTTATATGTATAACAGTTGTTCAAGTAACCAAACAATGAATTAATTACAATTTTCAAACACATTGATTTATGTAGCAAGAAATAAAGGAAAAGAATCACTATTTTGCAACAACAATAGAAAGCAAACAAGACTTGAATGAAGAAATAGTTATGTTAATCATAATTGCTTATACAAAAATAAAAAATCCTAAAGTAAAAAAAAAATTGAATGTATGTATACTAATATATAATTTACTCTTTCTTGGTGAATTTAGATGCTCCTTTAATATAAGATATAGCCTGGGCAATTAAGAACACAAATTTAGCCTAGACAAGGTTAGAAACACCAATTCTCCATATGAAATCGAATAAGGGTGGTCTCATTGCTATTTCATCGCCTAATTTCCTATTTGATCTATTTCATTACTCTTTGAACTCCTTATTTACAGTCTATAATCGGTTCTACAATCCATTTTAAATTGAGTGCTTTGATTTACTCTGATATTCCAAATAATCATTTGTTCAATTTTATTAATTTGGAAAGGAAACATACAAGACAAAGATGGAAGTTTATTCGAAATACGAATAAAGATATAAATACATGAAGATGAGCATTAAGTAATAGTCGGAAAATACACAAAATTTTCGCAAGGAAGCGTACAACTATAAGAGAATAAATGTGATGCATGTTTAATTTCAACACAAATGTCAATTTTGACAAAAAATACCAATTGTTATTCTAAAATTCATTCAATAATATTTGTTTATATTGTTTACATTTGTTTTGATTAAATTTACATGTCAGAATATTGACATATTTCATCATGCACGACATTTAGTGTTTTCCTTTTGTAGTACATGAATTGACATTATTTTACTTTTTCTTAGGAATTATAAATGGTGTCACCTCTACTAAAATCACCAGCGTAGATAAGAAACAAACACTTACATTATAGAGTTTTTATAAATGTAAAAATGTCAGAAATAAGATATAAATAATATAATGGACTAGTCTACAAAATTGGGCAAGCCGACAGTATTATAGTCATTAATTATGTCCGTTTATTACTAAACCATTACTATGTTTAATTTATTTTTCTTTATGTAACTTCCTTTGAATTTTTAAAACCTTTATCATTATTTGATATGATACGCGTAAAAATAGATTTTTGCCCACAAAACCATTAATACTTTTTTAACTAACACATGATTTTCCCTAATGTTAGTCAAATGTAACTTTGGATTCAAATTAATACACAAGATTATTTTAGTGGAAAATTAATATGGAACAATATGAATGAATTATCGCTAATTTTTCATTAAATCATTTCATCTCTTTAAAATTATGAAAAATCGGACCAATTCAGAATACATAAATAACTGTAATTAAATGTAAATTAACTCATAGTTTAATACATAATTTAATTCACATTTATTTGCATTTAAATGGAAAATTTATGTACGCATGAGGGTGATTGATCGTTTAATACATAGTTTAATTCACAACAAAGTCAAACAACATGGTTTAATTCACAATTTAGTTTACATTTATTTGCATTACACGGTTCATATTTATATCCTGAGAAAATAGTTGTACTTGTAAACTTGAACCATGAGGGTGACGATCTAATATCTTTTAATTGGCCAGCTCAAGCTCTTTGAGCTATTATTTTACCTAAGTTGTTAGAGATGAATTCTCCTATTTCTAGAGTGCTCCTGTCATTCGGTATTTGGTTTTTGTTTCAGTAATTTAGTAAGTAAATACAAACTGACACTGCTCACACTAGAATCACCTAATTGAAGCTATCTAGATCCTTGATACCTTCATCGTTTACAGGATATAAACTAAAACACAAGCAATAAAACACATTTACAAAACAAAAAATATATAAAGAAAGTGAAAACTGTTAAATATAAATTATTGTCTACAACAAACTATATTACACTAAAAATAATACCACACCGCACCACACCAAAATTTCAATGTAAATATTTGAAAATACCCAAATTTTAAAGAGAAATAAAGAGATAACATGCCTTGAGAATTTTTAACTCAGGTCCTTCAAGTGCATCAAAGTAACGCTGTATAATATAAAAGTGCTTCAATATATATTTTATCATTTTACTAGATTAAATACATTGACGGGAAAGAAATAAGCGCAAAAACATCATTTCAACCAAATTCATGAACTAGGTATGTTATTTTGCTTCATAATGCATGAAATACAACATTGGTGGCAAAGGTTGACTAAGAGAGGTAAAATTGACATATTATCCAGTCACTGTAATCAAATCTGGAAATGAAATGGTTGTACTGAGCTTTTTCTGAGCTGATTGCACTTGTAGGAGTATTTCTTAGCACTATAAACTTACTAATTATCACTCAAAAAGAAAGTATTCATGAATATTATAGGTATGCAGATATAAATATACTACTTACCAACAAAATCAACTGTAGTAATAATCCCTTAAATTAGTTGAAAATCAATTGTAAACTCAGTTGCATTATGCAAACTCAGTTAGAATTGCAAATACAGTGAGTGAATGCCAATAATAATGATGAAGGTAGTAACTGTCAAAACTTACAAACACTACAACAAAAGAGGCATATTACAACGGTGGAACACCGTTGTAATATAAAGTTGTAAAAGATATATTACAACGGTGGATCAACAGTCGTATTTTAAGAAGTTGTAAAAGACTATCAATTTTTAACAATTGTGTTCTTTAGTTGCATATAACCGTTGTGATATTATATATTACAACTGTTTCTTACCCTTGCAAATAACCATTTTACAACTGTTGGTAACTCTTGTAGATATGTAACATTTCGTGCTGTAGCAGGTATGGCAACTGCTGGATAACTGTTGTAGTTATCAACTACAGCTGTTATTCACAGTTGCAATTAATCTTTTTACAACAGTTGATAGCAGTTATAGATTGTAACATTCGTCATATAGCAGCCATTGTAGTTATCCCTACTACAACTGTTACACGCAGTTGCAGTTTAGTATGTTCTGCGACCTCCCCCACAGTTGTAATATACTTTAATTACAACCACATCAATTGCAATTTAAACCCAAAAGTATAATTGCATGCACCATTTAATAATTTACCAAAACTATAAATATACATAACTGAATCAAATTCATTCATAAATATTAATATTTATATAATTCTAACAAAACACAATACATACCAAATAAAACAATCTAAAGTATTCATTCACATCACCAACTAAAACAGTACCAAAACAACATTCTCACATAACCATTCCAAAATAGGATACAGCACAAAATCATAAGAAAGATAAAGTTTTGTATCGCAAAACACACACCTTAAGGAAATACACTAGTCGAAGGCAACGAAGTCTTTATGCCAAGCCACGGTCGATCCAACTGCTTCTCCAATAGTACACATCTCGGAACTCGGCCTCCACAAGAAAGCTTCCGGATCCACCGCCACATCAACCCAAACTTTACAACCATCTGGTCCTAGTTTTTTAAAATGCACCAAACAATCAGGATCAGTGGATACTACCGTTCTTTCTGCAACAACTTGCTTTTGCCAACTCAATATTTTACATTTTCCGACCTCAATTCTAGCATGCCTTGCATCCTGTTTAGGCCGTTCTTCAACAGTCAGAGTATTGCTCTCACGGTGTGACTGCACAAAAATAATTTACGAATACATTAGACTATTTATGGTATATGTATAACATCAACTAAAAATAATCTGTGTGTATGTTTGTTTTGTGTGTTAATTTGCATTTAAAAAACCAAAATATTTTACTACATTGCATTAGCATTTTTCATTTACAATAACATTCAATAAACCACTTGGTTTTATACCTATCCGATTTCCAAATAATAACAACTAATATAAAAGTAAAGTACGACTAAACAGCTTGAATAAAATATATGATACTTTGTATTCCTGAAAGAGTGTCAATGCCAATACAAAACTAACATTTAAAGGAACGATGGTTTTCATAACATATACACAAGGGTCCAAGCTCATCATAAAACAATACTGGAAGCACTCAGTTCACTAATGTATGAATTTTGCACGATCACTGATGAGAAGATAAAGAAAAATGTATCTTATGTAGAAGCATTTCAAACCAAAAATGTGATATTAACTATACAAAACTTTTAAAGACAAAAATATTGTTAACTTGTTTATTTTGTCATGGAATAATACAAGTTATCAAAAATCGAGCTAAGTAGAAATAACAAGGAAAATCCGATTAGAGTAGCCATTATTAGTATCAAACATACAATGCAATGTGGTTATATAAAAGGTTGCCTATTTTTATTAACTGATTAAATTAAGTTAGTAAACAGACACAAGGCATTTGGAGGCCTAGTATCAAGAGATGTTATGCTTAGTAAATTAATAGAATACAAGTTATTAAATCATTAGAATATTGGCATTGGGCTTGCTTATTGTTTGCGATTTCCTCCTTAGTCCACTCTCTACCAAAAACCTTAGCAAAAAACAAATGACAGCACAGGAAATTTAAGTTACACTCCTATATCATATTTTTACTCGATGATGTTTTTATTGCTCCAAAACTAGTTGACATTTATGACGATTCCTTCAAAATTCACAAACAACTGCATTTCTACTTCCCCTCCCCTTCAACACAACCATCCAACTCGAAGCAGCAACATCATACATCTTTGTGCCAATCACTCATATACATCCACTGACGGTTCCTTCAAACCCCTACAACATTGCCTATCTAACCAAAACTACCCACTGCTTCAACCTATTAACATTGCCTATCATACCACATACTTCATCCCTTTGTTAACATGACGAACTGCTTCAAACAATCATACATCATCCCTCTGTTTACACCATACATCATTTCCACACTATCATCATAGAAACTGCCCAATAGCTACAACCATACGCAGTCGCACAATCCTCACATCACTCTCATAGTTGCTCTGTCCAACACAGACATCACATGCATAGTTGCCTCAAACTCACACTGATTCCACTCACCTTGCATACAACTTTCAACTTAAATTGCCACCTCCTCCATAATCATAACAATCAAACCCAACTGTCCACCTTCATATATCAATATAAACGCATCAGTTCACCACCCATATCAATGAACATATAACACAGTGCACAACTAACTACTCATACATCCTCAACTCCTACCCCCTCTGATCTTCCTCAAACCGATCACAACCCACTTGAATCACAATCCAACCATCCCCCTTCAACATAACAGTGCAAAACATCCACCAACTACACTATGATTCATCAACCATTTCTTCTTACTGTTACATTCATCATCATGCCATATCAAACATTTACTAACCACTACACTTTGTCTACATCTCTGCCACCATTGCTTGCAATCCCCCAAAACCTCACAGACACAACAAAACAACACATACCACCCAAACTTCAAACTGCAACATTCCCACTGTGACATATTCACGTATCTCTATTTGACCACTGTCACCACCCAGTGCTTCATTGTGCAGTGCACTATCCTTCTGTCCACTATATCTCAACCACTGTGCACTTTCTCATCAACCATTTGACCACCAAACATCCTCCCACATCCTACAACCCCTTGTTACCACCCCAAACCATCACTGCCACCTGCTTCGAACAACATACCATTCATACCCATATACCATCATAACAAACTCCCTCCTGCATTCATCACTGCTGCTACAGCCATATACAACAGTAATACTCAGTCATCCCCCTGCCATCAACCACTTTTTCAAACAAACCAATCCCTGCTGCCAATTACTTCCACTAACAAAACTGCCATTAACTCACTCCTCTCCACTGTCCTACCTGACTGCTCCTTTTGCTGCAATCCTTCTCTACCACACAAATACCTGACCAGACCACTACAACAACACATATCACAGATTCCCTCCCAAAAACAATCAACTACTTTTTAAACAAGTTGTCAAAGTGCATCTACTTGCCTTACCATTGACCATCATCCATCATACTTTTTAAATGCAATTTTCTTAATTTGTAAATAAATATTTTGTAAAAATAATTTTCCCGCTTTTTAAATGCCAAAATACATCTGAAAAATAAATAAAAGCAAGTCTGCTGCCAAGTTCTATACTATAACTCAGCAACATATGGAAACATATGCGGATGTCCTAGTCAAGTTCTATACTATATCACTAGAAACATACATATGGAAACGGTACCTGAGGCGTATTAGCAGGAGGAGTCTCTGGATTTTCCTCATTGAGTCTTCGCTTTCCTTTCATATCCTGTGAAGATTGTATTATTACATATATAACTAGTAATTTGTAAGAACATGTCACATATTCATTAGCATAACTAATTAACACTTACCAGTATAATCGCAGTAAGCTCTTGTAATTTCGCCTCCATGCCACTAACTTGGTTTCGCAATGCATGTACTTCACCTAAATTAGCCCGATGAATACGTAGATGAGATGGTACAACCCCAAAGCCTAATCCTCTTACACGTCCGCCATGTTCTTGACCAAAAAGCATTGACACTCCATCTTGAGTAATTGATGTTGTTTCGAGAACTCTGACTCATGGCATTATGCTCTTTTATCTTAGACTACAAATTCAGAAAACACCAAAATTAAGCAACTAAAAAAATACTACATTAATAATAACATAAAGCCGCGGTCACTTATTTTTTTTGCTTATTTCGTATATTTGAAATTATCCTTACTATGCAGTCGGCAACAACTGAATTCGGGAGTTCTCCATTTTTTCCGGTATGGGCTTTGCACCACAATTCGTCTCTACTGATATCAGACGTTGCACTTTCCTTTTTCTACAAAAATAGCATAAGAGCTTAAGAACGTACAAGTAATAACAAATAAAAAATGCTTATGCAATAATCAATATACATCAAATGGGATTGCAATGTTAAAATTTTGGAACTTGTACTGATTAAGTTTTTAATATTTACTTACCATTTCTTCTTCCAATCTTGCATAACCCATTCGGCTCATGGTATGTGGAAATTTATTCTTATCTCTCATAGCTTTGAATTTTTGGCTGGTTTCCTACATAAGATAAATTCAATAAATATGATATAAGAAAATGTAATAAATTTAATAGTTGTAATCAATAAAATAAAAATAACCACCTTAAACTTTTCCGACAATTTTTCCTTTACAAAAGCATTCCACTCTTCAACGCTCTTTATATTATCTGGTTTTAAGGCTGCTACTCTATAAGTAGAGTCGGGACAAGTGGACGCTTTTTTGATAGCTGCAACTAATCTTGATTTCGACTCCTTCCATCGTTGTCCCAGTATCATTAACAAGTAATCCTTGTACACTTTATCCACCTTGAATCTCGACTGCACAACAAGAATACATAGAATATTAAACAAATACTTCAATGTCATTGTTATTAAGCACACAAATCCTTAAATGTTGCAAATGTCCAAGTGATTGAAAATAATAATTCTGTTCATTATTCAATGTTTAAAATAAACCAAGTGATCAGTTAAGTGATTAGTTGGTAATAACAGTATCTAAGTGATAAACAGTCAAAACAAAATAAAATGGCAGCACAATGTCTCTATTACAAACAGTTCACATGAGGAACCTAGACATACAACCATACAAAAATGAAACAGCCACCTCCACTTATGGCGACATTATTGCGAGCTACAAATTTTGGATGACAGCCAATTACAGCTTATGGCACAAATTTTGGATGACAGCCAATTACCGACATTAAATACCAAGAAACAGTTCATGACAACAACTTGCATGAATTACCAAGAAACAGAATACCAATTACAATAAATACTAACGATGAAACCAATTACCTGAATACAAGTCCATAGATCATCCCTCAATTCATCATCGACTTTCTTCCATTCGCTAATGGTCATTGGCACCATCTCCCTTGCTAGAACACCAATATATGATGACAAATGCTTGGAATTGGGACCTATGGCTTGTCCTCGTTCATTAAACTCTAATTCCAGCTTCTCACTCGGTAACATAGCAAATGATTTCAACATTGTCCTCCCTCTTTTTTTTTCTAGGTTTCTTCAATGTATAACCTTCACCAGAATCCAATGGAAGCTGGCTTGGAGTGACATCTGAGGGGGTTGAAGTATGTATAGGGTTGCTTGCGGGTGGAGGAGGAGGCGGTATCGGGTTTGTAGTATGGCCAGGGCTGCTAGTGGGTGGAGGAGGGGACTGTATCGGATTTGTAGTATGGCCAGGGCTGCTAGTGGGTGGAGGAGGGGGTTGTATCGAGTTTGTAGTATGGACAGGGCTGCGAGTGGGTGGAGAAGGAGGCTGTATCGGGTTTGTAGTATGGACAGGGATGCTAGTGGGTGGAGGAGGGGACTGTATCAGATTTGTAGTATGGCCATGGTTGCTTCCAGGTGGACGAGGGGGCCGTATTGGGTGTTCAGTATGCTTTCGGGGAGATCTTCTTACAGCACAATTTAAATCCCGAAGCGAATCAGCAACATCAAGATGGTCACCTTGGATTTCGTTGATTCTAACACCATCAGCCCTCTCATCAGCAGCATGAAAAGCTGCAAGTGCAGCAAGATTTTGCCTCTTTGCTCGTTTGATTGCTGTCTTTGAGCTCTGAAATAAGAAAATTGAAGTCAGTGAAATACATGCTAACTTAAGCGTCATATGATAGTACATAAAGTGCAGTTAATAATCAATAAAAACTACCAAAGTAGCACGAAATGTATCCTACTGCTGTTGCATTTAAATCTTACTGCTGTTGCATTTGTCACTTAAGCATATAGTTCTTAATTGATGTCAAGTTGATACCCATTTGGTAGCTTATTCTATTGTCATTTTGGTTATGAATTGCTTGTAAATCACGCTGTAAACACAAACTCAAGTTATTCAATACTACCAATAAATTAATATTAATACTATAAGATAAGGACCCCTTTTTTTATTCCATTTATCGGGGCTTTTCTATTGCAATGTGGTGCTCGTTGTGTTCTAGAACAACCTATAGGTCCCATAGCTCTTGGTTAGATCACATTACATGTATATATAGTGTATGATTGCAGCCGCCATAAAAATATAGATTGCAACCAGCTTGCCATTAAATGTCTGTACTCCTTTTAAGTATTGTTACCATTCAAAGCCAAACAAATTGTTGCCTGAAGTAAACATATGGATTATGCTTCAACTTATATGTCCAAGCAGAATGGCCAAGGCTATTTTTGATGTTAAGTTGATATTATTATTATTACCCATTCAGTAGTAGTAGCAGCTTGTTTGTAGTCATTTTGATTATGAATTGTTTGATTTATGTAAACACAAACTCAAGTCATTGAATACTTGCAATAAATTTAATATTAATACGGTGAGTTAATCAGACTATGGCCCATCTTTTTATTCCATTTACCTGGTTAGTATTTGTTTGTGTTCTTTAACAACCAATAAGGTCCGATGACTTTTGATTAGGATCACATGTATCTATAGTATATGATTGTAGCCACCATGACTGTAACCAACTTGTTATTAAACATATGTTATAAGAAAGTACATAAAGTGATTATATAGTTATGATATATAAATCTAAAAAGAAAGCATTTACTAACAATGTTAAATGGAAACTTTTAACAGATCAATTTTTCATAGAAACATTGTGAAAGTAGCACGAAATGTATCCTACAATCATTACTTTGCACTATAAAATAAGATATTTTGAATACCTCTCCGTCATGTTGCTCCCTCTTCCCCATTGATACTACAAGTTCACTCTTCTTCTACTAAGTGATCGACCTATAAAAAAACATAATAATTTACAAAGAATTAGAACGTCACACTAAATTAAGAGGGTGCTCTAAATTTGCAAGTTGAAAGTAACAAAGTAACAAAGTTCACTCTAAATTAGTTATCGATCGAGTTTTATGCTTAAACGACTATGCATAAATTAAGAAATCAATAAAGTATGCTTATATCATACCAAAATGTCATCACAATCCTTCCTTATGTAACTTTCATCCCCAATATCTACGTCTAAATCATCTAGTAGTGACTCATCTAGTGGTTTACTAGTTGACTCTTCATCCTCATCATATTTTTCCAACTCATGAAACCCTCTAGAGGGTGCTCTCAACACAACATACCAATTTTAAGAACTACTTTCTCTAGAGTAGAAGACTTGTACGGCTTGTGTTGCTAAGATGAAAGGGTCGCTTGCAAATTGATTTTGGAACTGATGTAAATTGACTAATGTAAATCCATCTTCAACCTTAACTCCACGATAGATATTTGCCCAATCACACTTAAACAAGGCAACTTGAAATTGACGATAATCCAACAAGAAAATCTCACGCAAGACCCCATAGTATATTACCTTCTCAATGGACCCATTTACACAAACAGTACTTGACTCAATGGAAACACCACTATTTTGTGTACCCTTCTCGAAGTCTTTCGTACGAAAACGTCGACCATTAATAATATAGCCAGAATAAGAAATTATTTGCGAACGAGGTCCGTATGAAAGCCATTTTATTATGTTGCTAACATTGGGTACACGTCTATCATCTTTAACCTGGACAAGTATAATATATTAAATAAAGATTTATGATGATGTAATCCTTTCATTGTTAATAGTTTTTTTTAAATATAACTTTCAACCTTTTTTTCAAACCAATAACTAAAAGTCTCTAAATGCAACTTTGAAAGTTCCAAATCATCTCGTAAAAGATGAGGATGCAAACATCTTAGCTCCTCTTTGTGCATTCTACATACATAAATGTAATTAAAGATCTAATTTATTTTATAGATCATAGTTGAGTTGAACTTATACGTACTCTATATACGGCTCTACTTCTTCCGTATTAAACAAGACATATCGATGAGCAGCATTAATCACCTTCGCGTCGACTGTCATAGGTTTTCCTTTGGAAATAGGACGCCCCTCGAGTATAAAATCATTTTGTTCCACTTCATTTCGATTTTTCCTCTCTCCAATCTGTAATGCATCTTTAATATATCTAAAGCAGTATTTCATGCATTCTTCGGCAGAATAGCGCTCAGCAATGCACCTTTCAGGCCGTGCTTGATTTTTAACATACCCCTTTAATATTTTCATATACCTATAACCAAAACGCATAAACAAATTACTTTCATAACTGCATATACTATTAACCACTTTAAGTACTGTTAATAAATTTTACCTCTCAAATGGATACATCCATCGATAATGGACCGGTCCACATATTCTTGCTTCCCTCCCTAAATGTATTGTCAAGTGAATCATGATATCAAAAAAGGAAGGGGGGGAAGAACCTCTCTAGATAGCATAGTGTTAAAGCAATTTGATACTCCAATAATTCTAATTTATCTCTATCAAGCACTCTTTGGCATATGTCATTATAAAATGAACATAGTCGTAGTAGTGCATTTCTTATCCCTATAGGTAGAAGTCCTCTTAATGCTACAGACAACAGTTGTTGCATCAAAACATGATAATCACGAGACTTAAGACTTGAGATCTTGTCTTGTTTTGCAAAACATTTTCCAATATTTGAGCTATATCCATCTGGCACTTTTAAATTCTTCATTCTACTGTAAAAGATCTCCTTTTCTTGATCTGTTAAGGTGCATGGCACGGCTGGAAGCAATACTTTATTTCCAATGTCTATGGGGTGCAACTTTTTTCTAATGCCCATCGCTTCTAGATCTTGTCGTGATTTGAGGCCATCTTTCGATTTTCCTTTGATATCAAGCAATGCACCAAGAATACTTTCACCAATATTTTTTTCAACATGCATCACATCCAAATTATGCCGTAAAGGGAGTGCCTAAGAAATTGAAAACACACATATCATTAAGTAATAATAACGTACTACGTAGCAAACATAAATAGAAAATGAAAAACAACTTGTTTCTAGTTTAATTTTACCTTCCAATAAGGCAAATCAAAAAAAAATGGACCTCTTTTTCCACATCTTATATCCTTTTTTCATCTCACTCCTTTTCCTTTTCCTTTCACCTTTTTCTTCGTCTTTTGATTTTTTTCCCCAATCATTACTAATATCTTGAACATCGTCAAAGATTTGAACACCGGTTTGTATTTGAGGCTTTTGTCTATTTTCTACGGTTCCATCAAATAAGTTTTTCCGTTGACGATATTCGTGGTTAGGTTCAAGAAATCGTCCATGACCCATGTATGCACACTTCTTACTAAATGGTAGCCATACGGAATATGTATTAATGCCACAAATAGGACATGCTCTCTTACCCTTTATAGTGCAACCAGCTAAATTTCCATAAGCTGGAAAATCATTAATTGTCCACATCAAAATAGCATTTAATCTAAATTCACTACGAGTATAAGCATCATACACCTTCACCCCTTTATCCCATAATTTTTTCAAATCTTCAATAAGTGGCTGTAGATATACATCAATATCATTCCCCGGCTGTCGTGGTCCAGGAATTAACAAAGATAGCATCATATTATCTTTTGTGCATACAAAGCCATGGAGGAAAGTTGTAAGCAACAAGAAACACTGGCCAACAGCTATATGCAGAATTCCAATCACCAAAAGGATTAAAGCCGTCAGATGCAAGACCAAGCCTTAAATTTCGTGGATCGGAAGTAAAAGAAGGATACATTCTATCAATCATAGCCCATTTAGAAGAATCTACTAGGTGATGCAATTTACCGTCTTCACTCTTATGGCTGCTATGCCATCTTAGTTGTTCTGATGTTTTTGGTGATGTAAACATCCTTTTCAATCTTGGTATCAATGGGAAGTATCTCAAAACCTTCACAGGTATTTTGGCTTGCTTCCCATCCTCACTAGTCTTGTTTTTTTTCCAACGAGACTTACCACATTTAGGACAAAAATCACTATGTGCAAGCTCTTTTCTAAATAAACAACAATCATTTACACATGCATGTATCTGCTTATAGCCTAAACCAAACGATTGAAGCATTTCTTTGTTGCATATGTCGAATCAGGAAGCATGTTTTCTTTAGGCAACATATCCTTGAGAAGTTTAAGGAGTTCTGTAAATGCTGTGTCAGATATACCATTTCGCGCTTTGTAATTGTAAAGGAGTATTGTAGCAGATAACTTTGTGTGGGTTGCACAACCATGGTACAAAGGAATTTCGGCATTCTCCATCATTTCCTTAATACCTTCCCCATGTCTTTCATTAGCATTAGCTTCTACCTCCTCATCACAGATTTGTGCATCCAAATACATTCTGTATGTATCTGTCGGTTCATCGCTTTTATTTTGCGAAGGGCGTTTTTCTCCATGAAAAATCCATACATCATAAGTTGGGTCAATTCCAAAACAATCAAGTGTGACACAACATTCCTTGATGTTTGCCATATTAGATTCCTACATTTACAGCAGGGGCATATAATTTTTTATGGACTTCCTTTGCTTTCAACATGCCTATATACAAAATTTCGAACCGCTTGCTTATATTCTTATGTCATTCTACGAAACAATTATACGATTTAATACTCATTCTAAAATGCTCATAACTATGAAAGTAATAATCAAAATAATGAAACCTTGGCAGGTTGACCCAAGTTTTGTCCATTTTGATAAAATGCCTCTAATGCGTGAACCTAATGGAAAGACACAAACAAACGCCACACTATTACCATAAAAGATTACAATAATTACAATGTTATTGTTTACTAAATACATAATCTGACATGAAGTAAACGTTAAAACACCGACCACAAAATGTTATTGTTGTACTTTATTTCTAACTCTGATGTTTATATAGTAAATTCCATTATTATTTCTAACTCTGACGTTATTATTGTAAAAGTAAATGCTATGACTATTAAAAGTATAATTCATACAGCTGTAAGTGGAGCGGTAAATAAAGCAACCAAACATATGTAATTTTAATAATACTAGCAAAAACAAAGCATTTGTAGGTTGAAACTCACATACACGCAGTGAAGAAAATGCTATTGTTATATGTGGACACTTATCTTCTGGAATAATATGAAAATAACAGGACACGTTATAATAATTAAAGTTGAAAGATTACCTATCCCTTTTTTCAAATAATAATTACAATAAAAGTGGTGTCACGTGAGGCATACTAAACACGTTGAAAAGAAAAGTGGATGATGATAAACTGTAAATGATTTCTACAAGATTTCATATTGACGAAGAGCTATAATTTCAAATACATTTATACAGTGTTACTATCATAACTGAACAATAAAAAAAATATGTTGAGATGTAATCTTTTGGAAAAACAAAATATCAAATGTGGTAAAAATCGGAATTCTGAAGGATTAATAGATAAACATAGAAGGCTTTATCTGAAATACAAATCCTAGATTTGAATCAATATAGAAAATTCCACATGTTAATATATTCAAAAATATACTTAGGATCCCTTAGGCATGGTTGACTAAGTGATGGTGTTACTAATCATTGACTCTGGTTTAGTGTCTGTCCAGAACAAATATATAAACCTACATAAGGCATTGTGCAGCAACATAATCAATTGTAGAGAATGATTTGTAAAGTGCAAAGCAAACATTAATCGTGTATATTAATTTGAACAGTTTCATGTAAGAGTTTGCTTTTAAAGTCTGAATATGATCTTTAAGAACTATCCATTCTAAACAAGAAAGCACTGACAATTTAAATGAAACCACTTTTGAATCCTCTCAACCTTTCAATTCATGATCTTGATAATAATCAGGTGCTAATTGGACACATATATATCCTGAACATATACTGCTTTGCATTTCATATATGCGAAAATATATACTAAGTCCTAATCTGCATAAAATATTGTATATATTACTGCCCATCATACCCTAAAAGAAGAGAATTTATAGGGTACATATGTATATACCTTCAAAGAAGCACCTCCAACCAAAAACCCTTTAGTATCTCCTTGCTTACAAAGTTCAGAACAGCTTCAACGATTCACTGAGCCTGTGATAGAGAAACAAAAACAAAAAATGATATTAAACCTAGGGCTGTTAAATCAAGTTAGGAAACTAAATCCATTAATTTTGATTCATATATGGGATGACTAAAGCACTGTCTTAAGTTTACCATGACACAATTGTGTATGCACTCAATAGTTTACATATTGGTAGGTTTATATTAAAACTGCTACTTATTCTACCATTCTCTGTCTTAAGCCATTCACCACCTTAAGCCAAATTATAATAGAAAAGGAATAGAAAATATATTTAAGCCAAAAAGGTAGTTTTTTTGTGTGCTTGATTTTCTCTAAAAACCATGTGACTATACAAAGATAAAAATATTTGAATATGGAATCCTTTCTTAAATTGTTATACATATTTGTGCCTTCCCCTATTTGATTATATCATTAAGCTTCCATTTTGTATGAGAGCAATTTAAATGGTGCGTATGCCATTAAGGATTTGATTACCTGAGCATATTATGGTATCATTAGGTTGATTTTGTTACCATAGCATGTCCATCTCGCTACATTATTTTAAGTATAATATATAATTTTGCAACTTAAGTAATGCTTGTATGCATTTTTCTTTTCATAGCATGCAATTTTCAGGTCAGAATGGTTGCAATTGAAGCTCATGAACAACAAAGTACAATTTTCATAAATGGATATGACACTTTTTCTACTGTCAATAGAGAAGCCTTACTGCATCATGCTTAGCTTTTTGCATGGTGCAAGCAATGTAGCCATGTAACTATAATGCAATGTTGAATATAATAGTTTGCATATTGATATTTAAATTGTGTCAACTTTGAGCTTCAGTTAATGAAATGACTTGCTATAAATTTGCACTTTGACACTGGATTTGCCTGTTATTCTCATATTTTGTACTCTTTGATCAACTTTTATAGTGTTAAAAAGATTTCTTCGAAACTTTATCTATATAGTAAGTTGATTTATCACAACTACAAAACTAATCATGTGTCCTCTGCAACTTGGTCTATACTGTTAAAATATGACAATATATACCAAGGTTTAAATATACGGATGTTCAATTTTCATTTCTCTGATATTCTGACACAGAAAAATACAAGCTAATACGGCTGTGCAAAAACTAAAAAAAGATCAATTTATAGTTAGTATTTTCTATGTCGATTTGCACAGATATTTCATAAACATGAAGCTAAATACTTAGATTTTTGTATCAGTAGAAAACACATCTTCCTAACATAAAACAAGCATCTATATCTATATGATATAGAAAGGAGAGAAACACAACACATCTTCCTAACGTAAACCTTAGATGCTTGTCTCCTAGTGTAAAAAAAAGAAAAAAAAAGAAAGACAATAACCGAATCAAATTTACAGCCTTACAAGTTTCTTATAAAAGTTTATTTCAAAACTTTTGATACTTAATTTTACAGAAACCACATGTAAAACATTCAATAGTTATAGACCAACGAATTCTTCAAACAAATCAATTGATTCTCCTACTAATACAACTGCAAAGAGAAATAAAAATACTAACAAAGTCTCCAACAACCAAATGCAATCAATAGAAATAATCCAGAAAAATGAAAGTAAATCAACAAATTAAAAAAGAATGAAAAATATCAAACCTTTTGAGTGGTAGCACGAGCGAGTACAAGCGGCGAGCGCGAGCGATCTAGATTGAAGCGATAGTTGAGGCCTGCAATCAGCGACGACGATGATTTAGGGTTTTTTGATCTGTGACTAAATTATTACAAGGAGGGAAATCGAATTTTTTTGCTGGTTTAGGTTAATTTCTTGGCGTTTAGGTTTTGAGAAAAAGGGAATGAGCGATTTAGATTTTTATTTTCATGTTTAGACGGCCGAAGAAATGAAAGGAGGGAGATTGAATGTTAAGAAAAGAAAGGAGGGAGATTGAATGTTTAGACGACCGAAGAAATGAAAGGAGGGAGATTGAAAGTCCCCTATGTAATGAAATATAATATTTGTTACAACTGTTGACAGCAATTGTTATAAATAAATATTACAACTGCTATAAAAATCTAGTTGTTAAAAGTGTCTTTATTACAACTGCTGAAATAGAACAGTTGTTAAAAAATAGCTATTACAACTACTGAAATAAAATAGTTGTTAAAAACTACCTATTACAACTGTCAAATTTTGCTGGTTGTAAATGAAAGGTTGTAATATGGTTGTTTTGTTGTAGTGAAAATAATCTATAATGGGAAAAATTAAGTAGTTAGTTTACAAAATACCACAGAATTCTCAATTGTTCATCTTTTTTTTTAAAGTTTGTTATTTGGTAATCTATCAAAACCTAAACATATCTCTACACATATAGGAAATCAATTTCATTACTTTGTTTGAAATGCATTAATACATACAAGACACAGCAGAACCATTTTATATTTTGTTTTGTGATTTGTGCATTGATAAGTCAAAAATCATTTTAACCATTACAAATCTACATGATAGCTTAAGAGTTGATTGCTTAATTGTCATAAGGATATGGAAAAAATCTTTCCTTTTACTTTGACAGTAACAACAGCCAACTACAACTGATTTATGAAGATATCAAACAATGGAAAATAAAAAAATGAAGAAAATTTACTCAATAAAAAACTTTGCTGAAATAATTGTACGATGAAAAACAAATTTCAATTGCGAATAAGATTAAAAAATACAGGTAAAATTTACCTTAAAAAGCACCTGTTGATATGCTATCTAGGGTTTTGTCTTCGGAGTGATTGCAAATGAAAGACGAGATGATATGAATTTGGCGGGGAAGGAGGAAAATGAAGAAGCACGAACTCCTTCGCTGATCTATCGCCACTTTCTACCATGTGTTCGTATTTTTTAATTTAATTTTTGAGGCAATTTACTCAGCAAAGCAACAGAGGCGATTATTTACATCTGAGAAGAAGTTGAGGCGTTTGAATAGACACTTATTATGTTAATCTGAGATTTAATATTCTTTTGCCTCTAATTATTTTTTAATAGGGGCGCAACACCTTTTTTGCCCTTTATTTAATGTCCCTATAACTTCAAATTTTGGTAGTGTGTGTCGCGCTTTCACCGAAGAGGTTGCGAGCCTCCTCCATCGTTCAGACTTGTGCTACGCATTGTCATTCTCAAATTTTGTCCTACGAAATTTTATTGTAAAATTTGTCCTTTAGAGTTGGTCTCACGAGCCAAAAATGTGATAAAATTTATCCTTTACGCTATTTTCCTGCATTAGAGACACCCCTAGTGAACTATGGATTTTTTGCTTCTATGTAAATCTTCTTGATCAATCAACTTACAAAGCACTTCCTTCAAAGATGAACTTGCCTTCTCGTCGTCAGAAATAGTACCCAATTCCTCCAAATTATTCGAACATAAAATTTCATCCCCACGTGGATAAGCTTTCTCTCCTTTATGCTCCCAAAACATTCCCTCTCCCACTTCTTGAAAAACAAAAATACTAAGTTCCCTAGGCTTAACAACCATATGTTTTGCAGCATTATCACCCACTATAAAACTATTCAAAAAATGATTAATATTTGGATTTTAATTTAGATAAAAAATTATGTTGGCGTTCAGAATTGTTTCGACAAATGGATCAATATTTGTTATTATACTACCATTTGTTATGTATTATTTAAATGATATGGATTAGTCTAATTTTCTAAAAATCTTGTGAGTATGAAATAAGCACTTTTTCTTCTTCAAAGATTCAGATAACTGCTTAACTCCGAGGATGTACTCATCGGACACAAAGGAGATTTTTGGGGAAAAAAAAGTACAACATTTTTAACACAAGCAGGAGATTTGATATTATTTCTTTGTACATTCATCTAAATTTTAACATGATACAACATGCATGAGATCTTAAAACGCTCATAAAATACAATGCCAAATTGCTTATTTACTAGTTTAAGCACTCTCTTGAAACGTTCTACTTCGAGCCAATGCAGCAGGATTTGAATACAACATTTGAGCAGCATTGGGGGCACCACACCCACTGTTTTCTTCATCTGGTCTGAAATTCTGAAAAAGACACTGCTTTTTCGCAGACACATCTCGCTTGATTCCTAATGTAGACCATATGGAACTCTTTGCTGCTTCCTCTGGATTATCAACTCTCAAAGTTTTAGGAATCCAGAAAGTCTTCTTTTCTTCTTTACCTTGATCACTGCTACATTGATTACCTATGTTTGCCATATTAGAAAATACTGGAAGCATTGGAAAATATGGAAATGGAACATTAGTAGGCGGTGCCATGATCATTGGGAGCGCCCAGGGGTAAGCCCAAGGTGGACCTGGGAAGCCCTGAAGAGGAAAGCAAGTTTGAGTGCTCTGAAGTTCTATACTAGTTTTCTCAATTTCAGGGCAGCCAGGATTTATGAATAATGGAGTAGATGCCTTTTCGCAGTTTTCATCAACAGAGATGATAGAATGCTTTGATTTTCGCTTCCCAGACCCCACGGGTACATTTCTCATAGACCCACCTGAAGTCCAGTATCTCTGGCAATTCTTACAGTAGTGCCGTGGCTGGTTGATGTTGTGATTGTTAAAATAGCAAAATTTAGTATTCATGCTTTTGCACCGAGGACATGGAAGAATTTTGTCTGGTCTTTTAAGGATGCTATAGTCATTCGATTGATCATTGTTGATGTTAGAATCGATCAACACTTCATCAGTTTGAATGGATGATCGACGATCATCGGTGCTTGCATTGTTTAAATTCAAAGAATCACGAAGGTTGTCACCCTTAGCCAGTTTTGAGACTTTTTCCGTCTGAAGATTGAGCTCCTTTAAAACATCCTACAGAATTTGTTGGACTTCAGTCAGCGTGCATAATTAGAAGGGAAATTCATGAAAAATATTTACAATTTGCATTTGATTTTCACAAAAACTTGAGTAGAACTGTAAAAGTCGACTTCTTGGCATAGACAAGGGATTCATGATGACTACCTTGTCCATCAATAGCATGAGCTTATTGCATGTTCGTCAAGTGGTTATTTAGAAGTCATACTATCATTTTCTGATAGTAGCAAAAAAAATGCGCAGTTATCCAAAAAATAACAAGAAACCACACATCCTTCAGAGCAAACACTCTCACTAGCTTCAAATTTATCGACTAGGCCTTATTGCTTATTTGCATTAGCTATTTAAAATCTGTTCACTTGATTTTGCTTGGTCTACATGCTTGAGCTTGACCAAACATGTGCATTTCATGAGATTGTTCTATAATCTCATTTTGAGATATATAAAAAAAAAGTTTACTTTGAAAGAATTTTTTGATTTAACCACTAATAGTGATAATATCATAATTTCTAACAACCACAAATAGTCCCTTATGTTTTATAGAATTATTATTTTAACAAAGAAGAACACTTTTGAGATTCAAGAATTCATGAAATTATCTCAAATCAAATAATTAAATCGCCAATTAAACAAACATATCGATGGATTTCACAAATCAAATAAACATACCAATTCCCACAAAGCCAAATAACTCTAGCAAAGACTATATTCAGCTGAAAATAAGAAACCCGTACCATTTAAAACAAATATCATCAATTTAAAACAACAAAGATCTTATTTTAATGTAAACTGAGCAGAAAAAACAGCAAAAATGGATCTGTCTGTCTATTTCACCTTCCGAGTGTCAATCGGGACGGATGGTCTTCCAGGTTCCAAGTCCGATTGGGAGATTAGAGAACTGATTTCTGCCATCGATTTGTAATTTATTTTTTCCCTAATAAATTACAGAAAGGAATAGAAGCGATGAGATTTGCTTTCTGGGAGGAATAAAGTAAAAATTGTGCCAGGTCACAATCTGACTAAGCAATCTAAGAGAATTTGAGCCACTAATTTGTATGGCGGAAATTTGTGATGCCAAAAAGGAAATAAAAGCGTTACTTTCAAGAAACAATCCGTCTGTTCAACAGTTCAAGTTATTGGTGCGTGCTGCCATCTTTGTGCGTCCGATTACAGCGGACACAATAACGCGTTGGACGCGCGAGCTGAACTAACACAGTTTACGTCCTTTTGTTCCCTTGAAGCCGTTGGTATAATCTTTTGATGTCAGACTACGTTGGTTAAATGGGACACATATCTGACAGCAACAGCTATCCCGAGGACGACTGCAAACCTCCCATAAATACCAATTCATTTCAAATGCTCTTTCCACATTGATCTTAAGCAGTGCCGGTCCAAACACAGTGGTTGGCCTAGACAAAAATAAAAGATATTTTGCTAGGCTTGAACAAGGTTGCCCCAAACAAGAAGAAAAGACGCAACCACTAGGCTACAACTTGAATTGTAAAAGCTCACATATAAACATATCTTTACTACTAATAAAGAAAATTCATTGAATAGATTTACTCGGTGTCTTTTTGAAATTCCAAATATACCATTTTACATCTCAGAGAAAAATAATATTGAAATATGGGGATATAGCGTGTTAATTTCTAAGTTCAACTTTTAGTCGCCATGGAGAACTACAGTGTGCGTTCAGAAGATAAAGTATCCGAGTGTACTATATTGTCCGTAATTTAGATTGAAGTTCATCGGTCGAAGTTTTGTCAGATTCCAAGTTAGTATGAAGAAGTTATTGCAGTCTGAACAAAAAATATAGCGGCTTCTGCACTAGGCGGAGTTCAAATATGGGGATGTGGTAGCCTGTTATTTTCTAAGTACAACTGTCAGTCCCCATGGAGAACTACAGTGTGCGTGCACAAAATGAAGTATCCGAGTGTTGCATATTGTCCGTAATTTAGGTGGGAGTTAATCGGTCGAAGTCTCGCCGGATTCCGAGTTAGTATGAAGAAAATATTGCACTCTGAACAAAAAAAATAGCGGCTTCAACACTAGGCGGAGTTCAAATATGGGGATGTGGTACCATGTTATTTTCTAAGTAAACTGTCAGTCCCCTTGGAGAACTACATTGTGCGTTCACAAGATGAAGTATCCGAGTGTACCATATTGTCCGTAATTTAGGTGGAAGTTCATCGGTCGAAGTTTTGCCTGATTTCGAGTTAGTATAAAGAAGTTATTGCAGTATGAATAAAAAAATAGCGGCTTCTGCTCTAGGCGGAGTTCAAATATGTGGGTGTGGTAGCCTGTTATTTTCTAAGCACAACTATCAGTCCCCATAGAGAACAACAGTGTGCGTTCACAAGATGAAGTATCTGAGTGTTTCATATTGTCCGTAATTTAGGTGGGAGTTAATCGGTCGAAGCGGAATTCAAATATGGGGATGTGGTAGACTGTTATTTTCTAATTACAACTGTCAGTCCCCATGGAGAACTACAGTGTGCGTTCAGAAGATGAAGTATCCGAGTGTTTCGTATTGTCCCTAATTTAGGTGGGAGTTAATCGGTTGAAGTCTCGCCGGATTCCGAATTAGTATGAAGAAGTTATTGCAGTTTGAACAAAAAAATAGCGGTTCTGCATTAGGCGGAGTTCAAATATGGGAATGTGGTAGCATGTTATTTTCTAAATAAATTGTCAGTCCCTATGGAGAACTACGGTGTACGTTCACAAGATGAAGTATTCGAGTGTACCATATTGTCCGTAATTTATGTGGGAGTTCATCGGTCGAAGTTTTGCCTGATTCCGAGTTAGTATGAAGAAGTTATTGCAGTTTGAACAAAAAAAATAGCGGCTTTTGCCTAGATGGGTTTAAATATGAGGATGTAGCCTGTTATTTTCTAAGTACAACTATTAGTCACCATGGAAAACTATAGTGAGCGTTGAAGTGGGGATATAGCCTGTTATTTTTTAAGTACAACCGTTAATCACCATGGAGAACTACGGTATACGTTCATAAGATAAAGTATCCGAGTGTTCTATATTGTCCGTAATTTAGGTGGGAGTTCATCGGTCGTAGTTTTGCCCGATTCCGATTTAGTATGAAGAAGTTATTGCAGTATGAGCAAAAAAATAACGGCTTCTGCCTAGGCGGAGTTCAAATACGGGGATGTAGTCTGTTATTTTCTAAGTACAACTGTTAGTCACCATGGAGAACTATGGTATACGTTCACTAGATGAAGTATCCGAGTGTTGCTTATTGTCTGTAATTTAGATGGGAGTCCATCGATCGAAGTCTCGCCTGATTCTGAGTTAGTATGAAGAAGTTATTGCAGTATGAACAAAAAAAATAGCGGCTTCTGCCTAGACGGAGTTCAAATATGGGGATGCTACTATCAAATCTACTTCCACGAGTACAACTAAAAATGCATGCACATTGTGATTAAATGCAGGCCCACCTGGACGTGCATATGTACTAGTTTTATTAATTATGATACATAACCATTGCCACTGCCGGAATTGTTGCCCCTGCCGGATCGGTTGCCCTAGATGGCCGCCTTGCTTGCCTTATCCTTGGGCCAGCCCTGATCTCAAGCATCCTTTTCCTTTCGTTTAATCCTTCAACTCAAATCAAGATGTCAAAAAATCGTTGAATTTGAAATAGTTTGAAATTTTTGTTTCACCAAGATATCGTCGCTTTTCTAAGATGTGTAATTGAGTCATACAAGATACGTGAGAGTAGCAAAAAAATATGTATAAAGTTACAACGAAAAAATATAACCGAGACAGAAAAGTCATTCCAAACGAATCACTAGCAGACGTTGGACAAGTTCAACGTAAATATGATAGTGTTCGAAGACAATGGGTTGGATGGAGAAATGGATGCATATAAAACAAAAGTTGACCATGAAGATATTATATGTGATTTTTCACAAGCAAGGATTCGATGATATTGAATTTCAAAACGATGAGACGATTGTTAGCGCCAAAATTGGTCACTAACCCCAAAATCCAGATGAAAGCACCAAATACCAATCACAGCTCAGAGATAGAATGTATGTAGAGAGTAATAATGTGAAGAACAGTTAAAACTGAAATGAAAGCAGTAAAGAACAACAGATTTTATAGTGGTTCAGCTAACTCTGGCCTACGTCCACTCCAGAAGTTTGCTTTTTATTGCTGTAATAATCGATTACAGTTACAAAATGGCAGAGTTGCCTTAGCCTTCGAAAAGAGAAAGTAAGAGAGCAGAAAAAAGATCCCATTTACTGTGCCCCTGCCTCTCTATTTATAGACAAAGATGGGTTGGACTTCCCTGGTGGGTCTGGTAGCCGAGTACCTCAGCCCAAATGGTGTGGTCTCCATATGCCGAACCATAGATGCCGAACAAGGTGTGAATGCCGAACGGTCTCCTCATGTCGAACGTTGGGAGGTGCGAGGTACCGAGGTACGGAGGTGCGAGGTATGGAGGTGCGAGATATGGAGGTGCGAGGTGCAATGTCGAGCGAGGTGAGGTACGCCGAACGACCCATCCAATGCCGAACGCTCCTTGATGCCGAACGATCCATCCAATGCCGAACGCTCCTTGATGCCGAACGATCCATCCAATGCCGAACGCTCCTTGATGCCGAACGATCCATCCAATGCCGAACGTCTCCTTGATGCCGAATGATCCATCCAATGCCGAACGTCTCCAGATGCCCAACGTTGGTTAATGCCGAGCGCTCCATCCAATGTCGAACGTCTCCAGATGCTGAACGTTGGTTAATGCCGAGCGCTCCATCCAATGTCGAACGTCTCCAGTTGCCGAACAAGATTCATGCCGAACACTCCTTCTAATGCCGAGCACTCGTTCAGTGCCGAACGATCCCTCTATGTCAAACGATGATCTCTCTATGCCGAACAACCTTCAACGCCGAACCATCCCAATGCCGAACAACCTTCAACGCCGAACCATCCCAATGCCGAACGTCATCTGCCAAACTGCCTATCATCATTTTAAACCGAACCCATCATACTTTAGTCTCGATAGTTGTGAAGTTGTTTAAGTTAAATCCGTCTGTCCGCGGCCTTGCCAAAAGGCGGGTTAACACTTGCCCCCTAAAACATGCCTTGCTTTGAAAGGTGTGTTTTGAATAGCCTCAAGTCCAGTATCCAAAGTCCATGTTTCATCCATATCCAATAACCAATAGGGGACTTTAGGACCTCTTCGGGTCGATATCCAAATCCATAACCTCTCCGGTTTCTTGCCAAGCGCAAGCCACACTTGATGACCGTGGTCCAGTGTCCCTGGACGTTAAGATAACCTCTCCGGGTTCTTGCCAAGCGCAATCTGTTTGCACCAAAAATGGTCACAAACCCCAAGTGTTGCGAAAGCACCAGTGTATGAATACAAATCAGCAATATTCAAACACAAATATCAGATCTAAGCAAGCAGCGAACAACAATCCAGAAATAATGAACAGTGACACGCAATTTATAGTGGTTCGGCTATCTCCGGCCTACGTCCACTTCAAGGATTTTTATCTTTTATTGATGTTCTTCACTGATTACAGATGATTACAGCAAATACAATGAATGAATCTGAATATAACAGCAATGGAAAGGAGTAGAGTTGAATCCGGCAGAGTCTGGACGTTGAATCGCTGAAAGATCCTTTTTCTGTTGATTCTGGGGCTCTATTTATAGGCGTAGGAGGCTCAGATCTCGCCTAAACTTCGGGAGACTTCTTCTGCCACGTGAGTGGGCCCACGCGACCGATCCCACCAAGTTTCAACTCAATCTGTGATCGATTCGAATCAACTTCGTATCGATCAGGAAATGCTCCATTCGAGCTGAAACTTGGCAGGATTGCTCTTTACCTTGTGTGGAAGCTACTGTGAAAATTTCATTACATTTGGCCTTGTGGCTTGGGAGATATGATCGATACGAGTTGAAGTTTCTCGGTTGGCTGTTCGCTTCGAGTCCCTCATTTCGAATCCATGCCTTCGAATCGATGGTTGCACGTGATAACGCGGCAACGTGGCGCGCACTCCTCGCATCGATCCGCCCTTTGCTCCGAGATGACCGTGTCGACTCCATGAATTTCGCCTTGCTCGTATCGAAGAATAACACGTCACCCAGGCTCGTTGACCTGATGGATACGAGCAAGTCTCTGCTCATGGATTCGAGCATGGTCCCATGATGGATACGAAGCAGCGACTCCCTGATGGATGCGAAGTTGTTGTCAGGTGACTGTTACGAAGCGGACTACTCACTGATGGATTCGAACAAGGAGCCATGCCGATGGACTCGAATAAGTCTCTCTAGCCAAAGGTTGATCGACACGAAGTCCATCGATACGAAGTGCGGCCTACCGATGGATACGAGCGGATGGATTCGAATGAGAGGCTGCTCTGATCGTTAAGATATTGATGGATACGAAATGAGGCCCATTGATGGATTCGAGCTTCATGACCGCGGACTGACTCGTATCTGATCGATTCGAAGACTCTCTGATGGATACGAATCTGAATGGATTCGAACAGGTCGACACTTTGGTTTTCTGATGGATACGAACAACACCTTGTATCCAACTCGTATCGATCATATCTCATTCATACGAACTCCGATTATCCTGAAATCTGAAACGCTGGCTCCCATGGCTTTGCTTGTCATGTCTTGTCAATTGCGGTCCGATCCGGACTTGGGCAAAATTCATCGATATCCATGATCATCCTGCAATGCATATTTAATATTCATGGCTGATTAATATTGACTTCAGTTAATTTTTGGGTATCCCAGCTTTGCCAAAAAGTGGGATAACACTTTGCCCCCCAAAACATGCCTTTTGGTAAAAGGTGTGTTTTGACTAGTCTCAATTCGAATGTAGTAAGCTCAGGTTTTATTCGAATCTTATGATATTTTCAATCGAGTTCATGGCCGTTCGAAGCCGAAGCGTTATCAATTTCTGCCAGTGGAAGTTAAAAATGAAATTCTACAGTCTCTCCGGACTGTTGACGATCGCTCCGGACCCTTGCGAAGCCCATTCTAGACTTAGCGGTTGAATAGAAAGATCCTATTGCACTCCGGCGTTGCTTTCTATCCCTTGCACTCTGGCCCCAGTTAGGACGTGAAGCGATGTCTTGGCCGTTCTGGGCCGATCGTAGCCTCTCCGGGCTCCAGCTGGATCCCATCCTGTCACTCTCCGGTGAAGGGGAAACAACGTTAAGTGGGTCGATCCTGTCGCTCTCCGGCGAAGCGACCCACTTCTTGCACTCCGGTTCAGTGTATCTGAACATTAAGCGATGTCTTGGCCTGAATCGTCGGTCGATCATAGCCTATCCGGGCTCTTATCGAATCCTAATCGAATCACTCTCCGGTGAATAGGAAACGATGCTTAAGTGAGTCGATCCTGTCGCTCTCTGGCGAAGCAACTCACTTCTTGCACTCCGGACCCCGCCTCTTTGGGTAGGATCATAAAGCGATCATTTTTATATTGATATTTAATGTTTATCCTTTAACTCTCCGGTCAAAGGTTTATTTCAAGAAATTCAAATTTATTTATTAAATTCAGGTCCTAGATGTTCAATCTCAAACACCAGGAAATCTAGACATTGCCTCTCCGGGCAGATCGGTCTATCTCCATCTCAGAGCATGCATGGGGATCTCTCCGGTTCCCGTACATGAGTAAGTGGAATAGCCGTTTATTCTAAAAGCAAATCTAATGAAATTATTTGGCCGAAGTCCAAATCTCGAACTTGGCCCTTGCCATCTTAATCAGTTGATGATGAGTCGTGATCCCGATCCGGGATCATTTCCGTTAGGGGGAGGCGGTAGTTGTTCAGGCCTTACCGCCGTTGCTCGTTCTTTGACATATTGTGGCAGTTTACCACTCCTGGCATGTTCTTCTACCTCATCCTTCAGGTGGCGACATTCGTCGGTTGCGTGTCCATCCAGCTCATGGAAGAGGCAATATTTTCCGGTTCTACGCTCCCGCACTGTGGGATCTCTCCTGGGTGGTTTTCGATAGGGGAGTTGCCCCCGAGTTTCAGTGTAAATCCTTTCTAGGCTTGCCGTCAAATCTGTGTATTGCCTGAATCTAGGCTCTCGGAATTTCTTCCGTTTATAAGGACCATCATGTGCGTCATCCTGCTTTCTCTTTCCTTTGTCTGTCCTGGACTGTTCCATGGCGGTTCCTTCGCCTTGTGCAGCATTTACTTCCTGCCTCTCGGCTCGTGATTCTTCTAATCGAATGAATTTCTCAGCTTCATGGTAAAATTCTCCAAGATCTTGTGGTGGATCTCTCATCAACGAATCTTTGAATTCGGTGCCTTCTCCAACTCCTGCCACCGCCGCCATCAAAATCATCGATGGATCCGGGCGATCTACCGAAGCCACCGTTGCACTGAATCGCAGCAGAAAACCTTTTATGGACTCTCCGGTCCTTTGCTTTATCGAAGATAAAGTCATCACACTCTTGGGTCTTATAACATGGACCCTAAATTGTTCCATGAAGCAATCTACAAGCTCGCCCCATGTCCTGATCGATCCAGTCTTTAATTGCCTGAACCAAAGTGCAGCCAAGTCTGACAAAAATAAAGGGAAACATCGTGCCATCACTTCCTCGGGTGCTCCCAGTATTTCCATGTGTCTAATGTATCTGGTAATGTGCATGGTCGGATCCGACTTCCGGTCATACGGATTCAGCGTTGGCAGTTTGAACTTTGGAGGGTTCCTTGCATTCCTGATATTTGGAGTGAACGGACTCCGACTGACTTCCTCCAATCCTCCGCTAGACAATCCTCCTCTCATGAGTCGTCGCACTAATCCAGCCATCTTTTCATCTCCATCCTGGGGTTGCCCTCTTGGTCTTGAAGGGTATTCTGGTACGTATTCTTCGTGTGGCCCGTTAGCATCAGCATTGGCCCTAGCTTGTTGAGCTCCGTCTGTCGGCCTTCCAACATCGGATCCCGAGGGTCTGCCCCCAAGTCCTTGTCGATTGTCCTCTGGATCTGCATTCTGTCCTTCATCAGGTTCCGCAATCCTAGCTCCTTGTTCCACATTCATAGCCGCTGTAGTTGGTCCTAGGCTCTGCATCCCTGCAGCTCTCATCTGTTCAAAGAAATTCTGCAGCATCTCTTGTTGACTTTTCATCATTCTTTCGTGCATCAGATTGATCATGGTCTCCATTTCGTCTCTAGTGATGTAGATCGAAGCTGGTTCTTCTCCAGCACCAGAGGATGCCTCTTGACTTCCTCCTTGATGGCTTCTCTCGGCTCTTTGTCTTCTACTTGTTTGTCGAGTCATTGTCTTCAAATCTTCGAGTTTTCAAATCTGGTGTAGCGGGTGCTAGTTCCTCTCAGTGAAAGCACCAAAGTGTTTGCACCAAAAATGGTCACAAACCCCAAGTGTTGCGAAAGCACCAGTGTATGAATACAAATCAGCAATATTCAAACACAAATATCAGATCTAAGCAAGCAGCGAACAACAATCCAGAAATAATGAACAGTGACACGCAATTTATAGTGGTTCGGCTATCTCCGGCCTACGTCCACTTCAAGGATTTTTATCTTTTATTGATGTTCTTCACTGATTACAGATGATTACAGCAAATACAATGAATGAATCTGAATATAACAGCAATGGAAAGGAGTAGAGTTGAATCCGGAAGAGTCTGGACGTTGAATCGCTGAAAGATCCTTTTTCTGTTGATTCTGGGGCTCTATTTATAGGCGTAGGAGGCTCAGATCTCGCCTAAACTTCGGGAGACTTCTTCTTCCACGTGAGTGGGCCCACGCGACCGATCCCACCAAGTTTCAACTCAATCTATGATCGATTCGAATCAACTTCGTATCGATCAGGAAATGCTCCATTCGAGCTGAAACTTGGCAGGATTGCTCTTTACCTTGTGTGGAAGCTACTGTGAAAATTTCATTACATTTGGCCTTGTGGCTTGGGAGATATGATCGATACGAGTTGAAGTTTCTCGGTTGGCTGTTCGCTTCGAGTCCCTCATTTCGAATCCATGCCTTCGAATCGATGGTTGCACGTGATAACGCGGCAACGTGGCGCGCACTCCTCGCATCGATCCGCCCTTTGCTCCGAGATGACCGTGTCGACTCCATGAATTTCGCCTTGCTCGTATCGAAGAATAACACGTCACCCAGGCTCGTTGACCTGATGGATACGAGCAAGTCTCTGCTCATGGATTCGAGCATGGTCCCATGATGGATACGAAGCAGCGACTCCCTGATGGATGCGAAGTTGTTGTCAGGTGACTGTTACGAAGCGGACTACTCACTGATGGATTCGAACAAGGAGCCATGCCGATGGACTCGAATAAGTCTCTCTAGCCAAAGGTTGATCGACACGAAGTCCATCGATACGAAGTGCGGCCTACCGATGGATACGAGCGGATGGATTCGAATGAGAGGCTGCTCTGATCGTTAAGATATTGATGGATACGAAATGAGGCCCATTGATGGATTCGAGCTTCATGACCGCGGACTGACTCGTATCTGATCGATTCGAAGACTCTCTGATGGATACGAATCTGAATGGATTCGAACAGGTCGACACTTTGGTTTTCTGATGGATACGAACAACACCTTGTATCCAACTCGTATCGATCATATCTCATTCATACGAACTCCGATTATCCTGAAATCTGAAACGCTGGCTCCCATGGCTTTGCTTGTCATGTCTTGTCAATTGCGGTCCGATCCGGACTTGGGAAAAATTCATCGATATCCATGATCATCCTGCAATGCATATTTAATATTCATGGCTGATTAATATTGACTTTAGTTAATTTTTGGGTATCCCAGCTTTGCCAAAAAGTGGGATAACACAATCCACACCTGACGACCGTGGCCCAGTGTCCCTGGGCGTTGAACTAACCTCTCCGGGTTCTTTCCAAGCGCAATCCACACTTGACGACCGTGGCCCAGTGTCCTTGGACGCAAGTAATGCCGTGGCCTAAGTCCTAAGCCGAATCCTGGTCGCTCCGGACCCTTGTCGAGCATAGTCCATACTCGACGACCTTTAAGCCAAAATCCAGAGAAAATCCAACCAGAATCCAATCCGAAAAACAAACATTCAAACCAGAATCCAAACCAGAAAAACGAGAAAAACAGGGAGTTCAAACCAAACCCCAAAACCAAACCAGAAAAAGCAAATGTCCAAGTCAAAGGAAAAAACAGATTTCACAAACCTGGGCGTTTCGGTAAGCCATCATCTCAGAGCATGCCTGAGGGTTATTTCCGACCCCGTACATGAGTAAGTGATTTAACCGTTTGCCCGGAGTTTGTTACTTATTCCAAACCATCAAGATTAGTTGATGACCAATCGGTCACCATTCCTGGGCCTCGCGCCCTCGTCGTTCAAGGTAGGCGGAGGCTATTCATGTTCCACCGCCGCATTCCGAGTTCCGACATACTGTCGCAACTGACCATTCCTTATATGCTCCTCGATTATATCCTTTAGATGTCGACAGCTGTTAGTATCATGCCCGTCCAGGTCATGAAAGAGACAGTGCCTTCCTGATGCCCTTTCACGTTCTGTGGGTTCCCTCCTTGACGGCCTTCGATAGGGAAGACGATCTCGAGTATCTAAGAAAATCCGCTCCAACATTGCGTTCAATCCTGTGTAAGTGGAGAACTTTGGTTCTCCCCAGCGCTTCCTTTTCCCTTTATCCTTGTCCCCACCTGAGCTTTCGCCAAGTAATCTTCCATCCTTGGTCATGTTTACTTCCTGTGACCTCATGTCCAAACATGCATCCTCTTGTCGAAGAAATCTTTCAGCTTCATGAAAGAATTCCCCAATATCCAACAGTGGGTCCCGTACCAATGATACTTTGAACTCCGAATTATCTCTGACTCCTGATACCGCAGCCATCAGAACCATTGATGGATCTGGCCGATCCACCGAAGCAACTGCCGCATTAAATCGAGTTAAGAATGTCCTGAGCGATTCATCTGCCCCCTGTTTGACTGATGTTAGTGTCATCACGTTCTTTGGCCTTTTTATGTGAACTCGAAATTGACTTAAGAACTTGTCCACCAGTTCTGTCCATGTTCCAATGGATCCATCCTCCAGCTGTCTGAACCACATAGCAGCAATTTCAGTCAAGTATAGGGGGAAACATCGGGCCATAACCTCCTCCGTTGCCCCCAGCACTTCCATATGCCTAGTGTATCTCATCAAGTGGTCGGTGGGATCCGTCTTCCCGTTGTATACTTCCAGAGTGGGTAGTTTGAAATCGGACGGATTCCTAGCTGTCCTGATGTTCCGGGTAAACGGACTTTTGTTAACTCCCTCTGAATCCCTATTTGTCAGACCTCCGCGAATAGTCCGCCTGATAATGTCAGCCAATCTAGTGTTTCCAACTAATCCAGACTGCCCCCCAAGTCCCCGAGGAAATTCTGGCACATATTCTTCATCACGTACTCCTGGTGGCGTGCCCCCGAGTCTAGGTCCATCTAGATTGTTAACTGTTTATTGATTAGGAGCTGCCCCCTGCTGATTCACTCCATCTGTTCGTTGGTTGAGTTCCTCTGGTCCAGCTCCATGATCTTGAGCACCTGCAGTTCCTGGTTGTCCAAATTGCCTAAGAAGAGCCTGCATCATCTCCTCTTGCCGTTTCATCATCTGCTCTTGCATAGAATTCATCATCACTTGCATCTCGTCCCGAGTTATGTAGATGGATGCATGACCCTCTCCAGCTCCAGAAGATGCCGCTTGACTTCCTTCCTGATTGCTCCTTTCCACTACTTGCCTCTTCGTTGGTGGTCTTTCCATTGCTTTCTAAGATCCAAGTTCCTAACTCCAAAATTCCTGAGTGTTTCAAGTTCTCAGTGAAAGCACCAAAGTGTTAGCGCCAAAATTGGTCACTAACCCCAAAATCCAGATGAAAGCACCAAATACCAATCACAGCTCAGAGATAGAATGTATGTAGAGAGTAATAATGTGAAGAACAGTTAAAACTGAAATGAAAGCAGTAAAGAACAACAGATTTTATAGTGGTTCGGCTAACTCTGGCCTACGTCCACTCCAGAAGTTTGCTTTTTATTGCTGTAATAATTGATTACAGTTACAAAATGGCAGAGTTGCCTTAGCCTTCGAAAAGAGAAAGTAAGAGAGCAGAAAAAAGATCCCATTTACTGTGCCCCTGCCTCTCTATTTATAGACAAAGATGGGTTGGACTTCCCTGGTGGGCCTGGTAGCCGAGTACCTCAGCCCAAATGGTGTGGTCTCCATATGCCGAACCATAGATGCCGAACAAGGTGTGAATGCCGAACGGTCTCCTCATGTCGAACGTTGGGAGGTGCGAGGTACCGAGGTACGGAGGTGCGAGGTATGGAGGTGCGAGATATGGAGGTGCGAGGTGCAATGTCGAGCGAGGTGAGGTACGCCGAACGACCCATCCAATGCCGAACGCTCCTTGATGCCGAACGAACCATCCAATGCCGAACGCTCCTTGATGCCGAACGATCCATCCAATGCCGAACGCTCCTTGATGCCGAACGATCCATCCAATGCCGAACGTCTCCTTGATGCCGAACGATCCATCCAATGCCGAACGTCTCCAGATGCCGAACGTTGGTTAATGCCGAGCGCTCCATCCAATGTCGAACGTCTCCAGATGCTGAACGTTGGTTAATGTCGAGCGCTCCATCCAATGTCGAACGTCTCCAGTTGCCGAACAAGATTCATGCCGAACACTCCTTCTTATGCCGAGCACTCGTTCAGTGCCGAACGATCCCTCTATGTCAAACGATGATCTCTCTATGCCGAACAACCTTCAACGCCGAACCATCCCAATGCCGAACAACCTTCAACGCCGAACCATCCCAATGCCGAACGTCATCTGCCAAACTGCCTATCATCATTTTAAACCGAACCCATCATACTTTAGTCTCGATAGTTATGAAGTTGTTTAAGTTAAATCCGTCTGTCCGCGGCCTTGCCAAAAGGCGGGTTAACAACGATGGACACAAGGCTCAAAGAGGATCAGGTATAAGGCATTGCAAAAGAAATAAGAAGAAATTTGGCTAAGTGTATCGATAAATACCATTCCATAAATATATTGATATTGATTAGTGACGAGTCCAAAGTCAGGGTCATGTGGGCAATTGTTCAACCCAAGATTTTCGTAAATAACCAAAAAAAAATACATAAAATAAAAACGTGTATCATCTCAGACTTCTTACCACTCACCCTTTCGCAGTCACAAGACCCATCCCTAAAAGTCCATGTCGTCTCGATGTTGTTCAATTCAACCTTCACACTCGATTTGATTAAGTAAATCAAAATCCTAATTCGAAGTTTCAAATCAGTAGCATGTTGTTTCAATTCAGTATCCAATCCGCTCCTCAGACCTAATTTGAGGAGTTAAATTAAAATTCCTATTTGTTCTGAGGTGTTGCTGGTAATTATCCTTTTAATCTTGTCAATTATTGCATATATTATGCTAATTTAATCCGCTAATTTGTTGTCTACTTGATTTGTTTGATTAAGTCATACAAAGATTGTCTCTTAAAAAAACATCCTAATTGTTGGATTATCCTGAATTAACTACTGCTCCTTATTTTCCTTGTTGATGTTGAAAGTGTATCTTCTAGTTAAAAATTTATTGGTATCCCCAATTTGGTGATAAAACTTGTTTGATGTAATTTACTTCATTTTTTTGCATTTCATTTACTGTTAAATTACTTTGTTCTTCAATCTGAATATGGACTAAGAAAATGTTTAACGAAGTGAATTGTTCAATAAAAATTAGTATTTAAAACTTTTTTGTTATTGTTTGAACTTTGAAGCTATGTCAAAATGACCAATGAAAAATTTGTTTCCATTCTATACAAAAACGTCCAATAATATTAGAACATCGTCTCTGAATCTTCCTTTGAATTTGGAGTTAAATAGCTTGGATCCTACCAATGAAGTGCTTCCCATTAAAATGAAAAAAATTGAAGACACCGTAAAGCATGATCTACGATTACGTCAAGCAATATGGATATATCATTACAAAGATCAAGATGCAATTCGTCGATGTTACATCGGAATGTGACCATACCAACCTGATTTAAAAGAAAAAAAATCAAAAGAACTGAAGACGAACGTCGCATGCGATTTGAATGGTTCAGAGATTATAAATGGCTTGAGTATTTCGAAATAACTCAAAAGGTTTATTGTTTTCCTTGTTTTCTTTTTGATAAAAAATATTTTTCAACACCACAAAAAAGATACATGGATTTCTAGTGGGTATTGTTACCCATAAAATATTCTCAAGGATAAAAGTATGAAAGAAGGAGCAAGAGAATTGATGAAGATTAAAAAGCATTAGGGTGGTCTATCTCAACATTAGATAAAGCTCACGACAAGAAGATGATGGCGCCAACAGCACCTTTCGAAGAGGTCAAAAGGATGTTTCAACAGAGTTTTGGATAAGCAAAGAGCTTTCGACGAGGTCGAAAGCTACCTACCGAAGGCAATGAATAACATACTTCCTGCACATGCGCCAGGTAAGTCAGGGCACCGGTTGCTCCTAGCCTTGCCTAGACACTTCAGTTCCATATCTCACAGATAGAAGATCAATCTACTCATCGACTTTTAGTGCCAAGTATAGGACTGCTTACTTTCCATAAATAACCTATTTAAATCATTACATAAATTTCAAAGCTCCTTTAAAATACTTTAAACCAAGATTTAAAACTTGCATTCAAATCATAACTTAAACCCATCATCTTTAAAGGAGAATACGACCAAGAGGGGTGAAGCTCCCTCTTAATCAAATGAGATAGCTAAAAGGGGTGTTATTTCCTTTTAACCAAAAAGTCACTAAATGTCAATCCTAAGTTAAAAGGTGGTGTAAGTTCCCTTTAACTAAACATCAAAGTTATTGCTCATAAACTGGCCGAGCACAAATCAAACAAACAAACAACCAAACAAGAAAAATAACAAGAATAATAACAGAACCATTATTATTAACAATTTACAATCAATAGTTAACACAACATTTATTAAACTGTGAATGAGTCAAAGGAAAGATATTAAGATTAAAACACTGTAAAATAATTAAATTATACTCACAGAATAAGTTATACCCACTACACTATGAAAACAAGGAATATACTCACAGAATAAGTTATACCCACTAAACTATGAAAATAAGGAATATACTCACAGAATAAGTTATACCCACTAAACTATGAAAACAAGGAATATACTCACTAAACTACGAAAACGGAATATACTCACAGAATAAGTTATACTCACTAAACTATGTAAACAAGGAATATACTCACAGAATAAGTTATACCCATTAAACTATAAAAACAAGGAATATAATCGTAGAATAATTTATACCCACTAAACTATGAAAACAAGGAATATACTCACAGAATAAATTATACCCACTAAACTATGAAAACAAGGAATATACTCACATCTTATTTGCTTTGATGGAGACTTGGAATACTTCACCTTTTATAATGAATTTTAGTTCTTTTCCTTAGAATGATTTAAAATGAGATATGGACTTGGCTATTTATAGGTGAAGAGAAGGCTACTTTAGTCATTTCCTATAGCCTAACCAGATTCGACCAGATTTTGGTCCAATAGAAACCAGCCTTTTGGCCTAATTTGATTCAACCACATTGTCCAATAGAAAGATGGCCTAATTTGATTCGACCACATTTTGGTCCAATAAAAAACATCTTGATGGCTTAATTTGATTCGACCACATTTTGGTCCAATAGAAAACATCTTGATGGCTTAATTTGATTCGACCACATTTTGGTCCAATAGGAATCCTCCTTATCAACTAAGGAATAACATGATTCGACCAGATTTTGGTCCAATGGCAACCATCCGCATGGGAGAACCTGATTTGGCCAGATTTTGGTCCAATGGCAACCATCCGTATGGAATATAATAATCATTATGTTATTTTGTTTCATTAGGCAAGTAATTATATTGTTCTGTTTTATCAGGCAAGTAATTATACTATTCTGTTTTATTAGGCAAGGTTAATAATTCTCTCTTGTTTTATTAGGCAAGTAATTATACTATTCTGTTTTATTAGGTAGGGTTAATAATTCTTTATTGTTTTATTAGGCAAGTAATTATACTATTCTGTTTTATTAGGCAAACTTATTCTTAAATAAATTGGTACCTCTAACCGCCTTATAACTCGAACCATCTTTAAACTAACATTTTACATCAGTTTTAAGAAAATCCATTCGAGACGTTTTATCCAAATTTTTATTCTAGATATAAAATCCATTATTTAATCATTTAAAAACATATTAACTATTCAAGTTCAAAGTGATTAAATTATGGTTCGTTACATCCTCCCCTCCTTAAAGGAAATTTCGTCCTCGAAATTAATCAGATAAACTCTAGATATCAAAGAAACCGAAATGATATCATATATACCACACAAAGATACAAGGAAAGTGACCTCAACACAGCTGGTGAGTACACTAAAAAGAAACAACAAAATACAAACAACAACTACATCAACCCGGGATAAGTATCCCTAATATAATCCTTAGTTTCCCAAGTACAATCTCTAACATCTCCACTCCACTGAACCTTAACAAGATTCACAACCTTCTTCCTTAATCGCTTTATATCTCGAGCGACAATACGAATAGGCCGCCTAAGAATGGTTAGGTTAGGCTGAACCTCCAAATCAACTTGTTGTCCTGGTTCTACTATCATCGAAGGTTCATGTACATACTTACGTAAATGAGATACGTGAAATACGTTGTGCATATCTGATAGTCGATCTGGTAACTCCACTTTATATGCAAGTTTACCAATCCGGTCCAGTATGGGAAAAGGGCCAATATACCGAGGGGCTAACTTCCCTGTCTTACCAAACCTCACGACATTTCTTAGAGGAGAGACTTTTACAAATACCAAGTCCCCGACTAAGAACTCTAGATCCCTACGCCTTTGATCTGCATAACACTTTTTCCAATCTTGCGCTTCCTTCATCTTTCTTCTAATATTAGCTACCTTCTCATTCGCTTCTAAGATTATGTCGGGTCCAAGAACAAGTATCTCCAGATTCAATCCAACACGAAGGAGAACGACATGGACGACTCGAAAGGGGCCATACCAATGCTTGATTGATAGCTGTTGTTATAAGTGAATTCGACTAAGGGTAAATGATCTTCCCAAGAACCCCCAAAGTCTAGAATGCATGCTCGCAATAAATCTTCCAAGATCTGGTTCACTCTCTCTGTCTGCCCATCTGTTTGGGGATGGCAAGCTGTACTTAGACTTATCTCAGTCCCTAAAGCAGTCTTCAGTCCCTCCCAGAACCTGCTAGTGAATATCGGGTCTCGGTCACTTACAATACTACGAGGAATCCCATGGAGTCTCACAATCTCCTTCACATACAAACTCGCCAAACTCGTAGCGGTCCTAGTCAGCTTAACAGGAATGAAATAGGCACTCTTGGTTAGTCGATCGACTATAACCCAAATGCCATCGTTACCTCTTCTTGACCTAGGAAGCCCATCAATAAAGTCCATAGAGATCTGCTCCCACTTTCACTGTGGGATCTCAAGTGGTTGAAGCAATCCAGCTGTCTTCTGCTGGTCACTCTTAATCTGCTGGCAGTTTGCACAACGACTCACAAAGATTGAAATATCTCATTTCATCCCCTTCCATCAGAATACCCTCTTCATATCTTTGAACATCTTAGTCACTCCTGGATGAAAAGATAACTTTGAATGGTGGCATTCGGCTAACACTTCTTGCCTAAGTCCATCAAAATCTGGAACACAAATACGCCCATTCATTTTCAATATTCCTCGGAGATCAATCTCAAAGCTAGAAACAACACCTTCTTCAACATTCTTTTTAAGTCGAGCTAAAATAGGATCTGCCTCTTGACTGGATGCAATTCTCTCTAATAATACTGGCTTAACTTCTATATTTGCAACCATTGCTACATTCCTACTCAATGCATCAGCAACGACATTTGCTTTTCCAAGGGTATAAAGAACCTCTAGATCATAAGAGGCGAGAAACTCCAGCCATCTCTGCTGCCTCAAATTCAAATCTTTCTAGGTAAAAAGGTATTTTAAGGATTTGTGGTCCGTGTATAACTCGAACCTTTCACCCAAAAGATAATGCCTCCATATCTTTAGTGCGAAGACAACAGCTAAAAGCTCCAAATCGTGTGTAGCATAATTTTTCTCATGCGGCTTTAGCTGTCGACTTGCATAGGCAATAACTTTCCCATGCTGCATCAGAACTGCTCCCAATCCGGTTCCACAAGCATCTGTATACACGGTTAAACCTTCGCTCCCATTTGGAATGGTTAATACAGGAGCACTAGTCAACTTCTCTTTCAATTCGTTCAATGCTTGATCACACTTAGAAGTCCAAACAAACTTAACATCTTTCTTTGTTAACTTCGTCAGATGAGAAGCAATCTTCGAGAAGTCCTTGATAAACCTACGGTAAAAACCAGCCAATCCCAAGAAACTTCTAACTTCCGTCGCACTTTCGGGTTTCTTCCAATCTTGAACCGCCACAACTTTAGCTGGGTCCACCGATATGCCTTCTCCCGAAATAACATGCCCTAGAAACCTGATTTCGGATTTTCAAAAATGGCACTTGGAAAACTTAGCCTTCAACACATGGCTTCTTAAGGTATCGAGTACGACACGGAGATGATATTTGTGTTCCTCCTCTGTTTTGGAATAGATAAGTATGTCATCAATAAAGACGAGAACAAATTTATTAAGAATGTCTCGAAATACTCGATTCATTAAGTCCACAAAATAAGCGGGTGCGTTAGTCAATCCAAATGGCATAACTAACCACTCGTAGAAATTTTCAGGAGTTCGAAAAGCTGTTAAGAGAACACTCTCCTCTGCCACTCTTAATTGGTGGAAACCAGTGGCAAGATCTAATTGAGAAAATATCCGAGCACCGTGGAGTTGGTCAAACATATCGTCGATCCTTGGCAAAGGATATTTATTCTTGATAGTCCTTTTGTTCAACTCCCGATAGTCTACGCATAACCTTAGAGAACCGTCCGCCTTTGTAACAAAGACAACTGGTGATCCCCAACTCGAGGTACTACATCAGATCAAGCCTTTCTTCAACAAATCATAAGTCTGCCTTTCTAACTCCCTCTTCTCTTTTGGAGCCATCCTTCGTAAGGGTTGTACAATAGGTCTAGTTCCCGGAACCAAATCAATACGGAACTCGACTTCACGGTGAGGAGGTAAACCTTGCACCTCATTAAAAATATCTGTGAAATCTCGAACAATTGGCACATCTCCTAGCTCCACTTTAGCCACTTCGAGCGAATAAAGAAAACTGCTCATTAACTTCTTAGGCTCTTCACAACTAATATCAACACCAACATCTCCTGCATCACTAACTCTAACGAGCCTTCTACCACAATCCAAGATAGATTTAAAATTAGATAACCAATACATTCCCAATAACACTCCAAAACCCATAAACCCAAGAACAAACAAGTCAAAAGGAAAGAGACGATTTTGATAAGAAATAGGTACATTTAGACACACAATGTCAAGATTTGTTGGACCTCCAATTGGGTTTGACACACAAAGAGGATTACTTATGATAACATATTTAAGGTTTAGTTTGTCCATTAGATCATAAGAAATAAAACTATGGGAAGCTCCTGTATCAAATAGCACCCTTACAGGAATATTATAGATGGATAATGTACCTTGCAACACTTGCTTCCCTTTTTGATCTGAAGAAGTGGATGGTATCTCTTCAATGGAAAAAGTCTGTCCTTGAGATACCTTTTTAGGAAAAGGACACTCATTCTTCTTATGTCCCGGATGGCCGAAATTAAAACATGTGGCAATTGGGCAATGATTTCCAAAGTGGCCAATCTTATTGCACTTGAAACAAAGAATGTTGGCCAAGTTGGCCTGCTTCTTCTGTGGTGGAGCGCCATCTTTGGGTTTCTTCCCTGCACCCTGCTTCTTTCCCTTAAACTTACACTTGAAGTTTGGCATTCCATCAACTGGTAGAACTGATAAAGGCTTGGCACTTATTGTTGGTACTACACCCTTCTGGACTCCTTCCTTAATATCAAGGGCCTCAAACCTCAAAGCCATGCTAATAATATTAGTGAAGATGATTAGTCATTTCACGATGGAACTCTGGTCGCATTCCATTCACAAACATTTCATTTTTCTTGAGCGGTGTGTCTATCAATCGAAGTCCAAAACGGGACTTTAGAGGATAAATATTATTATTAAAAAAATTACAAATACGCTCTCTTAAGATTAACTCATTCTAGGGCATCACTTACCCTATCTCTAATGAGTTGTACCCCAATCAGGCTAAGGTGTTCGCTCAACCAAAGCTCTGATACCAACTGTGACGACCCACCTTTCTGACCCCTGAGAACTGTAGGATCAAGATTAACCCTAGAGGGGGGGGTGAATAGGGTTATAGCAAATTTTCTCGAATCTAAACACAAAACAAACTGCAGAGAAGTAAATGTGCTGAAAAGTAAATCACACACAAAATTTACCCAGCTTCGGCAACCCCTGCCTACTGCTGCATTCCCAGATTTCTATTAGAATTAAACAGTCTCCCGCTTACAAACACTCTAACAGACTCGCACACCTAGCTACCGCCTATAGAGTTTTGCAAACTCGCAAACCCTGCTCACTGAACTAATCCTAACTAGACAATCTGACACAACCTAAACTCTAGGTGGTGATTTACCAAAATTTTATTTGAAAAGTACAGACTGTAATAAAAAACAAGAGCAGAGATAAATAAAAGACTTGAGTAAATTTCTGCCCTTAAACAAAAATAAAACAAAACAAACCCTAATGTAAATGTAATAAAGCTAAGCCCTAATTTTAATTTGGTCGGCCTATATTAAGTGATTAAACAACTCCCTCTAGATTCTATTATATGCCGGTCTGCTTTCTTTCTCTTTTATTTCTGGCCCGCTTTGCTTGTGAAAATGGTGGCTTCTCGATTTCCTCTTCGTTCAGAAAATTAGGGCTTCTCTTTGTCGAAGCTACCGACTTCTGTTGATCGATTGGACGATTTCGCTTGTAACTTTGATCGATCGTTTCTTCGTAGCTTGGCTTCGGCTGCTCTTCGATGATCGAATTCGACTCCTGACTTGGTATGTAATTTATGCCTTTAGTTTTCTGGATTGAATACTTGAATTCGATACAATTTATTGCCGATGATGATTGGTATTTATAGGGTTCGAAACCCTTTATTCTCGTTCGTATGAATCTGTTTGAATTTGTCAAACGATTTTGCTTGGCCGCTTGATTTTCTTTGATTGCTTGAGATTTATTCTGACTTTTTCACTCACGTATATTTGGCTTTTCTATTACTTGATAATCACGGCTTGGGTTTTGAAGCGTTCGATCTTTCCTTGATCGATACGGCAAAAACTTTCCTCTTTTATTTTTGACTTTTTCAAATTGTACACACACTTGATTTCATTTGACGATGTTGATTCTTTGGTCTGCATTTACATTTCTTCTGGCTTCAAGTTCCTCACGGCTTCGACAACTTGGTCATCACGGTGTTGACTTCGATTCTGGACATTTTTGTGTTCATCCTTGAGTATGGCTTTAACCTGACTTGATCATTGTCTTTGTAAACATCGGCCTGGACTTTGATCTATTTCTGTACATGTTTGACCTTGACTTTCTGGCCCCTGTGAGTTTAGTCTCTGACCATTTGTGTTTATCCCTGACCTGTGCAATCCATTCATGTGTATTCATCCAAGCTTGGTCTTTGTATGTTTAATGATTGTTTCACTTCACTGCACTTGATTGTGATGTTGTGGTTCACTTTGATTAATTATGTTGTTAGGCCTGCTTCTGGTTTCATTGTTGCTTCGAGTTGTGTAGTTGGTTCATCATGCAGTCTTTATTGATACTGTTTGTAGTTTTTCCATGAGTCACTTGTGCTCGAGCTCACTGTACACTGATGCATTTGTTTTGACTTGTTGTATTCATATCACTGGGCATGTCTGCACACTCTTGAGTCTTCATTTGATAGTTGCTTGTAGTACTTGGGTCAGTGGCATTGATATCTTTGTATTTTAGATTGCCTGGTCTGGTTATACTTGATGTGCATGTGTGGGCTGCCTTTGTGTATCACCATACATGTGTCTGTCACAGTTGCAGTCTTTAACTTGTACCATTCGAGGTAGTTTGCTTATTCGTTGTGCACTGGCTTCACTTGATCATATAGTCTAACTTGAGTCTGGTTATGTGGTTAAAGTTGTAGCTGCTGCACTTGTCATTGATACTGCTGACTTGAGTGACTTTGATCATCATGTAGCTCACTGTCTTGTGGTCTTTGTTATCTTCACTTGCGTATTGTATGTTGCCTCTGGTTTTATGATGTATGTCTTGATACGTGCATGTCGTATCTGGTTGTTCACTGGTCTTCGAGATATGATTGTATTGCTTGATGAACTTTGGTTCTTTGATTTATTGAGACTGGTCATTCATTTTACTGTTGTCTTCATTGTTGTATTGAGTTGAGTCATGATAGCAGTGACTTGACCTCTATTGCCTTGTGTTGAATCCAGCTTAAACGCTCGGGTTTGACCTTGTGCTTGTGATGTGACTTTATTTATTTTGCACTTGAGTTGAACCCGATTTTTGGTTTGGGTTTGACCTGTGCTCACCTGTCCCTGTTACTATATCAAGTGTATATACATATATTGGTGTGCACGGCCTTGTGGCATGTATAGTGATACACTGTGCATGTCACAAGCTATTAGTGTATGATGAATTCAAATATAAATGATGACGAACAACCCAAATAACTGAGGCAAATATTTTTTTCAAAATTCATATTTTGTTTTATACTGCAAAAATATTTTATTTTCAATTTTACTGCGTCAATGTATATTTCTGCAGATTGCTCAGATGCTGGATTCACATTGGAATGAAGTTGAAGATAAATACGAGTGTGAGTGATATGTAGTGAGGAACTGATGTAACTATGAAATTGTGATGTAATTGTATTGTGACTGAAATTGTATAGTTATAGTGAGAGCTTGAAATTGTACTATCTAAATTGTAATAAATATTTGTTTGAATAAAATATTCGTTTGAATTCCAATTCTGTGTTATTTATTTTATTCAGCAAATATTTATTTTATTTGTGAAAAATAAAATAGTACAATATCAAATACATTTAAATGAATGTATATATGTTTATTATCATCAAACAAAAATCATATACACGCATATTTAACAATCTCCCCCTTTTGATGATAACAAACATATATTTATGATTTTGATTATTTTAAATGTATTTGATTATTCAATTTGCTCCCCCTATTTAAATGCTCTGTTTCTACACAATACTCCCCCTACATATATGCATGAGAATAAAAAATTCAAATGAGCTTTGATACAATTATAAAATCTTTGACCTTTATTTTCAAAATCTTAACTTTTCTGTCCCCCTTTTGTTATCAGCAAAAGAATAATAGTAATAGAAAAATAGAGATATAGTGATAGACATTAATACAATATTAAAGCTCAATCGAGTGTAATTATTAATTTCAATAAAAAATCAAACAAAAAATCATAAATACTTTAATTTGACGCATATTCCACTTTAGAATGATAGGATGATAACATCAAATAAAACCATATAGTTGTGTCTATTTGTGGTATATTTATTTCAGGAAATTTGAATATCTACTAACCATGCAAAACCGTTATGACTTTTAAATGAGATTAGTAGTATTCTAAATTTTTATTTTTATTTTTAAAAAATGAATTCAAGTATCTTCTAACCACACATAACCGTGAGGACTTTTAAATGGGATTAGAATCAACTTGTCTATTTAATCAATTAATTTTGATATGCGTTCCATACATGCATAACCGTAAGGACTTTTAAATGAGCATGGAAACACATAATCAAAAATCCAAGTAATTCACCCATGCATAACCGTGAGGACTTTTAAATGAGAGTGAATATTTTGGATATTATTATTTATTGTTAGAAATATAATAAAATTGAAGCACAAATGATTTCCCGTTTAAACTACCACATATTGACATACTATATTGTCTTTTGATGAGTGATGGTCGATAGAAAAATGATAGAAATAGAAATGATCATGGAATATTTATCAACAAAAAGTTTTTATAACTCTTGTTTAAATTTCTAAAGAAATTTTCTAATTATGCTTTCTCAAGTCATAATATATGATTAATATCAACACCCATCTTATTTTCAATCACTATCTATCTTTTTAGATAATTATTAGGGGGTCAGATCAGTTAACATAGTTATTTAAAATCAATTTCAAAAATAGTTATAAAATCAAATTTTCTTAAATAACTAATCTGATACAAGGTCAACAAAAATTATTTTCTAGAAGGGGTTTTTAAGAAAAATTTCTGCTAAAATAGAAATTATTTCAAGTGAAAAATATGCAGATATTTTCTTTGAAAACTGATGCAGCAAATGAATGTCTCGAAATATAATCACGTTCCACTAGTAATTTTTCTATCAACTACATTACCAGTGTGATCTGCATCTGACTTTAAATTTCACTCAATATTCACTCGTTGGATGTCATAGACCAGATTGTGAAATTTCAACAAACTATCTCAGAATTATTTTCAACAATTTTTAAACGAAATTTTCTTGACTTTGAATTGAAGTCGTGTTAACCAAAAATATCATAGTGTCAGATTTAGAAACCGTAGAATCAACAGTCATTAAACCATCATCATTATTTCAAAACAATTTCTTGAAGTTTCACCAATTTCATAAAGTTTCAACAATTTCTTAAAAACCTTTTTATAGCATGAGTAATTAGTAATCAATCAACATCATAATTTGACCAAACAGATTAAGTTCAATAAAAAAATGGTTGGTCAACTTTTAAGCACAAATCAAAGTCATAGATAAGAACAAGTCATGTAAGATCATATCAAGTAAGTTAGAATCTGTCAACTATCATAATTACTTCAAGTAATTCTATTTAAAGATGATTGGTTAAAAAAAATCAGAATTAACATCATCAATCATTTCACATAACTGGCTGATTCAATTCAGATTATGGTGCAGATTTTCACATTTTATCTATTGTTTGACAATAAATACAATTACCTGTTTTACCTGTACGATAATCTTTCGTTGTTTGCCCATTGTGAATCTGTCACCTTTATACTAGGCTAAGGAATGTTGATTTGTCGCCCGTTGTGTGTCTGGAACAGCCAGAATCTAGATAACACTAATGTTGTTCCTTAGCCTGCCACCACACCTACACGGTAAAAGATTTTTGTGACCTATTTGTTTTTATAGGTCCATGGTTGTTAGTGGCAGAATAATTTGATGAATATGTTTGAGTAGACCCAAAACTATTAATATATGTTCCTTTTGGCACCCAAACTTGTTTTGTCCTTTTATTCTTGTTCCAATAGACATGAAATTTGTTTGTAGAATTCTTAGGAGCCCAAACTTGTATAAATTTTGTGTTCTTGTTCCTATGACTACAATTTTCAACATGATGACCAATTATTTCACATCTAGCAAAGACACTCTTACCTTTTGCATTATCATCAACTTGTGTTTTCCCAAAACCTAGTCCTTTTCTGTTGTTAGTAAAAAGTTGATTTCCCAATAACATGTTGAATGATTTTTCTCCTCTTGAAAAATTATTCAGAGTTTTCTCAAGATTTTGGACTTTGGTTTTTAGTGTTGTGTTTTCAGTCACAAGTGAAGTGCATCTATTTATAAAATCCTTTTTCCTAGTGTCAATGGTTTCCTTAAGACTCAAGTTTTCTTTTTCAAGATTCTCAAAGCTATTCTTAAGTCTTGATAATTCTGAATCTAAAATTTTGCATTTTTTACAGTCTAGGTTTTGAATATTTTCAAGTTCAGTTTCTAACCTAGTATTTTCATGGACAAGTTCTCTCCTATCAGATTTCAGTTTTTCAATTTTAGAATCAAGAGTATCAACTGTTTTAGTAAGATCATAGCACATCAAAACAAGTTCTTTATAAGAATAGTCCCTTACCTCACTAGATTCCTCTAAGCTTGTTTCTGAATCTGATTTTGCCATAAGACACAAATTAGCCTCCTCTGAGCTATTATTCGAACCTTCCTCTCCTTCTTCATTATCCCAAGTCGCTGCAAAGACCTTCTTCTTTGATTCGGAGTTGATGCGTTCCTCCTTTGTTTTTAGTTCAAGCTCATATGTCATCAAGTTGCCGATCAACTCCTCCATTCTTAGTTTACTCAGATCTTTCGATTCTTGTATTGCTGTGACTTTTGCCTCAAAGTTCATCGGTAAGACTCGTAGCACCTTCCTCATAAGCTCTGCCTCAGTGAATACCTTCCCAAGCGCTCTAGCATTGTACACCAAAGTTGAAAAGCATCCAAACATGTCTTTTATGCTCTCGCCTTTGTCCATCACAAAGTTCTCGTATTCATTGCTGAATAGGGCTAGACGAGACTCCTTGACTTGAGAAGTTCCTTCATGTGTCACCTTCAAGGTATGCCAAATTTCCTGTGCAGTTTTACAATGAGAAATTCTATTAAATTCAGTCTTATCAAGAGCACAGATCAAAGCATTCATGGCTTTAGCATTTGTAGTTTTTAATTTCTTATCGTTAGCGTCCCACCTATCCTTAGGTTTAGGAATCTCAGTATCACCAACAGTTATAGTGGGAGATTTATAGCCAGTTTCAATAATGTCCCAAACATCATAATCAACAGAACTAAGATAAATACCCATCCTAACTTTCCAATAAGCATAATCATTCCCATTAAGCATGGATGGCCTAGCAATAGATTGCCCCTCAGAAAAAGCATTATTTGGTGGATCCATGACTCCAGAGTTAAAGAAAGATACCGTGCTCTGATACCACTTGTAGGATCTAGATTAACCCTAGAGGGGGGGGTGAATAGGGTTATAGCAAATTTTCTCGAATCTAAACACAAAACAAACTGCAGAGAAGTAAATGTGCTGAAAAGTAAATCACACACAAAATTTACCCAGCTTCGGCAACCTCTGCCTACTGCTGCATTCCCAGATTTCTATTAGAATTAAACAGTCTCCCGCTTACAAACACTCTAACAGACTCGCACATCCAGCTACCGCCTATAGAGTTTTGCAAACTCGCAAACCCTGCTCACTGAACTAATCCTAACTAGACAATCTGACACAACCTAAACTCTAGGTGGTGATTTACCAAAATTTTATTTGAAAAGTACAGACTGTAATAAAAAACAAGAGCAGAGATAAATAAAAGACTTGAGTAAATTTCTGCCCTTAAACAAAAATAAAACAAAACAAACCCTAATGTAAATGTAATAAAGCTAAGCCCTAATTTTAATTTGGTCGGCCTATATTAAGTGATTAAACAACTCCCTCTATATTCTATTATATGCCGGCCTGCTTTCTTTCTCTTTTATTTCTGGCCCGCTTTGCTTGTGAAAATGGTGGCTTCTCGATTTCCTCTTCGTTCAGAAAATTAGGGCTTCTCTTTGTCGAAGCTACCGACTTCTGTTGATCGATTGGACGATTTCGCTTGTAACTTTGATCGATCGTTTCTTCGTAGCTTGGCTTAGGCTGCTCTTCGATGATCGAATTCGACTCCTGACTTGGTATGTAATTTATGCCTTTAGTTTTCTGGATTGAATACTTGAATTCGATACAATTTATTGCCGATGATGATTGGTATTTATAGGGTTCGAAACCCTTTATTCTCGTTTGTATGAATCTGTTTGAATTTGTCAAACGATTTTGCTTGGCCGCTTGATTTTCTTTGATTGCTTGAGATTGATTCTGACTTTGTCACTCACGTATATTTGGCTTTTCTATTACTTGATAATCACGGCTTGGGTTTTGAAGCGTTCGATCTTTCCTTGATCGATACGGTAGAAACTTTCCTCTTTTATTTATGACTTTTTCAAATTGTACACACACTTGATTTCATTTGACGATGTTGATTCTTTGGTCTGCATTTACATTTCTTCTGGCTTCAAGTTCCTCACGGCTTCGACCACTTGGTCATCACGGTGTTGACTTCGATTCTGGACATTTTTGTGTTCATCCCTGAGTTTGGCTTTAACCTGACTTGATCATTGTCTTTGTAAACATCGGCCTTGACTTTGATCTGTTTCTGTACATGTTTGACCTTGACTTTCTGGTCCCTGTGAGCTTAGTCTCTAACCATCTTCTCTGACCATTTGTGTTTATCCCTGACCTGTGCAATCCATTCATGTGTATTCATCCAAGCTTGGTCTTTGTATGTTTAATGATTGTTGCACTTCACTGCACTTGATTGTGATGTTGTGGTTCACTTTGATTAATTATGTTGTCAGGCCTGCTTCTGGTTTCATTATTGCTTCGAGTTGTGTAGTTGGTTCATCATGCAGTCTTTATTGATACTGTTTGTAGTTTTTCCATGAGTCACTTGTGCTCGAGCTCACTGTACACTGATGCATTTGTTTTGACTTGTTGTATTCATATCACTGGGCATGTCTGCACACTCTTGAGTCTTCATTTGATAGTTGCTTGTAGTACTTGGGTCAGTGGCATTGATATCTTTGTATTTTAGATTGCCTGGTCTGGTTATACTTGATGTGCATGTGTGGGCTGCCTTTGTGTATCACCATACATGTGTCTGTCACAGTTGCAGTCTTTAACTTGTACCATTCGAGGTAGTTTGCTTATTCGTTGTGCACTGGCTTCACTTGATCATATAGTCTAACTTGAGTCTGGTTATGTGGTTAAAGTTGTAGCTGCTGCACTTGTCATTGATACTGCTGACTTGAGTGACTTTGATCATCATGTAGCTCACTGTCTTGTGGTCTTTGTTATCTTCACTTGCGTATTGTATGTTGCCTCTGGTTTTATGATGTATGTCTTGATACGTGCATGTCGTATCTGGTTGTTCACTGGTCTTCGAGATATGATTGTATTGCTTGATGAACTTTGGTTCTTTGATTTATTGAGACTGGTCATTCATTTTACTGTTGTCTTCATTGTTGTATTGAGTTGAGTCATGATAGCAGTGACTTGACCTCTATTGCCCTGTGTTGAATCCAGCTTAAACGCTCGGGTTTGACCTTGTGCTTGTGATGTGACTTTATTTATTTTGCACTTGAGTTGAACCCGATTTTTGGTTTGGGTTTGACCTGTGCTCACCTGTCCCTGTTACTATATCAAGTGTATATACATATATTGGTGTGCACGGCCTTGTGGCATGTACAGTGATACACTGTGCATGTCACAAGCTATTCGTGTATGATGAATTCAAATATAAATGATGACGAACAACCCAAATAACCGAGGCAAATATTTTTTTCAAAATTCATATTTTGTTTTATACTGCAAAAATATTTTATTTTCAATTTTACTGCGTCAATGTATATTTCTGCAGATTGCTCAGATGCTAGATTCACATTGGAATGAAGTTGAAGATAAATACGAGTGTGAGTGATATGTAGTGAGGAACTGATGTAACTATGAAATTGTGATGTAATTGTATAGTTATAGTGAGAGCTTGAAATTGTACTATCTAAATTGTAATAAATATTTGTTTGAATAAAATATTCGTTTGAATTCCAATTCTGTGTTATTTATTTTATTCAGCAAATATTTATTTTATCTCTGAAAAATAAAATAGTACAATATCAAATACATTTAAATGAATGTATATATGTTTATTATCATCAAACAAAAATCATATATACGCATATTTAACTCATTCTAGGGCATCACTTACCCTATCTCTAATGAGTTGTACCCCAATCAGGCTAAGGTGTTCGCTTAACCAAAGCTCTGATACCAACTGTGACGACCCACCTTTCTGACCCCTGAGAACGACACTTAATACATCCATGGTATTCATGTGTCGTTGCCCAAGTATCTAAAAGAAGAGTTGTCATGGGGTAAAATATAAGAACACAACAATAATCTCATAATGGAACAGTTAATATAACATAAAAATAAGACAGTACATAAGGTTACTCCCAACATGGAGTTATCAGAGTTACAACAAAAGTACTACTATCAGTCTAGGTAGTTATAACAACCTGCCTTTAAATATACATACATAGAGCCAACATCTCATAACAGCGGAAATAAATATCTAGATAGATAAGGAGCCTATTGCTCGTCCACCATCTTCAAAAGAGCCCAAAGTAACCTGTCATTTCTGGACTACTCAAATATAAATAAGTACCCGAGTGTTTAGTGAAAACAAACAATTCGGGTCAGACAATAAGTCCGGTATGAGTAAACTCCAAATAAAAAAATAAAACACACAAAATAACCGGTGATACCACGTCGCAAAAACGCAGAACGGGTTTCCCCTCATAAGGACAACATCCATGCATAAAAGAATGGATACAAATAATTAAACATCGTGAAGAGCGCAAGATGATTCCCGATGTAATTAAGAAAGAATCAATCCAAAGATTTGAATCAAAAATAAGGAAAAGGAATTTTTCCAACAATGACTAGGAGGGTGCACCCCCCCTTATCGAAAGTATACCTCTAGAAAATATACTTGAGAACTACGATGGCTCTCGGAAACCTCCAAGCCGGACCCCGCCAACCTTACCGAGTATCCGAGTATTTCACATCTCCGTGCGCATACAACCGAAACCAATCTAGAGTAGATGTGAAAATACCCTAATGGGAGCAACCCCACATAGCTTGGCCCCCACTCTCTCTTTATTTAGTCATTTCCGATAAAGGATATCAATGCTCTAAATGAGCAACAAATCATCTTAGATTGACGAAACAAAAAAAAGGAAGAAGGGTATCGAAATTGATAGTCAAGATATCAACTATCGGGGATAACAAAATGATCATATATGGAAATTAAATCTTATACTTTTTCACTGCTTGGAAAATATCCATATACTTATCTCATCGATATAAGTATATTCACAAAACATTTGGGAGGATTTCATATTTCAAAAGCATACTTAGATGGGTCAAAAACAATTGTCTATAAGAAATGCGAATGTTTTCCATTATAATTATAAAGATCGTTTGTGGAAATAAAATCTCCTATACTTATCATGTTTCCGATATTCTCGACTTACTCTACCCCTCGCCCAGAAACAAAACCAGGTAAGTCAGGGCATCGGTTGCTCCTAGCCTTGCCTAGACACTTCAGTTCCATATCTCACAGATAGAAGATCAATCTACTCATCGACTTTTAGTGCCAAGTATAGGACTGCTTACTTTCCATAAATAACGTATTTAAATCATTACATAAATTTCAAAGCTCCTTTAAAATAATTTAAACCAAGATTTAAAACTTGCATTCAAATCATAACTTAAACCCATCATCTTTAAAGGAGAATACGACCAAGAGGGGTGAAGCTCCCTCTTAATCAAATGAGATAGCTAAAAGGGGTGTTATTTCCTTTTAACCAAAAAATCACTAAATGTCAATCCTAAGTTAAAAGTGGTGTAAGTTCCCTTTAACTAAACATCAAAGTTATTGCTCATAAACTGGCCGAGCACAAATCAAACAACCAAACAAGAAAAATAACAAGAATAATAATAGAACCATTATTATTAACAATTTACAGTCAATAGTTAACACAACATTTATTAAAATGTGAATGAGTCAAAGGAAAGAGATTAAGATTACAACACTGTAAAATAATTAAATTATACTCACAGAATAAGTTATACCCACTAAACTATGAAAACAAGGAATATACTCACAGAATAAGTTATACCCACTAAACTATGAAAACAAGGAATATACTCACAGAATAAGTTATACCCACTAAACTATGAAAACAAGGAATATACTCACTAAACTACGAAAACAAGGAATACACTCACAGAATAAGTTATACTCACTAAACTATGTAAACAAGGAATATACTCACAGAATAAGTTATACCCATTAAACTATAAAAACAAGGAATATAGTCGTAGAATAAGTTATACCCACTAAACTATGAAAACAAGGAATATACTCACAGAATAAGTTATACCCACTAAACTATGAAAACAAGGAATATACTCACATCCTATTTGCTTTGATGGAGACTTGGAATACTTCACCTTTTATAATAAATTTTAGTTTTTTTCTTTAGTTTGTGAATGATTTACACTGAGATATGGACTTGGCTTTTTATAGGTGAAGATAAGGCTAATTTAGTCATTTCCTATAGCCTAACCAGATTCGACCAGATTTTGGTCCAATAGAAACCAGCCTTATGGCCTAATTTGATTCGACCACATTTTGGTCCAATAGAAAACATCTTGATGGCCTAATTTGATTCGACCACATTTTGGTCCAATAGAAAACACCTTGATGGCCTAATTTGATTCGACCACATTTTGGTCCAATATAAAACATCTTGATGGCTTAATTTGATTCGACCACATTTTGGTCCAATAGGAATCCTCCTTATCAACTAAGGAATAACATGATTCGACCAGATTTTGGTCCAATGGCAACCATCCGCATAGAAGAACCTAATTCGGCCAGATTTTGGTCCAATGGCAACCATCCGTATGGAATATAATAATCATTATGTTATTTTGTTTCATTAGGCAAGTAATTATACTGTTCTGTTTTATCAGGCAAGTAATTATACCATTCTGTTTTATTAGGCAAGGTTAATAATTCTCTCTTGTTTTATTAGGCAAGTAATTATACTATTCTGTTTTATTAGGCAGGGTTAATAATTCTTTCTTGTTTTATTAGGCAAGTAATTATACTATTCTGTTTTATTAGGCAAACTTATTCTTAAATAAATCGGTACCTCTAACCACCTTATAACTCGAACCATCTTTAAACTAACATTTTACATCAGTTTTAAGAAAATCGATTCGAGACGTTTTATCCAAATTTTTATTCTAGATATAAAATCCATTATTTAATCATTTAAAAACATATTAACTATTTAAGTTCAAAGTGATTAAAATATGGTTCGTTACATGGAGTTATTCTTACAAATGTTATATTGTATCGTAAATTTAGTAAGTTCATCTCCTAAATGGAATCAACAACTAAAAGAGATTATAAGAAAAGAAGTTGAAGATATGATGTTGAGTGGAACTTTACAAACAGGTACTAATACACATCAAAAGACTACTTTACAATGACCAACTTCTACTCGTTGGAGCTCACATCACTCTTCAGCTTGTAGCTTGCTTAGCTTGTATAAGAGCTTGTTCACGAGATTCTTGAAATTATAAAAAAAAGAAGGTCTAAATAGAAAAATGAATGCTGAAGTAAATGATTCTCTACTTGCAATGAATACATTTCAATTTGTTTTCATATTGCACTTGATGGCCGAGGTAATAGGAATCGTCGAAGTTCATTGTCAAGCATTTCAGAAAAAGTCTCAAGATATCTTAAATGGAATTCACTCAATCTCGATCACGAAAACTTTTCTTTGCGATTTGAAAAATGATGATAAATGGGATCTCTTTTGAATAATGTGGTATCTTTTTTTTAGTATCAATTCAATTGCAGTACCAGATATGAGTTCTCATCATTTAGAAGGAACATGACGCTTTAGTCAACGACGTGATGAAATCACCATAAAACATCATTATAGTTATGATGTATTAAATGAAATTGTTAACACATAAGTAGTGAAGTTATCTACAAGATTTCCAAACACAACAATTGGACTTTTAAGCCTTATTTCAATTTTGGAGCCAAAAAATAATTTTGAAGCTCTAAAAATTGATGATACTTGTTTGCTAGCTAAACAATACTATCTTGGAGATTTTAGCGAGTTGGAAATTGATTTTCAACTGAAACACCAATTGCTACATTATGAGCAAGATGTCTATCTTGATCCTCACTTTTGTAACGTTTTAACACTCTTGGAGTTGAATAAGGAGTTAGTTAAATCCAAAAATCCAAAAGATACCGTCTTATTTACAGATTGATCCGTCTAGTGTTAACTCTTCTATTATCTACTACAATCACATAGCGAGCATTTTTAGCTATGAAGTTGATTAAGACACCACTTCATAATAAGATGGATGATGAATCTACTTGGAAATCGCATGATGATATATATTGAAAGAGAAATAGCTAAAAGTCATGATGTTGAAGCGATTGTAGATTAATTTGATTTTGGTGAAGTTCATAGAGCATGACTTAAATAGAATATTTCGTATCTTATGTATTTTTAGGTTACATATTTTGTGTGCAAGTTTATAAAATTATTGATGTTATGAAACTAATCAAACTTTATTGTTTTAATGTGTCTCAAAATGTACTACACTAAAGAATTTTAGTTGAATCTCACTTTTCTATTATATATTTGACTACTTATACAACTTTGCCCAACGCAACAAAAATCCTGGTTTCGATGCTGATATCAATCCATCATATTTCAACACTCTCAGTGAATTAACATTGGAGGTTGACTCGAGAATGTCATGCGGGTTAATGATTGAATCATTAATGAACATATTGAAGATATGAAGGCGGAGCAACTAAGTCAATGGATCTATATGACCAGTAGATGGATTGGTACGATCAATAAAACTATTCAATCATGACTTGTTCTTCTCATATTATAATAACCCATATTTTTCGATAACTAAATTAAATGAGGATATTTAAGTAGTTTTGACCATAAAAAATTAAATTCAATGATGAAACTTGCGTCATTACAATCATCTCATTTTTTTGTTCATAATGATATATAAGTTTATATTAATTGAAATCTGAATGAAGAAGATATTAATGTTTTTGCAAAATTGGATTTTCAAATTTTAAACAGACTTAACACATTTGAGTGAATGGACACTCTAATCAGATTATAAATATAGGTACGGATCGAAAAATATTTAGGTTCTTTCTCCCTCTTTCGTTCTCTCTGAAACCCTCTTCTCCAGTTAATTTCAAATCATCAAAACAACACTGATTCTCCATCGAATCTCACAAAAAACAGGAGAATCGAAGAGTAAGATGAATGTTATACACTAATACTAATATCTAGAGCAAACATGTTGATTCACGGGCGATTTTAATTCCGAAAAGCAAGTGATTTAGGCTTCAGATCATTGATTTAGGACTAATTTGATCAAAATGAGTGGTTTTCATCTAATTACAAAATGCTTGATCAAACTTATATAGTTCTTTGATTTCTATGGCCTAGGATAAAGTTTGTATTGAATAATGATAATTACTGATGTAGACATAATTAAATTCTAATAAAAGTGGACTTAAATATATTTATTTGAATATTGAACTGATATAATTGATTTATTGGCGAAATGAGTTTATAAACAATGAATATGAGAGTATATATTGATAATATGTAAGTTGAATTCATATTAATACATATGAAATAATGTAAGATGAAATAGGTGATGATAATTTATGATAATCAACGAAGTAAATTCAAAATTTTATAAATTAAATAACATATATTATATATGTTCTTAAGGGAAAGGGAGTATTGTTTATAAGGAAATGGAAATATATATATGGATTATATATGGTAAATACCATATAAATGTTAGTAAATTTTATATAATTGATTTTTGAATGAAAATAAGTATTTTAGAAAATAGATATGAATTTATATATATTTTTAATGTATTTGTATGATTTATAACTTAGAATATAGAAAAATCGAATATATTGATGAAAGAGAGTCATATCTCAAATTATATAGTAAATATTGTTTAAATCACATGAAAAATGTTATGAATTTTCAGATATTAAAAGTGATTAGTATAGAAATTATTTGTATTTTTAACTATATTTTTAAGTATTTTAAGGTTGAGTATATTTAAAGATCTAAAAACTTGATTATTAAAATATAAGAAGGTGAGGCAATTTGGTGATGATTTATACATAGATCCCTTGATGAGAATGTAGAGGAATGAAGCAAAAATAATATGCTAAAACCTAGAATGAAATTAAGAAGAATTTTTTTGAAAACTAAGTAAAGAAGAAAGAAAGAATATATATATGTGTGTGTGTGTGTGTGTGTGCGCGTAGTCCGGCGAAGCAAGCAACCGGTCAACATGTTGGACATTTTTGGAGCTAGATTGAACCTAGACTCAGTAGGAACTGTACGAAAAGGCAAACTGAATCGTGTTTTGTTCTTCGAATTGTTCGTGGGATCGGGTAGGACTTTTGGAATGATATGTATTGATGTTTGTGGAAGAAAATGTATTAGTTTGCTATGTGTGACTTTAGGCGATATCGAATGGATATATCGTTAGTATTGTTGTGATGGGTACGTATATATATATATATATGCATTGATCACTTATATTCCCTATTGGTTATCATTGTGGCACGTATGATAAGCTGAATTATGAGGTTCTTGCAGTTTTATGGAAATTGGTCCATAATGGAGTTAGATTCATTATGTGACTAAGTCATATGTAAATGTAATAGGATGGAGCTAGGCCTGTATATGAGTTAGACCGTATCATCATCCTAACATTGTTTGTTTTATTGTGGCGTGTTGGCATCTGACGCTAGTTTCCAAGTCACTGTCTATGCAATTTTATGTTTGGTTTGGTACTGTTTGAATGCAAAAGCTTTGTGTCACTATCCGTGTAAGGTTGTTGTTAAATTATTACTCTGTTTTCGTATGTCAACCAAATATATAGTATTGTTGGATTAACTTACTAGTTGTTAGTGAAACTTGATTGTTGTATGATGTTTATACCATAGTTATCATAGTATTTATGAGAATGATTAGAATATGTGGTAAAGTAGATCTACTTCACTCACTCAGACTATAGTCTGGCCCCTTTCTATCTTTTTTCCATTTTGTTCATCACTTAAGTTGATGTAGTTTGGTCTTATCTATCAAGTGACGTTTGATATGGCGTAACTTGTATACATACCTATGTATATAAATAAACATCTAACATTGACTTGTGTGTATGTTTGGATATGGATTGTATTGGACATATATATACCGATGGAATTAGTTTAGTTATGAAATAAAGTGATAGATTGTTTATGTTATATATATTACTTCCCATCCACTGTGAGATTCGAGAAGTTATAGCTAGAATGTATATTTTATTTCTTGTAATCATATCCTATTGACTAGTTCTTTTCGGCTTTTGGGGTTTACACATCTCGGTTTTGTGTTAAATCAGAGGATCGAAAATGACGAATTGTTACATTTGATACCAATGCAAAAGTTATCCTTAAGTTGAGGATTAAGCCATATTATGAGAGCATATTTGTATTTGTATATACTTATGTATATATTATATAAGAATCAAGTACATACCTATACAACGATCATCATTCCAATTGAGTTCACTATCTACCGAAGAGTCAGCAATGAATCCCAATTATGGATAGCTGAGGGTGAATAACTTAGTGGAGGCAGAAATTGTAATAGAGATAAATGTTGGTGGGTTAGAAATTAGAACCGAAAATGGTACTAGAACCGATACTAGGGATATTTCAGTGCGAAGAATCATGTTTGTTCCACTACGATATTAGTAAGAGATAAGCCAGACCAGCGTGAACCCCGTAAAACTTGCACTTACTGTATGGTGTGGATTCTACGCGAACACCTCTAATTGTTAATTTCCTGAAGCTCTACGGGGATTTCTCTTGTTTGAATAGGAAACATTTTGTTGGGACTGAGCAACATTTAGTGGTGCAGGCATGGTTAAGTACTTGTGAGAAAATATTATATCTTTTAGGATTCATTTGATAGATGCACTAGATTAGGAGATGATGAAGATCTCAAAAGAATTAATTTTTGGAAGTTGAATATTTTTAAGAATGGATATTTTAAGAAATTATTGTAAAGGGAATTAATTATGAAAGTGGTAATATAATATTTATTTATAAGATAATTTATGAATTGAAGGGTTTGTGATATAAGATTACACATACAAACATACATACATACATATATGTATGTATGTATATGTATATGTATGATTTAAAGTTGCAGTAATGATTTCCAGATTTGATATCAATATAGTTGGTAGCCAAAATGAATTAAAAAATTATTTATATATATAGTACGTATTATTTTAAAAGTACTAAAATTTGGCTATTTATAAAATAAATGATATATACTTATATATATGGCCAAATGCTTATAAAATTATATGAAACAATGTTGTAAAAAAAGTATGAGTATTTCAGAAAAATAAACATAATTATTTAAAGTTTAAATATATTTTGAGTGATTAATATTGAATTTAAAGGAAAATGATTGGATTTGAAGTTAAAATATAAAATTGTAAAAGAATGATGAAATTTTTATTTTAGGTTTTATAAATAAATGAGAGTTTTGTAAAATGATAATTTAAGGGTGAAGTAAAGTTTTAATTTTTGACATTTGGTGAATTCTCGAATAGTAAATCGTTTTATTTTGTTTTAAAAGTATGGGAAGGAAATTCCAAATTAATAACAAATATATTAAATAAATTAGTTTAATGGATTAGGATGTGAATAAGGAAGGTTAGATGGTTAAATTCTATGCACTAGAAGTTGTCCGAGGTGCAAGCATATCACTATCTACCTAAGAGAAAGGAGTGCAGACCATGATGGAAGGCAAGGTAATATTTTTGGCTATGGAATGTTATGATTGGTTGTATAAACCATATATCTCAGATAGTGCACAAATAATTTTGTTATGATATTACATGATTTTATGTGGATTATATACGGTCTAGAATCCTTTTATGACACATATGTATTGATCTGTTGGGGGTCTTGATTGATTTTGAAATAGATTAGATGACTCGTTATGAGTATTGGATGGAGGCAACGATGTGGATCAAATAAGAAGTAGTGTACATGGCATAATCTTGTTATATGCTGTGATCCCGATAGTCCCACAATGATGAGTTATTTTCCATGATATAACATAAAAAATCTCATATTCCTTCTTGAAGATTTCGATCTTCCTTCCTAAATAAATAAAACCCATCAAGCCCGTTGTTATCCACAAAATATTCTCGAGAGTGAAAGTTTGAAAGAAGGAGCAAGAGCATTGGTGAAGTTCATAAGGCATTAGAGTGGTCCCTGTAAACATTAAATAAGGCTTTCAACAGGAAGATGATAGCGCCAGCAAATAGCTTTTGAAGAGACTAAAATGTACCTTTCGAAGGCAATGGATAAAAGGTTTTTGGCTTTCGAGGAGGTCGAAAGGTAACTTTCAAAGGTAATGAATAGCATGCTTTCTACATATGTGCCAAACCATTCGAAACGATTGGTTTCATCTTCATCAACTTTCATCAGAAGAACATTTGGCAAAACAACCCCTTTCAAAAGCATATATTAGCCTTACGAATTGGTTAAAGTCATCCTCACATATGAAGGAAAAACTATATGAATTCAATGTAACGCCCACTAGTACCAAAGGATGAGGTTTCGCACTTGCCAGAGAAAATGCTTTTGAATGGAATCTTTTACAGCAAGGATTTCTATGGTATTTCGACACATTCAAAACCCAAAAGGGTATACGTTTCGATAGCATCGAAGGCCAACACCTATGCCAACCTGCACGTCACATTAACAGCTAAGTGAAGAGCGCATGTGTATACCTTTTGATGAAGTCGAAAGCGATCAAGCAATATACCTTTCGATGAAGTCGAAAGAAATAAAGCAAGATAGAAGGAAGCCTAGTCTTCAGCGGTAGCGGAAGGTCGGCCATGTAATCCTTTCGACTAGGTCAAAAGCTACGATTCAAAAGATGTGCACGAAAGGAGGAGAACAGACCTTCCAACTGTGTCGAAAGCAATGGATCGAAAGGTGCCAACCTGCACCTATAAATAAGACCCTAGGGGTCTGATTTAGGGGATCCCAATTTCATTCACTTCTTATTTGTACTTTCTAAAGCTTGTAAACCCTAATTAAAAAATCAAACTGGGGATTTAGTCAATCTGTACATCTTGAGTTTAACAAAAAGGGAGATTATGATAATTTGGATTATGCAGCTATTTTTGGATTCTAATTGCATACAATTATGATTATTTGATGTCAACCTAGTCGAAAGGTTACCCTTCGAATGAATCGAAACCCCTATCATACACATATCTTTTGAGTTTTAGCTCGAAACCACAAGATAATAAGGGCTCACCCTTTCGACGAAGTCGGAACACACTCAATTCATCCAATTTCCCTAAATCGTTAAGTCCCAACCTTAAGCCACTTTGATTACTTCGAAAGGTGGTTCCAACAAGGTCACAAATCAATCAGTTCGAAAGGAATTACTAATGGGGGATTAGTCTTTCGACCTTGTTGTAATGTATTAAAAAGGTGTTTTCAACTATCTTTTCCTATTTGAAGAGGGTAAGCTACTTTCATCAGTTCGGAAGGAGGTTTCAAAGGAATCACGTATACTTCAAACTCCACTTCGAGGTGTTGACAAGTTTTCTTGTTAACATTTTTGGCGCTAAAAGGAGGGCCTGAACCTCCGATTCCCAATTACTTTCACCATAGATCTATTGCATAGAGTTCTTTATTTGAAAGAAGAAAATGGTAAGAGCAAGGGGTGATAACAACTTTTCTGATGAAGAAGCTGCGTCACAATCAACTTTAGAAGATAACGTAGTCCTAAACTTTAACTTAGAGAATATGGAAATTGGCCAACCTTCAACCCTGATAAGATTGGAAAACAACGAGATTAAAGTCCATAATTTACAATAACAAATGATAGCAATGCAATTACTTTTTGAAGGAGCTTTATCTCAAGGATCATTACAGGTTATGGAAGGGGAAGATGAGGCGCAATCACCAAATAAAAACCAACATGAAAACCAAGAAAGTCTGGCTAAAAGGTCCCTCGAGTAATCAAATAGTCTAATCCAAAGAAATAGTAAAAGTTGCCACAAAAACGAAGTCAGCCAAGAAGATATCCTACACCAAATGATAATGGATATGCTTAGGGAAAAAGGAATTTCTGACCTAGAGAAATATGTTATCCTGCAAAAGACTCCTTTTAAGAAGAAATAATGACAGTTAGTCTCCCTCCTCACATCCAAATCCCCCACTAAAATATAATGGGACTACTGATCCAGATGATCATCTTGCAGCTTTTGAAAACTTGATGAACTTATATAATGCTCCTGGACCAACTCGCTGCAAACTTTTCTCGGTTACTTTTCAAGGAGCGGCTATCAAATGGTATAGGAATTACCAAGTGGAAACCATCTGTTCCTGCAAACAATTTTCTTATGACTTCGTGACACAATTTTATATATTCAGAGACTCAACTATAGACTTTAGCTTGTTAGCTACTATCAAACAAAAATCAGGAGAACTACTTGACGAATACTTTAACAGATTCAGTACAGAAGCATTAAAGGTAGAGAGTACAACCGATGTAGAAAAGCTTATGGCAGTGCGATCAGGGTTGATCGAATAAACCCCTTTCTGGAAAGACCTTTATATTAATGGATGCAAAGATCTACAATACTTCTATTCCCGAGTAGACAAATTTATCCGTTTGGATTAAATGTGCCATGACAAGAAAAGATCGTGACAAGGCATAGAAGAAGAAAAATCTAGTTCCAATCACTCCAACCAAAAGTCAAAGAATGATGAAAGGATTTGGAAGAGAATTTCAGAACCCAACTATGTAGCCTTAGATCAACCTCTTTCTCACATATTCGCTGCAAAAAAAGAAGATGGAAGTCTCTCAACTACGTGTAAAATGCGAAGCCGGTCGGAATCCAGAAAAGGAGAAAGATATTGCAATTATCACAAAGCAAATGGACATAAGACCGATGAGTTTCGCATCTTAGCGGGAATAATTCAAAATATGATCATGATAGGAACCCTAAAGGAGTTCATTAAAGAAACTTCTTGTTCAAGCCAAGAAGAAAGCAGCTTAGCAAATTCAAAATTCGGACCCCTATCAAATCGTGAAGCCTGGTAGCATTAGTTCAACTATGAATTCTCTTCTTTCTTAACTTTTTAACTTGATTTGAACTTTGATTTATACTTTGATTTGTGCTGAAGATTGGTCATGTATTAATTCAAAATTCGAGTGTCATTACAGGCAAAAACAGAACCAATCCATGGCATTCAACATACTCTTGAAGCACAACAAATTTCTAGCTACTTGAGAAAGACAGCTCAAATGCCCGATACAAAATGACTACCAATATTTGAGTCAACACAGCGCAAAGACTTGCTTTCATGAAACCTCAGATTGCCATTAATCCTTCACCAACTCCCGAGGAAAAACTTACAAATAGACCGCTCCGTCACTAAGCAATACCTACCAAGGTATGGTTATGTATTTAAAGGAGAAAACAATATACACCAAATCAATTTTTGACAAATTATTTTACTAAAAGAAATGTCCCGAACGTATCCTTAAAAAAAGACTATTTTCAATTACCCCATAACCTGGGGAAGACAAGTATCTATTTATTTCAAGAATTGATTTATACAATCTTTCAAAGATATTATATAGCATTAGTAAATGCCTAAAATGGATTTTGACTACTCATGTTTAAACATCAACATCTTCCAAGCATTTTAAAACTATCAATAAGAAAAAGCTTGTTCATGTTTTCTCAATAAAAGCTTTTAAAGCAGTGAAAGATTTATGGACAAAAAACTCTGAACGGAGAGCCTATTCTCAATTAAAAAACTATTGATTCATGAATCATGACCTCCTAGTTTTTTTATTTTGAGATTCATGTTTCCACCACAAGAAAAACTATTATTAGCCTTTACCAAAGGCACCTCCTAGAGGGAGGGTTAAAACCTCTAAAAAAGCCCTTACCAAAGGCACCTCCGGGAGGAAGGGTCAAATCCTCTTAAGTCCTTACCAAAGGCACTTCCTAGAGGGGAGGGTTAAAACCTCTAAAAAATCCCTTACCAAAGGCACCTCCGGGAGGAAGGGTCAAATCCTCTTAAGCCCTTGCCAAAGGCACCTCATAAAGGGAGGGTCAAAACCTCTAACAAGCCTTCTCCGGAAGCACCTCTTAGAGAGAGGGTTAAAACTTCTAACGTCTAATTCACCTCTTAGAGGTAGGGTCAGGTCTAGCACCCACTAGCAACCTTTTAGAGAAAGGTCAATCTAACATATGCTATATCCCTTAGAATCAAGGGAAGCCCAGAGAGGGCGCCAAACAGACGAAGAAGGACAAAGATGTCTGCAACTTAAAACAAAAGTCATGACCCAAGGAAACAAAGGGTCAAAGGGATAAGATTATGCACCATCTAAAACAAAGATAAAGGTTGAGAAAGGAATACAAACAAGAGAAAAAGGATGAAAATGTCCTACTCTATAGATAGAAACGAATAAGACATCCAATATCATAATTAAAAAGGAAAAAGTACTAACTGACGGTCTTTTGTACATCCAATGCCTGAAAAGTGGTTCCCACAACAAAGAATTAAGAAACTTGCATCCTAAAAGGGAACACAAGACAAGAAAATGAATAAAATGATCCATAGCTTGAAATGGAAAATAAAGGTCTATTCAGAAGTTAAAGGAGTGGATCATATAATAAATCTTTATTACAAAGATGAACGTGAATTCATTCGAAGAATAGATTAAGAAAAACTATTCCTGAATCCTTAGAAATAAGGTGACCCTTTAGGATAAAAGAGTCTATATATAATATATATGTATATCTGTGTGTGTGTGTGTTTGTGTGTGTAAGTGTATTAAAAAGTTATTTGGACCATTGCACTACTGAACGGCCAAACAATAGTACGGAACTTGCACTGTTGAACGATCGACTAGTCAAATGGAACTTGCACTGTTGAACAGCCAGTCAACTAAACGGAACTACCTGCTGAACGGTTGAACGGCTGCAAAGCTGAACAACCGAACGGAACTATCTGCTGAATGGTTGACTGGTCTTAAGGAACTACAACTCCGAATGGCTAACTGGTAATACAAAACTACTGTTCCGAATGATTGCATGGCACTACGGAACTACTCGAGTCCGGTATAACAATAATACTACTAACTTATAGGCACTTAGGAATTACACATCTATTAATAGGATACTTTCCTTTAAATAACGAGATCCCTCGACGCTATTCAAGGCATAAGTTTTAGATAAAACTCTGGCATAGTATTTTAGGAATAACTTTAGAATTAAGGCCAGATAGGTTTAAGGATCTTTTGCTTAAACCTACCACGTCTACCCTTACCATACAGTTCTTTGACTTTGTACTTATATTGAATGAAATTTTGAGTAATCTATTCATCAGATGAGATCCTGACAAGATTTTGGTTGTATTCCTGATTCGGTGGATATTTAATTTCCTTGTTTATTTTCATAATGATTCCTTGATTGATTTTCCATTTCTATGAACTCTTGATTTCTTGACTTCTTTATGGAATTTTCATGATGATCTGTAGACTTCTTATTGAATTTCTGACTTTGTACTAATATTAGATAAATTTTAGAGTAGTTTATTTAACAGATGAGATCCTAGCAAGTTTTTGAATACATTCCTGAATTCATAAATTTTTGGTTTCCTTTCGTAATGACTTTCTGGTCCTATGAATTCATGATTTCTTTATTGAATTTTTATGATAAGTTGTGGATTTCCCATTGAATTTTTGGTTTTAAGAATTTTCTGGATGAATTTTAGATTTTGTACTGGAATTGAGGTTTATTTGAAAATGTAATGTTTCCACAATAATATTAGATAGGAATTCCGGATAAGAGTTTCTTGATATCAAACAGACTTTTATTCTTTTGTTAGGAGATGATGGTAAATGGGAATAAGAGCCCTCTAATTTTCATATTATCAAACAACATTATACCTAACTATCTGCCAATTTATTAACGAATGAATGAAAATCACTGGTATATAGTGCATGGATGAAAATAAAATTATAATAGGGAAATAAGGTAAAACCGCCAAAAGCGAGGAGTTAATCTCCAATAGCTGAAGAAAACATAACCCAAGAACAGAGGATTTGGAGTGTGCGATGGCCTTTTGGGAAGGTTTATTTACTTAAATTAACGACTACAGACCAGGTGATATCATTTCATATTTCTATTATTAGTATTAAAATAGTTTGGGTATATATTTATTTGAATGCTCTGCTCAATAATGCAATCAAATAGTATCTTGAATTATAAAGCTATCCATCAAGGTCTCATAACAAACTTATGATCCTAATAGAAGTAATTATATGTTTTGCAGGAAAACAAAGAAAAGGATTTCTTTGGAGTTTGAACAGTTTGAAATAAATTTTTGGAATTTTGTCCTAAAGAACAAAAGCTTCTTTCATACTAAGGAGGCCTAATTGTTATCCACAAAATATTCTCGAGAGTGAAAGTATGAAAGAAGGAGCAAGAGCATTGGTGAAGTTCAGAAGGCATTAGAGTGGTCTCTATAAACATTAAATAAGGCTTTCAACAAGAAGATGATAGCGCCAGCAAAGAGCTTTCGAAGAGACCAAAAGGTACCTTTCGAAGGCAATGGATAATATGTTTTTGGCTTTCGAGGAGGTCGAAAGGTACCTTTCAAAGGCAATGAATAGCATGCTTTCTGCATATGCGCCAAACCATTTGAAACGATTGGTTTTGTCTTCATCTACTTTCATCTGAAGAACATTTGGCAAAAACAACCCCTTTGGAAAGCATATATTAGCCTTATGAATTGGTTAAAGTCATCCTCACCTATGAAGGAAAAACTATATGAATTCAATGTAATGCCCACTAGCACCAAAGGATGAGGTTCCGCACTAGCCAAAGAAAATGATTTCGAAAGGAATCTTTTGCAGCAAGAATTTCTACGGTGTTTCGACTCATTCGAAACCCAAAGGGTATACGTTTCGACAACATCGAAGGCCAACACCCATGCCAACTTGCACATCACATTAACAGCTAAGTGAAGAGATTATCTATATAAATTTTGATGAAGTCAAAAGCGATCAAGCAATATACCATTAGACGAAGTCGAAAGCAATAAAGCAAGATAGAAGGAAGCCTAGTCTTCAGCGGCAGCGGAAGGTCGGCCATGTAATCCTTTCGACTAGGTCGAAAGCTACGATTCAAAAGACGCGCACGAAAGGAGGAGAACAGACCTTCCGACTGTGTTGATTGCTGTTCGGGCAAATTTGAAAGGTTTTCATAAATTGGATTTTAAATTCTGAAAAGTTTTCAAAATTTAATTTTTGAACTTTAGAAATTATACACTATTAAGAATTTAATTTTGCAAATTTCGTTAAATCAGATTTTCAAAAATAGTTTGCAATTCATTTATAAAACTTTTAAATTCAAATTTAATAATATATATCTATATATATTTCTAAAATTTTCTATAACTTTATATAGTAAAAGAAAATTGTTTTGTAAAGAAACCTGTGTTTTAAAATTCAACCATGTAATGATTTTGGTATTTTATACTTTAAAAATGGAATTATCAGTACTTTGGAAATTGTAAAGTAAGTTGAACTTTCAGAAAACTTCAGTGAATATAAGAATATTTGATAAAGGAACCTGTATTTATTTCGATGATAGAAAATTAATCCCTGAAGTAGTTGTTCGAAAGTGTGAAAATTATTAAATCAACTTGGAAATGTTCAAAACTTCATTGAATGATTTTAAAAGGGTGTTGAAAACTGTGAAACCTTTTCTGTGAATTTTCGAAGTAAAAATGAAGTTATGTACACCCATATTTCACTTGACTCTAATTTAACTTACGTAAGAATTTTTAGTTCTAACTTGAGTGTTTTGTCTTTTCACTATGCTCGGGTCAGCTTGAGTATTTTAGTGTTTTGAAGACAGTTGTTCCTTGAAGATGAAGATAGAGTTGAAGATCGTATTACTAATATTATTCCACTGCACTATTTGATATTTCTATTAAATATACAACTATGATGTATTGTAAATTGAAATCAAATGTATATTGTAAAACAGCTCCATGTATTGTTTGTGTATTTATAATATTTTGTTATTCCACTGCGAGATTCTGTATTTTGTCCTTCTATATCTTATCTCTTTAGAATAAAACCGATTGATAATCTGTCTGTTGGACGATTTGAGTTGGACATGTGTGGATTATTGTCGAACTTGAATTGTCTAAAAAGTGGGTTGTCACACTTGGTATGAGAGGTTAGTTGAGAAAACACTTAAGCTCGTAGGGTAAACTCATTAGAGATAGGGTTAGTACCTTAGAATGAGGTTGAGTTTGTGTATATATACGAGAGTGCGTATTTGTTAGTGCTATAAAAATGTTTTATTGGTTTTGAAATTTGGTAAATAAAATAATTTTACCTAGTATTATATTTGATATAAAAAAATAATTTGTAAAATTTGATAAGCTTATTCACGATGTGTTTGTTTGAAAAAAAATAATGATAATATTTAATTATTATCATTTATTGATTGATTAGTTTTGCTAGTTTATGAGCATTGACTATTGGTTGTTAATTTTTGAATTATGTTTAACCAGTTATAAGTAATTTGCCTTTTCAACATGGGATGGGGAGATATTAATTTATTGGAAACATTGCATCAAACACCTTGTGAATTTAGTTTCATAGTTTGACTACAAGGTGTTCGATAACAATGTTGGGTTAAATTCAACTGAATTTGATGCAGTGTCCGGACATAAACTCATGAGTTCTTTTGACTTTGGTTTTTCCTCATAGCGTAAATCGAGGGGAAGAGATTGCCTATAGTTACAATGGATTAGCTGGGATAGTGACGTAACCAATGCGTAATTGCGATCTGTGGGGGTTTTGTGGCGTAAATTGAGAAGCATAGATTGCCCACGGTTACTATGGACTCATTGGGATAGTGACGTAACTATTGTGTAACAGCGATCCATAGTGTTTCATGGCGTAAATTGCGGGGCAGAGATTGCCCACATTTACTATGGATTCCCTAGGATAGAGACATAACCATTGTGTAACTACGATCCATGATTGGTTATCGAGTGGTACTTTCCATATTTGACTTGAAAGGTTTTCAGGTATTTTCACTGGATGTGGAAACAGGTCTACTAAGTAGTTAGAGATTTTTAGTCTTACGCCTGATCAACATATGAATGAAGTCTGTAAGAACGAGGATAAACTTGTTAAGACATCGAGTTATAAAAAGTATTTTATATTAAACTAAGCAAATTTTAAGTAATGGATTTAAAAATTTAAATAGCTTCTTTTTAAATATAAGTAGTGATGTTAATAATTATTTTTAGATATTTTACACATATTTATAAGGATGTCTATTGTGAATTTTAAATGTTATATGTAAATGAATTACCTTACCTAAGTAAGGAATTTCACAAATGAATTTTGTAAAGTATTGATATACCGAAGATTAATGATTTTGCAAATGAATTGAGCAAATGGATTTTCAAATGAATTTTTCAAATGAGATTTATACAAGTTTCTTTAAAAATAAAATTTAGATATAATATATAAATAGAATATACATAAATTTTTCTATTTTAAAATTTTATGAAATAAATGATTTAAAGTATTATCTATAGTATAATATGTTTGAAAAATAAATTTGAATATCAATTTTGAAAGAAAGGTTTGAAATATTTACATGGTTTTCGAAGTAGTAATATGAGATTTAAAGGTTTGTTTACTATTTGAATTTGTATTATAAAAAAGTAAATGTTTTACATGATTTGAATAATTATTTTAAAAATAAGTATTTTATAAATTGATTATGAAAGATATGAAATTTTATTATCTTGATTTGAAATAGAAAATTTAGTGTAAGATTTAAGTATGTTATTAGTTTCAGTTTAATAATCTTTGAGTTTATACTTATTTTAAATAATAAGTTAATAAATCATCGGATTTAAAGAACTTTATTTTAAAGCTTGTTTAAAATGTTTTGATATTAATTTCTAACAATATTTTAAACATTTTGAAAATCTTTGCCTAATACTATGAGAATATTTCATATGTATTTTATATGACCCAAAGTAAGTAAATTTGTATGTTTAATAAGCTTACTTTTAAGATATATTGGATATTTTGTCTCTTCAAGACGAATACCAAAAACTTAACGATTTATTTTATAATCAATTTTGTTTCAAATTTAAAATTGTTTTATACTTAGCTTGTAGTTTATAAGTCTTTCAAATTTAAGTGTTTTATACTTAACTTGAAATTACTTTCTAAATACTTATGAAATAGTTATAAATAGTTATGAAATAGTAATAGAATGCTTATGAAGTAATTATGATGAGTTATTTTATAAAATGTTATAAACTTAAGAAATGTTCTAAGAAATGATTCATTAATGATTTTAACATTGAATGAAAAATAACTTTATATAAGTAAATATATATCAAGTCATATAGGATGGTTTATTTGTTGCATATGGTTATTATAATGATTTCGTTACATATAGTTTTACATCACGCTAGAGTTGCATGTAGAATTGCATCATTATTGTTAGTTACATCACATTGCGTTGTTGCATATGGTTGTAATATTGTTATATTCCTTGTGCTTATGATAGGAATATCTAATGTATTTTTCTTTTGTCATGTTTAATTCTCTTTTGGGTTATGTAAGTAAAATTCAGGTATATTGAAGAAAGACTAATTTGATGCTTTTGATTTCATGAGTAAATTTGTTGCCCGACAAATAGGTACGTATTTATATTATTGGTTGGTTGATGATTTTCTACCCCAGATGTGGGGAGCCACTTGGCTTTTGTTTCATTTGATAGGTTTGGGCCCATAGTGGCAGTTTGTAGTTTCTCCGACTCAGCCGCGCAATGGTGGTGCAGCCGAAATTTTCCATAAATTATAAGACTTAGAAATTTTGTATGTTTGCAATAAAGCTAAGTAATTTTGAACGTTATATAAGTTGATTATTTTCTCATATCAAAATGCTAGATAATTTCTTTGTTCCTTTTCGAAGACGAAAAGTTTTGAGTGGGGGAGAGTGTAACGACCCGTATTTTTAACCATTTAAATTTTTTTAATTTAATATAAATTTTTAATAAAAATGGTTAGAAATAAAAATTTATGACTTTTATAAATAAAAAATATATTAAAATGCGAGTTATGAACTTAAATTGAATTCTTAAATGATAAAAAACTGCAATGAGATAGAAGTTGTACCTTATATTTAAAAATTTAAATTAATGAATTTGGTTGTATGAAATTAATAATAAGAATAGTAATAACGAATGTTGAATTTAAATAAAGAATTGAATGGATGTTTAATAAAAGTAAAACATAGGTTTACTTATTTAAATTGTATTTTTAAATAAGATTGATTTTAAATTATAAGATAAACACTTAATTGTAAGTAATATATAAATTGTGTTGTATGCAATAAATTGAATAAATATGTTTGAATTACTATGAAAAGAAAAGTATTGTTTTATTATTAGAATTCGTTGAAAATCTAATATTGAAACTAATTTATTGCAATCTTGTAATTTAAAGAAAGAGGAATAAATTGTAATTAATAAGTTAACGTAAGAAACATAAGTTGTGAGTTAAAATAAAATGAACATTTTTAGTATGAATATAAATATAATTTTACAAAAAGAAGAAGAAAATTACATTCTGGTTAAAATGTAATTTAATAAATTAATTAGTTTTGTAATTTGAAAATATATTCAGTTTCAATTTAATACCAAAAGTCGAAAGCATTTCAAAAGGCAAGTCAAACCAACGTCAAAGATAGCCTCATTATATATCAACGGTTTAGAAAATATAAAGCTTATACAATGCATACAGGCCAACATATACAAAGCTATATATGAAAGGCTACGTAACCAATCCACATCAATTTGCAAATAAATAGATGGTAACACATGTTCAAATCTCAATCTTAGAAGTGGGCCAGGTCAGCAATCCAGGAGGAGAAGACCTCCCCCAATCACAATGCAGCAAGATGCCTATAAATAGGCACCAATCCCATTACATCCAGGATTTTTGACACCCACATAATTCAGATATTAAGTACATAATGCTTTCCTATAGTAGAGATTCTTGTAAGAACCCACTAATGGTGGACTTAGCCACTCTAGTTTTGTAATGAACTCCTGACTTTAGTATAGAACTCTAAAGAAGAAAGGACAGTAGACGTAGTGATTTTAACCTGGACCACTGACTCTCGGTGTCATTACATTTAATTAGTAGCATTACTTTCTACTTAGTCTTTACTATATTAAAACTCAACATAACCTCTAGTACATACCTTAACCCTTCGGTGACCAACATTCCAAAACACTAAAATAGTAGTCTAATTGAAGTTTGCCCTTCGATCTTTAGGGTGTTGGTGTTTGACGAAAAATCCAGCCAACAATTTTGGTCCTGGAAGGAGAGCCCGAACCTCCGTTCCTTTATTGCCTTCTCTAGGAAATCAATCACCATCATCTAGCAATGTCTGACTCCAGCAATGAAAGTGACAATTTAGAATTCAACTCAGAATTGCCTCTAAACCTTCAGATTCAGCTTATTGAAGAGGATAATAACGGACGTCTGGTTACCTTTATTTCAAAATAAGATAAAGAGGGGAATTATAACCTTGTCTATGAACTTAAGGCTCTCCAAATTAGGCAACTTTTGGGGTATATTCACAAATCACTCTAAGAATCGGCTCAAATTAGGAAAAAAGCTAATGTTCTGATGTGAAGTAAGAGATATAAGTGTTAAGCTAATGACATACGAAGACCTAGCCCAACATACCAAGAGGCCTCTTCCAGTGACTCCAACCGATGAGCCCTAAAAGAAACTAAAAATGGACATAATTCTTACACCACTTAACAATAACTTGTCCCGGGTCTTTTAGAAAACTCACGTCAAACGAACAACCGAAAGCTCTCCTATGTTATTAAAAGAATGATCCAAAAGGGGGAACTTTTCAAATTTATCAAGAAATATTTTTTATACTTTATTTTGATATGGTGCTTAACATTGTCTTTTCTTTCTCTTTCCAGGAAAATTTTTGTGTTAAACTTAACTCTTTTAGTGCATACACAGAATACATATTTCAACATTTTGGCAAATGCAAGATTTAATTTCGGAATTATATACTTAAGCAAAAACAAATTACTAATATCCCCTGGAAAGCGCTATACTTTCAGATGATGGTTACTTGCTTTCAGCATTCTTAACCTCGTTTAGACTTTATATTAAGTCTCTCCAAGGCCTATGGTATTCTTAGATTCTTTTATGTACTCTTTGGTTATGGATTCTTCTACCATGTTTATACTTAGGGAGCACTTATTGGACTTCTTACGAGCCTTTGGAACTCTTGGATCTCTCAATATACCTTTTGGTCGTTTCCTCTTCTACCAAGTCTATACTTGAGGGCACCAATTAGGAATCTTATTTGGCGATCGATATTCTTGGATCTCTCTATGTGCCTTTAGCTTATTTCCCCTTCTTCCAAGATTATACTTGGGAGCGGGCACTGTGACAACCCGTGTCCCTTAACATGCCAAACACCGCTATATCAAGAAACACAAACCATTGGTTTAGGGTAAAAGTAGTATAAAAGAGACTAAGATATCAAAGAAGAAAATAATCCATTGAATCCAAACGTTATCACAGTGGAAACATAATACCAGATATGTGGATAGTCTAAAAAAACATTAATAAAAACCTCAAAGCATCGAAAACTACCCAGATTTCAAAATATCATAATATTGTAGTCTAAAAAAAACCATCAATACGTGTCAACATTAGAGTATTATAAAAATAATCCCTTACAAACAAAGTACTGATAGGAAATACATGATAAAGGACAAAATAGAACTAGGCTCTAGGCACGATAATATGAAGGCAACAATGGATCTGCCAACGGCTGCTCTGTCCACCTGTGGGAGGGGGGAAAAATGGAACGGATCAGAAATATGTCTGGTGAATGAGAACAAGACTAACAAGAAAATTAAATACAACTGACTCCATGTTTACTCTAGGTACGGAGTGTGTGTATGGTGTTCGTGCACCTAAGGTCACATGCCCAAGGTCACATATCAAAGGTCAACAGCCTAACATCATGGGAAAAACAACAAATCGTACATCAGCGAACGATGGTCTAATTTTGGGGAACTTCTATCCTACTATAACTCACACTAGGCTAGGAGAGGAAGAGCACGCATGTAAACTCACGTAGTGACTCATCGTATTCACCCGTGCCCAACCCCTCGATCCTAGCAGCAAAATACCTCTTTTGTACCCCGGAAGTTACTATGCCTAACTCTTGCTGGTACTGGGCACCACCTAGTTTTCAGCGTCTATGCCCATACGGGCCCACGAGAATGTCCATAATTGGTATAGTCTCTGATCCCAACACCCTGACTAACGATTGGTACTCCAATCCCAACACCTCGACCAACGACTGGTAATCCGAACCCAACACCTGTGCGCACCTTTCGCAACGTAAGTCGCACATCTTAGCAACACTCCACATCCTACTGTATGATATGGAAATACGAATGAAGTGCGCTACCTCAAATAAGAACACCTAAATGGTTGTATGCCAATCAAGCAATTTAGAGAACAACAAGGTTCATAAACCTATCGGCTCAAGGCCCCAAACAGTCTACTATGTCTAAAGTGACTTACGACAGTCGACGTACGCAAGCCTTAGGTCGATTGCGTACAATCCAGACATCTTTCAAATTACCTGTTTTAAGAAAATTAATCTATTTCATTCGATTATCAGCCTTAATCCATTTAATTTTAATTCAATTGGGCTAATCTGTTTGTCCTATTTTTATTACATTCAAAGTATTTACATTATTCCAATTGGAAAATCATAGGTGTCAAATCCAATTTTAACATATGATTTATGGTTTTACAACTTACATATGTCAATTACAATTAGTTAAAAAGATCCATTAATCCAGTTTTTCAGTTTAATAATTTAATGGATTAATCTCAGAATTAACAATCAAATCAACATATGGTAGAAATTAAAATCAATTAATTTAATTAACTTATTAAATCTGTGCCCACTCACCTCTGTCCTAAGCTTTAAGTTCGCCTCTAACACCATAAGCTTTCTCTCTTAAATTCACTTAGACCACTCCTCCAATTGCTAGATCTTCTTTTATTTTAATTTAGGTTGATAATTAGAATAGAATTGGGGTTTAGAAATTGATTTGGGAAATTAGGGTTTGGGGTTTTATTTTGGCAGAGCTTCGCGGTAATGGAGAGAAATAGGTTTTAGGTTAACCTTAGCTATCAATTGATAAGGGAACACCCCAACACAATACCGTCAGATCCCAGTCCAAAATCATCTCGTTCGTCATCCGAAACCGGGACTAGAACACAACAATCTCGCACGCATGAAACGAACTAACTCCAGGTCGCGACCCTATGATCGAAACTGGGTCAGGTTGACCATCCTAGGGGCTAAGTCGACCACCCCTGGTCAACCTAGGCCCAATGTGGGTCGACTTGGCCCTCGATCATTTTTATATTTCTTTTTAATTTTTATTTATTCAAACCTTTATAACCTTTTCATTTTAGCTCAGATTTCAACAAGTTATATATGAAAGTTGTCCAGAAAATTGCTACGGACACAATAGTGCAAGTCCTGTAGTCAAATTCAAACGTTTGCAGTAATTCTCCTTTTAGGTTCGTTCTTATCCTTTAATTATATTTCCTTATTTATTTTCGAGAAAATCTCAGAGTTTTACATTCTCCCCCCTTAAAAGATTTTGTCCTCGAAATCTCTAAGGACAAAAGAATGCAAATAACAACCAGCAACCAAATCTACATCCATCTGCTCATCCTTCATCCATAACAACCGTAATCTTTAATAATTCTAATGTAATTATGCAAAATGGAATGCACATAAACCTAGCTAATGCAAAAGAGTAGTTGGTCTACTGATTCAGTTAACTCATGTTTATGCAAGTATGTTTATGCCATGCATCCAAATGTGTAAAATAAACAAATAACTCTAGATGAATGCTCAGCCATACATCCAAATGCAACATCCATATGCACAAATCATCCATGGATAACAACCAAAATCAGCAAACTATATGTACAAGGTATGAATGTGTGCGTCTAAGGGACCCAATATCCTAGTGCATGCAATGCAACCACTTACATCCATAAACATCCACGTACATCCAAAAGCATCCATCAACCATAACATGTCTCATTGACATGTTTACAACCATACATATTGTTAACCCGCCTTTTGGCAAGGCCGTTGACAAGCTGATTTAACTAAATCGGTTGCTTAGTTGTCGAGACTGGAATACGATGGGTTTTAGTCAATTGGATGGATAGACAATCAATCACGGATGGTAATCATGATTATGAAGCCGGGATTCGGCATATTCGATGGACAAAAGTCGCGGGGTACTCGAAATACGAGTTTTGACAAAAGTTGAGTTGTCGTGGGTTGCTTGGAGTTTGCTTCGAGTTGTATTTGGACTTGCTTCGAGTTTTCTTGATGGTTTCTCCGAGTCATCCAGGGTAATGCTCTGGGTCGGTAGGAAGCTGAGTCGGTAGGAATCTGGGTCGGTAGGAAGCTGGGTCGGCATGTTGGAGTCTGGAGTGGGTCGGCAAGTTGGAGTCTCGAGTGGGTCGGCAAGTTGGAGTCTGGAGTGGGTCGGCATGTTGGAGTCTCGAGTGGGTCGGCATGTTGGAGTCTCGAGTGGGTCGGCATGTTGGAGTCTCGAGTGGGTTGGCATGTTGGAGTCTCGAGTGGGTCGGCAAGTTGGAGTCTCGAGTGGGTCGGCAAGTTGGAGTCCCGAGTGGGCCGGCATGTTGGAGTCTCGAGTGGGTCGGCAAGTTGGAGTCCCGAGTGGATCGGCATTTTACATACTCCAGGAAAGTAGTGGTCGGCTATATGGACTCGACTATGGCCCTAATGGGCCCGAATCACTTAGGAAGCCCAGTAACTCGAATTTTGCCTATAAATACAGCAAGCGGGGCTTTAGAAAAGGGATCTCTCTTCATTCTGTTTCCCTTCTTCTTCCTCATTAAGTCTACTCCGCCATAATTGTTTTGAAAACTTCGGATTGTAACTGTAATTGATTCTCATATCAATAAAAAGGAAAATTTTGGAGTGGACGTAGGCCAGAGTCAGCCGAACCACTGTAAATCCACTGTTTTTTCTGCTTTCTTTTTAATTTTTACTACTCTTCATATTTATACTCTCTACATACACTCTATCTGTTATCTGTGACTATTAGTTGGTGCTTTCATTTACGTTTGGGTGTTAGTGACCAATTTTGGCGCTAACATTTTGGTGCTTTCACTGAGGGAGCTAGCACTCAGGGATTCTAAAGCTTGGACTTTGGATTTAGAGGATTAGGAACTCGGATTCTTGGGAAGCTATGGCAAAGCAATCAACAAGGAGACAAAGAGCGGAAAGAAGTCAGCATGAAGGAAGTCAGGAGGCTTCCTCAGGAGCTAATCAAACCTCAGTTTTCATCACCAGAGATGAGATGGAAATGATGATGGATGATATGCAGGAAGGGATACTGAAAAGGCAGGAGGAAATGATACAGAACCTACTCCAACAAGTTGGACAAGTTGGAGTGCAAAACCAAAGGAATGGAGTAGCAAGTGATGCTGGAAATGAGGATCACGAAGTTAGAGCGACAGGAATGGAGGCAGCCTGGAATCAGGACCAAGGGCATGAAGCGACCGGAGTACGGGATAGAGTTGGACCATTGGGAATGGCCCCTGAATTAGGGGGCATACCCCCGAATCGTGTAGGCTCCATTCCAGTAAGGATACCAGGCAATGGTTGGCAATTTGGCGTTAATAGGGAAGTGGATGCTCATCTAGAAGGGCAGGTTTTGGGATTCCCTCGTGAACTCGAGGGTCAGGTTGGAGACAACGAACAGAGGCCGTTACTTGATGACAATGACAGGTTAGCGGACGTAATCAGACGGGCTATGTGGGGAGGATTGGTGAATAGAGATTTAGAGGACGTGAACAGGAGCCCCTTCACTCATATGATCAGGCAGGCAAGGAATCCGCCGGATTTCAAATATCATCGCTGGAGATGTATGATGGGAAAACAGATCCCACGGTTCACCTAACAAGGTATCTGAGGCACATGGAAGTACTGGAGGCACCAGAGGAAGTCATGGCACGGTGCTTCCCTTTGTATTTGACGGATATAGCGGCACTATGGTTCAGACAACTGGAAAGTGGCTCTATTGGCACATGGACATAGCTGATTGATAGGTTTATGAGGCAATTTCGAGTCCACATCGTGAGACCTAGGAGTGTGATGACTTTGACATCAATGAAGCAATGGAAGGGAGAATCACTTAAGGATTTCTTAACCAGATTCAATGCGGCAGTGGCTTTGGTGGATCGACCTAATCTGTCGATGGTTTTGATGGCGGCAATCTCAGGGATTGCAGATAATTTGAATTTTAAGATATCGTTGGAGCGGGATCCACCAATGGATCTCGGGGAATTTTACCATGAAGCGGAAAGGTTTCTAAGACAGGAAGATGCGAAGGCTGAAAGAGAAGGAAGAGAGGTAAAGGTTTCGGTAAAAGGTGGAGGTCCACCCAGGGAGGATTCAAACAAGGACGACAGAGGCAAAAGGAAGATGGATAGCGAAAACACATCGAAAATGCAACGGAGGGAATTGAAATTCTCTTCTTATACAGATTTGAATGAGACTCTAGAAAGAATTTATTTAGATACTCGAGGACGCCTCCAGTATCGAAGGCCAGCAAAGAGGGAACTCTCCGAACACGAACGAGCATCCGGAAAGCATTGCCTATTCCATGAGCTGGATGGGCATAACACAAATGACTGCAGACATTTGAAGGATATCATTGAGGAACATATAAGGAATGGTCATTTACAATAGTACATAAGGAATCGAGCTGTGGTAGTGGAACAGGAGCAACCACTGGCCACATCAGACGAAGCTGGCACTGGATCTAGGCATCGTCGCCTTATTATCAGCTGAATGGATTTATGGCTTTGAATAAGTAGTTAACCCCAAAGTAAGGCGGCTAAGTCACTACACATGTATGGGATCGAGGACGGTCTCTAGGCATGCTCTGAGATGATGATATACCGTGATGCTCGTGTTTATGAAATTTTGTTTTTTCTATTTTCTGTGAACTCTAGTTTCTTTCTTGGTACTACGGACATTTGATTTTCTTTATTGTATGGACTTTGAATTTATCAATGGAACTATGTGTTGATTGGATTTGGAATATTAATGTAATAAATAGTACAGGTCACACGGTTATGGTCCCGATCGGAGAGACGGGGCAGAAATAGCATGTCACGAGTCCCTTCGCCGGAGAGCGATGGAATGGACTCTACTGTGGAATAGACCGAAGAATACAAAAGTCCTTGACTGGAGAGCCAAGGCCGGAGAATATAAAGTCCTCGACCGGAGAGTCGAGGCCGGAGAATATAAATTCCTCGACCGGAGAGTCGAGGTCGGAGAATATAAAAGTCCTCGACCGGAGAGTCGAGGCCGGAGAATATAAAGTCCTCGACTGGGGATTGAGGCCAGAGAAGGATACCCCACGGATTAAGTCCTTGACCGGAGAGTCAAGGCAGGAGTAGGATAAAATAACCCGGATTTGAGTTACAGGACCCAGAGAGGTCGTAGATCTGGGTATGGACCTGGTGAGGTCCCAGATATGGATTATAGGACCTAGCGAGGTCCCGACTTTGGATATGGACTCGATAATGTCCCGAATACGGATTATAGGACCCGACGAGGTCCCGGCTCTGGACATGGACCTGGCGAGGTCCCAGCTATGGATTATAGGACCTGGAGAGGTCCCAGTCTGGATTTGCTTAATGATCCGGATTATAGGACCCGGGACTCCCAGACTTGGATAAAATGATCCGGAGAGATTGTGAATTCGGTTAATGGATACAGAATGAACTAGGAAATGGATATTGACCCAGAACAGTCATGGATTTTGTTAATGATCCGAAGAGATCACAGATTTGATTAACGAATCTAAGGCTATTCAAAACACACCTTCCAAAGCAAGGCATGTTTTGGGGGGCAAATGTTAACCCGCCTTTTAGGAAGGCCGTAGACAGGCAGATTAAACTAAATTGGTTACTCGGTTATCGAGATTAGAATACGATTGGTTTTAGTCAATTGGATGGATAGACAATCAATCACGGATGGTAATCATGATTATTAAGCCAGGATTCGGCATATTCGATGGACAAAAGTCGCGAGATACTCGAAATACGAGTTTTGACAAAAGTTGAGTTGTCGCGAGTTGCCTGGAGTTTGCTTCGAGTTGTATTTGGACTTTCTTCGGGTTTTCTTGATGGTTTCTCCGAGTCATCCAGGGTAATGCTCTGGGTCGGTAGGAAGCTGGGTCGGTAGGAATCTGGGTCGGTAGGAAGCTGGGTCGGCATGTTGGAGTCTCGAGTGGGTCGGCAAGTTGGAGTCTCGAGTGGGTCGGCAAGTTGGAGTCTGGAGTGGGTCGGCATGTTGGAGTCTCGAGTGGGTCGGCATGTTGGAGTCTCGAGTGGGTCGGCATGTTGGAGTCTCGAGTGGGTCGGCATGTTGGAGTCTCGAGTGGGTCGGCAAGTTGGAGTCTCGAGTGGGTCGGCATGTTGGAGTCTCGAGTGGGTCGGCAAGTTGGAGTCTCGAGTGGGTCGGCATGTTGGAGTCTGGAGTGGGTCGGCATATTGGAGTCTCGAGTGGGTCGGCAAGTTAGAGTCTCGAGTGGGTCGGCAAGTTGGAATCTCGAGTGGGTCGGCAAGTTGGAGTCTCGAGTGGTTCGGCATGTTGGAGTCTCGAGTGGGTCGGCAAGTTGGAGTCTCGAGTGGGTCGGCATGTTGGAGTCTGGAGTGGGTCGGCATGAGTCTCGAGTGGGTCGGCAAGTTGGAGTGTCGAGTGGGTCGGCAAGTTGGAGTTTCGAGTGGGTCGGCAAGTTGGAGTCTCGAGTGGTTCTGCAAGTTGGAGTCTCGAGTGGTTCGGCAAGTTGGAGTCTCGAGTGGGTCGGCATGTTGGAGTCTCGAGTGGGTCGGCATGTTGGAGTCTGGAGCGGGTCGGCATGTTGGAGTCTGGAGTGGATCGGCATTTTACATACTCCAGGAAAGCAGTGGTCGGCTATATGGACTCGACTATGATCCTAATGGGCCCGGGTCACTTAGGAAGCCCAGTTACTCGGATTTTTCCTATAAATACAGCAAGCGGGGCTTCAGAAAAGGGATCTCTCTTCATTCTATTTGCCTTCTTCTTCCTCATTAAGTCTACTCCGCCATAATTGTTTTGAAAACTCCGGATTGTAACTGTAAATTATTCTCATATCAATAAAAAGGAAATTTTTGGAGTGGACGTAGGCCAGAGTCAGCCGAACCACTATAAATTCACTATTTTTTCTGCTTTCTTTTTAATTTTTACTACTCTTCATATTTATACTCTCTACATACACTCTATCTGTTATCTGTGACTGTTAGTTGGTGCTTTCATTTACGTTTGGGTGTTAGTGACCAATTTTGGCGCTAACACCTATCATCCAAAGGTCTCTACCTAATATAGTCCACCCTCCTCCCAAGGTTCTAACTAGAGAAAGATCAAAATGTAAGAGGTACCAGAAAAGAGCTGTGGGTGGGTAGCTCAAATCCTCTCCTTGGGCTCCCATGTACTCTTAGCTGGGTCGTCTCCCCACTGAACCTTAACTAATCTGATCTCCTTATTGTGAAACCGCTTAGTTCCATGCCCCAAGATGTGGGTAGGAACACGGCGAAAAAGTGACTCACGCTCCACCTCAATCTCCTCCAAACTACTAGGCTCAACAACAATAGTCGAATCATGTAAGCACTTTCGCAAGTGCAAAACATTGAAAACATCATGCACTCTATCTAACTTATCTGAGAGTCTAACTTTATAGGCCAATCTCCCAATCCTAGCCACAATCGAGAATGGTCCAATAAACCTTAGGGCTAGTTTCCCCGAACTCCCCAATCTCATCACATGTCTCAAGGCCGAGACCTTCATAAATACCATATCCCTAATCACAAACTCCAACTCAGAGCGCCTCCTATCTGCATAAGTATTCTATTGGTCCTGAGTTGTCTTCATCCTCTTTTGAATTAAGTCCACCCTATCTGAAGTCTCCCTAACCATATCAGGCCCAAAGATAATCCTATCTGTAGTGTCCCACCAACACGATGGTGATCTATAAGGTCTGCCATATAAAGTCTTGAATGGTGCCATTTCTATGTTAGCCCGGTGGATATTATTGTAGGCAAAATATACTAGTGATAAATGATCCTCCCAAGAGCCTCCAAAATCAATGATACACATCTTAAGTAAATCCTCCAGAACCTGATTCACCCTCTCTACTTGACCGTCAGTTTGTGGATGGTATACTGTACTCAAGCTCAACTCAGTCCCTAAAGCCTCCTGTAGAGTCCTCCAAAACTTACTAGTGAAGAGTGGGTCTCTATCACTAACTATACTGGTAGGTACTCCATGAAATCTAACCACCTCCCTAACATGTAAAGCTGCCAATGAAGCTGCTGTCCTAGTGCTCCTTACAGGTATGAAATGAACGCACTTGGTTAGTCTATCCACGATGAACCAAATGCTCTCATTCCCTCTCCTAGATCTGGGTAATCCATCTATAAAGCCATAGAAATGCTTTTCCACTTCCGCTGTGGAATGCCCAATGGCTACAACAATCCTCCAGGCTTCTTCTGCTCCACCTTCACCCTCTGGCAAATCATACACTTAGCTAAATACTCTGCCACTTGCTTCTTCATCCCAGACCAAAAGAAAATTCTCCTTATACCCTGGTACATCTTATCTCCACCGGGATGAATGGTCATCCTAGAGCGATGAGACTCCACCACTACTGCATCCACTAAGTCCGCATTACGAGGAGCACATAGCCTACCATCTCTCCTTAACCATCCTCTCGAGTCTATGGCATAATGCCTAAGATGACTCGACAACTCCCCTCTACCTAATTTATCTAAAAGGTCTACCAGCTCACTATCCTCTCTCTGCATAGCTCCAATCCGCTCCATCAAGGTCGGCTGAACAACTAGGGCTGCTAAAAATCCAGGGGTAATATCAGACGATGGTCTAAAGTCAAAGGTGGAAATATACTCCAAATGTCTCTACCCAAAAAATAAAGGAATTAGTCTAGCTCTCTGTCTACTCAATGCATATGCTATAACATTCCCCTTGCCCAGGGTATAAGAAATCTCAAATTCATATGAGGCTAAGAATTCCATCAATCTATGCTGCCTTAAGTTCAAGTCCTTTTGGGAGAACAAGTACTTCAAGGACTTGTGTTCTGTAAAAAGCTCAAATCTCTCACCTAGAAGATAATGTCTCCACGACTTAGGAGCAAAGACTATAGCTGCCAACTCAAGATCATGCGTTGGGTAGTTCCTTTCACGAGTCTTTAACTTCCTACTAGCATAGCATACCACTCTACACTCCTGCATCAACACTACTCCTAGCCCCGTACCACAAGCATCGACATATACCGTAAAAGGTTTACTCCCATTAGGTAACACTAATACAGGTGCATTGGTCAAAGCCTCCTTCAATCTAATGAAAGTATCCACACACTTGGTATCCCATGCAAAAGCTAGATTCTTCTTAGTGAGGCAAGTCAATGGGGCAGATATCTTAGCGAAGTCCTTAATAAACTTCCTATAATAACCCATGAGACCAAGAAAGCTTCCAATTTCTGTGGCATTCTTCGAGACATGCCGTTTCTACACTGCCGCCACCTTACTAGGATCCACAGCCAACCCACTCTCTGTAACAATGTGCCCCAAAAAGCGAACCTCATCTCTCCAAAATGGGCACTTAGAAAACTTAGCCTTAAGCTTATGTGCTCGTAGGGTCCTAAGTACCTCCTCCCAATGCAAAGCATGCTCCTCCCTACTTCTTGAGTATACCAAGATGTCATCCACAAATACCACCATAAACTTGTTCAGTAACTCCCTAAACACTCAGCTCATCAAATCAACAAAATTAGCGGGAGCATTGGTTAGTCCAAAAGGCATGACTAACCATATATATAACCCATCGAAAGTCCTAAATGCAGTCTTATGAATACTATCCTCAGCTACTCTCAATTGATGGAAACCTATGGCTAAGTGAAGCTGCGAAAACACTCTCGCTTCAACCAACTGATCAAAGAGATCATCTATATAGGGTAAAGAATAGAGATCCTTCTTTGTCGGCTTATTCAGCTCTCGACAAACAACGCAGAGTCTAAGGGAACCATCTGTCATGGTGGAAAAAACGACCGATGCCCCCTACTCAGAATTACTCCTCCTAAGAAAGCCCTTTGCTAACAACTCTTTCACCTGCTTATTCAACTCGCGTCGTTTCCTTAGAGCTATGTGCCTCAAAGGCAAAGCAACTAGTTGAGCATTCTCTACAAGATAGATCCTAAACTCGATCTCTCTTCGAGGTGGGAGACCAGTAATCTCAGAAAATACATTTGGAAAATCTCTAACATTAGGACAGAAACAAGCTCATCCTATGGTAAGTCTAGGGGAGTAAAGGTAGCTCGACATAACTGATCTTCGTGGATCATATAAAACTTCTAAGCTACACCCACAATCCTATTATAGCCAAGTATAGCCTCATACATGGACATCCAATCCATGCCTATTATCAACCCAAAACAAGAGAATCCCAGTACATAAGCATCACACTCAAACTCGACCCCTAGAATCATCAACATCAAATCCTGATATACGATAGATAAATAAGTCGATCCCCTTATGGGATTTGACAATGCTATAGGGTCCGCTACAATACTAGTGTCTAAGCGCAAGTCATCAGCAAGTCGACTAGAGATAAAAGAATGAGAAGCCTCAGTATCAAATAAAGTATGAATAGAAAGACCAGAAAGAGATAACACACGTTCAATCAACATCTTCTTCCCTTTATCCAGTGTTGGCTGGACACTCAAAGTGGGAACGACCTCCACAGCATATGCCTGAACCATATGAGTAGAAGCCAAAGAAGTAGCTATGGCTGGTGCTAGACAATTACTCTCAATATGCCTAACCTGACCACAATTGAAGTACTTCAGCTTTGGTAGCGAACAATCTTTAATAAGATGCCCTGTCTTCCCACACCTATGACACTAACCCCTTCTTCTGAATCTTCCCTTTAGGTGGAGGTCCACTTTTCTTCTTCACCTTTAGAAAGTTCTTCACTTTAGCCTTTGGAGCCTCTTCCACTTTCTTAGCAACAGAAGTAAGCAACGTCATCCCAACCAGACCCTCATAAGTAGCTCCTATAGGAATATGGCGCACTGATAAGTCTTATAGTGGCCGATTCAAACCCTTAGCAAACTTAAGTGCCTTCTTGTGCGGGTTATTGATCAACTCCATCCCAAACCTCGCAAGCTCATTAAATTGATTAATATATTCTTTAACTGACAGATCACCCTGCTTTAGATTTATAAACTTCCCTGACATAACTCCCTCCTCGGCTTGCGACAAGAACTTCATCTCAAACTTCCGCCTAAACTTCCTCCAAGTCATGATACCACCATTAGTCTCTGCCTCAAAAACCTCCCACCAACTGAGAGCCTCTCCCTGTAGCTGCCAGGTAGCAAGCTGCCTACTAACCTCATCTGCTAAACCTATAAGTCCAAATATTTGCTCACAACTGCGGATTCAACTTGTAGCATCGACAAAAGTCTTAATGCCCAAGAACGGCTTGCAACCCAAGTTGGAAACATCCCTACATAGCTTAGCAAAGTCACGAGGATAGGTGGGTGGACAGGGACCCCACCAGCCGCCACCTCCATAGGCTCTTTAGTCGGATGCTCAACTGGTCACCTAGCCTATAAGTAATAGATGGGCATGTTCATATCCGAAATATCAGGGATGTCGGTAGAGCCAGATTCTGCGGGATCAGCCATCCCTATCTGTGAATAATAAGGATTCAATTAGATGCTTCCACAGATAGCTCAAACAATATTTAAGATAGAGGACAACACAAGCAGGAACTATAATAAGCATAGGCATGAATTTAAGGCATTCTTGATGAACTTTTTTTCAAAAATACTTATATATATATAAAGTTATACCTTGGAAATCCATATTGAAATCAATTTCCAAAATCATTTTTCTTTTCAAAATCATATATATATATATATACTGGTCAAATATGCTCATATTCCTAGGAATATTGAACCTAGGCTCATATACCACATGTGATAAACCGCATCCCTTGACATGCCAAACATCGCCATATCAAGAAACACGAATCATTGGTTAGGATAAAAGCAGTATCATAGAGACTAAGATATCAATGAAGAAATAATCTATCTAATCCAAGCATCATCACAGTGGAAAAATAATACAGATATATGGATAATCTTATAAAACAGTAATAAAAATCTCAAAGCATCAAAATATCTAGGTCTCAAAATATCATAATATCATAGTCTCAGAAAACCATCAGTATGTGTCAACATCATAGTATCATAAAAATAATCCCTTACAAGCAAATTAATAAAAGAGAAAATGTACTAATAGGAAATACATGATAAAGGATAAAATAGAACTAGACTCTAGGCACGGTAATCTGAAGGCCGCAATGGATCTATCAACGGCTACTCTGTCCACCCGTCGTGGTGGAAAAATGGAACGGGTCAGACATATGTCCGGTGAGAACAAGACTAACAAGAAAATTAAATACAACTGACTCCATGTTTACTCTAGGTGATATAAAGTGTGTGTATAGTGTCCATGCACCTAAGGTCATATGCATAAGGTTACATATCAAAGGTCAACAACCTAACATCATAGAATAACAACAGATCATACCTCACCAAACGATTATCTAATTTAAAGGAACTGCTATCCCACTTCAACTCACACTAGGCCTAGAGAGGAAGAACACGTATGTAAACTCACATAGTGACTGATCGTATGCACACATGCCCAACCCCTCGATCCTAGTGACAAAATACCTCTTATGTACCCCCGGGAGTTACTGAACCTAACTCATGTTGGTTCTAGGCACCACCTAGCTTTCAGCATCTACGCTTATACGGGCCCATGGGATTTTCCATAATTGGCACAGTCTTCGATCCTAATACCCCGACTAACGATCGGTAACCCGATCCCAAAACCTTGACTAACGACCGGTAATCTGATCCCAACACTTGTGCGTACCTTTAGCAACGTAAGTTGCATGTCTCAATGACACTCTGCATCCTGCTCCATGATACAAAAACGCAAACTAAGTCCACCACCTCAAATAAGAACACCTAAATGGTTCTATGCCAATAAGGCAATTTAGAGAATAACAATATTCAAACACCTATCGGCTCAAGGACCCAAACAGTCTACTAAGTCTAAAGTTACTTATGACAGTCGACCTATGCTAGTCTTAAATCAATTGCCTACAATCCAAACATCTTTTGATTTACCTGTTTTAAGCAAATTAATCAATTTCATTCGACTATCAGTCTTAATCCGTTTAATTTTTATTTCAATTAGGCTAATCTATTTGTCTAATTTTTATTACATTTTTCGCAGCACTTACATTACTCCAATTGGAAAATTATAGGTGTCAAATCCAAATTTAACATATGATTTATGGTTTCACAACTTAAATATGTCGATTATAATTAGATAAAAAGATCCATTATTCCATATTCCCAATTTAATAATTTAATGGATTAATCTCAGAATTAATAGTCAAATCAACATAGGGTAGAAATTAAAATTAATTAATTTTGTTAACTTGTTAAATCTGTGCCCACTTACCTCTGTCCTAAGGTTTAGATTTGCCTCTGACGCCGCAAGTTTTCTCCCCTAAATTCACTTAGGCCTTTCCTCCAATTGCTAGATTTTCTTTTATTTTAATTTAGGTAGAGATTTAGAATAGAAGTAGGGTTTAGAAATTGATTTTGGAAATTAGGGTTGGGGGTTTTATTTTGGCAAAGCTTCACTGTAATGGAGAGAATTAGGTTTTTGGTTAACCCTAGCTATCAATTTATAGAGGAACACCTCAACTCATTACCGTCAGATCCCAATCCAAAATCATCTCATACGTCTTTCTAAACTATGGTCAGCATGCAATAATCTCGCATGCATGAAACAAACCGACTCCAGGTCGGGACTCTACAATCGACACAGGGTCGAGTCGACCACCCTAGGGGCTAGGTCGACCGCCCTAGGAACTAGTTCGACCGCCCCCGGTCAACGTGGGCCCAATGTGGGTTGACCTGGACCTTAATCTTTTTTATATTCCTTTTTAATTTTTATTTATTCAAACCTTTATAACCTTTTCATTTTAGCTTGGATTTCAACAAGTTATATATGAAAATTGTCCAGAAAATTGCTACTGGCAGAATGGTACAAGTCCCGTAGTCAGATTCAGATGTTTGTAAAAGTTCTCCATTTAGGTTTGTTCTTATCTTTTATTTATATTTCCTTATTTATTTTTGGGAAAATCCCGAGGTGTTACAAGCACCTAATGGTCTTCTTTGATATATTGACTTTGTTAACTACTCTTTCTACTGGGTTTATACTTGGGGAGCACTTATTGTATTTTCTTCATTTATTCTTTGGGTTACATGAAGTTCTCGTTTCACAATTTTGAACTATATTGGCATTGTACTACCTTCTAATCCCCATTCTTTTTTCTTCATGTTTAGCCATGGCCTTTGCTTCATGCAACTAATTTACAAAACTTCTTGTAAAATGAGAGCTTTGGTCTTGATTAAAAGTCATACACCAAAATGATCTCAACCCAAAATGTTTTCGAAAAATGAAGTGTTTTAAATGTACTGCGTCAAAGTACTACCTTATAGAACTTTTCAAAGAAAAAAGTAAAAAAACTAAAATATGATCTCTCCACCGAGGATATGTTTCTTCTTAGAACAAAAACCTTTATCATTTCAGCGCAGAGTGGTATTAAAAAGTGCATTACTCTACTACATAATGGATACAAATTATTTTAAAGGTTAATTCCCGCCATAAGTAGGTATCTTTCATTATCCTATTATTTTCATAAGTATTTCCCTGACTCCAACCCTTCTTATCAATCTTAAGATTGGTTAGGTGACCTGATGAAGAGAGATCCATCCACCTCTAGAGAGATCTATTCCCTACATAACCCCACATCGGTGTGCCTTACACACATGTACCATTGCTTCCAAGAAAGTGGCATATCATATTTATTATTATTATTATTATTATTTATTCCTTGCTATTATAACCAAAATAATATGAGAATTGCGACAGCTGAAACCTCCTAGGATTTCCGCCTTTCTACTTAATTTCTCTTTATTATCTTCTCTTTTATCTGTTTTCATATTATCATGCTAAAAAATTCAACGAGGGAGTCGAGTAAGGTTGCAGGAGAAGCGATTCAGGCGGAGGATGCTAAGGTCAATGAATGGGAAAACGTTGTTAATATGAGGAAGGGTAAGAAGATTATTCAGGAAAATCAACAGTGGGAAGTTGGATGTATATTGAATCATAACTAGTCTAGATCAGTACATGGAGGCAACAAATTTCTGTTCAGAAGCGTCCCAAGTAGTAATAATTCAGGGCAGATTTAATTTACAGTCCCAAGAGATGCTTAGAAGGCGTCTTATTATGATGCAATCAGAGGCAGTCTGGCTCAGATCGCTATTCATTCAAATCTTCGATACATGGAACCAAAAATTGAAAATCGTAGAAGAAGGGGAGTCATATCGGCTGAAGCAATCAGGGAGGATGGAGAGTGTTCAAAAAATTGTGCGATTTTATATGTAGTTCATCCTAGACCATACTTCAAAGCTTTTGAGGTGAATGCGAAGTAGGTTTGGAAGAATGAAAATAGATTCACGGTTCAATCTAAGGAGAATGTTTTTTATGGTGTGATTAGAATATGATAAAGATTGTCATAAGGTTTTAGAAGAAGTACCGTGATTCTTCAACAAAATGTTAGTCATCATGAAAAGGTTGACTACAAACATGTGAAGAGATCAGGATCTTCTTATCACTATGCCATTATAGATTCAGTTACTGGGATTGAGTTTTAAACTATGGGGTCAGAAAGGTATTTGTAGGATGATTATCCTAATTGGTATTCCAATTAAGATGGATGAGGCTACACTAAACTAGACTAGGATCTCATATGCTAAAATCTTGGTAGAACTCAATGTAGAGTTCGATCTACCTAGCTCTGTAGAGGCCATTGGGGAAGACGGGTAAATGTTTATGCGGGAGATCGTATAAGAAAGCGCACCGCCTTGATGTGAGAATTATTGGTGTTTTGAGGACTTAAAGCATCAATGCACTGTGCCAAAAACTTGGATATCCAAACAAAGGAATGTTACAGAGAGGAAGGAGGATGAATCAGACAAACTACAACAAAATCAGGGGTCTAAATGTGATACAAACTTAGAAGTACAACAAGAGATGTGTGCAAAAGGTAAAGAGTAGGTTGGGAAAGCAGAACTGCAATCAGATGAGTGTAACACCCCTCCTCTATACATATATTATCTAATAGTACTACTATGTGATCCTATCAGATAATACAAAGAATGAGGCTATATGGAATGCACACGTGTATATTCCTTTAGGCTAACACTGTTATGTATTTAAACATAAAATATAACTCATCATAAAATGTACACAGTATCGGCACAAAACAGTAAAAACGTGTGCCTTTAGGATAGAACAATACACAATATACAATACGTAACAAAAAACAAAGAGTCATAATGCAACGAAAATATATAATATAAAATATATAGGTGATAGTGAGAGTACAAAATATCTCATATTATATATATATAATGTATAATCAATATCCAATATTGTGTCAAATATACAATGAGTTTACATCACACTGATAATATATTACATTCCTATATATCAAGTCTCTGCTATGCCCATAAAACATAAGCTAGTCATATTGTCTATGTACCTGACATGTCTCAAACTTACCTCGAGTACTACATAAATAACACATGGGTCATATTATGTCTAAATCAAGGGGATTTATCATATATATAAGTATATATATAATACACATAGAGGAATGCGATAATATAATTAAATGTAGTGTATAAAAAGGCAACCACAAAAACTCATTTGTCAATATATATGTATGTAGTAATAAATGCATGGTATATAATTATAATGTCATAAATGATCCCCAAAGTATCATATAATGTCAAATATCCTAAGATCATGCATAAATTTTTTATTGCCGATATAAAAGCACATCAAATTAGAGATTACAAAACCAATGTCAAATGGGTGAATCATCCATATACAAAAATCATCATCAAAATCCAATAATCATCAAAATCCAATAATCATCAATAAATGAGATGTCACCAAGTATAGTCAAGCTAGACACAACAAAGCCCAAGTATATTCCTCTATTTGAAATAATGAAATCTCATCATCAATATATATAATATAATAACAAGTCATGTATCTGAAAAATCATATATAATATAATATTAGAATCCACCGTACTCTCGATATCTATCATAAGTATAATCTCATCTCCTCATATAATATAATTCAGAATGAATCGTGATGGGAGAATGACTGTACGATAGACATGAAGTCCCAAGTATAGTCATAGCATAACATGTGATGCTAATGGCTATCCGCCTACTCCATGAGAACATAGGTTATCCACTTGAATCCACTCTTAATACTTTGGTGAGGTGCATCAATAGTATATGCCAATCTACCACTCCGCTAGAACCCAAAGGGAGACTGATGGCCATCTGCCTACTCCAGGAACACACGGGCTATCCACCAAATCCTTTCCTACAATCTTCAGTTAGCTTCATGATAATCATGACACATATCTACCAATGTGCTCGTCAACGCAAGGACTTCTAGTCATGACCCAGATCCTACCTCTATGGTAACAGACTACTAGCCTGGGTGACACAGAGGCTGAGGGCACATGGGTTATCTACCTAGATCCGCACCTACTCTATAATTATCCAAGCACATGGGTTATCCATGTGGATCTTTAATATATAATAATAACAAAAAGATGTCATAAATCTAGGGCGCGACCCCATTATCAGGCCACTAAGATGAATGCTAGCCATCTACTTTACTCCAATACAATAACTAGGAGTACACATGATAGATAAACACAATATCTACATATATAGGTATCCGACCTAACTTAAATCGATGAGCATCAACTCACATATGAATTATCCCAGTATCACTAATCCCGTCACATGAGTGACATCTACATACAATGAATAACCAAATAAATATCACAATGACATCCCATACCACTGCATGATACTCAATCGTTTATTCAATGCTTCTACACCCCACTCAATCTCCATAATATTCTATATAATGAGTCTAAAGAATAACCGAAGATATATTACCGAAAGTCCCATACCAAACGGCAATATAACTTTGTTTATTCAGATTCCTCGTCACACATAAATAAATATCACGTGATCAAGTAGAAGGATGTCACCATCGTATGGACATCAAAGCAACCAATCAAATCAATATCCAACAATGAATCATTCATAACAGCTAAAATTAATGAGGAGAAAATAAAAATTAGAAAAGTGAAGTAAAACTTCATTAAACAAATATGTAAAATAAACTTCTTATACTCTTAATTATACTTTTTGATTATAAATATTTTTAAAATACTTATATTACTAATTAGAAATATTTCTTATTTTTAGAAATTATATAAAATTTTAAATAATTATTTAAAACCAATTATAGTTTTTCTATCAATAAATTAATAATTTTAAATAAAACATTTCTTCAATCAATTTTACATTCTAAGTTAATAAAACTTGTAAAACATTTATATAAAAAATAATTTCACCTTATTTACACAATAACAAAAATAAAGGTTTAAACACTATAATTTACTTTCAAATCCTTGCTTATATATTTATAAAACATTCAAAATTACCTTACTAATGAAAAATAATTTATAGAATTTACTCCACTATTTCTATAATTAAATTATATTTCTAAATAATTTATAATTACCAAAATATTTCTTTACTATTTCAATACATAAATATAATTCAATCAATTATTTTATATTCAAAATATTTTTTAACTCAAACCTTGAAATAATTTCAAAATATTTCATAATTCAAACCATAAGATATATGTTATTTATTTTATTTATTTTTATTTTTTATTTTTTTATAACCCAACACTAGTTGTCCAATAAGTATATCATTGGTCGACTGCTATTCGTCGACTGGTTGACAATCGATGTCGCAAACCTTAGTCGATCTTTCTAAACGAATACAAGCCACTTCCTCCTCCTTCTTGCCATTTTCTTCACCATTTCAGTGCACATATCCAAACACCAATGCAACCAATCATATATATAAAGAATTATACGATTTAGACATAGATTCGTAAGTTGATTACTCACATGAAATAGCCTACTTTCCTTTTCTTATTCTTCTACTTCTTTCACTATTTTCACACTCTAGAGCTTCAAGAGATAATCAAAGCACCAACTTCTTTATGGCCATAGGTGTAGATCGATGTTGAGATGCACATAGTTGAATTTGAGAATTTAATGTAATTTGGTTGTTTTGTTTTGGATTTTAGAAGTGAAGAGGGTTTTCTATATATTTCTTCCTGAAGTTGAAAAATGAAAATAAGAAAAGAAGATTCAAGATATGAAGTTAGCGAACGTAGATGAAAAGAGAGATATAGAAATGGACAGATCTGGATATTGAGTTTGGGCTTGAAAGCTTGGATTTGTGCTTGATTTATTACACTAAGTATAATCTTCATATTCTAACTCATTTTAAAATTAATTATCCCATATTTATATTCTAAGCCCATTTATAAAATAATTTCCAAATCTCCTTATTAAAACTAAAATTCCCCTCTCTTATTGATATATATATATATATATATATATTTAAAATCTCATTTACAATTAATATTAAAGCTTATAAAATTATTCAATTACTTGTAACACATTTAAAATCATTTTAAACTTAAAAATATTACCAATATCAACTAAATAATTAAATTACAAATTTACTAATAATTTACAACTTCAAATTATTTAAGTTCCAAAATAATTCTTTCCACATTCATTTTCACAAATATTTAATTTCAAAACAATTGAATTTCATCACTAAATATTTTATCATCAAATCCTATATTTCTAGAAAACCCATAATTATATTTTTTTAATTTTTGAAATTCTATTTTAATTAGTGAAATCACTATTATTAATTTTAATTAATCACCTATCAATATTGTGTTGTTACATACTCCCCCTTTAAGAAAATTGGGTCCTCGCAATTTCTTTATAGGGAAAATTTACAACTAAGTTAATAAACCCTAGCTTAACTACACTATCTATAATTCATATTTTAAATGCAAAATAAACTATCATCAAAACAAATTTTTCAACACACCATCTTTACTATCTCGAGTCAACACATATAAAGATCTGCATCGACTTTTCAAGTATTGAATAGAGTAATACAAAATAAATGATTAGACCTTTCATCGGTAGCTTATGAAAAGAATCAATTCTATCTGTAAAGTATTGAAATTCTTAACTCAAAAATTACTCTTCAAAGAATAATAATACACAAAATTTGTGAATTTCATTTCAAAAATATGTCTATTAAAACTGAAAATTACTTTGCATTATTACAAAATACTTCACTTTTTGTAAAATGGTGACTATTTTAGACGATTTTCAGATCTAGCTCCTTGCCTCCGGCCCTGATGGCGAAGAGTCGCAAATCTAAGGCATGTTTTGCAGCATTCCTTGAGCTCCGTTCATCATCCTCCCAAATGTGATCCGGTCGTGTCTATGCAGCTTCTCCATCTGCTATTTCTATTCGACCATAACCATCGAACGCTGTTAATTTAGATTCTTCATCTGTAACTCTAGTTTTGGCCTCGCACAGTATAGAATTGAGTTCTCTTGTTACGTTAGATGTTGTTTTTGTAGAGTGTCTCTCTACGATTGTTGATCCTAACAAGGTCGATGCTCATGCTAATTTTGGTTGCTGGTAACAAGAGCATCCACCTTCTTATCTTTTCTAATTCAACTGACATGAATTTGGAATGAAACTCGCCTATTGCTATTGGTAGTGCAAAGGTAGGGACTTGTTTAGGTGTAAACGAGAATACTGTCATTTCTCCTGCTAGGGATTCTCTGGGATCTCCATTTAATATGTTTCCTCAACTAACCCCTGTCGAATCTGTACATGGCCGTAACCTTAATCCCCCTACTCTGTATGCAACCATACCTAAAGAAACGCCCATAAAGTGGTCCTCCTTGTTTGCATCCAAGCCACGAAATGCGGGTGTCATCCCTAGAGATTTTGAGATGAAGTCGGTAAATGGGATCAATATTCCTTAGAAGGAAATCTTTGAAGCGGGTTATGTGTTTTGGCAAGAACATCTTGTAGGCTTCTTTCTTGATAAAAGTTCTCCTTTTTGGGTAGTGAAACCACACCTTGTGAAGCTTTGGAAGTTGAAAGGTAGTGTTGAAATGTGATATGCCAATTCCTTGTTCTTCTTCGAATTGTCTTGCTTGGATGACAAGCTCTGTATAATTGAATCTGATCCGATAGTCATATTGGGGAAGCCATTATTTATTTCCACTTAGATACTGTATGTTGATTTTGCTCGCGAGTAGGTACTTTCTATTCCTGTTTGGGTGAAATTCATGCATGTTCCTTCTATTTTACAATCTATGATGTGTATTAATTGATTTTGGCAAACCTAGTAGGAGAATTAATTGCTTTGATGATACTACGTTAGAAGAGACAGGTTAGGTTATGCGAGGGCTCTAATTGAAGTAAAACCGGATAGGTTGTTACCGTATGTTCTTCTCGTTAAACCTGTTGATGGGCATGTTTCAAAGGTATAAGTTCGATATAAGTGGAAACCCCCATATGTTCAAATTGTTAATCTTTTGGTCATTTAGAGGTGGTGTAACGACCTGGAATTTCGGGCACTTCGTATTTAAATATCTAAACTATTTAAATATTTGAATCTTGAATTTAATGTTCTAAAATGATAATAAGATTTTTAACCCTCTTTAAATCATAAGAAATAAAGGTAAACTTGTTTTGGAAAAATGTTTACAAAAATAAATACTTTGAAAAAATATCGATATTGTGACCAAAAATCGTTTTATCGATAAACAGCTTTTTACCCGTCAAAAGTTGTTTATATTATTTTTACCTACACTTATTTGCATAGGAAATTAATAAAATGAAATATTTTTTTAACATTTATGGAATAAAACTTTTTGGATGATGTCATGGATGATATCATCAAAGATATTATGAAAAGCGCTTAAATGAGAAGTCTTAACTCTTAAGAAATGATAAAAGAGAAGTGATGGAAGGTGATCCTTACATGTCATTAAAGGGGGGGTGAGGACAAGCACATGCTACACCATTTGAAGCCTATATAAGGAGGGGCACACCCTTGTTAAATAATCACTAATTCACAAAGCTTGAAATGAAGTATGAGAATTAAAAATGGTGGAAATGCTTAACTGTTAATCCACTAATTATTCTCTGACTTTTTCATGCCTTAACCAAATCATCTCCAATCGCTTCTAAACTTTGGCTATAGGCCTTAGACATCATGGGAAGAATGATTAGAAAGTAAAATGTGGGGGAAGGTGAGAGGAAGATCTTTGAGGGGCCCATGAGCAGGGGAGGAGGAGGAGGAGGTGGTGAGGCTTTGGTTTGGAAGTGCTAAAGATTGGATCATTAGGCTCTTGGTGATGGTGGGAGGTGGTTCTTTGTTCTTGTGGCTATGTGCTTTGTTTGGCATGTGTAACGACCCGCTATTTCGAATCATTCGCATTCGCACATGTCGGACTTGAATTGCTAAAAATATCATATTGTTAATTTATATTTGGCAAAACTCAGCATATACAGTAAATAAATCAATCATAGAATCACAGACACAGAGTATTACAACAGTAAGCAGCAGAATAGGTAAATAACAGAGTTGAAATAAAATACAACAGAATATATATGTACAATGTAGTCTCGAATACAACAGATGACGAATCAGAACAAAACCACTGGATAGCTGAATGCTGAATAGATACAGATGGATCTCCAAGCGAAGCTCCAACTCCAAAGGTGAGTCTCAAATGCTGTAACACTCAGTCTGACCCGAGCGTAAAGCAAAACACAAAACACTCAAGTCAGGATGAACATTCTTATATCAATAAATCCAACTCAAGTGAAATATCAACTGAAATACAAGTAACTCAAAGGATGTTTGGGATCACCATCCTCTAAGGATCCGTGGAACTATCTACTATGTAGTACAATACGCTATTATAATATGTCTATAGTAAAGTAAACTATTAAAATAGCGTTAAGGCGTTACCCATATCCCCCTTAACACATTTTTATATATTCACATAGTCTATATAGTACCGTAATTCCTCTGTAAACTGTAGGGCTATCAGAGGGCACTCCATAGGTATGGTATAAAACAAACTCGTAGAAGGCACGCTAGGGCATGTGAACACGACACACGAGGAGATGCCAGGGTAGATATACCAATTGCACTCCCGGACTGGTGGTAACGCATAGCAGCTACTACCACCCACCTCGGACACACTCCCATAATCAAAATCGAGGGGTGGCCACTAAATCAATCACAAAGTCAAAATATAGTATCGAAGAAATATGCCCGATAGGAGGAATGACCTCACTTGGCCCGGTATAGCTCCTGATTTTAGTCACATCTAAGCTGACTCATGGGAGTCAGGGTCACGTCATACCTTATATAGAAATCGTTCACCAAACCATCCTACTTCATTTCTGGAATCTCCACTACGTACACAGTTGTTAAAGTGGTTCTCGGTATTGGCAGAGAGTATGACAATATCCGATCCTGGTCTCTTTAACAACCAAACGTTATTATAACACCGCGGTCATTTTATTTCAAATGGTTTATACTTCATATCAAAATATCATATCATTTCAAAACCATATTAATTCAAGATCATTACTCAGTTTAAAATAATATACATTTCAAAAATCATAACACTTTCCAAAAATTATAACACTTTCGAAATTATAAAACTTGAAATTATAACATTTTGGAAATCATAATACTTTGAAATCATAACACTTTGGAAATCATAACACTTTGGAAATCATAACACTTTGAAATCAGAATACTTCCCACTTAAACAATTTAGATATTAAAAATAGTATATATAATAAAATAGTTTATAAATTAAAATAGTTAGTATATTAAAAATAGTTAAATTAAAATAGTTTATATTAAAATAATTTGTAAAGTATAGTATTAAAATAGTTTTTAATATATTTAAAATACTTTATATAATAAAATAGTCTTTCTCAAATTTCACACATCGATTCAAATCAACTCGAATTCCAAAAATCCCATTTAAATCAAATCTCAGTTCTTCCATTTCAATTCAATTCAAATTTCAATAAACCATTTTATATCGATTCCAAATATAGATTTGAACTACAAAATAAACCATTTCGATTCCAATAGATTTCAAAGTTTTAAAAATATTCAAACTTTTACAATAACTCAATTTGAAAATTTCATTTATATTTCAAATTCAACTTTACCATTATTTAATATTGAAAAATTAACTTAGTCAATACAATATCATTTAAATAGAACCTTAAATTACAATTTATATAAACTAAATATTCCCTTCAATTTATTTACTTGAAATATTCATTTTATCACTTTAAATCAAAATCAAGTTATAAATCATCTTTAAAATCTCAAATTTAATAAGTTTCAAATCGGTTTTATTTAAGTAAAATTCAAATAGATTTCAAATTAATTTCTATTTCTCTTTCCAACTTAATTTATTAAAATTATTATAAAATCTAAATTAAAAATATAATATCTTAAAATCGATATTTATTAAAACCACATATATTTCTTTTCAAAACCTTGGATGAAACGACCCGCAAACCCGTACCCCTTGATTTGACATTAATCTCCATCAAATCAACTCAAGAAGAACAGAAATACGAACCATTTGGGTTAAAGAAGAAAGAGGTAGAAGAAGAAAATAGGAACAACATCAGAATCTCTCAATCGCAGCGGAATAAAATATAATAAATAATAACTGATCTTTACAGAAAGAAACTATATCTGTTTATACATACATCATCAGAATACAACATCAGAGTACAATACAATCAACATCACAATTCAGAACAGTTATAATAACTTGTCCTCACATACAGAATACACAACATACACAACACAGTGGAATATACATCATATACGTGTGATACGTCTCACCATTCAGCTCGTCTCCTGAGCTCCATAGCATCATAACCTGTATCTATACTACTCGGTCTGACCCAAGCATTATAATAAAATAACACCCGAGTTAGTCTGGAAAACCAGCGTGAGAAAACACACTCAATTGGATTATTAAAGTTTTCCAAAACCCTTTGAAATCAAAAGCATCTCGTAAGACCACGCCACAAATAAACATGTCGGGTTTTTACCTTACGATAGCCAAAACACTTTTTATCAAATCCGTCTGATATTATAATAGTGTCTATAGAAAGTAAAATAGAATCTAGCTAAAATGCTTGCATCTCACGTTTCAGCAATAGTTGGGCACAATCAAAACCGTACAGGCACGTAGGGAGAATGGATTTCCAACTAATGACTAGGCATTGGGGTACCACCTGTCACAGTACATGGTCTAGATCAGCGTACCGAGGACCACGCCCGATCCCTTGCAACACAAAGCCGGAAATACCCCTTACTGGATAATTCCGAGTAAGATCACCCCACGGTTGGGATCAGCAACTGCACATCTAAGCCGAAATAAAAGGGACATCTAGACAGGGATGACCTCACCCTAATAGGTGCTACCCACATAGCCTTGCTGCATAACCCCTGATTTTCAGTCATTTCCGGTTGATGAGGCTCGAGGCTAAGCGTCACCTTTTTAGAACTGTTTCACTTAGAATGCTCATCGTCCACCTGACGATGTTCTGGAAGCATTCATCCATACAAGTCCATCCCGGGTTCGAACGGAACCGAAGGCACTACTCCTACTACATCCATTTTGGAATTATCCTTAGGATTAGTAGCGACTAGCCCTTGCACTTCACTGCTTCATCTTCGACTCCAAACTCGTTTTCCCCACGAAAACGTACAAACCGGATCGAAGTGGTTTTCGAGAAATATATCTCGATCCCGGTCTCTACGAAACGATCAGTGCATTGGCCAATATTGATAGTCGGTTATTTAACTATCAAATAACATTCACAAACAACCATCAGACCTTTAAATAATTTCTCCCAAATTATTTATTAACCTCAAAATATCTTCACAAGAGATATTTTCACTTTTCAACCCTTTGAAAATAGTTTCAAACCATCTTTCTCTCACGGAATAAATTTCCCAATATTTTCTATTTCAACTGAAATCACCAAGTACAAATACTTAGACTTTAAAATCACTTAAAACACTTAATTATAGAATATACTTTTAAACATTTAGATTTAAAACTACTTTAATACTTTATTTTAAAAAAATATACACTTCAAGAATATTTAAAATAAAGCTAGTTTATAAAATATAAAACTAAATTTTTATCTTTTTCAAACATAATACCAATTAACCTTTAAATAATTACTACTACTATAAATTTGAAAAATACTTACTTTAACATTTAAACATTTAAAATAATAGATTTTCCAAAACATACTTTTAAAACAACTTTGAAACTTTAACTTATACTTTAGAATTTGCTTTGAAAACGTACTTGGCTATCCAGGGAAATATACTTCTCTTTCACATCTTTAAAAATAAATCACTATTTATTTTTAATCAAATTTACCCATTCTTTTTATAAATTTCCACCTTGAATTTATTCTTCCAAATATCCACTGATATATTACTTCACTTTTATAAACCCAGTTTATAAATTCCAAAGTCTCACTTCTCTTTTAAAATCCCACTTTTATACACTTAAATCAATTTCAAATTGATTTCCAAATTTCTCCATTTTGAAATAAATCCTTTTACTTACTCAATTTATTTCAAAACCCATTAACTTCCAATTTTAAAACCTTTTTATCTGAAAATACCAATTTCATATTATTATTTTTTCCAAATTCCTTCTTTATCCTTTTTAAATAAATTTAAACCTTGGATTTTAAAGTAAATTCTTTATTACTTTAAATAATATCACTTAAGTTTAAATTTCCATTATTTCTCTGTTTGCTCAAAATCCTCTTTTCCCATACTCGGAATATATTTATTAGGATTTTAAAATCACTTATATTCTTTTCCAATTCATTCTTAAATTTATTCAAATTCTCTATAATTATTTTACTTGAACATTTACTCTTTTGTTTTCTTCTCAAAAATCCAATTCTATATATTTTGATAACTCAGAGTATCGAAATATATTCAAGCAATCCATAGCATTCAATCTCAATTTTCCATATAATCCATCATAGAAAATCAAATATTCATAACACAAAATATTAAACAATCTAAATAATTTTGAGGAATCCAATTGGATCCCTCCAACCTGTTTCCCTGCATCCGCAGACGTTAGCACAATACCAATTCCACTTCGAGGTGGAATATCGCGATATATGGGTTTATATAATATCATCCACTATTATGCGGCGCATAGGGTCTCATCCGCTATATAATGCGGGAAATCAATCATTCCAATATATATATACACTGCTATATATATTATCACATCCAATCAATTCAATCATTCAACCAGTTATTTAAATTTAACCATTTAAATTTAAATAGCAATCCAGAAGAGTGAGATTAACTCACCTTTATTTTATTTGCAACCCATTTCCATTCCGGCTTGATTTCTTCACGATTTTGACCTTGTATAAATATTTACGGTTTATTAATATTTTAAATAATCGGACAATTAATCTCATTTAATAAATTGCTTAACTAATGATTTTATTTTTAATACTTTTCTTTAAAAATCTTTTAGTAACTAAAAATAATTAAATAAGTTAATTAAACAAGTTAATCACTATAATACATTATTTAAAAATAAGCTAGTAGATTTACAATGTGGATATGTATATTTATTTTATTTTTCATTTTCAAACTGCATATAAAATAATCTATATAGGTTCAAAAATCTAATTTTTCATAAACTTTAAACTCTCGTATTTTTTTCTTCCAAAACCTTAAATATTTTTCTACTTTACTGTATATACCCATATAAAATTTAATAAATTAAAATAAAATGAAAATACCTTATTGAAACATATTTCACTTATGCATATTCCTATATTCATATATATATATATATAAAAGCTTAAATTGAAATAACAAATCGTTTTATACTTTACTGTATTATATTAAAATGGGATTATTATACCTTACAGCCTCCGACCACTCTCTCACTCAAGAACGCCTGCCCACGTCTTCGTCACCACTGCTTGACGCCAACTCTGCCGACTAGACAGCAGTGCCGAAGTCGTTCACCTCCTATCTTGCCAGCCCGAGCGCCAATGAATCCTGCGGAGCTCTCGCCGTTGCCTCCTAACACCCACGATTGTGCAACCCGAGTTGCGACTCGATCGATGAATTCGAAGTTATTCACAAAGCACGGGACGTAGATCGATTCGATCTGCCCTTAATCGATTTCGAAAGAAATCATCTTCCCTCTTATTTTTAAAGAACAAATTCGAATAGAAGAATAGAGTGGCTATTTTTTTTATATGAATTCGATTTGGATTCTGAGTAAAAAGAAGTTTGATTCTGTTTTTTTTTAGAGCCAGTACCATTTTTTTATCGACAATCTTTCTTCTTTCGTCCACGCGTGTGATTTAAACAGAAAAGGGGAAACACGTGTTTAGATTTGCCTTGCGTGGCTGCAGGCTGCTACAGTAGTCTGATGTGAAAATAAAAACAGCTGATGTGAAATTTTGACTAGTCAATATATCATATTTAAATTTTAAATTTAAAGTTAAATTTAAATCGACTTCAATTCGAAGCTCAAAATTTTTACATCCTATCGAGGCATTCCGCCAGGCGTTCATAATGTTATACCCCTATTCCGAAAGCAATGGAAAAGGTTTCGAGTCCTAATTCGATCGTATGGAGAAGATAGCTTTTTGGACTCAGTTATTATATTAAACTTTCGATATAGATTTCAGCGCGTTTATAGATCGTACGATCACACGATAACTCTAAACGTTACGAAAATTGAAATCCAATAATAATACAATATTACGGATCCAATGGAACTGGTTTCGTCGAAATCCGAGACTGTACCTCGGAAGGCTATTTTTAAATATCAATTTAAACGATAAAATTTCAAAACTGAACAAATCACTTTCAAACTCAAATTTAAAACCTCTATTATCTTCAGTATTGTTAATATAAATTTTCTAAGCCATAAAATTAGTTTTAACCAGCTTAAAACTCAAGATTTAATATTTTACCCAACTTTCAATAATTAAATTCAATAATTTAATTATCCAATAATTGGTTATATTTGAAAATCAAGTCAAAATTTCCCCTTTGAATATTTAAATCAATTAAATATTCCCATTTCAAATATCCCAAAATTTCGGGTCGTCACATTCACCCCCCCCCCCCCCTTAAAAGAATTTCGTCCCCGAAATTACTAGTTAAAAGGAATGGTCCGTCACCCGTTAACCTTTCTCCCAAAACCAAACGGTTTTAACAACTTTCCAAAGCAACCTTTTTATTAAAGACACACTAATCCTCTTCTAACTTTCCAACTTATCCATAAGTCCCACACAATATGATTCACTTATCAATTCAAATTTAAATTTGAAACCAAATTTTGAATTATCAAAATTTCTCTCAAAATTTTTCTAACTCCTTAAATTTTCGAAAAAATTTCGCCAACGTCTCCTTTGCGCGGCTAGCTCGGTACAACTACAAAATGCCTCTATGGGCCCCCAGATTTCAAAAGAAAACAAAAAGCCAAGTGGCTAGACCAGAAAATCATCAAATTTCATATAGAAATTTAAATACATACCTTTTTGTCAAGCAATTCAATATATCTTCTAAATCAAAAATCCAATTTCCTTTTGATTTTAAAACATCTATATATCCTACTTAGCAATAATATCCAATCATGGATTTCAAAATCATTTTATACATTCTTTACAACCATTTCAATTATCTATTTCATTCAAGTCCGTACGATGTACATATACCATCCGTACGCAATATCAAATTCGATCGCTCGCTCGATCGCACAATTTCACTTCCGAACTAGTATCGTTCACCCGACTTCCTAATGTGAACTCAGATCTGGTTTCTTGATCAGAAACCGTCATCCTCCTTGCATAGCCACACACTATGATAGAGAATATCCAGAATGAATCAAAATCCATATCCAGGGTTCGCCGTCTGTAACGACCCGTAAATTTTAGATAATTTTATTTGTTTTATTTATATATTTAATTGAATCTTATGAAAATTTAAACAATAAAATTTTGAAATTTAAATTTGATATTTGAAATGTGTCCATTTAAACATAGCAACTGGTAAATTTTCATCAGATAATATTGAAGTTTAATTTCTTGTGAAATTTTATTTCAATTCCAATCAGTTAAAATCGATGATAATAAAATGTTTTCTAAACCCGAATATTTTTGTATAAAAAAATTGTAAATCATCTTCTGAGCAAGACGTCATATTTCGTTTCTCCAAATTTTGATTGTTATTGCTTCGTCGATCTTATTTTCGGCGAAATAGCAGCATTTTCGATACCGATTATCGACTTTTGATAGGATGATCGTACCACTGATATCTGTATACCGTTTTGATCGTCTCGTCGTGCTGATCTCTGCGGTATATTTAATTCTGTGTTTTGAAGTCTGTGAAGTGGCGAAATCTACAGAACAATTTCTGTATCGGTTCCGCAATTTGGCTTTTGATTTTTGTGACCATTCAACTTTCCTCCGTAAAAATCCAAGAGCCATCAACATTTATTAACTCAGTTTTTTGACTTTTTCTATTTCCCATAACAAATTTTTTATCACTGGTTTACACAATCTCGCTTTTGGTCTCTTCTCATTCCTTTTGTTCGTTTGAGAAAATTAATTTTTTTTTTACTTTCATTTACTCATGTTGCTTTCTTCCTCTTCTTTCTTTGCCTGCTTCTTCTAATTTTCGGCCACCACATCTTGCCTTCTCCTCTCCCACTCCAGCAACCCAAACTGATCTCTTGTCCTTGTTTTCTCCACCTGGCCGAAGCTACTGTCATAACCATCGCTCTCCGTCCCCTCTCCCTGACGTTGAAACCCATCATGACCTGAACCACCCTCCGCTCCATCTTCCACGGCTTCAGCTACCCCGGCCCTGCGTTCACGTCCCATTACCCTTTGCAAGTTTCCACGTCTTGCTGCTGCCATTGCCGAGCCTCCCCATCCACCGCCCCTCATCACCTTGTCAGCCGAGAGCAGCTAGCTCCGCCAACACAGCGTCCACCTCCAACCTTATATCCTCTGCCTAGCACCCCATCCCACCTCGACTTCCTCTCAATGCCGATCACCTAACTTCCCAGACCCGAACCCAACTACAGCTCATCTCCTCGACCAACATCAGCACTCCTTCCCTGACCGTCCACCTTGCAGCACGCCACACCTTGAACCACCAACAGCCTTCAAATCCGTGTGTATATATATACATGAAGCTCGGGTAATCAAATTGTCTGTTAGAATTTTGCTTTTAAAACTTAATACAAAAAAATATATATATATAAATTTATTTCGGTTATTAATTTGAACTAGATTTTTTCTTGTTTTGCTTTGTTTTGTAATAATCTATATTATGTTTAAATAGATAATATTGTTTTAAACTTTGTTTTCCCACAGAATAATATTGTATTTTTCATATATATATTTTGTTGTGTATATATATTTACTAAAAATACTAGTTATACATTTTTTATATTTGTAAAGCCGTGTAAGAAGTATATATGTGTTAGTTAAATAAAAATAGATATTTGGTATATAATACCGTCTGCTAAAGCGGTATATAATACCGTATATATATTCTGATATGTGTAACGCCCCACTCCGAGAGCCTTATTAACAAAGAGTATTATATGGATAATACCGTCTGCTAATGCGGACAATAGAGTATAATGAAAGCGACCATGTGTAATCTTACTTTAACTATCTACAGAACACGTCGAAAAGTGGAATCTATTTTTTTTTCATCTCATGTGGTTTGACATATTCAATAAATACTTAAAGCAAAACTACAATGGCTAAAAGATCTATCAGAACAAAGCATAATAGCAAAATGCACATCATCACAGAACAATATCAGATAATAAGAAAATAGTCTCAGCCCAATACAACATCAAGTACAGATCCAAATATAAAAGTGGGTAGAAAGCCACTACTCACACATCCGTGAGTCAAAAGAATATACACAAGATAGTCATAATATCAGAGTATCATAAAGGATGGATAACAAGTAAAGCTATCTATAGTATAGGGGATATATCCAAAGCGAAAGCACCGAAGCAAACTAAGTCCAACGCGACCTAACCAGAAACAACTCGGTCTGACCCGAGCATAAAATACTCGGGTCAGGCTAGCTAAACAAATCAGTTAGATAAACTGAACAATAATCATGATAAGATAATGAGGCAACATATAACATAATAATATCCAAAAGAGAAACATATATCATGGTAATAAAGACCAAAATCTCTCACATAGAGAAGAAACAAACATCTAAGTAGAGATGTATAACAAGCCTCATATCATCGGCATAACATAAGCACAAGTGCCAGTGTAGGCATAAAACAAGTTCCACAAGGTAGTCGTGCTTATATCGTGTGGTTGCATAAAACCATCACCGAATGGCGCTATACGAGGGAATATAAATAACACAGGAAAACATTAGCGCGCTAGTACTGCACTCAATCACACAGGAAATATACCCCAGTGACACACCCATCACTTTAGCTAAGGGGCAACACCTAAAGGAGACAGTCCGAAGACACTATCCAGAAGGTGATGAGCCAGAAGGAGACAGTCCGAAGACACTATCTCAAAGGCAATAAATCCAAGGGAGACAGTTCGAAGACACTATCCCCAAAGGTATCACTCAGGAAACACGTCGTAGTGGTAAAGACTCATAGGCCCAGTACTCATTTACCACTAACGGTAGGAATGTGTCACGAACTCTTAGCAAGGAACCCGTAAAGTAGTAACGTGAGTCCCACACCCCAACGTTCGCACTAAACGGTTTACTAACCAATCGTAAGCTTCTACACTCAAAGCAGTAAAAAGTTTACCTCATGTCATCGGTAAACTAGGCCAAAAGGCCAAAACGATCAATCGAATAGGTCGGGGATTAATCGGAAAGATAAACGCGCGGATTCATGGTCCGTGTTTTACCTAACCATTTAATCACCTTTCCACTTCGCTCGAAGTGTAAAAGAGTGTATATTTTACTTAGAAAATAGTTGAAGAAAATGGATTTTTAATCGTTTGAAAACCTCTTTAGAAATAGTCTTTGAAATTCTCCTATTATGGAGTAATTAATTTAATATTTAAAATAATACTAAATAATAGTTTCAAAAGCCAATTTGATGGAAAATCACTTTAAAATGATTTATAAAATCCGTGCATGAAATATAGAGACAAATCTCAAAGAAATCGGAAAAACTCAGAAAAATAGTTGAAATTATACTGTATAAAATCGCTGAAAATAGGTCGAAGTCAATAGTTCGACGGCAGATTTGAATCTGCAAACCAAGTCAAAATTGCATGAAAATTGGCAAGCATGTAGACCAACATCCCTGCTCCAGACTGCAAAAAGAATCGGGCAATTCTGACTTGAAACGAAGAAACGGCGTCGTCTCAAAGTCGGACAAAAATCACAAAACTCTGCTGTGTCAAAACAGTGCAACGGTCCCACTTTGACGACATGGTCGAAGGGTCATATGAACCCAGATCTTGATGAAAATTTGCAGGACCATAATGCAGTACTCCTACTTTGATATGCAACAAGAATCGTTCGGTTCGGACTTGAAACGAAGAAATGGCAATGTTTCAAAGTTGGTACGACGATAACTGAAAATGATCACTATTGTAAAACAGTTTCTGGGTGCTACTTCGGCAATAGAAAAGAAGTATCTAACTCATCCAGATCTAAACCAAACTTTGCAGGATTGAAGATCTCGACCTCATCTTTCTAACGAGACCAAAATCGATGAAATCCGACATCGGACCCGCTCGTAGCGAGGTCGCGAAGTTGGACGTTTGAACTACAATTAATCAATGTTTTTCAAAACAGTTTCTGGGTGCTACTTCGGCAACAAAAACGAAGTATCAAACGCTCCCAGATCTTAACCAAATTTAACAGGGATGAATATTTCGAGCTTATCTTTCCAAGGAGACCAAAATCGATGAAATCCGACATCAGACGAGCCCGGGATGGCGTCGCAAAGTCGGGGTTCTGCGCTGAAAACAACGGGTGAAAAGTGACTAAGGCCAGTAGCTATGCACTAACAGGCCAGAGACGAAAACCCACAATTTTGGCATAGTAAACTTCAAATTCTAGGAAAATGAATAAAATAAAAGTTGTAGCTTAGTTTCTAAGCTTTCTAGAATGACCAAGACCATCAAATTCCGATCATGGATGAAAATTCTATGACAAACAATTCTCAGATCTAAATTCTATATCACTGTCGTTTTGCTCTCGGGATAATAATAAGAATGCACAGTTTTGACCAAATTTACTTCGAAATTTCATGAAACTCAAAACTTGAAACTTTTAGCCCTATATCTAAGCTTTCCAGAACATCCCAAATTATTAGATTTGGTTAAGACACGAGTAACTTATGGCCAAAACAATTTCAGGTTTTTATTTTATCAACCCTGTAGTTTGTTGTCAGGTCAGCAACAAACAAACGTGATTTCGACCATTCAAACCTCTAAATCATGCAAAGCTCAAAACATAGAAGTTATAGACTACAAAATATGCCTCTAGAACATCAAGAAAATCTTAATTCTGATTTAGGATGAATGAGATATGCTTAATTTACTAACAGCAATATACTAATTTTAATTTCAGCTAGCATGTATTACCTCTTTCCCAAGTAATGAAAAGAAGATCAAAGAGCTTCAACAATCTAAATGCACAAAAAAAGAGGATCACAAAATAATTTCAGAAATTAAACAATGGATTAGAGATGGGTTTTGTGATTGCTATTACCTTTCAATGATTAGATTAAAACCCCTTTGACTTTGATGAAGATTAATGAAGCTTTGCTCTAGGTTTGGAGGCCATTATTTAGTGTTTTGCTCTTAGGATTTAAGGGTTTATGGAATGAGATGTTGGCTGAAACAAATGGGTAGAAGATGGTTTATAGGCTAATGGAAGTGGGTTAGTGGACCTAATACCCATTAGGACTTGGAATATGTTCTATATCTCAAGTTAGCTAATTTCTCTAAGTACAAACTACACATTATTTACCCATAAAATTTTAAAATATGTTACCAAAATAATTTAGCTATAGATATAAAATTTTACATCACAATATTTGCCAACTTACAATTTAACCCCCCTAATTATTCCAAAACACCTTTTAGTCAAAATTGCCCAAAAATCACCGTTTTGCAATTAAATTGTAAATTAAATTCCCAATTCAAATATTGCACTATTTTATACATATAAAATTTTGCAATATTATAAATTTCCATTTACCCTAATTAATTTCCATTAAAGTCTCCATTTTACACTTAAGCCCAAAGTATTAATTTATTTAAAATAACTAACTTTCGAACAAATTAGTCACATAAAAAAATCATTAATAGCTCCAATTAAATAAAAATCCCAATTTTAATTTATTATTTGGTAATCGCAATCACGGGTTGTTACAGACTCCCCCCTTAAGAAAATTGCGTCCCCGCAATTCCCTATCATGGAAGTTATCTATAACATCTAATCCTCAAAATAAATCAAACGAAGGTGAAGTAAAAATACTCACCAACAACAGATGAAGATAGAAAACCAGGATAAGTACGCTCGATAAACTCTCTGATCTCCCAAGTGCAGTCCTTAGGATTAGACGACCATTGAATCTTCACGAGCGGGACCTCTTTGTTTCGAAGGCGTCTAACCTCCGAATCAAGAACACGAAGAGGTAGCTGCTCAATAGATAAATCAGGAGAAATCTCTAAATCCGGCGCAATAAGCGGATCATAACAGAATCAGGGTCGCAAACACATTTGCGAAGCTGAGAAACATGGAATACGTCATGCATTCCAGAAAAATGAGCAGGCAGAGCTATACGATAAGCAACGGGACCAATGCGTTCCGTAATAGGAAATGGTCTGACATAGCGAGGAGCCAATTTCCCTGTGGAGCTGAAACGCACAATCCCCTTCATAGGAGATATCCGAATGAATACTAGATCACCAATGGAGAACTCAAGAGGCCTCCTACGGTTGTCCGTGTTGGATTTCTGACGGTTCTACGCCTCTTTTATTCTCTGACGAATAAGAATAATCTTCTCAGAAGATTCCCGAACCGAATCTGGACCAAGAATAAGCTTCTCGCCAGATTCTAACCAACACGAAGGAGAACGACATGGCCTTCCGTAAAGAGCCTCGAAAGGAGCCATGCCAATACTAGATTGAAAGCTGTTGTTGTAGGAAAATTCCATAAGTGGTAAGTGGTCCTCCCAACTGCCTCTAAAATCGAGAATACAACAGCGAAGGAGATCCTCCAAAACATGATTCACTCTCTCAGTCTGGCCATCAGTCTGAGGGTGATAAGCAGTAGAAAAGTTCAGCTTTGTGTCCAAAGATGACTGAAGACACTTCCAAAAGTGACTAGTGAAAATCGTGTCACGATCACAAACAATAGAACTGGGAATGCCATGAAGTCGAACGACTTCCTTCACATAGAGCTTGGCCAACTGAGGTGCAGTCCGAGTGAACTTAATCGGAATAAAATGAGCCGATTTGGTCAAGCGATCAACTATGACCCAAATAGACGTATGGCCCGACCCCGATCGAGGCAGACCGTCAATGAAATCCATAGATATCTGATCCCATTTCCACAATGGAATCTCCAGAGGCTGAAGAAGACCGGAAAGACGCTGATGCTCGGCCTTGATCTGTTGACAAGTCATGCAACTGCTCACATAACCTGCAACATCTCGCTTCAAACCTTCCCAATAATATAAGCGACTCATGTCGGCATACATCTTACTCGAACCAGGATGGATAGTGTACTTAGTGCGATGACAATCGTCTAGGATGTCACGCCTAAGCGATAAATAAGAGGGCACAATAATATGGTTCTTCCTGCGAAGACACCGATGGGAATCAATAGAATAATCCAGTGATGCCTCATCACTGGATACCAACTCAAGAAGATGGATGAAATGCAACAAGCATGGATCCTGCCGTTGAGCAAGGGCAATGCAATCCAGTAAACTAGGTCGAGCCTCCAGACTGAATAATAATATCGGTGAATCAGAAGACGGAGCTCGATCTCGAATATCACACATAGATAATGTCTCGAGAATATCCCATTCGACTATCATCATAGAAACTACAGCCGAATGCTTGCGACTAAGCGCATCTTCCACACGATTACCCTTGCCAGGGTTATACTGAATATCAAGGTCATATGAGGCATAGAACTCAAGCCACCGTTGTTGTATCATATTGAGATCTTTCTGACTGAAGAGATACTTCAGGGATTTGTGATTGGTGTATAGAATGATGCGTTTGCCCAGTAAATAATGGCGCCACGTCTTCAAGGCGAAGACAATAGCAGCCAACTCAAGATCATGAGTTGGATAGCGAACCTCATTCGAACGCAGTTGCCTAGAAGCATAAACAACCACCCGATCCTTCTGCATGAGCACGACACCAAGCCCGCTACCACAAGCGTCGGTGTAGACAACAAGATCATGGTTTCCCTCGGGAACCACTAGAATAGGAGCATGAGTGAGAAGTTCCTTCAATCGCTGAAAAGAAGCTTCACACTTGTCTGACCAGACATAACGAACACCCTTACGAGTCAGGCTCGTAAGCGGAAGAACAACACGTGTGAAATCCTTTACGAACCGATGGTAATAACCCACCAGTCCTAGGAAGCTATGAATCTCGTGTACGTTCTCAGGACGCTTCCAGTTCTGAACGGCTTCGATCTTGACGGGATCGACAGATATGCCTTCCGAAGATACTACGTGGCCTAAGAACTTGATCTTGCTCTCCCAAAAGTGGCACTTGGAGAACTTGGCCTTAAGCTGATGCTGACGAAGTGTATCCAAGACAATCCTCAGGTGCTGGGTATGCTCTATCTCGGATCTAGAATATATCAGAATGTCATCGATGAATACCACAAAACGAACTTATCGAGATATTCCCGGAATACTCGATTCATAAGATCGACGAAGAAAGCTGGAGCGTTCGTCAAACCAAATGGCATGACTAACCACTCGAATGAACCATATCGAGTGCGGAAAGCGGTAAGCGGAACGCTATCATCCGTGACTCGGAGCTGATGAAAACTGGTGGCGAGGTCAAGTTGAGAAAAGACCTTCGCACCGCTCAACTGATCAAACATATCGTCTATTCGTGGCAATGGATAACGATTCCTGATGGTCACCTCGTTAAGCTTGCGGTAATCGATGCAAAGCCTAAGAGTGCCATCGGACTTCTTCACGAAGACCATTGCAGCACCCCATGGCGAACAACTCGACTGAATAAACTGCTTCGCCTCGAGCTCTACCAACTACTTCTTGAGTTCCTCATTCTCTTTCGTAGACATCCTCGTGGAAGGATGACTAACTGGATGAGAGCCTGGAATGAGATCGATGCGGAACTCAATAGCCCGCTTCGGTGGTAGACTCGATACTGCCTCGAAGATATCGGGATAATCCCGAACAACTGGAATACGAGATATAGCACAGTCATCATCTCGTGAATCAAGAGCAAATAGAGTAGCTTCAGAAATCTCAACATCTCGAAGAACAAGAGGCAAAGGAGCGGATGAGTCAGGGTGACGAAGAAATAATACTTGCTCCGAACAGATAATCTTGGCATCGTACCGAACGAGCCAATCCATACCCAGAATCATATCAAAACCCAAAGAAGCCATAACATGCAGATTTGCAAGGAAAGAAAAGCCACATAACTCAATATCAACATTCTCACAAAGGATACTAAGGGTTGTGGATCCACCAATCGGATTTACAATCCTCAGAGAAGAAACCAAACAAGAAACATCCAAAGACATAACATCAACTAGTTCTTTTGATACAAATGAGTGAGAAGCACCCGTATCAAAGAGAACTCTAATAGATCTACCATGAAATAGAATAGAACCTTCGAGGACGGAAGGATGTGTACCTTGAGGCTGAGCAGAATCTGAAGAAGCCTTGGCTGCATTAAGCTTGCCAGATCTAGGTGGTGCAGTAGGACAAGTAGAGATAAGATGACCCTCCTTCTTGCAATAGCGGCAAGCGAGGGGGCTGGGACACTCTCTAACAAAGTGATCTGGAGAACCGCAGTTGAAACACTTCCTCGCGGAAGGTCTTCCACTGGTCTGGGACTGAGGCTGAGAGTCATAACTGATCGCTTTCTTCTTCTTAGGTGCAGAAGAAGAACCAGGTTTGCGAAAAGGAAACCTCAACACTATCATCGATATCCCCTTCCTTCTCGACTGCTTCAAGGTGAAGCGCCGAGTCAACAAGCTCTTCGAAGGAGAGCTTGAGCTGTAACATCAAAGACTTCTTAAGATATTTCTTAAGACCTTCCACAAATTTCAAATTCTTCTTGTAGGGTGTGCTGATGAACTCGAGGTCGTACATGGACAGGGCCTCGAAAGAAGAAACATAGTCTGAAACAGTAGACTTCCCTTGCTTGAGATCAATGAAGCGGGGAGCAAGAGCAATCTTCTTGGACTCTGGAACGAACTTGAGCTCGAAACGCTCACGGAACTGAGCCCAAGAAAGTGTGGTCTCATCGACCTCGGCAATAAGAAACTCGTACCAATCCAAGGCACGACTCTGAAGCTGACTGGAAGCAACAAGAACACGGTCATGGTCAGAAATGCCCATGCGAGTAAAGGTGCGCTCGCATACCCGGATCCATAACTGGACCTCAAGAACTGTCTCGGAGCCACTGAACGGCTTGCCACCGAGATGAGTGAAATCACTGCAGAGATGTGCAAAAGCTGACTTGCGCGGAGCATCAGAGACTGGAGTAGAAGTCTGGGAGTGAGAATTCTGAACCAGCTCCATGATCTGATCGGTAGTCATGAATACTCCCTCCGGTTGTGGGTTACTGGATTGCCCTACAGCACCGGAGCGACGAGTGTTCCTCCCTCTTCCAGACATACTGAAAGTAAGAGAAAAAAAGAGAGTTAAGCACGATTCAAAGATAGATAATTCATTAAGGGATATTACGGAATATAAACGCATTCCTGAACATGTTCCTAACTTATCTATCCAGAGGCACAAGGAAGGGATTCGTAATATTTGAATCATACTAGGACGTATTGTACTAAGTATAACTGTTCTGTGTTTATTATGCTTAGTCCTGAACCTCGCTCTGATACCAAGCTGTAACACCCCACTCCGAGAGCCTCATTAAGAAAGAGTATTATATGGATAATACTGTCTGCTAATGCGGACAATAGAGTATAATGGAAGCGACCATGTGTAATCTTACTTTAACTATCTACTGAACACGTCGAAAAGTGGAATCTATTTTTTTTTCATCTCATGTGGTTCGACATATTCAATAAATACTTAAAGCAAAACTACAATGGCTAAAAGATCTATCAGAACAAAGCATAATAGCAAAATGCACATCATCATAGAACAACATCAAATAATAAGAAAATAGCCTCAGCACAATACAACATCAAGTACAGATCCAAATATAAAAGTGGGTACAAAGCCACTACTCACACATCCGTGAGTCAAAAGAATATACACAAGATAGTCATAATATCAGAGTATCATAAAGGATGGATAACAAGTAAAGCTATCTATAGTATAGCGGATATATCCAAAGCGGAAGCACCGAAGAGAACTAAGTCCAAACCGACCTAACCTTAAACAACTCGGTCTGACCCGAGCATAAAATACTCGGGTCAAGCTAGCTAAACAAATAAGTTAGATAAACTGAACAATAATCATGATAAGATAATGAGGCAACATATAACATAAAAATCTCCAAAAGAGAAACATATATCATGGTAATAAAGACCAAAATATCTCACATAGAGAAGAAAGAAACATCTAAGTAGATATGTATAACAAGCCTCATATCATCGGCATAACATAAGCACAAGTGTCAGTGTAGGCATAAAACAAGTTCTACAATGTAGTCGTGCTTATATCGTGTGGTTGCATAAAACCATCACCGAATGGCGCTACACGAGGGAATATAAATCACACAGGAAAACATTAGCGCGCTAGTACTGCACTCAATCACACAGGAAATATACCCCAGTGACACACCCATCACTTTAGCTAAGGGGCAACACCTAAAGGAGACAGTCCGAAGACACTATCCAGAAGGTGATGAGCCAGAAGGAGACAGTCCGAAGACACGATCCCAAAGGCAATAAACCCAAGGGAGACAGTCCGAAGACACTATCCCCAAAGGTATCACTCAGGAAACACGCCATAGTGGTAAAGGCTCGTAGGCCCAGTACTCATTTACCACTAACGGTAGGAATGTGTCACGAACTCTTAGCAAGGAACCCGTAAAGTAGTAACATGAGTCCCATACCCCAACGTTCGCACTAAACAGTTTACTAATCAATCGTAAGCTTCCACACTCAAAGCAGTAAAAATTTTACCTCATGTCATAGGTAAACTAGGCCAAAAGGCCAAAACGGTCAATCGAATAGGTCGGGGATTAATCGGAAAGATAAACGCGTGGATTCATGGTCCGTGTTTTACCTAACCATTTAATCACCTTTCCACTTCGCTCGAAGTGTAGAAGAGTGTATATTTTACTTAGAAAATAGTTGAAGAAAACGGATTTTTAATCGTTTGAAAACCTCTTTAAAAATAGTCTTTGAAATTCTCCTATTATGGAGTAATTAATTTAATATTTAAAATAATACTAAATAATAGTTTCAAAAGCCAATTTGATGGAAAATCACTTTAAAATGATTTATAAAATATGTGCATGAAATATAGAGACAAATCTCAAAGAAATTGGAAAAACTCAGAAAAATAGTCGAAATTATACTGTATAAAATCGTTGAAAATAGGTCGAAGTCACCAGATCGACGGCAAATTTGAATCTGCAAACCGAGTCCAAATGGCATGAAAACTGGCAGGCATGTAGACCAACATCCCTGCTCCAGACTGCAAAAAGAATCGGTCAATTCTGACTTGAAACGAAGAAACGGCGTCGTCTCAAAGTCGGACAAAAATCACAAAACTCTACTGTGTCAAAACAGTGCAAAGGTCTCACTTTGACGACATGGTCGAAGGGTCATATGAACCTAGATCTTGATGAAAATTTGCAGGAACATAATGCAGTACTTCTACTTTGATATGCAACAAGAATCGTTCGGTTCCGACTTGAAACAAAGAAATGACAATGTTTCAAAGTTGGTCCGACGATAACAGAAAATGATCACTATTGTAAAACAGTTTCTGGGTGCTACTTCGGCAATAGAAAATAAGTAACTAACTCATCTAGATCTAAACCAAACTTTGCCGAATTGAAGATCTCGACCTCATCTTTCTAACGAGACTGAAATCGATGAAATCCGACATCAGACCCACTCGCAGCAAGGTCGCGAAGTTGGATGTTTGAACTACAATTAATCAATGTTTTTCAAAACAGTTTCTGGGTGCTACTTCGGCAATAAAAACGAAGTATCAAACGCACCCAGATCTTAACCAAATTTTACAGGGTTGAAGTTCTTGACCTCATCTTTCCAACGAGTCTGAAATCGATGAAATCCGACATCGGACGAGCCCGGGATGGCGTCGCAAAGTCGGGGTTCTGCGCTGAAAACAACGGGAGAAAAGAGACTTAAGGCCAGTAGCTATGCACTAACAGGCCAGAGACGGAAACCCACAATTTTGGCATAGTAAACTTCAAATTCTGGAAAAATGAATAAAATAAAAGTTGTAGCTTAGTTTCTAAGCTTTCCGGAATGACGAAGACCGTCAAATTCCGATCAGGGATGAAAATTCTATGACTAAAACAATTCTCAGATCTAAATTCTATATCACTGTCATTTTTGCTCTCGTGATAGTAGTAAAAATGCACGGTTTTGACCAAATTAACTTCAAAATTTCATGAAACTCAAAACATGAAACTTTTAGCCCTCTATCTAAGATTTCCTGAACATCCAAAATTATTAGATTTGGATAAGAAACGAGTAACTTATGGCCAAAACAATTTCAGGTTTTTATTTTATCAACCATGTAGTTTGTTGTCAGGTCAGCAACAAACAAACGTGATTTCGACCATTCAAACTTCAAAATCATGCAAAGCTCAAAACATAGAAGTTATAGACTACAAAATAAGCTTTCCAGAACATCAAGAAAATCTTAATTTCGATTTAAGATGAATGAGATATGCTTAATTTACTAACAGCAATATACTAATTTTAATTTCAGCTAGCATGTATTAACTCTTTCCCAAGTAATGAAAAGAAGATCAAAGAGCTTCAACAATCTAAATGCACAAAAAAAAGAGGATCATAAAATAATTTCAGAAATTAAACAATGGACTAGAGATGGGTTTTGTGATTGCTATTACCTTTCAATGATTAGATTAAAACCCTTTGACTTTGATGAAGATTAATGAAGCTTTGCTCTAGGTTTGGAGGCCATTATTTAGTGTTTTGCTCTTAGGGTTTATGGAATGAGATGTTGGCTGAAACAAATGGGTAGAAGATGGTTTATAAGCTAATGGAAGTGGGTTAGTGGGCCTAATACCCATTAGGACTTGGAATATGTTCTATATCTCAAGTTAGCTAATTTCTCTAAGTATAAACTACACATTATTTACCCATAAAATTTTTAAATATATTACCAAAATAATTTAGCTATAGTTATAAAATTTTACATCACAATATTTGCCAACTTACAATTTAACCCCCCTAATTATTCCAAAACACCTTTTAGTCAAAATTGCCCAAAAATCACCGTTTTGCAATTAAATTGTAAATTAAATTCCCAATTCAAATATTGCACTATTTTACACATATAAAATTTTGCAATATTATAAATTTCCATTTACCCTAATTAATTTCCATTAAATTCTCCATTTTACACTTAAGTCCAAAATATTAATTTATTCAAAATAACTAACTTTCGAACAAATTAGTCATATAAAAAAATCATTAATAGCTCCAATTAAATAAAAATCCCAGTTTTAATTTATTATTTGGTAATCGCAATCACGGGTTGTTACAATATGCTGTTGAATGTAATGACTTTAACCATTTCGGCTATGTTATATATTTATATTCTACACCATAGACGTTATCTAACATATCACCTTATGTACTTATTAGATGGTGGTTCTTTTGAGGGGATAACCATTATAGCATTCCATGCGGTCTCAAAAGTATCGTTATATGTTGATCATATATTCCTGGAGTTCCTTATACCAGACTTATGTTTGATGCTTGGTTTTCGTTTTTCCTAAATTCCTCACTTAGAGCTTGAGAAGACAACCTGGATGTTTCACCTATGATAGTATTCTTATTTCCACTGCATTACTATTTGATATATCAACATTGCGAGGACAAGTGGTAATAACTGTCCAGGTTGATGATATTACTTAGGTTTTGTAACTTCGAAATTTCTATATCGGAGTAACCATTTGTACTCTTCCTTTGATATTATATATTATCGTTCCGCTAGTGAGATTGTAATGTTGTGTTCTCTTCTTTCTTGTTCTACTTCTATTTCTTTTTTATTTTACCTTAACAATTCATCTTTCTGGCACTTAGGTGCTCGGCACGTGAATACCGTGGATGTATTAGTGTCGACATTCTAGGGTCGAAAAGGCGTATTGTTACACTTGGTATCAGAGCCAGGTTAAGTGAGAACCGAAGCTTTGGTTGGGTATGGCTCATTAGAGATAGGGTAAGCGACAACCTAGAATAAGTTGAGGGTACTATACATATTGTAATTGTTATAAACGTATGCCTTAAAGGTAATTATAACTGCAAAAATTAAAGATCTTATACATGGTAATGTATATAAGTGAATTGTCAAAGTATAGTTTAATTAATGTAGGGAATAATGATGTTAATCTATTATCCCTCATTGATAGTTTATTTATGCTCGGCCAGTTTATGGGCATTAACTATCATTTGTTGACTGTTGATTTGTGCTCGACCAGTTTATGAGCAGTTTTACCTTCTACTACATGGGTTGGGTAGACAATATCTGTAGATGCATTGAAATGAACAACTTGTGAATTAAGTTTTACAGTTTAACTATAAGGAGTTCGGTGATAATGTTGGGTTATAAGTTCACTCTTATAAAAGTTAACTTTAGTAAAAAAAATGTTAATTTTAATATGAGAAAGATAAGATATTTTATAAAATAAATATTTGTGAAAAGATTTTATACAAGAAAATGATTTTATACAAGTGTGGTTTATAAAAACATGACATATAAACAAGGAGGATTTAACTTATATTTTGAGAACTTAAATCCCAGTGTCTTTGAAAATGTTTTTTAAGATTTTGAAGAAAATAATGGTAGTATTATTTTGAAGTAAGTGTTTAGGAAATTGGTTTATGAAATTGGGATCATGGTACTTTGTAATATTTACGAAGTATTTGATGCGGTTTTAAAATGATTTTGGTTAAGTCCAAAAGGCATGAATTGAATGTATTGAACTCATTTGTATTGCTTAAATAATTCCGGTGATGACTTCAACGTCATCGACGTTGATTTTGGGGTTTCTAAGTGGGGAATGCTATAGGGTTGTTTTAGTAAAGCGGATTTCTATTTGATTTCGAAAGCATGATTTGTTATACAAAAGATATATGTATGCATTATTATTTCAAAAGCGATTTGAAATAAAACCCAGTGTTTAGTTTTAAAGTTTTTCTTCAAAAGAAATTTGATATGAACTTTTTAGGTAGAAAAGTTTTATATGTATGCTATGTACAGTGCCCGAGTAGTAGTGGCATAGCCTGGAACAAATGTTGGAACTTTTCAGGTTTTTCCTTTTTAGGCAAAGAGTGTTTAATAAATTACTAAAATTTGCTGAAATAATTTATGGACACATGTAGCCCATGCATTAGGATTGTATGATATGTACATCTTGTTATGATATGTTGTTTGGTGGTTTTCATTTCTTAAAATGAAATGGGATTTTTGACGATTTTGGACAATTGGAACTTCCAAATTGCATAGAACTTGAAACAAAAGTGTTCGGTGAAGATATAAAAGTTGAGTTTATATAACACTTGAATTGAGAAGGTAGTACGTTAAAAAAAGTTCTGAATTTGTTGAACCTCCTTGTCAAGTAAAATGAATTTGATGTTTAGTATATACTCTTAGGACGTCAGGGAGTATTATACGAGTATGAATTTAAGTTATAACTATTTATAAACTTGAACTTATATTTATGAAATGCTTCATAAATGATTTTAGTGTTAAATGAGACATACTATTCGGACATAAGAATGTGATATAAAAGAAATTGGTATAGTTAAGAAACCAATAGGATAAATACATAAGTTGTACGTAGAACGTTTTATTCGCATGATATTCTTGGTCCAATATTCGAGTACACGGTTTCAAGGTGGTTTACACTAGTCCGAACAAGGATTTTTCACTAAATTCTTGATGGTGAACACTTGATATGGACTCTTGATAAGATCCCAAAGTTTTCTATCATAGTATATGGGTATGTAAGGAGAATGAAGGTTTTTGATTAAGGAACCTGATCGAAGTATGCACTAAAGAGGTCAATTGATCTATATTAGTTGGGAAGTGGAATTTATGTGATCGAGCAAGTAATAGAATTTGACATTGCATACAGATTGTCCATGTACATCATATGGGTTTTAGTATATGCATACTATGTTTTATTTGCTTATGGAGAGTTTAGGTGATTATCACTCTTCGATTTGATATAAATTAGCATGAATAGTCTACTAAGTAATAACCTAAGGCCGTTGAGTGTACGATACGCTTAATAGGTTTTTTATCTTCCTTATGCGATGAGAGGATTTTGAACTTGAGCAAACCATGAGTTTTTTTGCTTGTGATCGAATACTATTAAGTATTGTTATGTGTGTTTGTTTATTTTGTTACTCATGTTGGAATTTCGAGGACGAAATATTCTAAGCAGGGGAGAATGTAACGACCCAGAATTTCGGACACTTCGTATTTAAATATCTGAACTATTTAAATATTTGAATCTTGGATTTAATGTTATTAAAATGATTGATAAGCCTTTTAACCCTCTTTTAAATCATAAGTAATGACTATAAACTTGTTTTGGAAAAATATTTACAAAATTAAATACTTCGAAAAAATATCGATAATGTGACTGAAAGTTGTTTTATCGATAAATAGCTTTTTAATCGTCAGAAGTTGTTCAGATTTTTTTAACATACACTTATTTGATTAGGAAATTAATAAAATGAAATATATTTTTTTCCATTTATGGAAATAAACTTTATGGATGATGTCATGGATGATGTCATCAAAGATATTATGGAAAGAGCTTAAATGGAAAGTCTAACTCTAAGAAATGATAAATGTGGAGTGATGGGAGGTGATCCTTACATTTCATGAAAGGGGGGGTGAGAACAAGCTTATGCTACACCATTTGAAGCCTATATAAGGAGGAGCACACCCTTGTTAAATAATCACTAATTCAAAAAGGTTGAAATGAAGTATTAAAATTAAAAATGTTGGAAGTGCTTAAGCACTAATCCACTAATTATTCTCTAACCTTTTCATGTCTTAACTAAATCGTCTCTAGTCTCCCCTAAACTTTGTCTATATGCCTAAAAGATCATGGAAAGAATGGTTAGCAAGTAAAAAGTGGGAGAAGGTGAGAGGAAGAGGGGGATCTTGAAGGGGGTCATGAGCATAGGAGGAGGAAGAGGTGTGGCTTTGGCTTGGAAGTGCTAAAGGTTGGATCATTAGGCTTTTGGTAATGGTGGGAGGTGGTTCTTTGTTCTTGTGGCTATATGGTTGTTTTTAGCATAAATATAAGTGAGTTATCTCACTTTCGTGTTTGTATATATTGTGCATATATATGTTGTGTTTGAATTATAAAATTAAAATGACATTAACTAAGTAAAGTTATAAACTTTGGACCCCTCTTGCTTTTAAAAGCAAGTGATTACTTTATATTATGTAACATTACTTCCATTATCCTCTTAAAAATGTGGTATGGCCTTGACTTGATGTTTAAATGGTTTTTAACTTGTGTGTAAATTGAAGTAAGTTTGAAAGTTTTTGAAGCGAGAATAGTCATTATAAGTGCAGTTCCAAATCCCTTAATTTTGGGAATTTTTATAAATAAACGAAAAGATATTCTTAGGTGTTTCTTTTCATGGTATTCAAGTACCATAATGGTAGTATATACTACAGAAATTTCAAGTATTAAATCATTTATTAAATTGGTTAAAATTAGTCGTAAAGATCGTGCTTTTTAATGTTGTTTTTAACAAGAACTTTTAATAGCAATTGTAAGCGCAATAGTAAGTCGCTTATGGTTTTAAGTGTTTAAAAACGATATTTAAATTTGGTATTTTTCTCTAGTATTTTTAGAGATGTTTTCAAACATATTTTGAAGTACTTAAAGTTGGTTTGAAGTTTAAATATTTTTTTAATAATTATATATATCGGAAAAGTAAAGAAGAGGTTTAGCACTAGAAGCCGACGAGGTAGACTTCTCAATTTCTGAGTGTTAAGATTGATGTCGAGTAGGGATGGAGCAATAGAGCTCTCACCTACCGGGATTCCCTCTTGAATGAGGAATGGTTAAGTTGGAATGTCGGAAACGTGTTAGTCTTGTTATTTACTTACTTATTTAAAAGGTAATTAACTTTGCTTAACGCTAAAAGCCGATGAAATAGGCTTATCTATTTCTGGGAGTTAAGGTTGATGTCGAGTAGGGAAGGAACAATAGAGCTCTAACCTATCGGACTTCCCCCTTGAATGAGGAATAGTTAAGTTGGGAATGTCGGAAACGGGTTAATCATGTTGTTTGTTACTTGTTTATGAAAATCATTAATACTATACTGAACACTAAAAGCCGATGAGTATGCTTGTCTATTTTTTAGATTCAAGAATGAAGTGCCTAGGTAAGGCTTTGATGCAATCGGTGCTGTAACCTACCTGGCTTCATACTTGAATGAGGAATGGTTAAGTTGAAATGCCGGAAACGAGTAAAGTATACAGACATTGATTTGTATAAGCAATTGTTTTAACTAGATAATCGATTAGTCGACTATCAAACTTAACTAAATATTATCTTGGATCTTCAAAGAAATGTTTTAAAGATGATATAAGTATGGAAATGGTTTTGGGTTTGTTGTGACAATGTGTTAAAAAAATTCGTCTTTAACTCTTTTTTATTATACTTATGAACATAAATAGATCTTTAAAAGAATGCTTTAAAGATAAGCATAAGTGAAATGGTTTTGGGTTTATAGTGACAATGTTTAAGTGACGTTAGTCTTAAACTTTTTGAATGGATTTGTGGAAGTACTTAGATCCTTCAAATGGATATTTTGAAGGAAATTATAAGTAAGGTATCTTTTGGTAAAAGATAGAAAAAGTAAAGGTTTAAGGTAAGAAATCTCGTTAATGACTTGTGAATATAATTATATCATTTGAGATAAGTATGTGAATACTTTTTAGAAAAAGTAAGGGTTTAAAGCAAGAAATCTTGTTAATGATTTGTGAATTAACTTATACCATTTGAGATAAGTATATAAATACATTTTGAAGTATTGAAAAGAGTACAAATGAATGGTAGTAATTGATAAATGAAGTTTTATTAGATAAATGAAGTTTTACTAATAAAAGAGTTTTTAATTAAAAAAGACTAATTAAATAAAAAGAGGATTAGAAGTCGCTTATGTGACTTGATCGTGCTTTGTATGACTTGATCGCGCTTTGTATGTTTCCTCGTTTATGGAAAACATTTAGTCGTATACTTAGCACTTAAAGCCGATGAAGTAGGCTTATCTATATGTGGGAATTAAGACTGAAGTTCGAGTAGGGATATGAGCAATAGAGCTCTAACCTACCGGCTTCACTCTTGATCGAGGGATAGTGTGAAATTAAAATATCGGAAACGTGATAAGTATACGAGACTTGGTTTTCATATGTGATCGTTCTCATTATCATTGAGTGACCAAAGTTCGTCGATTTAGTCTTGGAGAGACCGAGATCGATAAGTGTTTTACTTATCAAAAATCACTTCAAGACTGAGATACCGTTCTATCTCTTGGAAGTGGATTTATTCGAGATGCTGGAATCCATGTGTGGTTTCGAGATCAGTTCGAGATGTGGGAATCTATCTAGGGATTTGTGCTCTGTTCGAGTGGTGAAGGCTCATGTGAAAGATGCCGAATGTAACCTCGACATCGACAATGGCAGAAAACAGGGTAGGATGCACGACCTAGGGTTTAGCTAACCCATGTCAAGGTATTATCAACTACATATCTAAAGATACTTATCGATTGTTGGTCGGCGAGAGTTGATGATATTTAGTTCATGTTGTTCATGTTCATGTTCGGACGATGGGCCTCTTGTGTTTACCTTAATGGTATGTTTTACTAGAGATATACGTCGCTCGGAGGTACTTTCTAACCCTTGTGCGCTGGATTGGTTCCGACTCTATTGGAGTGATCTCCACGGAATATCCAATATGCTAACATTCCTTATCGGATTTGATTGTACTACCAATATGTTATTGTATGTATGAATGTAACCGTTCCGGCTGTGTTATGTATTTATATTCTACAACCTAGACATTATCTAATATATTAACTTATGTACTTATTAGATGGTGGTTCTTTTGAGGGGATAACCGTTATGGCATTCCATGCAGTCTCAAAAGTACTGTAATATGTTGATCACCTATTTCTTAAGTTTCTCATACCAGACGTATGTCTAACGCTTGGTTTTTGTTTTCCCTAAATTCCTTACATGCTCTTTCGAGTTGTTTGAGAAAGAAATGTTTTGGTCGATGTTCATTGGAGCTTAAGAAGAAGAGCTGGATGTTTCACCTACCATAGTTTTTTATTTCCGCTTCATTATTATTTTATGTATCAGCATTGTAAGGACATGTAGTTATAACTATCCAGGCTGATGATAGTACTTAGGTTTGGTAACTCCGAAATTTCTTTATTGGAGCAACCCTTTGTATTGTTCCTTTGATATTATATATTATCGTTCCACTAGTGAGATTCTGATGTTTTTTCTCTTCTTTCTTGTTATATTTTTTTATTTTTATTTTTACCCTAACAGTTTATCTTTCCGCCACTTGGGTGCTCGACACGTTAATACCGCGGATGTATTAGTTTCGACATTCGAGGGTCGAAAAGGCATATCATTACAGGTGGCATGCAAGCATTCCCCTAGCTCATCTCCTTTACCTTAAAAGACTCCACTTCCCAGGCTTAAGAAACATGTTTGGGCTCCTAAACACATTTCCCCTCCTTCGTTTGAAGGCACTAATCCTTCCTCTTGTCTACATATGAAAATAACACTGGCTCAAGTTCTTTTTCTATCCTTATTGCTTGGAATTCCTAAGAGAAGACATGGGTTCATGAAGACACGCAGTTCCGCTACTGTCCTATGACCGGTACATATTTCAGGTATGTCACTGAAGCTGAAGGTGAGCATAGATCTTTGTATTATCACATTATTGTAGACACTCTTGCTCTAACCATTGAAGGGGAATACGGGGAATACAACCATGAGATTCTTTAGAATGAAACTTAGGATATGAGATTCATTTTTTGTATGCAGTCTTTGGATAATGACTTTTGCATTGCTACGATGTTTAGTGAGTATGTTAAAATAATTAATACTGATTCATCTGAGGATGACACTGGCTCCTCCTCTTTGTGGTGGAGTTAGTATGTTTGTAGCTTTAGCTGCTGAGGCATATGCGCCTCACACCTGTCTTTACTTTATTTCTAGTAGTGGCTGAGGCGCTTTTCCCTCACATCTGTTATAGTTGTTGTAAAGTGGAACGACCATAATAATCCAGCTTGCCCGTGCAAAATAATAATACTTTGTTTTACCTGCAAAAATATTTCACTTTAATAAATTCATTTTCAAATACTTTTTTCAAAATTCTCATTTTTATAGACAATTTAAACATTATCCAAAAAAATTATTTCCATCAACTAAACTTCAAAATACATTAAGTAAAACAAAACCTTCCCACATAATTTTCTCTAAAAATATTCCCTTCACAATTTGATATATATGCTTTTCAAATTCCTTTTAATTCACTAATATCAATTTATAACTCATTCTTCTTCGAATGGTTAATATTCAAAATTTGAAACTAGTCTATATAAATTTTCTTTCCATATGCTTATAAAACATATCCCTTTTTTGAAAATTCCAAAATATTGAGATATACAACCACTCATCAAAATTCTTTAGATATATGTAACATATATACCCCATGAAGAAAATTCAAACACATTTATAAATTTAACATTTTAAAACTATAACTATAATTCCTTACCAAAATATTCCTTGAATAAATATTTCCATCAAATGTCATAAATGTTGTAATCTCCAAAATAATTTATCACTAAAAATTTCTTTTCATCCAAAATAAAATTAAAAATATATTCTTTATTCAATTTCAAAATCAAAACCAAACAAATTTTATCCTTTAACAATTAGTAATATACATAATCAAAAAGAAATCTTCATTTTCTTAAAACAAAAATATAACGACCCGGAATTTCGGACACTTTGTATTTAAATACCTGAATTATTTAAATATTTGAATCTGGGATTAATTATGATTAAAGTGATATAATAAACTTGTTAACCCACTTTTAAATTATAAATAAAGATGGTAAACTTGTTTTAGAAAAAATGTTTATAAAAATATATACTTTGAAGAAATATCGATAATGTGACCGAAAATCGTTTATCGATAAACAGCTTTTTATTCGTCGGAATTTGTTCAGATTTTTTTTTGTACACTTGTTTTCTTATGAAATCAATAATAAGAAATAAAATATTTTTCCATTTATTGAAAAGAAAATGTGATGATGTTATGGGTGATGTCATAGAAGATATTTTGTGTGTAAGGGTAAAAGGGTAATTTTGCTCAAGAAAATGAGGTGTAAAGTAAAATAAGAATGAAAGGCTCATGCGAGAAAGTCTTGGCCATTTAAAGGAGGGGTTTACACTAGTTTATCCATTCATTATCTCCTAAAGCTTGAAAAGAAACAAAAGATCAAAAATGGTGGAAGTGGATTAGCACTAATCCACTTTGTTCTTCACTAATCTTTCTCTTATTAGTTCAAATCTCTTCCAAACTCCACCAAACTTTCGCCAACACCTTAGAATACCTTAGGAAGCTTGGATATGAAGTAAAAAGTGGAAGAAGCAAAGGGGATGGTGGGATTCCTCTTTCATTTACGCCAAACCATTCGAAACGATTGGTTTCGCTTTCATTTACCTCCATCGGAAAAATGTTCAGCCAACTCAACCTTTTCGAAAGCATATATTAGCCTTTTGAATTGGTTAAAGCCATCCTCACTAATGAAGGAAGAAATATATGAGTTCAACATAATGTCCTCAAGTATATTAAAGCGTAAGGTTCTGCATCGGTCAGATAGGACGCTTTCGAATGGTGTTGCTTGCAGCCAGTTTCTTAACAGTGTTTCAACTCATTCGAAACCCACAAAGTAAATGTTTCCACAGCGTCAGAGGCCAATTCCCATGTTAACTTACATAGCACATAAACAACTAAGACAGGAGCGCATCTATACACCTTTCGACCAAGACGAAAGTGATCAAGTAATATACCTTTCGATGAAGTCGAAAGCAAGCAATACCTTTCAACGAAGTTAGAAGCAATCAAGCAATGTATCTTCCGACAGAGTCGAAAGGAATAAAGCCAGAAAGAAGGAATCATTTAAACTTTCACCTAATCGAAAGGAGGTTTCAAAGGTATCATTTAAACTTCAAACTCCACTTTGAGGTGTTGACAAGTTTTCTTGTTAACATTTTTGGCGCTAGAAGGAGGGCCTGAACCTCTGGTCCCCAATAACTTTCATCATAGCTTAATTGCACAGAGTTCTTCATTCAAGAGGAGAAAATGGTAAGAGCAAGGAATAATAACGATCATCCAAATGAAGAAGCTGTGTCACAATCAACTTTGGAAGAAAACATAGTTCCAAACTTTAACTTTGAGAATATGGAAATTGGGCAACCTTCAACCCTGATAAGATGGGAAAACAATGAGATTAAAGTCCAGAATCTACAACAACAAATGATAGCAATGCAAGAATTTCTTGAAGGGGCCCTATCTCAAGAGTCATTAAGGATTCTGGTAGGGGAAGATGAAGCACAATCTCCAAATGAGGTAAAAGATGTACTCCTTAAATTGGAGAAATATGTTATCCATCAAAAGACTATTTTTTCAGAAGAAATAATGGCAGTCAGCATCCCTCCTCAAATTCAAATGCCCCCACTAAAGTATGATGGAACTTCCGACCAAGAGGATCACTTAGTAGCTTTTAAAATACGAATGGATCTCTATAACGGCTCCGGGGCAGTTCGCTGTAAACTTTTTTCGACAACTTTACAAGAAGCAGCTATCAAATGGTACAAAAATGACCAAATGAAAACCATTCATTCTTGGTAACAATTTTCCTATGAATTTGTAGTGCAATTTCACATATATAAAGATCTAGTAATGGATTCCTACATGTTAGCTAACATCAAACAAAGGCCGGAGGAATTGCTTGGTGAATACATTAAAAGATTCAACATGGAAGCATTGAAGGCCAAAAACGCGAACGATCAAGAAAAATTAATGGCAGTTCACTCAGGGTTAGTCAAACAAACTCCTTTTTGGAAGGAACTTCATATTCGTGGATGTAAGGATCTAAAACATTTCTATAACCAAGATGAAAAGTTTATTCAAATGGACGAAATTTATCATGCTATGAGGGAATTTCATCGAGAATGTAGAGAAGAAAAACCCGACTTTGGAAATCTCGACAAGAAACCAAGGAAAAGTGGAAACCAAAAGGGGTAATCCAATTATGAAATCCTAAACAAGCCCCTCTCCCACATATTCACCATGGTGAAGGACAATGAAAATTTTCCTATTCCTTATAAGTTCCGAAACATTCCTGAACAAAATAAAGGAGGAAGTTACTGCGATTACCATAAAGCAAACCGACAAATCCTCATTTTAGCATAAGAAATTCAAAGCATGATTAGGATAGGATTCCTAAAGGAGCTCATTAAAGAAACTTAAAGAAACTTCTTGTTCAAACTAGGAAGAAAGCAGCTTAGCAACTTCAAAATGCGGACCTCTTTCAAGTCATGTAGCCTTGCATCATTAGTTCAACGAAGAATTCTCTTCTTTCTTAATTTTTTAACTTGATTTGTACTTTGGGTTGTGCTGAAAATTGATCATGCACTAATTCAAAATTCAAGTGTCATTACAGTTAGAAATAGAATCAATCCATAGCATCCAACATACTTTTGGAGCACAACAAATTTTTAGCTACCTGATAAAGACAGCTCAAATGCCTGATACAAGAATAACTATCAATGCTTCAATCAACGCAATACAAAGGCTTGCTCTCATGAAATCCCGGACCGCTATTAATCCTTTACCATTCTTTAAGGAAAACTTGTAAATAGACCACTCCATTACTAAGAAGTGCCTACCATGGTATGGTTATATATCTAAATATATACCAACTTTATTTTTGGTAAATTATACTGGAAGAAAATTTTCTAACGTATCTTCACAGAAAGATTATTTTCAATTACCCCGTAACCTGGGAAAGACAGATGTCTACCTATTTCAAAAACCGATTTGTGCAATCTTCCAAAGATACTATATAGCATTAGTAAATGCACACAAAGGATTTCTAAATAAGCAATCTCAATCTTTCGAAGTTTTTTAAAAACCATTAGAGAGGAGAAGCCTATACATACTTTTTCGAGGAAAGTTTTAAACTATTGAAAGTTTATTGACAAAAACTCAGATTAGAGAACCCTATTCTCGACTAAAAGACTGTTGGTTCATGAATCATGACCTCCTAGTCTCCTATTCGAGATTCGTGTCTCTACTATGAAAACAACGAGAAAACCCTTGCAAAAAGCAACATTAAGAAAAGATTCTTTTATCAGAAGGATTCATGTATTCAAACTTCTTTTCAAATAGTGACCCCTCAATATATTAGAAGGGTTCATTTACAATACTTCTTTTTCTCAAAAAGAGACTCTTTGGCAAAAATTGATATTCAAGAAAGATGTATACAAAAATTTTAATTGGCCAAAAATGATTTTCATATATAAATTTTAAACCTACGATGCTCTTCCGTAGCACCTCCTAGAGGGAGGGACAAAATCCTACGAAGCTCTTCCGTAGCACCTCCTAGAGGGATGAAAAAAAGCCTACGCCGCTCTTCCATAGCACCTTCTCCTAGAGGGAGGGACAAAAGCCTACGATGTTCTTCCATAGCACCTCCTAGAGGGAGAGACAAAAACCTACGACGATCTTCCATAGCACCTCCTAGAGGGAGGGACAAAAGCCTACGACGATCTTCCATAGCACCTCCTAGAGGGAGGGTCAAAACCTCTAACTTCCAGTTCACCTCTTAGAGGGAGGGTCGGGTCAAGTATTCATTAGCAACCTTTTAGAAGAAGGTCAACCAAACATACACTATATTTGATGCAGCAGCGGATAACAAAATGTATGAATCGGTGAAAGTAGCGATCGATGGAATAGAAGATACCGAATGGCCCAAATCCGTTGATCAAAAGATACCGGATTCTAGCTATCCCAAACACGTTGATCGCGCACGATACCGTGTTTAAAGATCTACGATTCTTCGTACGTTGATCTAGCACACTAGATACCGTGAATCGGCTTCAGCAGTAGTTGAATCGAGCGCACTCGATTACCGAAAGTGGAGATGGGAGATCACACTCAACTACCAATTGGAGAAGTGGCACAAAGCACACAAACAAAGTTTTATTCAAAATCAACTAACTTTTACAAATGACACTACCGCACTATTTATAGAGGTTACAACTCGACACGACTCAAAATATTACAACACTTAGGTCGGCACCGACCTAACACACACAGCGACCTACGACTTAAAACAGACGCGACCTAACATTACAACATCACGCAACTTATCATTTTTACAACACAAGACATATTACAACATGACAACATAACAAATATACAAACGACCTAGGAATTACAACATAACAAAAGTACAACAACTTATATACAACATTACATCCCTTCACGCGACATAAGATCTTCATGCGACTTAAGTATCAGTGATCTAAGACAATGCGGCAGACGGTCTATGACCTAAGGTGATCGCGACTTATAGTCAGGTGACACAATTGAGAATGCGACATCAGTAGTTGAGCGACCTAACTTAGGTCGTAGCTTGACAATAGTAGTTGAGCGACCTAACTTAGGTCGTAGCTTGATAATAGTAGATTTAGGTCGTAGCTCGTCATTCTGTTCTGAGCGACTTAAGACAGTAGTTGAGCGACCTATAACCTTCTGCGACCTAACTGGAAAGCGGCATAGGAATTCTGCATGCGACCTAACACTTTGCGACCTAGGTTTCTGGAACGACCTAACTTCTGCACGCGACCTAGTACTTCGCGACCTAACCTTCAAACGACTTAAGGAAATGCGGTATAAACTTGTTAGGTCGTTGCTCCCGGACTCGTAACTTAGCTCGCATATCTTACTAGGTCGTAGTCCATTAGGTCGTGGCTCTTTAGGTCATATCTCGTTTGCAGGCATCACTGGTGACCATAACTCGCGTGCATGACTCGTTAGATCGGTCGCGTGACTTAAAAGCTTCTTAGGTCGTTGGCGACCTAGGAGACGAGAATATCGGGCTGCATCATCCTCCCCCTGTTGAAAGAAATTCGTCCTCGAATTAACACTTTCTTCGTCTTCGTTATACTTGTGAACTGGAACCAAATATCTGATACTATCAACGTTAGACATATGAAGATGATCCGACAAACTCAACTTACCATCATTTCCACAAATTTCCTTCACAATTTTCAAACGACCTATTCCACCAGCATCCAGCTTGTTGTACGTACCAACAAGAGATCGTTCAACCATCAAGTTGATAGATTCGTTGCCATTTTGTGTCTTCACCAAACCCAATACAGAGTCCATACTTACGTCCACCCATGATCTAGTATGTATAGGTAATGACATACAAAATCCTGACTTCGTCGCGGTCTCTTTTGAATTTTGATAACTCTGACTCTTCTGAACAAGCCTTTCAACCCCTTTCTTTATTGACGACCCAAAATAAAACATTGTAACCAACTGCATGGTATGATAACTGTGCACGTCTTTGATAACTTTTATTTTCCAACCGCGATCAGGAGTATACAACTGCTTTTCTTTGAATAGTAACCCATCAGCCAATCTTCCCAACTCTACCTGCTCCGTCGGGCCCATATGATTACGTGGCATATACGGTACAATAGCACTCGACACGGGATTAACATGATGTACGTTCCTTAGTGGCAGTAATTCTTTGAACATTTCTGCAGGAACAACATCTTCACGTTCATTCGCCATTGGCTTAACCTCCTTGATAATTTCAACACTTTTACTGACTTCAATTTCATTCAACAGGAATACTTCTGCGTTATCCTCCACTTCTTCAACAAGCTCTCCTGTAGATTGTAGACTAGTCGAATCCACCTCCTTCACCAACAAATTACCCTCTTCATCTTCTAACTTACTGTCTTCATCTTCATTTAACTTGGCTGGTTGTGACTTTCCAACCTCATGTTCGTCAAACTTCGTTGGTTGAAAATCATCAACTTCATCTTTGTCAAACTTTGGTGGTTGAAAACAATCGACTTCATCTTCCACATCAACAAATTTCTTTAAAGACAACAAAGTCTTTAGCTCCTCGATCTCCTCCAATTTGTTTTCACTCTGTTGATGCTTATTAGGAACCAAAACGATTTGTGTATCCTCGAACATAAAACTGTAGCTGTTTGTGCGTCCATCATGTTGCACAGCTCTATCGTATTGCCATGGCCTTCCCAACAACAAATTGCAAACATCCATATCAACTACATCACACCAAATTTCGTCTTTGTATTTCTTCCCAATGGAAAAATTAACACACGCTCTTCGATTGACCTTCACTTCCCTTCCTTTCCTCAACCAAGCTAATTTGTAGGGAGTTGGATGTTTCTCGGTTTTCAATGACAGCTTCTTTACAGCCTCTGAAGAAATAATGTTGTCACAACTTCCTGCATCAATGACAAATTTGCAAACCCTTCCCAAGATAGTGCATGTTGATTGAAAGATGTTACTCCTTAACCAACTTGAATTATCCTCTTGTTTTGGGGTCAAACAAGATCTCCTCAACAACAAACTACAACCCTCATCTCCTGTCAACAATTCTTCTTCTTCAACCGGTAAGGAATCAACACACTCTACCTCTACATCTTCATTCTCAATTCCCGCAATCATTGCTCGCTTCTTTGGCTTTGTACATTCATTGCTTTTATGGCCTAACTCTTGACAATTAAAGCATTTGAGACTACTATTGACCTTAGCTTTGTTGGCTTCATTCACATTCGGTTTATTGATGACTTTGGAAACATCCGCACTGTTACTAACATCCTTGTTCTGATTGTTGGAATTCGTAAACAATCCACCACATCTTCTTCCTTGTTTCTCCCAAGCAAGTGCTTTCTGATGTGCTTCGGCGACAGATCTTGGATCGAACATATTCACCATGTCTTGAATTTGTGTTCGCAATCCTCCCACATACCTAGCTGTTAGCTGTTCCTCTGTTTCCATAATGTCATTCCTCGTAATCAATTGATAAAATTCATCCGCATATTCATTCACTGTCCTCGTCCCTTGCCTTAGATTCTGCAATCGTTGATACATAAGGGACTGATAATTGTGCGGCAAGAAAGTTGCTTTCATCATCTTTCTCATCTTATCCCATATGACGATCTTTGACTTCCCCATCCTCTCCCGTGTAAGTTTTGTTTGCTGCCACCATGTCATAGCTCTCCCTCTTAATCTCGTAGCAACTAACTTTACTCTTCGATCCGCGGGAACTTCTTTGAAGTCAAAAATTTCCTCAACATTTGAAACCCAATCCAAAAATTCCTCCGTTACCATTCCACCCTTGAATTCTGGAATTTCAGTTTTCATCCCCGACTCCCATCGGCGATCGTCTTCTACAACCCGATATGCATTCCGCCCTTGGTCTCGATCTCGCGAATGAACACTATATCTACCACCATCTTCATCAAAAACAGATGTACTTCGATAATGATCTCGACCTTCCACATTTCTATGATCTCGCATATCTCTTCTACTTTGTCTATCGTCATCACGGTATGGTTCATGTTCAAACTCACGTGGAGTTCTTCTCTCTTCATTCCTATACTCGTAATGTTCTTTCTTATTGAAACTGATGATTCTCTTCTTCCTCGATCAGATTGTGGCGACACCCTCCTCGCTTCCGTAACCGATGGCGAAACTCTGTTTCCTCCATGGTTCGAGATTGGCGACCTCCTTCTTTGACCTTGGTTCATGTCCATCATCAACTTCTCTAATCTTCCAATACCTTCATCCAACTTCTCATTGAATTTGTTACTTATGCATTGTTCCATTTGCTCGACATCTTCCCTCTTGTACAAATCTTCAATATTTTGATGTCGATTAGCTCTCCTCGGTGGCATTGTTAAATGAAACAAACTTCAACTCTCAGTGACAAATATGATGCACGGCCTTCACTTGCTCTCGGCTCTAACCCCAGATACTTCACTTAGCTCGGCTTTGCTTGATGTAGCTCGGCTTCACTAACTCCTCAAACTTCTTTAATAAGAATTGGCTCCAAGACTCGGCTTAGCTATGATTGGCTAAGTCTAGCTCTGATACCAAATGATGCAGCAGCGGATAACAAAATGTATGAATCGGTGAAAGTAGCGATCAATGGAATAGAAGATACCGAATGGCCCAAATCCGTTGATCCAAAGATACCGGATTCTAGCTATCCCAAACACATTGATCGCGCACGATATCGTGTTTAAAGATCTACGATTCTTCGTACGTTGATCTAGCGCACTAGATACCGTGAATCAGCTTCAGCAGTCGTTGAATCGAGCGCACTCGATTACCGAAAGTGGAGATGGGAGATCACACTCAACTACCAATTGGAGAAGTGGCACAAAGCACACAAACAAAGTTTTATTCAAAATCAACTAACTTTTACAAATGACACTACCCTGCTATTTATAGAGGTTACAACTCAACACGACTCAAAATATTACACCACTTAGGTCGGCACCGACCTAACACACACAGCGACCTACGACTTAAAAAAGACGCGACCTAACATTACAACATCACGCGACTTATCATTTTTACAACACAAGACTTATTACAACATGACAACATAACAAATATACAAACGACCTAAGGAATTACAACATAACAAAAGTACAACAACTTATATACAACATTACATCCCTTCACGCGACATAAGATCTTCATGCGACTTAAGTATCAACGATCTAAGACAATGCGGCAGACGGTCTACGACCTAAGGTGATCGCGACTTATAGTCAGGTGACACAATTGAGAATGCGGCATCAGTAGTTGAGCGACCTAACTTAGGTCGTAGCTTGACAACAGTAGTTAAGCGACCTAACTTAGGTCGTAGCTTGATAATAGTAGATTTAGGTCGTAGCTCGTCATTCTGTTCTGAGCGACTTAAGACAGTAGTTGAGCAACCTATAACCTTCTGCGACCTAATTGGAAAGCGGCATAGGAATTCTGCACGCGACCTAACACTTCGCGACCTAGGTTTCTGGAACAACCTAACTTCTACATGCGACCTAACCTTAAAACGACTTAAGGAAATGCGGTATAAACTTGTTAGGTCGTTGCTCCCGGACTCGTAACTTAGCTCGCATATCTTACTAGGTCGTAGTCCATTAGGTCGTGGCCCTTTAGGTCGTATCTCGTTTGCAGGCATCACTAGTGACCATAACTCGCGTGCATGACTCGTTAGATCGGTCGCGCGACTTAAAAACTTCTTAGGTCGTTGGCGACCTAGGAGACGAGAATATCGGGCTGCATCAATATCCCTTAAAATCAAGGGAAGCCCAGAGGAGGCATCAAACAGATGAAGAAGGACAAAGATGTCCATAATTCAAAACAAAATTCAAGGCCCAAAGGAACTAAGGGTCAAAGAAAGAAATCTATCTACCATCCAAAACAAGGATGAAGAATGAGAAAGAAATACAAACAAAAGAAAAAGGATGAAGATGTCCGACTCTACAGACAAGAAAAAACAAAGCATCCAAGATCATAATTAAAATGGACAAAGTACTAACTGGCAATCCTTTGTATATCTGATATCTGAAAAGTGGCTCCCACAACAAAGAGCTAAGACATCCTAAAAAAGGAACACGGAACAAGAAAATGATTAAAGGAATCTGTAACATGAGATGGAAAGCAAAGATCTATACAAAAGCTAAAGGAATGGAATAGATAACAAATTTTGACTACAAAGATAAAAGTGACTTCATTTGAAGAGTAGATTAGGTAAACCACTTCCAAACCCTTAGAAATAAGGTGACCTATTAGGATGGAAGAGTCTATATATTACACACACACACACACACACATATATATATATATATATTAATATGTTATTTGGACCATTGCACTGCTGAATGGTCAAGCAGTAGGACGAAACTTGCACTGCTGAACGACCGACTAGTCAAATGGAGCTTGCACTGCTGAACGGCCAGTCAACTGAACAGAACTACCTGCTGAACGGTTGAACGGCTGAAAAACAACTGAACGGAACTACATGTTGAACGGTTGACTGGTCCTATAGAACTACTACTTTGAGTGGCTGACTGGTACTACGGAACTACTATTTCGAATGACTGCATGGCTTTATGAACTACGCGGCTCCTACATAACAATAATACTACTAACTTATGGGCACTTTAAGCATTACACATCTATTAATAGGATATTTTGCTTTGAATAACGAGAATCCTTGTCGCTATTCAAGGCATAAGTTTTATATAAATCTCTAGCATAGTATTTGAGGAATAACTTTAGAATTAAGGCCAGATAGGCTTAGGGATCTTTTTCTTAGACCAACTAAGTCTACCATTACTAGATAGTTCTTTGACTTTGTACTTATATTGAATGAAATTTTGAGTAGTCTATTCATCAAATGAGATCCTGACAAGATTTTGGTTGAATTCCTGATTTCATGAACTTTCCATTTCCTTGTTTCTTTTCATAAAGATTTCATATTGGGTCTTATGAATTCAAAATTTACTTATGGACTTTTATGATGATTTATGGATTTCATATTCTTAGTTTCCTCATTGGATCTTTATGGTGATCTTTTATTGAACTTCTGGCTTGTGAATTTTAAATTTCCATATTAATTTTATGAAGATTTGTGGATTCCATATTCTTAGTTTTCTTATGGAATTTCCATAATGATTTCTTATCGAATTTCTTGTTTTGAGAGTTCTGAATTTCCTCGTTAGATTTTATGATAATTTGTATTCTTGGTTTCTTTATTGGATTTTTGATGATCTTTATTGGACTTATGGTTTGTGAATTTTAAATTCCCTTATTGATTTCTATGATGATTTATGGATTTCATATTCTGGATTTCCTTATTGAATTTCCTATTGAACTTCTGGTTTATGGAATTTTGATCCCTTTATTGAATATTTATGATGATTTGTGAACTTTTTCATTGATTTTCTAAATTTGAATTCTATATAAGATTTTCTCAATATTAGATGGGCTTCCATCAAATATTAGGGTAAAACGAAAAGAGAGCCTCCTAATCTTGCTATATCGAACAGCATCAGCACCAAACAATCTATTAACTTGTCAATGAATAAATGAAAGTGTCTAACGTAAAGTGCAGGGATGAAAATGAATTATAGTAAAGTCACAAGGTAGAGCCACCATAAGCAAAAAACCCATATCTAATGATTGAAGTTAACCTAACTCAGGAAAGGGAGATCTGGAGCGAATGATAGATTTCTTTGAAGGTTCATTTATTTGAGCCGACACCTACTAACCAGGTGATATTGTTCCATAATTTCAATATTAGTAATAAAAGAGGTTTGATCGTGTGTTATTTATAATGCTTTATCCAAACATATTAGCAAATAATATCTCGAACATTAACTTCATAAGTTTAAAGTTACCCATTAAGGTCTCATAATAAGGTAATGATCTTAATAGGAGTTATTAACTGTTTTGTTGGAAACAAAGAAGGAAAATATTTGGAATTTTTGTCCCAGAGAACAAAAATTTCTTTCATACTAGGGGGGCTAAATGTTATCCATAAAATATTCTCAAGAGTGAAAGTATGAAAGAAGGAGCAAAAGCATTGATGAGGATCAGAAGACATTAGAAGTAGTCTCTGCAAACATTAAATAAAGATTTCGACAAGAAGACGATAGCGCCAGCAACGCCTTTCGTAGAGGTCAAAAGGATGCTTCAACAGTGTTTTGGATAAGCAAAGAGCTTTCGACAAAGTCAAAAGGTACCTTTTGAAGGCAATGGCTAACAGGTTAATAACTTCCGAAGTGGGCAAAAGGTACCTTCCAAGAGCAATTAATAGAATGCTTTCTGCATTTACGCCAAACCATTCGAAACGATTGGTTTCACTTTCATTTACCTCCATCGGAAAAATGTTCAACCAACTCAACCTTTTCGAAAGCATATATTAGCCTTTCGAATTGGTTAAAGCCATCCTCACTAATGAAGGAAGAAATATATGAGTTCAGCATAACGTCCTCAAGTATATTAAAGCGTAAGGTTCTGCATCGGTTAGATAGGACGCTTTCGAATGGTGTCGCTTGCAGCTAGTTTCTTAATAGTGTTTCGACTCATTCGAACCCACAAAGTATATGTTTCGACAGCGTCGGAGGCCAATTCCCATGCTAACTTATAGAACACATAAACAGCTAAGAGAGGAGCACATCTATACACCTTTCGACGAAGTCAAAAGTGATCGAGTAATATACCTTTTGATGAAGTCGAAAGCTATTAAGCAATACCTTTCGACGAAGTTAGAAGCAATCAAGCAATGTATCTTCCAATAGAGTCGAAAGGAATAAAGCCAGAAAGAAGGAAGCTCAGTCTTCAACGGCAGCGGAAGGGTGGCCATATAATCCTTTTGACTAGGTCGAAAGCCATGATTCAAGGGATGCACACGAAAGCAGGATAGCAGACCTTTCGACCATGTCGAAAGCATTGGGTCGAAATGTGACAACCCGCACCTATAAATAAGACCCTAGGAGTATGATTTGTGGGAATCGATTTCTTTCTCTTCTCACTTGTATTATCTAAAAGTTAATAAGCCCTAATTCCTAAATCAAATTGGGGATTTAGTCAATCTATATATCTTTGGCTCAATAAAAAGAAAGATTATAATAATTTCGATTAAACAACTTCATTGTGATTCTATTTGCACACAATTACAAACATCTGAAGTCAACCTGGACGAAAGGTTCCATTTCGATTAAGTCGAAGCCCCTAGTATTCACGTATCCTTTGAGTTTAGCCTGAAACTGCAAGATAGTCGGAGTTCATCCTTTTGACCAAGTCGAAACCCACTCAATCCATCCAGTTTTCTCAAAACTGTTAAGTCCAACCCTATTCCCACCTTAGTCACTTCAAAAGGGGGTTCCGACAGAGTTATCAACCAAACTGTTCGAAAGGAACAACTGAAGAGTGTTAGAACCTCAATTTTCAGTGTTTTGATTATGACAACTATATAAGTCAATACTCTTGTGTACTAACCATTTATGTAGGAGATTTATTGAATATTTGGATTCAGAAAGCTATGAAGTTGTTATATGTCTATTTAGAGTCTGTATATTATAGTAGAATTATGTTAAAATCTCTCAGATATGATATATACACCGACACATGCACAAAACCATGCTAATAAACAGAGCAGGCTGAAAACAGCTGACTGAATGTCCCCATTCAGACGGCTGACTGCTGAAACAAATTATAAATTTTTATGCAGTTTCAGCCGGTTGAATGGAGACATTCAGACGGTTAAATTAGACCTAAATTAGCCTATTTTTTGCTGCATCGAATTTAAATTAATTCAAATGTCTGAATCGAAAATTTCAAATGGCTGATTATTGATAACGACTAGTTTTCTAATCTAAAAGTTGCATCCGTTCCTTTTCATCATTAATTTTCATCAAAGATTGCAACTCTTAAAACTCTTTAAATAGAGTCTAGAATCCAAACAATTAGCTTAACTGATTTCAGTTTTCTTGAATTCTTACCTCTTATTCTCTATTTACCATTTGCACTTAAAATACATACAATCTCCGATCATTGATCACTCTATCTTCCACATTCTTCAAGCACATTACACTATATATCATAAAGGAGAATATTAGAGGAAGATTGTACTTTATTGACTTATCAGTGCTATTTAAGGAGCATATTATAGTCAAATACTTTTGTTTATTCGTAAAGAAGTCATGTTCGGTTGCTCAGGCGGTAGAAGTCCTATTCGGTTGCTTAGGCGGTAGAAGTCCTATTCGGTTGCTCAAGCGGTGTAAACCTATTCCTCCGGGTTAAGTGAGGGTTGCTAGTTTAATTCCAAAAGGAGTATGGGACTGGACGTAGAACGGGAGTTCGAACCAGTATAAAAATCTTTAGTGTCATTTACTTTACTGCTTTATTTATTTACTTACTTAGTTTATATTTCGCATAAGTAATTTATAGATACATCCATATTACACGATCCTATAGCAAAGTCACTTTCATTTGGTATCAGAGCAAGGTCATCTTATAACCATGACATAGTTATCTGATATTTTAATATGGAAAACAACACTAGCACAATAACTAACACAAGTTTCCTTGAAGGTCAATCTATTGCACGACCACCGCTATTTAACGGATTAAACTATAACTATTGGTTTACTAGAATGAGAATTTATATGCAAGTTAATAGTTATGAAACTTGGAATATTACTCAAGTAGAATATACCATACCTACTACAGAATATTCACAATGGTCTAACACACAAAAACTGGATGCTATTGCAAATGCCAAAGCCATGAATATGTTATATTGTGAATTAGACAAAAATGAATTTAATAGAGTAAGCATGTGTACTACAGCTTATGAAATTTGGCGTACACTTAAAATTACACATGAAGGTACTAACAAAGTAAAGCAGAGTAAGATTTCTATGCTCAAAAATCAGTTCCAAGATTTTAAAATGAAGCAAGATGAAACAATAAATGAAATGTACTCTAGATTCCAAGATATATATCACTCTCTTTTAACATTAGGAGAAAAGTATACAGACTTTAATATTGTTTCAAAAATCCTTAACTCTCTAACGAATGAGTGGGAACGAAAGGCTTAGCAATCGAAGAAGCTAACGACATTTCAACCATTAAATCAGAGGAGTTGATAGGAAATCTATGTCTTATGAAGTTAATCTCCGGGCTAAACGAGTACAGGCGCAAGATAAGAAGAATATAGCATTCCAAGCAGAAAAGGATGAATCGGATTTAGATGAGGAAGATATGGCATTTATTGCTAAAAATTTCAAAAAAAATTTGAAATTCAAAAAGAGCAACAAATTCAGAAACAACTAGAACAGCTCCAACAACGATAACAACAACAGCAAACCATCGTCTTCTGCTTTAGAATGTTATGAATGTCATAAGAAAGGTCACATCAAGAAAGACTGTCCTGATCGGAAAAGAGACAAATTTAAGCACAAGAAAGACAGATTCAAAAGGAAAGCTTTCTCTATCACTTGGGACGATTCAGAATCATCTTCATCATCAGATAGTGACTCAGACAGCGATTTGGAACAAGCCAACGTATGTTTTATGGCCATAAATGACGAGGTGAGTGATCTAACTTTTAATGATTTATTGGAAATAAACTCTAAATTACTTGACAAACTAAGAAACATCAAAAGAAAGTATAAAGAAACTCTTGAAAAATTAAATAGAACTGGAATAAAGGTAGATATGTTAAGAGATGAGAAACAAATCTTAGAAGAAGAACCTGAAACTACTCAAGAATCTTGTTCTAATACGACATCTCAACTCTCAATGTTAAGTCAAGAAATAGAAACTCAAAAGGAAAAGAATGATGCTATTTTAGTTGAAAATCATGATCTTAAAGCTAATACTAAAATATTGGAATTAGATATTTCTTGTCTTAAAACAAAATTAGATGATATTACAAAAAATGTCTCTAATTTTAACAAAGGTAGAGAAAATCTGTCTAAAATTATAGAAAATTCTCAAACAGTTTCAAATAAAAGAGGACTAGGGTATAAGCAAGCTTCTAAAGTTATTTCAAAGAAAAAGGATTCTTTATATAACAATTTTAAAAGGAAAAATAATAATAAAATTGAAAAATCTATTTCAAAAGTTGCAAATTATTCTAAATCAGTTAAGACTTGCGTTGCTAAAACAAATAATTCTTTGATTAGAAATAAATATATAAAATCTTTTATAGAAACTGTTCACAAAAATAAAAAAAATTATTTTTAAAAGGAATTCTGAACCCTCTTGGGTTTGGTTTCCTAAGACCTAACTTTTTAGGACCCAAATAAAAAGGTGGGTACCAATGTTAATTCTATATTTTGCAGGTACCACTTAAAAAGAGAGGAAAATGGATATTGGACAGTGGTTGCTCGAAACACATGACAGGAAACTAAGAGATGCTAACAAACATTACCTACTCAGATGGAGGTTCTATCACTTTTGGAGACAATTCAAAAGGTTATATCATCGGCAAAGGCGATGTGAGCAATAACAGTATATCTAATTTACCTCTTATTACAAATGTTTTACTAGTTAAAAATCTAAAACAGAATTTACTTAGCATCAGCCAATTGTGTAACAAAGGATTCAATATATCTTTTTCTGAAATAAGTGTAGCATTTTTGATCAAAATAAAAATCTTATTTTTGAAGGTTTTAGAGATAAAAATATATATGTATTGAATCTGAATATAAATCAAAATACTAACATGTGTTTAATAGCTAAAGAAAATGATCCTTGGTTATGACACAAAAGATTTTGTCATATCAATTTCAAAGCTATAAACAAATTATCTAAATATGAATTAGTAAAAGGTTTACCAAAGATGAATTTTAAAGTAAACAATATTTGTGATGTTGTGACTATTCCGTGCTTTATTTAATTATTTTTTTGTTATCTATGTGCTGGTATCTCTATTTTTTACGTATCTCTAATTTTTTTCGATAACAAAGGTGGAGAAATTTGTTAAAAAATTATGCATATAGACAGAGGGAGTATTCAGACAAGAATCATGTAAATTATTTATTGTATATACACTTATGTAGTTGTCATCATCAAAAAGGGGGAGAATGTTAGAACCTCAATTTTCAATGTTTTGATTGTGACAACTATATAAGTCAAACTCTTGTGTACTAACCATTTATGTAGGAGATTTATTGAAGATTTGGATTCACAAAACTATGAAGTTGTTATATATCTATTTAGAGTCTATATATTATAGTAGAATTATGTTAAAATCTCTCCGATATGATATATACATCGACACATGCACAAAACCATGCTAATGCACACAGCAGGCTTAAAACAGCCGACTGAATCTCCCCATTCAGATGGCTGACTGCTGAAACAAATTATAAATTTTTATGCAGTTTCAGCCGGCTGAATGGAGACATTCAGACGGCTGAATTAGACCTAAATTAGCCTATTTTCTTGCTGCATCAAATTTAAATCAATTCAGATGTTTGAATCGAAAATTTCAGACGGCTGATTATCGATAACAGCTAGTTTTCTAAAGGGATGCTTCTCTTCAACGAAGAGAAACATCTTCTAATCTAAAAGTTGCATCCATTCATTTTCATCGTTCTTTTTCGTCAAAGATTGCAACTCTATAAATAGAGTCTAGAATCCTACAAACAATTAACTTAACTGATTTTAGTTTTCTTGGATTCTTACCTCTTATTCTCTATTTACCATTTGCACTCAAAATGCATACAATCTCCGATCGTTAATCACTCTATCTTCCACATTCTTCAAGCACATTACACTATATATCATAAAGGAGAAGATTATAGGAAGATTGTACTTTATTAATTTATCAGTCCTATTTAAAGAGCATATTACAGTCAGATACTTTTGTTTATTTGTAAAGAAGTCTTGTTCGATTGCTCAGGCGGTAGAAGTCCTATCCGGTAGTTTAGGCGTTAGAAGTCACGTTCGATTGCTCAGGCGGTGTAAACCCATTCCTCCAGGTTAAGTGAGGGTTGCTAGTTTAATTTCAGAAGGAGTCTGGGACTGGACGTAGAACGAGAGTTTGAACCAGTATAAAAAACTCTGGTGTCATTTACTTACTGCTTTATTTATTTACTTACTTATTTTATATTCCGCACAAGTAATTTATATATACATCCATATTACACGATCCTATAGCAAAGTCACTTTCAAAGAGAAGCTAGCCTTTCGACCATGTCAAAAGGTATCAAAGAGGTGCGTTCGACTATCATTACCTACTTGAAGAGTGCAAGCTACTTTCACCTGATCGAAAGGAGGTTTCGAAGGATTCATTTAAACTTCAAACTCCAATTTGAGGTGTTGACAAGTTTTCTTGTTAACAGAAATTGTGAAACAAAATTGTGAAAGTTAGAAACATAATTGCCGCTATGGATGCACTTTGAAAATGCCTTATGTTCGACGATTTTCAAAGTCAACTTTGAGAGACATCCTAGGGGCTTATTTGTATTTAGATAAGTAATAGAGTAATTATTAATGGGAAAATATGGAAGTTTAAACCATTCGTTAACTTGTGAAACAAAGTTGCAAAAAGTTATAGCGAGAAGAAGGTCGCTATATGAGCACTTTGAAATACCTTATTTTTGGTAATTTTTGTAATTAATTTGAAAGATATCCTTAGGGGTTCTTGCATTTTTAATAATTACTATAAGTTTACTTATTATAGGAAAAGAAATGGAGTTTAACATGTTTTGGAACTGGTTAAACAAAATAGCTAAAGTTGGAGTAAAAATGTCGCTAAACGAACATTTTAGTAAATACCTTGTTTTTTCAGAATTTTTCCTAAATAAATTGAAAGATATCCTTAGGGGTTTCTTTCCAAGGTTTTTAAGTACTCTAAGAGTAGTACTTACTGTAAAAATTTCAAGTCTCAAATCATTTTTTTAAGTGGTTAAAACTGGTTTCAAAGATGTGCTTTTCTATGTTGTTCTTTGTACAAGACTTTTAATAGCATTTATAAATGATGTAGTAGATTGTTCGAGGTTTTAAGTGTCTAAAAATGATTTTAAATTTGGTAATTTTTCCTAATTTTTTAACGATATTTGCTAACATAATTTTCAGTACTTTAAAGTTGGTTTGAAGTTCAAATTTATTATTGAGATTTATTTATGAATTTTTGAAGTAAAGTGGTTTTATAATATAAAACATGTTCATTTTCATCAAATTATAAATTAGTTATTTTTAAGTAATATTTTATATAGATATTTAAAACCTATTTATAAGTATTTGTAAATTATATATATATATATATATGTGTGTGTGTGTGTGTGTGTGTGTGTAAGTTTGAAAAAGTGAGTTAAGTGGTTTATAAAAGAATAAAGGAAGTTTTGAATTATAACACTTATGTTATGATAAACAATTTTATGAAGTTATGTAACGTATATTATCTTTTTTATAAGTACACTTATATCTTTGAAAATAATGTTTTAAAGATAATTACAAGTATGAAATGGTTTTTGGTTTATTGTTATAATTTGTTAACAACATTCGTCTTAAACCTTTTTTAATTATACTTATGAATGTAAATAGATCTTCAAAAATAATGCCTTAAAGATATGATAAGTGAAATGGTTTGGGTTTGTAGTGACAATGTTTTAGTAACATTTGTCTTAAACCTTTTGAACATATTTTTTTAAAGTACTTAGATCCTTAAAATGAATATTTTGAAGGAAATAATATGTATAGAATCTTTTGGAAAAAGATAGAAAAAGTAAAGGTTTAAAGTTAGAAATCTTGTTAATGATTTGTGAATAAACTTATACCATTTCAGATAAGTATATGAATACATATTAAGTATTGAAAGAGTATAAATGAATAGTAGTGATTGCTAAATGAATTTTTACTAATAAAAGAGGTTTTAATTAACAAAAGGATTAATAAATAAAAATGGGATTAGAAGTCGCTTATGTGACTTGGTCATGCTTTGTGTGACTTAGATCATGTTTTGCGTGTTTGCTCATTTATGGAAAATATTTAGTCATGTACTTAGCACTAAAATCCGATAAAGTAGGATTGTCTATCTGTGAGAGCTAAGAGTGAAGTGTCTAGGCAAGGCTTTGATGCGACCAGTGCTCTTACTAACCTGACTTCACTCTTGACCGAGGGATAGTGTAAGTTGAAAAGATCGAAAACATGATAAGTAGTCAAGACTTGGTTTTCATATATGATCGTCTATTTTGAATTTGATAGTCAATTATTCGATTATCGAACTTGATCGGAAATTTATCGAATTGGTTTTGAAGAGATCGGGATAAGTTAGTGTTTTACTTATCGAATACCACTTCAGAACTGATATACAGGTTCTATGTTTTGGAAGCGGTTGTGAAGTGGAATGCTATAGAATTAAACTGTCTATCCTAAGGTTAAGCCCAAGGGAGAGGTCAATGTTAGCATTTTTTGGATGACTTATGCTGGGATCCTTGTGGAGATCTGTGGATTGTTTGAGATGCTGGGAACCTTGTGGAGATCCATGTTTTGTTCGAGTGATGAAGACTCGTGTGAGGGATGCCAAACCTAGCCTCGAATATCAGAAATGATAGAAAACATAGTATGAGCCAGCAAGGTTCAGCTAACCCATAGGGTATCTCAACTCCATATCTAAAGTATCCTTACAGATGTTGCGCATGAGAGTTGATGATATTCGGGATCATGAGTGTTTGTGCATGGACTGGCAATGTTTACCTTAATGGTATATTTTATCTAAAGATATACCATGCTCGGACCCTTGTTTGGAGGCTGGCTCTGGTTGTTCTGGGGATGTCTTCAATGGAAAATCCATATGCAAACGTTCCTTAGCGGTTTTGATTGTACCCACAATATTGTTGTGGTAAGATAAATGTAAGCATCTCAGCCATTTTCTGATTTATATTCTTCACCCTAGACAATATCTATTATATCACCTTATGTACTTATTAGATGTTGGTTCTTTTGGAGGAATAACTGTTACGGTGTTTCGTGCGGTCTCAAAAGTATTGTTATATGTTGGCCGCATATTTCTTGAGTTTCTCGTACCAGACTTATGTCAGACACGTGGTTTTTGTTTTCCCTAAATCCTCATGTACTTCTTCGAGTAGTCTGAGAAAGGTAGGTTTTCGTTTATGTTCATTGGTGCTCGAGAAGTCGAGCTGGATGTTTAACCTATAGTAGTATTCTTATTTCCGATGTATTACTATATTGAACATATCGGCATTTGTGAGGACATGTGGTGCAACTGTCCAGGCTGATGATAGTATTTAGAATTGTAACTCTGAAATACTATGATCTTAGAGTGACAGTTTTGTACAGTCTTTTGATATTATATGTTATCGTTCTGCCGTGACATTATGATATTGTGTTATCTTCTTTCTTATTCTGTTTTCCTTTTATTTTACCCTAAAAATTTGTCTTTCTTGCACTTAGGTGATCGACACACGAATATCATGGATGTAGTATCGACATTTTAGGATCGAAATTGTGAGTCATTACAAAAACATTCATCTTTCTTAATTCTTATGAAACTTGTAAACTAATATACACAAACCCTATACATTTATGTATAATACATAAACCTTTTTAAATCAAAATACCAAAACTTCGTAGTATTATTAAATATTTTATGTCCTTGCCAAAATTCATCAAACATACATACATACATACATATATTCTCAAATTTCAAGTATTATAAAATATAACGACGTTATCTCACCATTTATTTTAGTGTCTTATTAATATTAATTGGCTGCAATATTGACTGCATAATTAATACTGCCTCGCCAGTGACCTCAATTGTCCACTAATTTTCAGCGATTACATACATCACTTAAATTATATCCATACTTATAAAATGTCTTTTACAACATACTTCTCCATCAAAATAACACATACAAACTCTTATCTCCAAAATCATTTCAAATGTTGTCTTTAAACATTACTTTTCGAAAATAACTAACTTTCCTTAAAATATTACTTAAACTATTCAACCTTTTCAAAATACTTTAATTTTCTCAAAACATTTATATATTTTTAAAACATTATGTCCAAATGCCTCGTTCTAGTGTTTGGGATTCCCTATCGAATACGTGTGCACCCGCATCGACCAGCATTATTAAAGCACTCAATGGGCAAATTAACACGAATTTATTTTAAAAATGTCTATAAATATTATCTTTAAAAATTATTTAATATACTTGCTTCTATAGAACTTTTATTAATTTATTTTCAATATTTATCTAATGCCATACTTATAATGCATACTTTTCTAGAGATTTCTAATTAAAGCATTCGCATGGTTTCCAAAAGAATTTAATAATAAACTATATATATATATAACTGTGTGCGTCAAAAGTCTTTATTTCTAACAAATACTTAGTAACATCAAAACATTTTCAAACAGCCTTTACATATATATTAAAACAATAAACCATTTCAATTAACATTATATAATATTAAACAAACACCATACACATTTATTCATAACAAGTAAAAATAAATCAATTATTTTTTATTCAAAATATTTGTTATCAAATCATAAAATAATTTCAAAATATTACATAATATAAACCATAATATACATGTTATTTATTTTATTTATATTTACTTTTTATTTTTATAACCTAACACTCGTTGTGCAACTGGTGACACCACCTGTCGACAACTGGTATCGCAAGCCTTATTCGACCTTTCTGATCGAATACAAGCCACTTCCTGCTCCTTCTTACCATTTTCTTCACTATGTCAATGCACATATCCAAACACCAATCTAAGTAAGCATTTATATAAAGAAGTATACGATTTAGACATAGATTCGTGAGTCGATTACTCACTTGAAATAGTCTGCTTTTTCTTCTTCTTCTTCTTCTACTTCTTTAACTGTTTTCACACTTCAGAACTCCAAGAGATAATCAAAACACCAACTTTTTTATGGCCATAAGTGTAGATTATGTTAAAATGCACAGTGTTGGATTTGAGAATTTAATGTAGTTAAGTAGTTTTGTTTTGGATTTTTGAGGTGAAGAAGGTTTTTTATATTTTTCTTCCTAAAGTTGAAAAATGAAAATAAGAAAATAAACTTTAGGATATTAAGTTAGTGAATGTAAATGAAAAGAGAGATGTAGAAATGGAAAGATGTGGATATTGAGTTTGGGCTTGATTTATTAAAGTACTTACAATCTTCATATTTTAACTCATTTTAAATTCAATTATCCCATACTTATATTCTAAGCCCATATATAAAATAATTTTCAAAATTCTTTATTAAAATTAAAGTTCCCCTCCCTTATTGAAATATATATATATATAATCTAATTTACAATTAATATTAAACCTTATAAAATTATTAAGTTACTTTTAATACATGTAAATCATTTTAAACTTAAAAATATTACTGATATCAATTAAATAATTAAATTCCAAATTTATTAATGATTCACAACTTCAAATTACTTAAATTCTAAATTCTTTTCAAATTATTTTAAACAAACACTTAATTTCTAAATGTGGGAGCCATCGGTCATATACAAGTCACACCTACTTATGTCCAGATAGTAAAGAGGGAGCTATCAGTCATATATAGTGGTAGAATAATTCACCAACTGCTCCAGTGATAATTTTGAGATGCCACAACTCAATAGTGAACTGTGTACAATCGAAAAAGGGATCCTTGCATCCTAACTCTCTGGTAGATAATAATGCTCCTTTTATTCAGAATCATATTATGAATTGTAATAATAATGTAATTTTAATGTAGGTTTTGGACCACCTCCCTAAGAAACAGGATGTACTTGATGAAGTAGTGAATAACAGTTCGCATGGTCAGTGTAAGGATAAGGTAGAGAACAATCAATTAGAAATCCCTAAGAGCCCCACCAACATGAAAAAGAAATTTAATAACATAAAGAAAGAGTAATTGGTTAGTTCATAACCTAACCTAGAAAGAGTTGGAGAACGGTAAGGATGAAGTCAGTAAAGGCACTAGTACCTATGGCATGGTTCTCTATAGTACCAATAAATCCAAGTAGATGTTTAATTACTGTTTGCTGGAATATTTAGGTTTCTCGTAAGCCTAATAGATTGGTAGAGATTAGAAGGTTGATCTATAAATATGAAGTATTTTGCCTTGGTATTCTTGAAAATAAATTGAGATTCAATGAGATAGAAAGTTTGAAGGAGAAATTTAAGGATAAATGGTGTTTTGTGAGCAATGTTCACTGCTATTACAAGTGCAAAATCTTAGTGTTGATTAACTAGGATATCTAGGCCAATAATATCGTTACTATGGGTGACCAATACATTACTCTTGAATTGCAAAATGTAGGAGGAGGTACTTGTAATTGTACATTTGTGCATGCAGTTAACTTCGAACAACTTAGAGAAGGACTTTGGTACAACTTGGAGGAGGATGTGATCCACATTTATAAGCTTCGATTCTTGGAAACTTCAATTGTATCAGAAAATAGAGTGAGAAGAATGGAGGTAATCCGGTTCTTTTTAACAAACTGAAGGAATGAGATAGGTGGGTGGCTAAATTTGGAGTTATGGAGTTTAATGTTCATGGTTACATTATATATGGTAGTCTAGCCTAGGTAGAAACATGAAGTCCATAACTGATAGAGTTTTTATAAATTTTAATTGTTGCAAAAGTTTGGAAACACTTCGGCTAATTATCAACCATCAAGTGCTAGTGATCATATTCCAATTTTAGTGTTGTTTGTATAATAGATCCTAAATCTGGCCAAGCCATTCAAATACATGAAACATTGGCACCTATTTGATAAGTACCATGAGAGAATAGAGGGTCGGAATGTCCAAGTAGAAGGGAGGCCATTATACTGCTTATTGATGAAACAAAAAGCTATCAAAACAAATTTAAAGCAATGGAGCAAGAATAAAATTAATACAAGGAAGGAAGTAGAAATGTGCCGTAACTAGTGCATTGAGTTACAATGCAAATTGGAAACTGATAGTAAAGAGAGTACTTGGGTTGAATTTTAGTACATGAATTCATGGTTAGAAAGAGCGTGGACACAAGAATACTTAGATAGAAACAGAAAGAAAAATGTGACTAGCTGCTCTTTAGGGGATGAGGCAACTTCGTTTTTAATGCTAATATCAAATAGAAGGTGTCATTACAATTAGGGAAGTAGTATCTCAATTAATGGACAATTTATGCAATAATGAGGCTGAATTCACAAATAAAGCTGTTGGATTTTATTCTAGCTTATCTAATCAAAGGAAGATTTGCAGACAATGGCACATAGTGTGTAGACATATTATTACAGAGTATGGTTGGGATGTACTAAATGAATACATAGATTTATATGAAATCATGGAAATTATCTTCAGCATCAAAGGTAACACAATGTATGGACCGGATGGGTTCAATTCTAAGTTCTATAAAACCAAGGTTTGAAGTCTCGTTTTCCGTTTTCGTTCCGGTCATCAGACAAATTTAAAATTTTGCTCCCGTTTCGGAATTCACGGAAATTCCGTTTTAATTCCGGTTTGTGAGTTCCGGTACTTTTTTTATAAATACCAAACAAATATGCAATACTAATAGTCAATTACATTTAATTATTCAAGTTACATAGAAGATAAAAAACATACAACATAAAAATTTAATACCAAAAACTATTTCTCTGATAATTGACATGATAAGTACTTTTATAATTGTGTGATAATTAAAGAAAAACTACATGTTCTATGAATAGATCGGTGCAATTGTCATTCCCATCTTTTATCGATTATATTCCACCACTTTTGACATTGTCTTGCACCAACATTTTTTTAATTGATTCCTTCGCTCGATCCATTGCTTCATATAGATATCTCATCTCTGCTTAATCATCATTGTCCACCATTCTTAAAACTTTTACAAGTGGACCAAATACAAGAATAATAGCGTCAATATTGGCCCAAAATTTATCACTGTGAATCAAGTATAGATAAGAATTGCTGTTTTTTACCTTTAGGACCAAGTTTAGGAATCTTTGCGCTCCACTCCTCGAATAAATCATTCTTCTTAGATTCTCCTTATGTGTGTATATATGGATTCTAATGCAATAAAGTGAGTAGCAAACCTAGTTACTGCTGGCCGGATCAGTTCTTTATTATTGGTTTCTTTTCTCATTATGGTAAGTAACCAACCATTATTGTATATGAATCATGTTATTGACTGACAATTTGAAATAATCGTTTTTACCTCGATTTCTTTTGAAATATCTTCAAGAATCAAATCGATACAATATGCTACACATGGAGTCCAATATAGTTTTCTTCTTTTTTCCATCAGTAGTTGGCCAATAGCTTTGTAATTTGCTCCATTATCGGTTACTATTTGCACAATTATATCTTCTCCAATAAAATTAACAACGTTATCCATTAGACCACAAATATACTCAGCACTTTGAAATTTGTCGGTGGCATCTACAGATTTAAGAAAAACAGTGCCTTGGGTAGAATACACAAGAAAATTTATGATTTTTCTTCTATTTTATGTGCTCCAACCATCGCACATCAACGTACAACTGTAACATCCCACTATCTTGGACCATTCAAATCGACAATAAACCTACACATGTCGGACTTGAATACTTCAAAACAGTGGATTGTCAAGAAAAATTGGAGCAAATAAAATCAAACACAGAATCACAGACACAGAATATCAGAATAACTCGCAGCGGAAATAAAATACCATAGTGGTTCATGAAGCTACTATATACAACTCTCAAAACATATACAAAATCTCATAGTGAAAATAGATACAATAGAAGTTAGGATACATAAATCAATAATACAGAGACAATACTGAATAGGAAATAACTGGAATAGAAGTCAATGAACCGATAGACAAATAAGCTCCAACAAATCTCTAGCTCCAGAAGGTGAATCCAAAGCTGTATTACTTAGGCTGACCCGAGCATAAAGTAAACACAAACACTCGAGTCAGGACATACATACTTATACAATGTAAACCAACTCAAGTGAACTGTAATAGCAATGCACAATAACTTAAAGGATGCTTGGGATGGCCCATCCTTTAAGGATCAGTCAAACCATAAACTGAGCAGTAATAAATACTATCATAGAAATATCCATATTAAAGTAAACCAATGCAAATAACAGTGTTAATGTGACTAGGGTAGCGTAGAGCTGCAGTAATCGCTCACCAATAGCCACACTCTCAAATTAAAGGTGTGCATCCAAATAAATCACAAGGAAATAAAATGGCATACAGAGAAGTGTACCCGTGGTTATAGATTTCAAAAATGGTTTAAAATTCCGAATTAAAATCATTAAAAGTGAAGTCATTATACCTTCAAATCAAATATTAAATTCCCAAAATTTTAACCTTTTCTGAACTCATTTATTCACTTAAATACATTAAAACATTAAAATTCCAGCTTTCACAGCATTTAGAAAGTGTTGCGGTAAGTTATATTTGAAAACAATTCAATTCAGCAAAGACAACATTTAAAACTACTATAATAGTTCAGTTTTAGTTGCAAAATAGTTCAATTCAGCAAAGACAACTTTTACAAACTGCTGTACTAGTTCAATTACATTCAAAATCACATTTCAGCCAACTGCAGCACTTAACAAGTGCTACAATAGCTCTATTATTAGTTACAGGTTTTAAATTTAGTTTCTGCGACTACAACACTTACAAAGTGCTGTAATAGCCCTTAGTTCATTTTAGTCTTTTAGTTCATTTCTGCAACTACAGCATTTACAAAGTGTTACAGATTCACTTTAGTTCAGATTTTAGTTATTATTCAGAAACGATAGCATTTCTGAAGTGCTACTAAAAGAATTTCCAGATTTACACTAGAATTTCAGAAACTATAAATCTTTAATTTAAACCATTTTAATTGTATAAAAATCATATTTTTCCACTTTAAAATGGTCATTTAAATACCCATTAACTTATGATTTTTATAAAGTAAATTCCATAAATAAATATCAATTTTTTCATTTCTTCACTTATTAAATTCAAGTGTACAAATTTCCTATTCATTACATTCACTTAACACTTTAATTTAGTTTATCATTTCACAAATAAAACTTAATTTCCATTTTATTTTATTTTACTTAAACTTCCATTTTTAAAACCAAATCTCACAATTCCAAGTCAAGTTAAATTCCAAATTTCCATTTTAAGCATTTATTTATTTAACACTTTTAACTAATAGAAAAATCACTAACCCTTTATTAAATCATTTTATATTCAATTTAAATCAAATTATCCTATTTTTACATTAAAAATATCTAAAATTATCCAGAAAAATATATAAAATAACCATGGGTCTGTATTACATTTTTCTAACCTAAGTCAAGTGATACGGATAATATATCATTTCAATCCGTAATTTACAAAGAAAAATCCGGGTTCTATCTTTTCAAACCCGCAATCCCAAGTAAATAAAAATAAATAAAAATCACTCGAGCCTATCATTTCAGTCCATAATGATTTTTCCCTATTCTAAAGTCCGTTCGGGTATGTATCATTTCAACCCATAGTGATTCTATTCTACAGGGAACTTGCAGTGTGATTAACAGAAATAAATAAACAGTATAATAAAATATAACATAGAAGATGATGTGACAAGTTTATAACAGGGTTTAACATCATATAATTTACATCATAGGCAGGTATAACATGATATAATAGTTTATACACATTCACTTGTTGTCGTTTCACAATTCTATAAGTATAAATGTCATGTGTGAGTACTCACCTCTTTTATGCTAGAGTTAGCAAATCAAACACACAAATAAAAATCCGGAAAGCACAATAGCACGACTAGATTCAAGTGGAAAGAGAGCCAAGATTTAAATCTTGTATACAACAATAAACAAAGCAAAATATAAATAAAATTTCAACACAAAAATAAATTGAAACAAAGTGGAATTTGAATTGACAAAAGAGACAAATGGCTTAACCTTGCTTTCAAATCACAAATGCTTGATCACGACCCATCATGGGCTCGTCCATACATGTTTCAGAGGTGGAAATGGTTTGGGTTTGGCACATATAGGCACGGCTACAAAGGGATGTGAAGGGGTAGGAGTTTGCAAGCATGGAAGGTCAAAAGGCAAGGCCACTAGGTGGAGTTTTGGTGCATGTAGGCTCGGCCTATGGGTCTATGGGCTCGGCCATGGCTCACTACAGGTCAGGTCAGATCTGAACAAGGCTAGTGGTTATGGTCACGTGCTGGTGGTGGAGCTAGAGGTGGTGGACGAAGTCAAAAATGAAGGGGATGGTGACAAAGAGGCTCGGCTATGCAATTGTTTTGGAGTTTTTGCAATTTTTTGTGTTGTTGTTCATCCTAGAAGTCACGGCCAGATCTGGACAGCGGGGTAGGTGGTTGGCCATGGATGATGAGGAGGAGGAGATGGTGGTGGTGGTCGGAGGAGATGGTGGTGGCTATGGCCGAGCAAGGCATGCAGAAGATCAAGGAAAAAACGGAAAAAATGAAGAGGAAAAAGTAGAAGAAGGAGGAGCCATTGCTTATTTTTTTCAGAAATGTTTGTGGCCGAAATTTTATGATGCAATGAGAAGTCTTTTACATGAAAAGCAAATAAATATTAGAGGAGTTTCTCACGGCAATCAAGTGGAAGAAACGGTCAAGCAATCAATGTTTTAAAACGGCAAGAGAAAATGAAGGGATTTAATTCCTATTTAATAAAAAGAATAAATGGAAAATGAGAACTCTTCCTATCTTCACGTGAATTGATAGGCTACATGTAAGGAATGGCTATGGGTTTTGAGGAATAAGTTAAGGTAGGAAATAAATAAATAAATAGGTAAATAAAGAGGTAGGAAATCAAAAGGTGGGAAATATAAAGGCAAGAAATAAAAATGAAACGTATGCCTATTTTTAAAACAAGTAACGTATCTTAATTGATTTGTTTCCTATATATTAAAGAAAGATATATATACAAAAGAAGCTTTTACCAAAACAAATAAATACAAGAACATTTAATAAATAAGTTTTTAAAAGATATGCCTTTAAGGCAAGATAACGTATATCTATTTGAAATTCCTTTCTAAGAAATAAATAAGGGATCTAAACACATAACCATTCAATTTATAAATGAATGTCTAATTAAATAAAATAGGAAGATCAGGTAGAGATAGATATTATGAAAAATAAATAAATATTTTTAGGAAAAATAGAAAATAAATAAAGAAAATACTTTATTTAATTGAAACTAGAATTTATAATTGTAAACAAAATACAACTGACATTGGAAAATTTCAACTACACTTTTAAAATGTTTCGAAATAAAATATATATATATATATATACATAACATGTCATGTTACACATGTAAACATAAATTAGAACATGACATGAAAAACAAAATATCATTTATGTAAATTGAAATAAACAATTTTGTTAAATAACCAATTTACATACAATAGTGTAAAAAGCATAACTTTCACAATATAAATAAGATTCCAACGAAACGAAAAAGTAGTATATTTAAAATTTTATTTACTTTCATAAAATAAAGATAAATTTCAAAAGTTCAAAATTTAATTTTTTTTAAATTAAAAGTCAAAGTTTGACCACATTGACAAAATTCACATTTCTGGAAAATATTCTATCTATTCAAGTTTGGAATTATAATTCTCATAAATCAAAATTTATATTTAAATAACAAAATTTATTCATTTAAAAAAAAAAGTTTTTAAATCAGGAAATTCAATTTAAAAATAATTACAAAATATAGGGTTGTTACACTTTCCCCCACTCAAAACTTTTCGTCCCCGAAAAGGAAGAAGACAGGAGAATAGGAATAGCCAGCAAGAAAAATAAGAGAAATAGGAATAGCAAGTAGGAAAAATGGTGAATCGGGATAGCTAGGAGGGAAAATAGGTCGAAAGACAAGGATGAGCCATTAATTTAAAACCATATAAATTCAATCAGAATTCTTTAATATTTAGTAACTTGGTTAAATCCATTTTATTAAATCCATAAAAGTATTTTAAATTCAAATTGTTAGTAAAAAGGTTTGCAATATTTAAAACACTTTAAAATCTTTTAGAAAGGAAAAATAACTGATCAAAATATCCTTTATATAACACTTTATCAAAATACTTTTATAACTCGATGTCTTAACAAGTTTATCCTCGTTCCTGCAGACTCTGGCAGTGCGTTGATCAGGCGCAAAGCTAGAATTCTCCAGGTACTTAGTAGACTTATTTCAACATCCAGTGAAAAAACTGGAAAACTTTTTTTTTAAAACAGATATGGAAAGTACAATCCAAACAAAACAACCAAAACCTTTGTCTAACCATGGATCGCAAATACACAATGGTTACGCCTGGATCCCCCAGGAAACAATCCATATCCGTAAGCTTTCTCAGCCCTGCGAATTATGCCATGATGACTAGTAGACCGCAGATACACAATGGTTACGCCTGGATCCCCCAGGAAATAATCCATATCCGTAAGCTATCTCAGCCCTGTGGATTTCGCTACTAAATACGACCTACATAGATCACAGGATACACAATGATTATGCCTGGATCCCCCAGGAAACAATCCGTACCGCTAGGCCATCCAGCCAGGTGAATTACGCTATGCAGTCGGGCTCGTAAGACCATGGGTAACGCCATGGAATTCGATGGACACTCGAGTATCATATCCGGAAAACCAATTCAGAGAATAATTTCGATAGAATGAATCCACAATGTGGCCACAAAGCGGATATCAAGCAGAAGGCACTTTCCATATCTTTACTTCGAAAATATGTATCATATAGTACAATTTCAAACCACTTTCAAATATCATACTTATATAAAGTCATTATATATAAGATTTCATTTTTAAATTAAATACTTTCCAAAATCAATAGTATATCAAATCACACTTATATAGGCTTCAATTATATAAGATTTCACTTTTCAAATTGAGTACCTTTCCAAATCAATAGTTTTCGAATCAATTTCATACTTATACAAACCAATTTTATATAAGTTCGATAACTCCCAAATCAAGTATTTAAAATAAGGTTCTCAATTCAATTCGTTTCAATATCAATACAAATTTTCAAAATCATATATGCTTCCACCAAATTATTCTTCCAAATCAAATATCTTCAGTTCCAAAGTTTCCAAAATAATAAATTTAGAAAATAAATCCAAATTTCCAAATCAATATAATTTAAGTCAACAAATTCATTTCCAAAATCAAATGTTTTCAAAATCATCTTATACTTACATATGGTCCATCTTATATCAGGGTCAAAAAATTTCAAAAATAAATTTCGCTGCATGAAGAGCCATATGGGATTGAACATCTTTGCTTTATAAAAGATTTTTAATTTAGAATAGTTTTGTATATAAAATAGTTTGTATGTAAAATAGAAAAAAACAGTTTGTTTAAGAAGAATAAAAGAAAAATGGTTTTGAAAAATGGTTTTAAATTGATAGTAGTTTTTCATAAAAGAAAAATTCTAATTAAATTACAAAAATATCCAACCCAACAACTTCCAATTTCAGCGTCAAGTATATCAATGATATTAGAATATAAGATGTACATATGTCATCATTTCAGAACATTACATTCAATCGCTCGCTCGATCACACAAGTTCGCTTTCGAACTAGTATTGTCCATTCGACTTCCCTAATGCGGACTTCGATATGGTTTCTCGACTAGAAGCCATCAGTCTCCTTGCATAGCCATATACTATGATAGAGAATTCTAGAATCAAGCCCAAAATCCACATCAAATATTCGCCATCAAGAATCAAATGAAAAATCCTAACACGAAATGGTGTAATTCACCTCGAACTTGTGTACTCAAACCTGAATCAAATTAATTATGCGAATAAAACAGCATACGTACAACTTATGTATCTATTCCAACTTGTTAAATATATAGTTTTATAAAGATGTTAGTAAGTTAAAACATTTAAACTAAATTTTATTCAAAATATTTTAAAGACTAAATTCTTTTCAAAACATTTCAAATCTAAATTTCATATTAGAAAAATTCAAAATAGCCTTATTCATTTACTTAACAAAACAGTTTTAACTTATTTAGATCATATTACTACATACTTTAAACATACATACCAAACTTATATACTTTATACTTCAAAATTTCTTAGCTTTGAAAAGTTAACCTTGATTTGGAAGTGCTCGAACCTTCAAAATAGTCGAAGAAACCATATTTTCAATCCAAGAGTTGGAAATCACAAATAAATCAGTACATCAATTCCAAAAGATAGGGTTATATCAATCAAATCCAAAACTCAAGGACTGAACACCGGCTCATTTCAAATTGTTCAAATATATATACATATATCTTTCGAATATCACATCACACTTTGGAATTTGAAATCAAAATTAGTTTCACAAGTCACTCGCATAACAAAGCTACCGAAGTGGCCTCTCCCCCACTCTGAAACTTGAAAATCAATGTCGATGATGCATGCATTCATCACCGAAATTTTTTCCAGCGACATAAGTGGGTTCTGGACTTCTATTTTCTTGAAAACTTCTTTAGGAATTTCTTCGAAATCATTGAAACCCATTAAAATCATTTGAAACATTTCTTATTCGGAAAATACTTTCAAATCGTATTATTTTTATTTTCAAATCTTAAAACCAGTTTCAAAAAATGCTGGAGTTCAATCACTCAAATTCAGATTCAAAACCTTCAGTTATAAATCATTTTATATGAAACCATTCCTTATATAATTTTCAAAATTTCAAATCCCTTCGAAACTTCAAATTTTCATTTTAAAAAGGTATACAATCCTTATCGAAAACATTTCACCCTATATAAAATATGGTCATCCTTATCAAAATAATAACTTCGATGAATACACAATTTTCAAAAGACACTCAACCACAATTTTCCAAGGAATGATTCAAGGATGGATTTCAAAACAAAACAGAGATTCAAATTTAGAGGGACTCTAATTAAATAGAATCCTGATTCAAAGATAAGCTCAAACGAAGATAAGGTAATTAAATTACCAAATAGAAGATGGATAATCCTATATGAATCGAGGGCGACTTTAACCGGTCAACCGTGACTTCAGGAATATAATCGATGCGAAAATCTAAGGCAAATCGACCTTCGATCGCCAGAGATAGAATCCAGGTATAGCAGAAGATAGAAAATATCGTAAACCAAGGATACAGAAATCTCCAGTGAATTAATGCCAATTATAAGGGAGTTTCACCCTTTTACAAATCATTCAAAGATTGGCGGAATCGCCACCCTATAAAGGTCATTCAAAGTGGGGTTATGCAATGCTCCCAAAATCAAAAGAATAAAAATAGGAGAGACAGGAATAGATCTCAGAACAAGTGGGAACATTCCAAAGTTCAAAGGAATCCTAATCGATAAGAATCTAACCCAAGATTAGGGATATACAACCTATATTAATACAAAAGAATTCCCATTCAAAATTTGGAAAAGACTCAAATTCATATCATACGAAAAATAGGAGCATAGGTATTCTTAGTTTGACAATTTTAGCTAAGCAAAAGATACAATAGAGTTCACTAAAAGCAACCTATCATACTACTGATTTTTCCATACCCAAAATAGATTCCTATTAACCATGAAACTAGATTAAGCAAGCTAGAAGTTCAAAATTTAAGAAGATCCTAATCCAAGAAATTACTAACAAGGTGGATAGAAAGGAATGAAGTTTAGACATTTTTTACTTTCAAAGCAAGAAAATTTATATCAAAATAATCTTTGAAAATTCTTTAAAATCATTTAAAAATCATTTTATACTTCGAAAATACGTTCTCTCACGAAGAAATGATTCTGGGATTGATTCCACTCATTCTAGGGTATTTCTACCCTATCTCTAATGAGTTTTTGCTCCGCAGGCTAAGGTTTGCCTAAAACCAAAGCTCTGATACCAAATGTAACATCCCACTATTTTGGACCATTCAAATCGATAATAAATCTACACATGTCGGACTTGAATACTTCAAAACAGTGGACTGTCAAGAAAATTTGGAGTAAATAAAATCAAACACAGAATCATAGACACAGAATATCAGAATAACTCGCAACGGAAATAAAATACCATAGTAGTTCATGAAGCTACTATATACAACTCTCAAAACATATACAAAATCTCATAGTGAAAATAGTTACAATAGAAGTTAGGATACATAAATCAATAATACAGAGACAATACTGAATAGGAAATAACTGGAATAGAAGTCAATGAACCGATAGACAAATAAGCTCCAACAAATCTCTAGCTCCAGAAGGTGAATCCAAAGCTGTATTACTCAGGCTGACCCGAGCGTAAAGTAAACACAAACACTCGAGTCAAGACATACATACTTATACAATGTAAACCAACTCAAGTGAACTGTAATAGCAATGCACAATAACTTAAAGGATGCTTGGGATCGCCCATCCTTTAAGGATCAGTCAAACCATAAACTGAGCAGTAATAAATACTATCATAGAAATATCCATATTAAAGTAAACCAATGCAAATAACAGTGTTAATGTGACTAGGGTAGCGTAGAGCTGCAGTAATCGCTCACCACTAGCCACACTCTCAAATTAAAGGTGTGCATCCAAATAAATCACAAGGAAATAAAATGGCATACAAAGAAGTGTGCCCGTGGTTATAGATTTCAAAAATGGTTTAAAATTCCGAATTAAAATCATTAAAATTGAAGTCATTATACCTTCAAATCGAATATTAAATTCCCAAAATTTTAACCTTTTCTGAACTCATTTATTCACTTAAATACATTAAAACATTAAAATTCCAGCTTTCGCAGCATTTAGAAAGTGCTGCGGTAAGTTATATTTGAAAACAATTCAATTCAGCAAAGACAGCATTTAAAACTGTTGTAATAGTTCAGTTTTAGTTGCAAAATAGTTCACTTCAGCAAAGACAGCTTTTACAAACTGTTGTACTAGTTCAATTACATTCAAAATCACATTTCAGCCAACTGCAACACTTAACAAGTGCTATAGTAGCTCTGTTATTAGTTTCAGGTTTTAAATTTAGTTTTTGCGACTACAACACTTACAAAGTGTTGTAATAGCCATTAGTTCATTTTAGTCTTTTAGTTCATTTCTGCAACTACAGCATTTACAAACTGCTACAGATTCACTTTAGTTCAGATTTTACTTATTATTCAGAAACGATAGCATTTCTGAAGCGCTACTAAAAGAATTCCAGATTTACACTAGAATTTCAGAAACAATAAATCTTCAATTTAAACCATTTTAATTGTATAAAAATCATATTTTTCCACTTTAAAATGGTCATTTAAATATCCTTTTACTTATGATTTTTATAAAGTAAATTCCACAAATAAATATCAAAATTTTCATTTCTTCACTTATTAAATTCAAGTGTACAATTTTCCTATTCATTACATTCACTTAACACTTTAATTTAATTTATCATTTCACAAATAAAACTTAATTTCCATTTTATTTTCTTTTACTTAAACTTCCATTTTTAAAACCAAATCTCACAATTCCAAGTCAAGTTAAATTCCAAATTTCCATTTTAAGCATTTATTTATCTAACACTTTTAACTTATAGAAAAATCACTAACCCTTTATTAAATCATTTTATATTCAATTTAAATCAAATTATCATATTTTTACATTTAAAATATCAAAAAAATTCCAGAAAAATATATAAAATAACCACAGGTCTGTATAACATTTTTCTAACCTAAGTCAAGTGATACGGATAATATATCATTTCAATCCGTAATTTACAAAGAAACATCCGGTATCTATCATTTCAAACCCGTAATCCCAAGTAAATAAAAACAAATAAAAATCACTCGAGTCTATCATTTCCGCCCATAATGATTTTTCCCTATTCTAAAGTCTGTTCGGGTATGTATCATTTCAACCCATAGTGATTCTATTCTACAGGGAACTTGCAGTGTGATTAACAGAAATAAATAAACAGTATAATAAAATATAACATAGCAGATGATGTGACAAGTTTATAACAGGGTTTAACATCATATAATTTACATCACAAGCGGGTATAACATGATATAATAGTTTATACACATTCACTTGTTGTCGTTTCAAAATTCTATAAGTATAAATGTCATGTGTGAATACTCACCTCTTTTACGCTGGAGTTAGCAAATCAAACACACAAACAAAAATCCGAAAAGCATGATAGTATGACTAGATTCAAGTGGAAAGAGAGCCAAGATTTAAATCTTGTATACAACAATAAACAAAGCAAAATATAAATAAAATTTCAACACAAAAATAAATTGAAACAAAGTGGAATTTGAATTGACAAAAGAGACAAATGGCTTAACCTTGCTTTCAAATCACAAATGCTTGATCACGACCCATCATGGGCTCGGCCATACATGTTTTAGAGGTGGAAATGGTTTGGGTTTGGCACATATAGGCACGGCTACAAAGGGATGTGAAGGGGTAGGAGTTTGCAAGCATGGAAGGTCAAAAGGCAAGGCCAAGGCTTACTACAGGTCAGGTGAGATCTGAACAAGGCTAGTGGTGATGGTCACGTGCTGGTGGTGGAGCTAGAGGTGGTGGCCGAAGTCAAAAATGAAGGGGATGGTGACAAAGAGGCTCGGCTATGCAATTGTTTTGGAGTTTTTGCAACGTTTTTGTGTTGTGGTTCATCCTAGAAGTCACAGCCAGATCTGGACAGCGCGGTAGGTGGTTGGCCATGGATGATGAGGAGGAGGATATGGTGGTGGTGGTCAGAGGAGATGGTGGTGGCTATGGCCGAGCAAGGCATGAAGAAGATCAAGGCAAAAATGGAAAAAATGAAGAGGAAAAAGTAGAAGAAGGAGGACCCATTGCTTATTTTTTCAGAAATGTTTGTGGCCGAAATTTTGTGATGGAATGAGAAGTCTTTTACGTGAAAAGCAAATAAATATTAGAGGAGTTTCTCACGGCAATCAAGTGGAAGAAACGGTCAAGCAATCAATGTTTTAAAACGGTAAGAGAAAATGAAGGGATTTAATTCCTATTTAATAAAAAGAATAAATGGAAAATGAGAACTCTTCATATCTTCACGTGAATTGATAGGCTACATGTAAGGAACGGCTATGGGTTTTGAGGAATAAGTTAAGGTAGGAAATAAATAAATAGGTAAATAAAGAGGTAGTAAATCAAAAGGTGGGAAATATAAAGGCAAGAAATAAAAATGAAACGTATGCCTATTTTTAAAACAAGTAACGTATCTTAATTTATTTGTTTCCTATATATTAAAGAAAGATATATATACAAAAGAAGCCTTTATCAAAACAAATAAATACAAGAACATTTAATAAATAATTTTTTAAAAGATATGCCTTTAAGGCAAGATAACGTATATCTATTTGAAATTCCTTTCCAAGAAATAAATAAGGGATCTAAACACATAACCATTCAATTTATAAATGAATGTCTAATTAAATAAAATAGAAAGATCAGGTAGAGATAGATATTATGAAAAATAAATAAATAGTTTTAGGAAAAATAGAAAATAAATAAAGAAAATACTTTATTTAATTGAAACTAGAATTTAAAATTGTAAACAAAATACAACTGACATTGGAAAATTTCAACTACACTTTTAAAATGTTTCAAAAATATATATATATATATATATATATATATATATATAACATGTCATGTTACACATGTAAACATAAATTAGAACATGACATGACAAACAAAATATCATTTATGTAAATTAAAATAAACAATTTTGTTAAATAACCAATTTACATACAATAGTGTAAAAAGCATAACTTTCACAATATAAATCAGATTCCAACGAAACGAAAAGCAGTATACTTAAAATTTTATTTACTTTCATAAAATAAAGATAAATTTCAAAAGTTCAAAATTAATATTTTTAAAAATTAAAAGTCAAAGTTTGACCACATTGACAAGATTCACATTTCTGGAAAATATTCTATCTATTCAAGTTTGGAATTATAATTCTCATAAATCAAAATTTATATTTAAATAACAAAATTTATTCATTTAAAAAAAAGTTTTTAAATCAGGAAATTCAATTTAAAAATAATTACAAAATACAGGGTTGTTACAACAACCATACTCACCCCAAAAATTGGAGTAAGTGTCAATGTGTTTTTTTATTTCAGCGCACTCTAAATCTAAATATGTATTTGATAATTCATGTGTTGTGGGTCCTTTTATTCCAGGACCAGCTTCTTGAATGGTCTCATGGACTATTAGCAGCATTGTGTGGGATATGATTAAAGTAAAAAAAATTGATATTGCACAACCTATGTGTTTTTTGGCATCTTTAATGCCTTTTATTGCAGTTCTAATAGAAGGTTAAGTTCTACCTCCTTGTTTCTGCACATAGGGATCAATCCTTACAGTTGTCTGTGTTGCTAGATCGTCATCTATTCTGATTGATTTAGAACAATCATTGCGCTTTAGTCCGCTAGATCCTACACTTGACTATAGTCTCTCTTCGTTCATATAGCTTTCTTTACTTTCTTGAAAGGCGCGTCGAACCTCTCTATCGTCTTCACCTCCATCATTGTCGGTATCTTGATTTTGTTGCTCCGGCATGCTCATTAGCTCTTCTTGCATGCATTGTTTTTCAAGCTTCCCTTGATTTCGCTCACTTCTCTTTTTATTCAGATGTTCTTGTGTAAGTTTTCTGACTTCTTTGGGAACAGTCGGACATATTGCAACATCGCCTGTTTGTCCTGCTAAATTCTCTTTCATACGTGTTCACTACAAGAAAATATAGTATTGATTGCAACACGCAACAGCAACTTGAAGAATGGTGCTGTATTTTCAATACCTAATTTTTTAAAGACGCCGTATTAACCGTGTACATGCTATTATTAAGCTCCAATAAAAATTAGAAATAAAAAAGTTAAGTGGCAAAACATTTCGTTCCCTCTTATTTTCAATATTTACCCGGCCTCTTCTTCTTCGACTTCTCTCAGCCCCATTTTCCTCCTTTCTTCGACGATTCGAACTCAAATCATCGCAACCGAAGTCGACTAGGAACCTAACTTCCTTCTTTGACTTTGCTCTGAAAACCCTAAGTCAGGTATGTTATTTTTCCGTTCTCTATCGTGCATGATTTAATTAATTTGGTTTGATATGTTCTAAAAACCTTAATTTTCCATGCTTCGAAAACCCTAATTTGATTCTCTATTGTGCCGTGAAAAGATCTAATCAGCTTTGTCCTTTTTGTTCGTAGATTTTAAATCTTTTCATATATCTATGTTGTTTTGTTGTTTGTATTATATAGATTTGATATGTTGCTTAAGCTGCTATTTTATGGGAAATGAGATAGCTAAGCTGTTATTTATACAAGAATATGATAGAATTTAAAGCCAGATTTTAATTAATTTGGATTTAGAAGTTAACGTAGAAGTGTTCTTGAATATGCTAGGCTAATAAGTCATAAGCAGTATATAGAAACACTAGAATGACCACTTAAAGTAATCTGTTTCCAAATTTAGATATTAGCATTTTTTAGCATGAGATATCAGCCGCCATTAAAGAAAATGAAAAATGAAATGTGAGTTCTAGAGTACATGAATGAATGAAGTGGCAATATTAGGGCTTTTGAAGTTTCCAGAATCAAATACGGGTATTATCACGATCGCTTGTTGGACATCACAAGTGTTTTTGGTCTGGCATTTTTTATTTTGAATTCTTTTTGTATTGGCCTATCTAACTTTTAATTGAGCCCATTAGCTTGCATCAAGCTATATAAACATTATGTACTTGTACATATTTTACATTAACAATAAAGGAAGCTCGATCTTTTTCTAGAAAGAACTTATTTCAAATTTTAAACACTTTTTCTTAGAAATAATAGGTTTAAATGTTGAATACCCATGAAGTCATGCCAAAATTTCTACCTTAGTATGATGTGTGTATTTAACTAAAAGGCAATACAAAGCTTTCGTCCAGATCTGATTTATGGTTTTCTAAGAACACTTTAAGAATCCTTGAATAAATAATCCAATACATCATTAGAGACTCAACTATATAATGTGGTTATAAATTGTTTTTTCTTACAGTAGTGTTAAACCTGCCCATGTTTCGAAGTTATTTGAAGAAATATACTAATAAAATCAAAGCAAAACACACAAATCTATTCTAAAATATAAGAGTTGTAATATGATGTGGTCGTCATAGGCAGGAATATCAAGTTTGAAATCATATAGTTATATGCTTTCTTCTCAATACCCAACCCCACATTAATGGAGGAAACCATCTAAACTTTGGTTGATATTCATCCAAGTCTATTTAAAAATAGTTACCTTACATGCTTACACCATGAAAACAGGCAAGCACACCTTCTAGAGTAATGCTTTTGAGTCTATATAATATAGTCGTTCTCTTTAACACTTAAGTAATATACTGTTAATCTTCGATGTAATATAATATGCATCTCATATGAGCTACCCTCCCTAAGTAATATATGATGTAACCTCTCTAAAATTTATTGCTTTCTTCAAAAATAGTTGATTATTATAGTATAAATTGAAGAGCTAAAAATTCACACCTTAATGACCTTGCCTGTATATAGTGGTACTAAACTTTTTACATACATCTTCGGTTTATTTTCAGTACTATTTAAAGGTATAATCAACTAATCATTTGAATAACTAATATCTATAATCAACTTACTTATTGTCTTTGAACTTAATTCTCCATTTCTTATAGAATTCAAATAACGAAATTATATAATGTGGAAAAGGTTAAAGTTCTCAAATTCAATATAGATTTTATTCATTTTATTCATAAATGCAAGCTTACTGATTGGAATGGAAGTAATGTACGTGCTGAATAGAGAAGTGTGGGTGTACTGATGCAATAAATATGTTTACTGCCATAAACTATGACTAAGCTTGTAATATGTGTATAGTGCAATTTCAATATATGATATATAGATTTGAATGGCATGTCAGTGTCCCTCTTCGGAGGTCATACTGTTTATATTTCTATGATTTCATGAGTGGTACAACAGAATTGATTAGCACATCAATCTGCCTCTTAGGTAAATGAAGATGATTTATAACATGAGAACACTAAAGTAAATCTGATTTGTATTCGATACTATTAAATCATCAAATCGATCTTAGATTGTAAATGGTGAACTCACCAATTAGCTATGTATTTGTTCTCTTCAACTTCTCAATGTTTGCAAGTGTATGGTTCTCTATTAGCTTCTCTGTATCTGTAGTTATATTGATTTTTTTATTACCATCAATTAACAGTAACTTGCCAGCAGTGAACTGAGGCTTCATTAACAATAACTTGCTAACATTAATAATAACTTGCCATCATTATAACATTCATTTCCATGTTCATTACTTTATTTGAATGTAACTACATATCTTTTCATTGCAAATATAGTCTTGTGGGAGACTTTGGATTTGATCCTTCAGGACTTGGAGAAGATTCCAAGAGTCTAAAATGGTTTGTACAGGCTGAGTTGGTTCATTCTTGTTTCGCCATGGCTGGAGTTGCCGGTATTCTTTTCACTGATGTAAGTTTTTTTTAAACAACTGATGTAAGTTGATATATATGTATTTTCACAAAATGCTCATAGTTGAAGTGTTCAAGAAAAAGAACTCTTCTTTTGGTTAAACTGGAAAACTTTTATTTTTATTTTGGAGAATTGTTCTAAACTGTTCCAGCAATGTGCAGCTGTCACGTGTAACAGGAATTAGCAAAATACCAGTTTGGTTGAGGCGGGTGCTACAAAGTTCGGATTTGCTAGCACCGAGTCACTCTTTGTTGTTCAATTCCTGCTTATGGGATGATTTTTTTTTACATTTCTATTTGACAGTGTGTACAATCATATACTATACATTTTTATCTGATTTTTATGATTCATGATGATGTTAGATTTGTGGAAACAAAAAGGTATATGGATTTTGTGAGTCCAGGATCACAGGCTAAATAAGGCACCTTTTTAGGAATTGAAGCTTCTTTAGAAGGCTTAGAACCTGGGTAACTATATATAGTACAGAGGATAGAGAATTCATCTATACATCATGCATCAATATACATGTTTGTAACTAACAATAACGAGTAAAGCTACCGTTACTGGCAGATACCCAGGTGGATCATTGTTGAATCCTTTACAAGCAGTGAACTTGAAATATATATGTGAAATGAAATTAGAAGGAAATAATGTTTTTCATATGATTACAGACACAATACATGCTTGATCAGCTTACTGATCTTCAAAGAAAGGTACAAGTAAAGCATTTGATAATAAAATTCAGAGTTTTCTTTTATTAATTCAGTTTTAAATTCATTTTGTTTTATTGATAGGAACAAATGCTATGTGAGGCTAACAGGAGCCTAAGGAAACGGGTATGTTAGGTTTGCCTTGTTAAAACACTATGTCACCTATATAGTCAAATGTTCATATTGGGTGGGCTTATGCTATGTAGTTGAGATGATCAATATAAAGGGATTAAATATACGCAAAATGAAATAGTTTCGAAATTCGGTTTAGTATTAAGCTATTAGATGATTGAAGCTTTCACTATGGCAATCCTTTTAGACAATAACTATAGCTTGGAAAAGGTTATTTTCATGATATTTATAGGAAACTGTAGATTGGATTGTGCACACATACATACAATTCAAGTATTAATATAGATAACTTGAGTATTTTCATTATCATTAGGGATATGTATGCAGCTTCAGCATCGAAGTTGTTGACCCATGACTTCCAAATTTTATACCTGATATTAAATTCAAATAGGATGATATGTCAATATAACACTACTATTCTTTTTGTCCCTTTGATGTTTCGTTTCTTGTTCTTGCTTTCTGAGCAAATTAGTACATTCAACCAGCCTCTATAAAAGCAAATATTAATTGTAACTTCCTTGTGTGTGCAGTTAGAAGAAACAAACCAAGCAAATCAGTTTGTTATTAACAATTTGATTTTGTCACAAACATATGAATTAATTTGTTATTGCTATTAACAATTGCTTAATACATTAACTACATTTCTTGTTGCAGCTGGTGCTAATTCTATTCAAGTCACTTGTAGCTTTGAGGAAACTATTAAACCTTGGTTTTCAGAACCCAAGCTAATGTCAAGGGGGTAAATTTTGTTATTTATTCTATATTCTATGCCTAAAGTTTTAAATACAGTTAGCAAATAAGTATTATACAGTCAGTAAAGTAAATAAGTATTGTTTACTATAATATTTACATACAAAAATTCAAACTGTCAAAATAATTAAAGTTAAAAAAAAGAATAGCATCCCTAGAGTCAATATATACATATATATATATATACATATATATATATATACATATATATATATATATATATTCTTTTGACTAGCATATTATAACCATTCTTTGTTTATCATGATTCATCACATAGCAAATAATTGCACAGAAGTTAAAATGAAAAAATAAAAACAAGTACATATGTATTTGTGGTAATAAACATGATATAATATCTGGATTCATACTGTGTATTTGTATACGTATTGCACCTTTGTTACCAAAATTTTCAGTAAGATTTAATAGCTAAAGTTGCTCAGCTATATGATTTCAGGTCATCAATTTTCGAACTTACTTGGATTTACAACGAGGCAAGTATTATACAGCAGGTACACTTCATGACCAACTTACCGTCACCTTTAGTTTTTATTTGAATCTGCACAACATAGTACAGTACCTATTAAGTATTTACTGATTTATGGAAAGAAAAGTTGATTTCTACATTTTTTACTCATATAGTTGTTCCTTATTCATTTAGTAGCATGTTTTCATTGACTTGTCCTCAATTAACATGTACACACTCATATGCTATCAGTTTTTTATTCAGGAATTTGTACTCCCATTGTGAATATTTAGTTGATTTGTTTGAAAGTAACAACTGGGTTTTTGAATTATGAGTAACATTGTGTTTACGAGGAAATTATGAATAGCATTGTACTTAGTGGCAGTAATTGGTTTTTTATATATAAAAAAACTGCTATAACTCACTAACTCCATGTACTTCTAACTACCAGACCTGTAGTATTTCCTCAAATTCGTTGAACTGATGATGTTTATTCAATTCTTTTGACACACCATCTTCTACCTCCACTTTAAAAAATTCTTCAGATTTCTGGAAGTGTTATTATGCTGAATATGAGAAGTAAATAATAATAACAATTACCTAATCATGGATGGCAGTAAAATTCACTAACAAATCCTTCATATTTCTGTATTCTCTTTTCCTTTGTTGCTCGGTCTCCATAACCACTAAAGGGACAATGCTTCGTAAAAAATGAACAGATTTCTCCAAGCATCAGATTATATTGTTGAATCACCAAAAAATTAGTACAAATATCATATTTGTTTCTGTCTCTTCCAGGTTTACAGCATACATAGTTGTAGGCAACTTCTTTCATTCCATAATGCAAAAAATCCATATTTAAACTTATTTAATAGATTTCCAAATATAGATGCATATTTTAAGGTTTGACCATGATTTGTGATACTTATTCTAAGGGCAGAAGGTTGAAGATAATATGGTGGTTGAGAATGGTTGAAGAGATGTTGTCATACTTGATGAGGTACGTTCTACTGTTGTCATTATACTTTTGCATTATACTGTTTTGTTCATACTCCCAGTCCATTGAATATATTAATGGTTTAGTGCGCTAAGTTTCTGAGCCTACAAAGTTAAAGTCATGTATACTAAAGTTTTAAATACAGCAACTGTTATTTTATGGCTCGTTCTGATCTTTTTACGAGTTGTAAAGAGATTTAAAGCATTCATCCTCCATCTTTGTATTGTTATGTAGTGATGTAGACTTATGCACATCAATTACACTATCATTTGAGATAATTCCATTACTTTTGCTTTGCAGGTAGATAGATGACTGTGATGCAAAAAAAGGTTGCAACGAGTTATGGATCGAAGTTATTGTTACTGTTAGAACTACTTTTTGGTTTTAACATATGTACTACTTGCTTTTGTTTTGATATTGCTACTTGTTCTATATTTTGTTTTTGAACTATTGATGACAAACTATTTATGTTTGGTGTAAGAATATTGTGTATTTTGATTATGAAATTTCATACGTTGGTTATTAAATATGTGTCCAAAATGTGATATTGATATAATATGTTGATTTTGAAATGTGATTTTGAAATGCGGTATATAAGCAAATTGTGGTGGATGTTTACTGAAATGGAATTAAAACATTCCACGGCGTTTTTAAAACGCTGTTAAACAATCCACAGCGTTTTTAAAACGCTGTTAAAACATTCCACAGAGTTTTAAAAATGCCGTTAAATTGAATCTAAAAACATAAAGCACGATCTATTGCAACAATGAAACGCTGTAAATAAATATCATAGCATTGAAAAAACGCTATAAAATCTTACCTTAGCACGAAACAAACGCTAAGAAAGATCTTTAACTGCACTCAACCAAACGCTGTTAAAAGATTTCATGACACCAGGGAAATGCTGTTAAAAAGGGCATTTAACAGCGTTTATTTCTTGTCTTTGTATATCCCTGACATATAACTGCATGTCGATATACAACGTACATAAAAACGCTGTTAAAAGCTTTTATAGCGTTTTTAAAATGCTGTTAAAGGTCATGTTTGTTGTAGTGGTTATACCGCCACCACAAATTACTTTGTGACAATAGTTACATTTGTTTTTTTGTTTTTTCACCAATAACCGCCGTACAATAATTCCAAACGATATCACGGTTTGCTATAATCAACCACCTAAATGAAAAACAAAATAATTTAACATTTAATTACTCAACGTTAATACATTTCAATGCAAACTTAATAATATTTTATTTGCAGCATAGATCTTCCATTCATAGTTGTCCAATTATCAAATTACAAATAAGTAATATAGTTTTTCCTGTAATTTGTATCAATGAAAACCTGGCCATTTGTAATTCGTGCATAAGCAGGAATTCTATAAAGACTACCAATACATAAATTTTATCCTGAAAACACTTGAGTTTTGTTTTCAGCACCTAATGTCCCTTTTTTATCTTAATTAGCACACATATATAGAGCAGGAGTGGGTTATTGAGAATTTCAGTCGAGTTTTTTAAGGCCTGCTCTATATCATTACTATGATCAAATCTGAGTCCCTACATACTTGAGAGTGAAAAGTATTATTGCATGCTTAAGAGTAAAGCTATGTTCCATTTTAACCTAGTTCATATTCCACAACCCATTTATTTCAGCTCGGCCCATTATTCCACTATGTATCTTCCTCATCACAACAGCATGCCATAATTATTTCTGAAGGCAGATGCAAACCAACGAAGACAAAAAAAACCTGAGCGCCGATCGATTTGAAGCCATCGAAGTCGATTCGAGATCTGCAAGGGAGGTCGATGCTGCCAAGCTTGAACAAGAAAACCCAAACGATGACGAAGCAGAAGAAAAGCCGAGTGACGAGGCAAATTTTCTTATGTATCCGGTATGGATTATAATGGATTTATATAGAACATTTAGAATCTTACTCACGTGATTTTCTATATCAAAATTATTTTTTCCTTTTTGTAAGGCAGACAAGAACCGATTGAGTGAAATAAAATTTAATATTCGTTGCTGTACAAATTTTATTTTCTGTGGATTCTTTTCTTTGGGTTAAGAAAACTTGAATGGTTTTCTAACGAAGTTCCGGTCCGGTCCACGTCGAAACCGGGCCGAGATGGCCGGAACTCCGACGTGCCGGCCGGACTTTAGGACCTTTTATAAAACACATTGGGAGAGTATGAAGGACCTGCTACTCTCAATAGTGAATGATATCTTTCTAGAAGGTCGAACAATGAAGGAGATGATCAACCACACTATTTTACATTTTATCCCTAAGAGTGAAGATGAGAAGGACATCCAACACATTCGTCCTATTGCTTCTTGTAATAACATTTATAAAATCTTGGCTAAAATTCTATGCAATATAGGTTAAGCTTATTCATGGGTTCCCTAGTTTCAGAGAATCAGTGTGCTCATATTCGTAATAAAAGTATATGAGACGATATTTTATATGCAAATGAGATTGTAAGAGGGCTTGGTCGAAAAGATAACAAAAACGTATGCACTAAAATTGATCTTTGAAGCTTATGATTCGGTTAATAGACATTTTGTCACTTATATGATGAGGAATCTAAACTTTGGGTTAGAATCGTGGAAGAACTCATCAGCACTCCAAGCTTCTATGTTATGAGCTAAGGCTACATGTACAGTTTTTTTGATAGTTCGAATAGGCTCAGACAGGGAGATCCTTTATCCCTACTTTTGTTCACCTTATTTATGAAGTTTTTTTACTTTATTGATGGAAGAGAGGGCGAGGAATAATAACTATCTGGTACGCAATAATGATAACAAGCTCACACATATCATCTATGCAGATGACATACTAGTTTTTGCCTTTGCCGATCATGAAAGCCCAACTGCTCTAAAAGATCGTGTTCCAGATTTTGTAGAAGTGTATGGGTTGTAGCTAAATTGTGAAAAATATAATATTTTTTTGGAGGAGGAGCAACATGCATAACTGAAATAAGCACAACTTTGAATATTAAGCAAGGGGAATTACCTATAAAATACTTGAGTATTCCTTTATCATGAAAAAACTTAAGAGGCAAGGACTGTTCCAACCTTACAGGGAAGATCAAACAAAGAATTGAAGGACGAGAAAGGAAATTTTCAAGTCTTGCGGAAATTTGGAGCTCATAAAATCTATGATTTACCAGATTGTCCACTATTGGATGTAGTGCTTCAAACTACCATTAGCAACCATTAACAAAGTAAAACATTTATGCTCAAATTTCCTGTGGAAAGGTAGGATGAGCAAAATTCCTTGGGAGGTTATATGTAAACATAAATCTGAAGGAGGTCCGAGGTTGAAGAATTTCGAAGAATTGAATACGACTACGGGTATTAAATTGTTATGGAACGTGATAAATAAATAAGGCATTTGGGCTAGATGGATGAAAGAAAATTACATAAAAGAGAAAAATTATGGAAAATGGAAAGTAAGAATGAATTTTCAGGAGTTTGGAAGTTTATATTGAGTTTAAAACAGCATGCAGCGAAATGTATGAGAGAACACATTATATAGCGCATGACATCACTTTGCTTTGAACCTTGGTTGCAAGGAGGTAAGCTAGTGAATAGGTTGGGTTTGGACATGGCTAACTGTATTAGAATAGAAGAATGCTAGTAGCTAACATTTTGGATAATGATGAATGGAGAAGCAATCGGGTTAGCTTCCTAGGACAGGTAGGATTAGAAATTGACATAACTTTATACAATGATATGGATAGGATTATTGGTCATCGAACCACAACAAAGATGGAAGGTACAACTGTAAGTGTGTGTGGCAAGAGATTAGAATGTCATATGACAACAAAACCTGGGCAAATTTGGTGAGGCACGGAGTGCATACAACAAAAATGGCGATATGTTTATATAAGGCATTAAATAATTTCCAACAAAATTTAGGCTCATTCAAAGGTGCATTTCTGTTGATTCTTAATGTGTATTCTACAATGATCAAGAAGAAGATATAACAAATAAATGTAAATTCTTAGCATATATTTTGAAGTGGTGTAGGGTGAAATTAAAGTGGTCAACGACTTCTTCTATTCTTTTACTGGACATAGAAGGATGATTCAGAAATTTATAAAAGGGAGTAGAAGTAATGACACAGCTAAAATTAATCTTTCAACCTGTATATGGGCTATATGGCATGAGAGAAACAGTAAGGTTTTTAATGGCACTCACAATTCAGGACAATCAATTTGTAAACAAATCATAGAGACGCAGTCAACATCAGAGCCAACAAATCTAAGCATAAGCATTATATCAACAAAAGAGACGAGGAAATATGCAAAGAATGGGGGTTATAGTTCTCTCGTCTTACCACTGTTTGAGTGGATTATTTGTCTTTAGATTATGCGAACGATTTAACTGTTCAAGAGCTCCTTCATCGGTGTTGCCATTTCCAATATTATTTACAATTATTACACTTACAAATTCATTTAATCATAGGTTTACATGAATACATAGCCTTATATTATCATCTAGAGTCTCAAATTGCAAGATCTAGTCTTCCACTGTTGTACCTACGCATGATTTATTTTGTTATGGCAATAAATAGTGGAGTATAAAAGAAAGGAAAAATCATTTAATGTTTCATACCTTAGATCTAAAACTACATGGCATGGATTTTCCTAGATGTGTAGCAGAGAAGCTTTTCTTGCTTAGAAAAATTGATCTTTTGATCACGCGAAATCTATGTGCATTCATGTCACAATGGAGCGTCAGAGGTGTTCGCTGAATTGAGACTGCAATTGTATATGAGAAGTTGGAGTTGTTATCTACTAAAAGATGGAGCAAGGAAATTTTTTTTGCCTCCATTAGAATATGAAAGGTTTTACTTTATCATTGAATGAAGCAAGTGAATGAACAAATGTGAGGTCTGGCTCATTGTATACAAAGCCTAGGAGCTTCTTAATGTATCAGGTCGGGTAGGCGAAGTGAATGCGGGTTTGAGAGTTTGGGCTTATGGGCTGTCTTGTGGACTGTTTTTGTTTAATTGTTTTTGGTGGTATGTATATTGGGCTGGTGCTTTTTGTATAGTTTTTTCTTTTTTTTACATAATAAAGGGAACTAAATCTTGTTTAAAAAAAGATATGGTCATATCACTTGAGTTTCATAATCGACCGACAATGCATGCAAGAGTGAGTCATGGTGAAGTAGTACCATGCACTTAAAAAGTGCTAGGGAGAAGTCCCAAGCACTAGCAGGTAAATTCCCAAGGAGTGAGCCATGGAAAAAGCAGTACCATGTACTTAGAAAATCCTTGTGCACAAACCTAAGTACTTAGTGGGTAGATTCCCAAAGAGCGAGCCATGGTCAAAGTAGTACCATGTACTTACAAAACCATGGATGCAAACCCAGGTACTTAGTGGGTAGATTCCCATTAACATAGAAAAGCCTTAGGCATAGTAGTTCCAACCCCTTATGGGTATATTCCTAAGCAAATAGAGATGCCTTAGAATTCCTATGCCTCTAGTGGGTAGATTCCCATCTAAGAATAGGAGTCATAAGACCTTACTAGACAAGCTCGGCTATACTCAAAATTCTACTACGAAACCATATACAACTAGATGCCGGGGGGCAAGAATACCCTAACAATCACAAATCAAAACTAAATAATATCAGCTGTGATGCCTTCAAAATAAACTAACACGAGAGATACGAGTTCTTGACATGTAACGACCCGTATTTTCACGGATCGAAAAGTTCGTCAAATCTGGAGTTTAGCATTTTTGAGCCATTTCAGATTTTAGGCAAATTTTGCCTAAGTCCTAAGTCGTTCACGACTTAGCATAAGTCGTAAGTCGTATACGACTTAGGAGATAGGAGTGACCCAGGACTTGGAGTTAGGAGGTGAGTCGTGGAATGGCTTAAGTTGACTGACCGACTTAAGGAGTATTGGGGTTAGGATGAGAACGACCTAAGTCTAGTAGTTAAGTCGTTGCCAAGATAAGTCGAAGTCCCTGTTTTGTTATGAGTCGTAAACTGGGGGTTTTGTTAAGTCGTAACTTGTGAACGACTTATGAGTGTGTTAAGTCGTAGACGACTTAAGAGTTTAACCCGGTTATTTGTTAAGTCGTATCCCCTGTTGAGTCGTAGAATGGGTTATCTCGTCTAACTAGTTGAGTCGTGGACGAGTTAGGATATTGAGTCGTAGGGTGTGTTGACTTGCTAAGTCGTAGCCCAGTTAACTGTTAACTCGTAGCTTGGTTAAGTCGCGCGTAGGTGTTAATTCGCGCAAGTGGATGAGTCGTAGCCTTTGTGTTAAGTCGTAGACGACTTAGTAGTTGAGTCGTCTAACCAGTTAAGGCGCGTGCGCATTAAGTCGTAGACAGGGGTGGTCCGGTGAGTCGTAGGTGCATGTGTTGAGTCGGAAGAGGCTATAAGTCGAAGACGACTTAGGAGATAGCTGTTTTGTCGTGAGTCATAGGCAGAAGTGTGATAGGTCGCAGAAGCCAGAAGTTAAGTCGTAAGGTGTTGAGTCGTGAGTCGTGAACGACTCATGGAGGCAGACGAGTTAGGGATTTCAGCTATAAATAGGAGAGTTTCTCTTCATTTTTGGGATCCGGATTTTGAAGCGACGAAGTGCTGTCATTTTGAGAGCTCGACTTCTACACTTCTTCACTTCTTTTCTCCACTCTAATCTAGTGCTTCCATCCATCCAAGTTGAAGATCAAATTGAAGATTCAAGAGCTTAGGTTGAAGATCTTCATCCTTTGAAGCGAGATTTATTCGTTTGAAGCGGATTCGTGATAGATCAAGCTTGATCCTTCGCTGTCCAGATCTGAAGCGTGTTGATTTGGGGTTGTTTAGGTGATTTGGTGAGTGGTGATTATCTCTCACACGGATCCAAAGGAGTATATCGGATTGTTGGCTCGATTTGGTGTTAAAATAGAGATTTCCATGCATTTTCTTCATCCTAAGTGTAGATCCATGTAGATCCATTGTTCATGATGATGTTACATCCATTTTATCATATGTTAACCTATGCAAGTTCATTCATCAAGTTTGTAGAGATAAAATCCATGTTTTCATGCTTATTGGACTTTCAACTCTTTAATTACGAAAATGCCATTATTGTTATAATTGTCTACTTAGATCATATTTGAATGCTTGGTTGCTTGGATTGATGTTTGATTTGATTGATTGTTATGAACTAGATGATTGATGGTTAGATTTAGATCGAAGATGATTCAAAAGCTAAGGGAAAGGCTCTTGAATTGGGAAAGCTGCTCGTGGCATATGTAGCGGAATGATGAAGCTCTTATGCATAGATTTGATGATGAGATGTTGAGATGAGGCTTTGCGAGGATGTAATGAAGCGAGGCATCATGTGATGAAGACTTGGTGTAATCCAGACGGGATCATTCCAAGCACGTTGGTAACTCGGTGATATGATTCGAGTTAAGGATAATGGATGCTTGAGAGGTGCTTGAGCTAGTATGGAAATAGTCGTCGAGGAGGATGACTAGGAGGCTTGGATAGCTTCGTTGTTGAAGGTTCTATCATGCTCAAAGCAAGAGTACGTTGGGCAGATTAGATAGTCCCTGAAGGCTAATGTTCGATAGCCAAGTACTCTGGGCAGATTAGATAGTCTTAGGCACGGGTCATGATGACGTGCGAGAGTTATGTCTAGAACCGGGGTTTCCATTAGCCCTTGACGGACGGCTGAAAGAATGTGCCGGTCATTCAATTAACGGTGATATCGAAGCAATGATAATAGTGATAGCCAGAGTCATGGATGTTTGGTTGCATCGTCATTCGGACTCAAGAGCGGTATTTTCTGGGTGCTTATCTGATTTAGGCCTTGGTACTTGGAAAACATCGCCCTTGACTCGAATGATTATTACTTTACTTTAAATTGTATGCTCTGTTGTGTTGCTTCTGCTTAGTGTGTGTCTGGGGGCTATCACTGTAGAATGAGGTTGGAGTGGGAGGGTTGTATTCCTATTCCTTTTTCCTTTATGCTCTTTTGGTATGTTGTTAGTTAATTTACTGCTCACTAAGACTGTTGTCTGACTCAAGGCTTTATGTTTTAATTCTTATTGCCTTGGGATGTTCGTCCATTTTTGGGACGGGCAGACTAGGTAGCAGGTGACAGGTGCTGTTCTCTTCTCACGATGCTGATATCGAAGACGAGCTGGAGGGTTGCATATTATCTTCTTATTATATGTACTGGATGTTCCGCTGTTTTGTATTCTCTGAGTGTTGTAGTGAGGCTTGATGTATTGGCTACTTGGATGCTTGTATTCAACTATTATGGAGTTTTATATGATGTCATTTTGTTCTGTAAAGCTTCACTATACATATGTTCTATTGTATTTTGTCCATGCGCTGTGAGTAATACGATAGATTCCGTTGTTTTAATTTACCCTAACAATCGTCCATGGTCGCCTGGCACACTTTACAGCGCACTATCTCTAGATTCGGTGCAGGGGTCATGGGCGGTCGTCACATTTGGTATCAGAGCATTGGTTAATCGATTTTACCCAACGCTCGCTGACGTAACTACGTATGAGAGACGTAATTGTAATTTTGATGGATGAATACTATATATAATATAGTAGCTTAATGGAGTTTGAGTCCTTTATGCAGTTGTTTCTCTCGGTATGCTAATCATTCCTTTTTGTAGATATTGAGAATGAGTCGAAGAGGGAGACCAGCTGCTAGGGAAGGCCGTGCTACTGAAGAGACTGCTGATTATGCAGCCATGTTCGAAGCTATGATGACTTCGATCATGAGAAGGATACCCGTTCCGGGGGCAGCAGTAGATGTTGGAGTTCAAGTCCAAACTCCGAAACCAATGGATTTTGCTAAGTTGTGCAAGGACTATACTGCTCTTGGAGGAAAGGTTTTCTTGGGAACAGAATCAACTATTGAAGTCCAGAGATGGATCGATGCTTGTAGAAGGATCTTTGGAGATTTGGGAATTGAGGATGCAACTAAGAGGAAGTTGGCATCAAGGCAGCTTCAGGGAAGAGCTTCTGATTGGTGGAACTCTATTACCATCAATACTCCGGAGGAAGAGATTACTTGGGAGCAATTCCAAGTCAGATTTGAAGCTAAGTTCATTTCTACAGCTCAGAAGTCAGTTCTGTTCAAGAGGTTTGTGGAGCTCAAGCAAGGTGGGAGACCAGTTCTTGAGTATGTTTCTGAGTTCGAAGCTTTATCCAAGTATGCCCGGTCATATATTGAATCTGCATATCAGAAGAACGAGAAGTTTGTGACTGGCTTGGATAGTTATCTTGGGAGACAGTTGGTGGATCATTTGGACGATTCATTTGAGAAGCTTGTGGAGAAAGCTCTCAGGCATGAGAGTCTGTTTCCTAAGGAATGATTTGTTGTTGCTATGACCAGGGAAGAGTCTAAACCACAGCAAGGTGGAAACAAGAAGAGGAAGCAACAGCAGCAGCAGAAGGGTAAGGATGGCCAGAAGAAGCCGAAAGGCGAGGTGATTTGCTACAACTGTCAGCAGAAGGGCCATTTCTTTAAGGATTGTAAGAATCCGAAGGCACCGATGAAGTGTCACAACTGTGACAAGCCAGGGCACATCAGGAAGAATTGTCCAGAACAGATGAAGGACAAGCAGATTGTGCAAGCTTATGCTTTGGGAGCTGTTCCTTCGTCTTCAAAAGCTCCTACCGCTGAAGAGAAGGGAAAGAGTGTGGTGGTTCAAGGTACTATTTTCCTATGTGGTGTTCCAGTTAGAGTTTTGTTTGATACTGGAGCGTCACATTCGTTTGTTTGTAGTGAACTCGTAGGCCGGTTAGGTTTGGAACCGGATATTGTTGATAGGCCATTGGTTGTGACTAATCCAGTTGGGGGTTCGTCTTGTTTGTGTATGTTATGCCGTGGTCTAGTTGTGTCGAGTCATGGTTGCTCTTTTGTTTGTGATTGTTTTGTTCTGAACTTTGCGGGGTTCGGAATTATTTTGGGTATGGACTGGCTTAGAAAGTATGCGGCTAAGGTTGATTGTGAGAGGCTAGAGGTGACAGTCGAGAATGTGGAGGGGCGAAAGATTGTGATACGATGTAAGCATGAGGAAGGCGTCTTCATGAGCTTCATGTATTCGCTAGTTGTTCCACGGGATGGACTGTCCTTAGTGCCAATCGCAAATGGATTCGAGGATGTCTTTGACGAAGTCAAAGGGTTTCCGCCGCATAGAGAGATCGAGTTACGTATAGATCTAGTTGAAGGAGCCAGACCTGTTGTGATGCCTCTTAGGCGGATGGCGCCTAGGGAACAGCAAGAGTTGAGGGTGCAAGTTGATGACCTTTTACAGAAAGGATTCATTCGGCGTAGTGTGTCCGAGTGGGGTGCACCAGTTGTGTTTGCAACCAAGGCAGATGGGTCATTGAGATTGTGTGTCGATTATCATGAGCTGAATAAGGTGACTAAGAAGAACAAGTATCCATTGCCGAGAATAGATGACTTGTTTGATCAGCTTCACGAAGCCAAGGTGTTTTCTCAGATGGATTTGGCAACGGGATTTCACCAGTTGAGAGTGGCTAAGGATAGTGTGCCGAAGACTGCTTTTCGGACACCATCTGGTTTCTCTGAGAGGCTGGTAATGCCGTTCGGATTGACTAACGCGCCAGCATATTTTGTGGATCTTATGAATAGAGTGTTCAGAGATCAGTTGAACAAGTTCGTACTTGTGTTCGTGGATGATATTCTGATTTATTCCAGAACTGAAGAAGAGCACAAGACGCACTTGCGTATTGTTTTGGAAATCTTGCGAAAACATCAGCTGAAGGCTAAGTTTTTGAAGTGTCACTTCTGGAAGAGTGAAGTGAGGTTCTTAGGCCATGTTATTTCTGGAAGTGGAATAGCGGTTGATCCCGCTAAGGTGGCAGCAATCCAGGATTGGGTTAGACCTAAGAATGCATCTGATGTGAGAAGTTTTCTTGGATTAGCAGGATATTATCGACGGTTTATCAAAGACTTCTCCAAGGTAGCTGCACCGTTGACAGGATTGACGAAGAAGAACCAAGTGTTCAGTTGGGATGCTAAGTGTGAGCAAGCTTTCGGAATCCTGAAAGAGAGATTGACGAGTGCTCCTATTTTGACTATTCCTAGTGGGAATGATGAGATGGTGGTTTACACCGACGCATGTGGCACGGGACTTGGAGCAGTGCTGATGCAGAAGGATAAAGTTGTTGCGTTTGCCAGTCGACAACTAAAGCCGCATGAAAGGAATTACCCAACTCATGATTTGGAGTTAGCGGAGATTGTATTTGCTCTGAAGATGTGGAGACATTATCTACTGGGAGTCCGATTCGAGTTGTTTACAGATCATAAGTCGTTGAAGTATCTTTTCTCCCAAAAGGATTTGAATCTTCGGCAGCAACGTTGGCTAGAGTTTTTGGCATCATATGATTTTGGTATAGCTTATACTCCGGGAAAAGGTAACGCAGTGGCAGATGCGTTAAGTCGAAGACATGCAGGATTGGGAGCCATGTTTTCAGAATGGAAGAGTCTCGAGTATTTAGCTGGATTTGACTTCAGGCCTAGATGTGAATTGGAACCTGAGATATTGGCAAACTTATCGATAAGACCTTCTCTTGTGGAAAGGATTGGCGAAAGCCAAAAGCGGGACGATAAGCTTGTCAAGATTATCCATGAATTGGGATCTGGATTGGATCCAGAAAAGGATAAAGGATTCGAGGTCGATCGAGAGGGTTGGCTTCGGAAGCAAGGACGACTAGTTGTTCCCGATATGGATGAATTGAGGAGTGAAGTTCTGAAGGAAAGTCATCACTCGAAGTTGACAATTCATCCAGGTGGAAATAAGATGTATCGGGATATGAAGAGGACTTACTACTGGGAAGGTATGAAGAAGGATGTTGGAAATTTTATTTCCAAGTGTATGAACTGCCAATTGGTAAAAGCCGAACAGAAGAAGCCTAGTGGATTGCTTCAGCCATTAGAAGTTCCTACATGGAAGTGGGAGCAAATATCGATGGACTTTATTGATGGATTACCTAGAACCAGAACGGGAAATGAAGGGATTTGGGTCATTGTGGATCGTCTGACTAAGAGCGCAAGATTCATTCCTGTTCGATCGACTAGGACTGCATCAAAGTTGGCTGAGTTGTATGTGAAGTGGATAGTTCGATTCCATGGTATTCCGAAGAGTATAGTGAGCGACCGAGACCCATTGTTTACTAGTGGATTTTGGAAGAGCTTCCAGGAAGTTTTGGGAACCGAGTTGTGTTTGAGTACAGCTTATCACCCTCAAACAGATGGTCAGACCGAGAGAGTCAACCGAGTTTTGGAAGATCTTCTTAGAGCATGTGTTTTGGACTTCGGAGGATCATGGGAAGATCACCTTCATTTGGTGGAGTTTGCGTACAACAACAGTCACCAGTCAAGCATTGGTATGGCACCGTATGAGGCATTGTATGGAAGACCGTGTAACTCTCCGACATGTTGGTTGGAAACTGGGGAAAAGCTGATACTTGGGCCAGAGATGATTCGGCAGACTTCATATTGTATAGAGATCATTCGGCAACGAATGAAGGCAGCCCAAGACCGTCAGAAGAGTTATGCTGATAAGCGTCAAAAGGATTTGGAATTCGACGTAGGAGATATGGTTTTTGTAAAGATTTCTCCACTGAGGAATGTTATTCGATTCGGGAAGAAAGGAAAATTGACTCCGAGATTTGTTGGACCATTCCCGATCATCGAGCGAATTGGAAAGCTCGCCTATAGATTGGAGTTACCTGAGAAGATGTCGAGTGTGCACAATGTTTTTCATGTATCGTATCTACGGAAGTATGTGCACGACTCGAATACGGTGGCTTCTGCTGATAGCTATGAAGATTTCGAAGTCGATCCAGTCGATAGAAGACCTCGTAAGCCGCTTCGTGTTGTGGAAACCGACACGAAACAGCTTAGGAGGAAGGTAGTTAAGTTGCTCAAGATACAATGGAGTGACGATGATAACGACTGTACGTGGGAGGTGGAAGAGAGGATGAAGGCAACTCATCCTGAACTCTTCGAGGTATGGCCCTAAGGTGTCGTCTCATCTCACGATATTGTAAGTTGTTCTAAGTCTTAGAATTCTGTACGCTAAGTTAGAATTGGATGCATGGTTTGTTGATTGTTATGGATGGTAGGCGTACAAAATAGTTTTGATTGCTTTGTTTGCTTGGAATTTCGGGGGCGAAATTCCTAAGGGGGAGAGAATGTAACGACCCGTATTTTCACGGATCGAAAAGTTCGTCAAATCTGGAGTTTAGCATTTTTGAGCCATTTCAGATTTTAGGCAAATTTTGCCTAAGTCCTAAGTCGTTCACGACTTAGCATAAGTCGTAAGTCGTATACGACTTAGGAGATAGGAGTGACCCAGGACTTGGAGTTAGGAGGTGAGTCGTGGAATGGCTTAAGTTGACTGACAGACTTAAGGAGTATTGGGGTTAGGATGAGAACGACCTAAGTCTAGCAGTTAAGTCGTTGCCAAGATAAGTCGAAGTCCCTGTTTTGTTATGAGTCGTAAACTGGGGGTTTTGTTAAGTCGTAACTTGTGAACGACTTATGAGTGTGTTAAGTCGTAGACGACTTAAGAGTTTAACCCGGTTATTTGTTAAGTCGTATCCCCTGTTGAGTCGTATAATGGGTTATCTCGTCTAACTAGTTGAGTCGTGGACGAGTTAGGATATTGAGTCGTAGGGTGTGTTGACTTGCTAAGTCGTAGCCCAGTTAACTGTTAACTCGTAGCTTGGTTAAGTCGCGCGTAGGTGTTAATTCGCGCAAGTGGATGAGTCGTAGCCTTTGTGTTAAGTCGTAGACGACTTAGTAGTTGAGTCGTCTAACCAGTTAAGGCGTGTGCGCATTAAGTCGTAGACAGGGGTGGTCCGGTGAGTCGTAGGTGCATGTGTTGAGTCGGAAGAGGCTATAAGTCGAAGACGACTTAGGAGATAGCTGTTTTGTCGTGAGTCATAGGCAGAAGTGTGATAGGTCGCAGAAGCCAGAAGTTAAGTCGTAAGGTGTTGAGTCGTGAGTCGTGAATGACTCATGGAGGCAGACGAGTTAGGGATTTCAGCTATAAATAGGAGAGTTTCTCTTCATTTTTGGGATCCGGATTTTGAAGCGACGAAGTGCTGCCATTTTGAGAGCTCGACTTCTACACTTCTTCACTTCTTTTCTCCACTCTAATCTAGTGCTTCCATCCATCCAAGTTGAAGATCAAATTGAAGATTCAAGAGCTTAGGTTGAAGATCTTCATCCTTTAAAGCGAGATTTATTCGTTTGAAGCGGATTCGTGATAGATCAAGCTTGATCCTTCGCTGTCCAGATCTGAAGCGTGTTGATTTGGGGTTGTTTAGGTGATTTGGTGAGTGGTGATTATCTCTCACACGGATCCAAAGGAATATATCGGATTGTTGGCTCGATTTGGTGTTAAAATAGAGATTTCCATGCATTTTCTTCATCCTAAGTGTAGATCCATGTAGATCCATTGTTCATGATGATGTTACATCCATTTTATCATATGTTAACCTATGCAAGTTCATTCATCAAGTTTGTAGAGATAAAATCCATGTTTTCATGCTTATTGGACTTTGAACTCTTTAATTACGAAAATGCCATTATTGTTATAATTGTCTACTTAGATCATATTTGAATGCTTGGTTGCTTGGATTGATGTTTGATTTGGTTGATTGTTATGAACTAGATGATTGATGGTTAGATTTAGATCGAAGATGATTCAAAAGCTAAGGGAAAGGCTCTTGAATTGGGAAAGCTGCTCGTGGCATATGTAGCGGAATGATGAAGCTCTTATGCATAGATTTGATGATGAGATGTTGAGATGAGGCTTTGCGAGGATGTAATGAAACGAGGCATCATGTGATGAAGACTTGGTGTAATCCAGACGGGATCATTCCAAGCACGTTGGTAACTCGGTGATATGATTCGAGTTAAGGATAATGGATGCTTGAGAGGTGCTTGAGCTAGTATGGAAATAGTCATCGAGGAGGATGACTAGGAGGCTTGGATAGCATCGTTGTTGAAGGTTCTAGCATGCTCAAAGCAAGAGTACGTTGGGCAGATTAGATAGTCCCTGAAGGCCAATGTTTGATAGCCAAGTACTCTGGGCAGATTAGATAGTCCTAGGCGCGGGTCATGATGACGTGCGAGAGTTATGTCTAGAACCGGGGTTTCCATTAGCCCTTGACGGACGGCTGAAAGAATGTGTCGGTCATTCAATTAACGGTGATATCGAAGCAATGATAACAGTGATAGCCAGAGTCATGGATGTTTGGTTGCATCGTCATTCGGACTCAAGAGCGGTATTTTTTGGGTGCTTATCTGATTTAGGCCTTGGTACTTGGAAAACATCACCCTTGACTCGAATGATTATTACTTTACTTTAAATTGTATGCTCTGTTGTGTTGCTTCTGCTTAGTGTGTGTCTGGGGGCTATCACTGTAGAATGAGGTTGGAGTGGGAGGGTTGTATTCCTATTCCTTTTTCCTTTATGCTCTTTTGGTATGTTGTTAGTTAATTTACTGCTCACTAAGACTGTTGTCTGACTCAAGGCTTTATGTTTTAATTCTTATTGCCTTGGGCTGTTCGTCCATTTTTGGGACGGGCAGACTAGGTAGCAGGTGACAGGTGCTTTTCTCTTCTCACGATGCTGATATCGAAGACGAGCTGGAGGATTGCATATTATCTTCTTATTATATGTACTGGATGTTCCGCTGTTTTGTATTCTCTGAGTATTGTAGTGAGGCTTGATGTATTGGCTACTTGGATGCTTGTATTCAACTATTATGGAGTTTTATATGATGTCATTTTGTTCTGTAAAGCTTCACTATACATATGTTCTATTGTATTTTGTCCATGCGCTGTGAGTAATACGATAGATTTCGTTGTTTTAATTTACCCTGACAATCGTCCATGGTCGCCTGGCACACTTTACAGCGCACTATCTCTAGATTCGGTGCAGGGGTCATGGGCGGTCGTCACATGACATGACACCTAAGGAGATTCTTATAACAAAAGATCCCTTAACAACTCTAATCGAATTTGAAAACAAAAACACCATGCGATATCGAAATGACAAAAGCTTTTTAGTACTTTATGAAACAATGGTACATATATAAAATATACAAACACCAAGATTGTAAAATAACGCTGAAAAGCATTATATTACGACCAAAATAAAGATGCCTAAGCAAACACTACAAAATCATGATATGGATTTATTACAAAACACTCGCTTACACTTGAAAGAAAAACAAAATATTACAAAACTTATTCTTCCACCGTGGCCTTTCCATGGCCCAATACTTCCTCTTGCACATCTATGGGAGAACATACTGGACATTAGATTTCCCCGAGGTCTCGTATAATCGTTGTTAGGCATACCCTCCGAGACCTATATAATCGAATAAGGAGTGAGGAATGTAGCAATGCACTAACTCGTATCATGAACTATTCTTTATTATGGTTAAGTCCTCCCTTCATCTTAAATGAAAGAAAGATCTAAGGGGACCTCATAAGTCACTAAAGGTTCAAGTACATGCTTATAGTAGCCTCCAATACTTAGCAAACAATCAAGCATCTAGTTAGTTTGACTTTCAGCTTGGGCAATAGCTTCATTCGAAACTCCTTCAAAATGTCTTTCTGGATAATCGCATGCATTCTGAAACCATTTGGTACTATATTGCCTAAAAGATACAACTCTACCAACTTTAAGTATGAGCATGAGTTTCCTTGGTTTCTTGATAGGAGCCAAAGATGAACTCCCCTCAGCTTGCTTTGACTTCTAAACAAGGCTATGGCATTGTGTAACCACATTAATTTTATGTGAGCAATGGAGTTTAAATGAACCTTTATACTCAACCTCTTCCCCTTTTTCGAGAAGGGGAAGTAGCTACTATAATTGCTTAAGACTTCTCTTCAGTTTCAATTTTTATGTTTTATTATCAAAATCTCTTCATTGACCTTTTCCAATTGTTACCTAAGGTCGGATACCGAGTCAAACAAATCCGAAGTTAGCCTCTTTAAAGCTTAGTCTGAAAGAGGAACAACTTCTGAGACTGATTCATGATGCTTTTCTAAGTTTTCCACCTTTTGCCTAAGTACCTCATTTACTTTAGCAAGCTCCAAGGCAGCGCCATCCGAAGATACTTTGATTAAATAAAGTGAACCAGATTCTTCAATGCTATAAGATCCACATTTAGTAAGCCTTTTTAATAGAGATACAAGCCTGCTTATTACTTAGGCAAGTCAAGCATGAAAACTCCTAAAAGTTAAAAATACATAAAGTCAAAGCAAGAAATAAAAGATAAAATTCTATTTCATTACGATAGCAAAAGATTACAAAAGCCTCAAAAGTCATACAAAGTATCCAAAAGCCTTAAAAACCAAACTTCTCTTTAGCATTCCAGATTATTCCAAGCCCCTTAGACTTAGCCTTAGCAAGAGTCTCTAGGGGCTTTGCCATCTTAATGAAGGGGATATTTTTACCCAAACTCACTTTAGGCAATGAAATTTAGAAAGAGGAAGAGTACCTGAGTTTCGGTCTCATGATAACCATTGAAACATGCTAGGGGACATACTCAAAAATAGAACCACTATCAGCTGACCTCCCTTCGGTACCAACAAAAGGAGATGGAATTATGTTTTTTCTAGAGGACATCTTCCATTGTTATATTCAAATCAAGACCATAAGTCTTACAAAAATTTCTAACTTTTTCTGTTATAACATCCTATCCCTTGAGTGTTGCTTCGATAACTTTGAAAATTTATGTCTCAATCTTGAATTGCAAATCTAAGTTTATCAATCAAGCTTAAGATTTGGTTCATTAAACTAAAAGCCTTATGCCTAAGGAGTTTGAAAAGTTTCCCATAGGATTTGTCATGGGTATCTTTTACATCTGCGAGACGAATAGCTAAACTAATGTTACGCAACATACTTGCATTAAGGCGACCCTTAAGGGTACTGATAGTTTTCAGTAACCGATCATTTTTTCTTTGCTACAGCTCTATAAACCTTGTAATGAGATATAGAAGCTGAGGTTAATTTCTTCGGTTTTATCTAAACAAAATCAAACATTTAAATAACAGAATAAGAACATAATATGAATAATGAGAAACAAAAGCAAAATCATCACCAACGCAAAAATATGTCCAAAGTCCATAAAAGAATATTGTAGATCAACAATTATAATTGTTCGGCATTAGTTTGGTTAACGTTACCGACTGAGGAAATATCTTTGTCTGCCGCAGAAAGACTGAGGGCAATAGTAAAAGCAACTCCAACTTTCTTCGCCTCCTCATACTACTTGTTGAAGCTCATCCCAATTACCGAGACATTCTCCCAAGGAAATCAAAAGTAAAGGGACTACCCTTATTACAGCTCTCAGCATAAGCATTGAATAGAACCTCAAAATATAGCAAGCTGACATCTACTTCTGACTTCTTTTCAGCCCTGGCCAACTCCTCCCCTCGAACTTTAAGATCCTCCTGAAGTTTGAACAGTTTGGCATTTTCGGCTTCAAGATGATCCTCGGACTCCTCTATCTCCTTAAAAATTTCACCTTTGGCTTCCCCAGCCTCCCATCCTAAAGCTTCATTCTTCGGTTGAACGTTAGCCACTACATCCTTGGCAACTTCGGCCCACTGAACAGTCTCTTTAAACTTCTCATATTAACTACCAAGAGCCGATAGCTCCACCATAGGCTATAATGTCAACAAGCAAATGATTTTTCAAATGAATATAAAAACATAAGATTAGTAAAATGAAACTTCTACACCTTAATATTCTCTTTAAGACTATATTTTAGAATCTGCTTATAGTAGTATAGGGTTTTCAGAATCTCTACATTTGCTTCAGTAGTAACCGCAAAAATACGGGATTTAAATGCTTGCTTAGCCACTTTTAATAGTCGACAACATTTTGGTGAAGAAGAAGGAAAATCCAAATAAGGAAGGGCAAGAGCTTTTGATTAAGAAGAATCGTGAAGGGGAGATTCGAAAGGCGCACTTCCGATGACATCCCTCTTCCTTTTCTTAGTCATATCTACAACATCTTCAAAAATTGGCTTTGGTTTGGTGCTAGGTTTCTTTTTGATAAAAAGGAGACCTACTTGTTTCCTTGATGAAGAATCCAATTGTAACACCCCACCTTTATGCCCTCATTAACAAAGGATATTAATAAGTAATATCGTCTACTAATGTGGAGAATAAGGCTATTTAGGAGCGACCACCCATAATATTACTTTGGCGAGTATCGAATATGTTGAATTATATGAATTTATTCTTTTGTGGAGAAGAATTCAATGTATACGGTCCAGGCACAAAACAAAAATACAGTGACTTGTTATGTTTCAGAATAATATAAAACGTCACAAACACAGAATCACATATCGCATCAATAAATATAATACATGATATATCATATAACATAAAGTGAGTCAACTAAGAAGTGAATTGGACCCACATAAACCCATATACATAAGGACTAAGGTACATCACCAAGTACAAAATGAGTCTACATCTCAAATAATATACATTCATACATAAGTGAACATCTCAAAATTAACTAAGGGCATATACAGATAATTATCATAAACTTCTACCCAATCTAACCCAAATCCAAAGCCAAAAGTCCTTGCTACCTATCAAGTCTCGGTCTGGCCCGAGCATTAAAATAACATCCTGATCAGATTATCTCTAATTATCACGAATGGTTAGTCCATAATAAAAATAGACTGCATAAACATTAAGGATAAAATATCATAGATTGTACTTCACTAATCTACTTAATACTTTATATATAAAACTTCATGACTTAAGGTTAAGTTATACTCATTCAAACAAAACATCAAAGTGATATCAACCATTAATTACAGCATAGAAATTCACAACCATAAATGCAAGAAAATGACAAGCACTTCGCAAGTCAATAATCATCGTTGTGCTCTACGCACATAATTAAATAAGCACTTCGCAAGTCTAATATCATCGGTGTGCACATCACACGTAAAGAAATAAACACTTTGTAAGTCGACTATAAGACAAGCGCATCGCAGGTCAACACTACATAAGAACACATCGCTCATCGTAATTAATAGCTAGCCTAATAGACAAGTCCATTGCATGTCAACTCAAGATACGAGCACATCGCAAGTCATAACTCATTCATAAATGAGTGACACAAAATGAGCCTGAAAACCAATAAAATTTGGATAAACGGATCACCCAAGGATGAGTCTAATACTCGACAAAATAAGCGTTACGTACTTTCTATAAGTAATCATTTAAGTAACGACCGCATGTCCCATAACCACTTCGGTTTACTAAAAAATGTTTACTATAAGTTAGTAAACTTGTAACGACCCGTAATTTTCGATAATTAAAAATATTAAATTAATTAAGGTTTTGCAATTTAATATTGTGAGAAATTAAAAAAATTATGATCTATTAATGAGAAAATAACTAGAATATGATTTAATAATGTTGTTTGGATGTTATTGAAACTATTTTTAGTATAATTTCAATCAATTGAAATAATTGTAAAGTTAATTTGGTTGTAATTGTAAATAAGAAATTATATTGGTAATCATTGGAATTAATGAAGTTTAAATATTATAATTAATATGGTAAAGGATGATAACTATAAAATATGAATGTAATAAAATGTAAACCAATGTTAATTATATTCATAAGGTAATAATTGATTAAATAATAAGAGTGAAATCAAAATAAATGAATTTATTGGAATTTTAAATTATAATTAATGAATTTATTTCAGTTATAATTGAACGCTGCAATTAGTGCAATATTTAAATATTGGATTAACATGAAAATTTATTTTAAAAGATTATAATTTCTGTGTAATCTAGAATGAAGAAATTGTTAACTATTAAATTTGAATTTAAAGGTGATTAAATTAATTTAATAATAATTTATTTAATTAACATGAAAATTGCCATTTTGGCCATTGTCTCGGATTTCGACAAAACTAGTTTCATTAGATCCGTAACGGTGAATTATTGTAGGATTTCAAGTTTCGTAGCAATCAGACTTATCGTTTGATCGTGCGAGCTCGAAACGCGTAGAAATAAATTAAAAGAATTTAAATGAATATAATCAATTTTGAAAGCTAACTTCTGTATACAATGGAATTTGGGTTTGAAACTACTTCCATTAAGTTTAAAAATATCGGAAACATATATTTCGATATATTGGATGACCCATTTTCATTTTGAAAACGAAACGGGCTTTTCGGGTCGTCGTTATCGTTCCGACCCAGTTCGATATGTCCATTCGTTCTTATCTACATTTGCCTATATATAGGCTGTTATAAACCCTAGCAGCCTTTTTATTTTATATTGTCTGTACATACATTTCCTTCTCATCTCCTCTTTCCAAAGGTAGACAAATCAAAACCTAATTCCCAATTTTAATTTCAAATCAAAATCAATTCCAAAATTTCAAACTCTCAAAACTATGTCATATTTTATATCATTAGAAAGCTCTCGAAGAGCGCAATTTGCAGCTTCAATTCATTTTTCAATCCGATACGTTGTTTGGTCGGAAATTGGCATTTAATTCTGTAGCGTCCATTTTAGGGTTTAACAAATCTCGGAATTGGACCTTGTCGTTGATAGGGTGGGTAGGCGCTGACGAGGGGAGTCCATCTATGACGTTAGTTTGGGTCGGTAGTGGTTGGGTCAAAAATTCAATTATGGTTTTGTTATACGGTGGCGGCGGAGGCAAGGGATGGCCGGAGGATGGGACGCGCGCTGCTTGGGATGGGCGCCATGGCCGTGGCATTCGTGCGATGTGATTTGGCTGAGGGGCGACGCGTAGATCATCGGCGGTAGAGGCTTTAACGAGGTGGCAGTTTGCATACGTGTTGATCGCGATTGTCTGGGTATGGTTAGGGTATGATTCACGCACGATTTTCTCCATTGCGATCGTATCGAAATTCCGGACATTATGGAACTGGTTTGGTTGCATTATGAGACTGTTAAATTTTTGGGTTGTTTTTGGATTTTAAATCGTTGACAAACCAAAGGTGAGTGATTTAACCCACTCACAACTACTAAATCATCCTATGTTAGTTAAATTATATTTATGATGTGATTAGGAATTTATTGATTGATGTTTGGTGTTTTAAATTGTCATTTAAATATAATTTGAATTTATATTGAATTTAATTGCCATTTGAATTAATATTGAATTTAATTGCCAGTTAAATACCTGATAATGATAACTAGTTTATTTGTTGCGATTTATTGGTTGAATTGAATGACGATTGTGATGGATGTTTAATGGTTGATATTGGATGACTGGATGTTATGTTTATATATTGTTATCACATTGCAAGTTCCCTTAGTTATTGTTAGGAAAATCACTATGGGTTGAAATGATACATACCCGAATGGTCTTATAGATTAGGGAAAAATCATTTTGGGTTGAAATGATAAACCCGAGCGATTTTATGGATTTGGAAATTTTATTCGGGATTGCGGGTTGAAATGATATATACCCGTAAATTTAAATTATTATGGGTTGAAATGATAAATATCCGTATCACTTGACCATAGGGTAGAAAATTATATACGGACACCGGATTGGTTAAATTAAATGATTTTAAATCCTTAATTTTTGAATCTAGTTAAATGATATTATGAAATGAAATTAGATTTATATAAACTGAATTATTTTCAAAATCCAAGCTTTAAAATGTTGAAATTGAAATTGGTTTAAATGAATTATTTAAAGAATTTTAAAATTGAAATTTTAAAGTTGAATTTTGAAATATAAATGAAATTTATCAAAATTGAGTTATTGTAATTGTTTGAATATTTAAACTTTGGAATCTATTGAATTTAAAGTGGTTTAAATTTGTAGTTCAAACATGGATTTGAAATCGATATAATTGAAATGGTTTTTATGAGAATTTGAATTTAAAGATTAAAAATGAGTTTTGTTGATTTGAAATCTGAATATGTCCAGATTTGTTGAAATGGAAGAAACAGTCCGATTTGATATTGTTTTCAAATTAATTATTTTAATATAAACTATTTAAAAATATATTATTTAAAATTTAGATTATTTAGATTATCAAACTATTTACTATATAAACCATTTCCAATAATCAAACCATTTTATAATAAACTATTTTAACTGTTTTAAAATCCTTAAACTATTTAAACTATTAAAATATTTTAAACTATTAAACTATTTTAAATTATTAAACTATTTTTAACTATTAAAACTATTTTAAACTATTTTAAACTATTCTAATATATGAACTCTTTTAATCTATAACCTATTTTAATATATAACATTTCTAATATATTATCTCTTTTAATCTATAACCTATTTTAATATATAAACTACTTCTAATATATAAACTATTTTAATATATAACCTATTTTTAAAATATAAACTATTTTTAATGTATAACTATTGCAATATATAAACTACTTTCAATATTCAAACTGTTTAAAGTTGGAACTGTTATGATTTAGAGTTAATCAATTTAAATGCGAATATTTGATATGAGGGTTTAACCTATTTTTTGGTTATGATTTTGAATTGAATACGATTTAAAGTGATATGATTTTGAAGTGAATATGATTTCGAAAGTGAATATGATTTCGAAAGTGAATATGATTTCGAAAGTGATATGATTTTGAAGTAAATATGATCACGAAAGTGATATGATTTTGAAGTGAATATGATATCTTGATATCAATTATGAATCCATTTTGGAAATGTAAAAGAACCAACCGGTGTGAAATAAGCGTTTGGTTGTTAAAGAGACCGGGATCGGATATTGTCATACTCTATGCCAATACTGAAAACCACTTTAACAACTTTACACATGGTAGAGAATCCAAAATGAAGTAGGATGGTTTGGCGAAAGTTACTGGAATGAAGTAAGAGAACGATGATGGATAGCCTTGACTTTCGGGTCATAATTAAAATGACTAAAACAGGAGCTATACCGGGCCAAGTAGGCTCGCTCCCCCTATCGGGCACATTTCTTCGATACCATATTTATTACATTGTGATTGATTTGGTGGCCACCCCTCGATTTTGATTATGGGAGTGTGTTCCAAGGTGGGCGATAGTAGCTGCTTTGCGTTACCACCAGTCCGGGAGTACAAAACGGTAGTATCCTAGCCTGGGCATTGCCTCGCGTGCCTTGTCATATTTATCCTGATCGCGCCCACTGCAACTTTGGTTTGTATCGTACCTATGGAGTGCTCCCTGAGTATCCCACCGGTTTGGTGGGGCTTACAGTATCTGTATAGACTACGGTATTTATATAAAAATGTGTTAAGGGGAATATACGTAATGCCTTAACGCTATTTTAATACTTTACTTTACTGTAGACATATTATAATAGCGTATTGTACTATGTATGTAGATAGTTTAACGGATACTTAGGAGATGGAATCCCGAACATCTCTTAAGTTATTGCACGCACGTTAGACACTGGATAGGAGATGCAAAATCCCGTAAAAATCTCTGAAGTCGTTACACTCATATTTATTTACTGTTGATTTATTACATAAGATCTTTTAGTTCTGACTCGGGTGTTTTGTCTTTTCATTATGCTCGGGTCAGTCTGAGCTTTTTAGTATATTAAAGACTATTTTTCTGGAGGACGAAGACGAAGATTTAGTATATTAATACTATTTATTATATTTATTCCACTGCATCACGTTGTTCCACTGCATTATTTATTTATTCCTACTGTATGTATAACTCTAATTTGTGTTGTAAAAGTGTAACTAAATGTTATTTGTAAAACAGCTTCATGAACTGTTTATTTTATTATTATATTTTGTCATTTCGCTGTAAGATTCTATGTTTTGTTTTTCCTTTCTTTTCTCTTATTTTCTTATTTACCCCAATAACAATCCTCCCTTTTGAATGGTTTGAGTTGACATATGTGGTTTACTGTCGATTTAAACCATCCAAAAAGGTGGGTCGTTACAAGTGGTATCAGAGCTTTGGTTTAGCGATAACCTTAGCTTTGTGGGGTTTGACTCATTAGAGATATGGTAGCAATATCCTAGAATGAGTCGTTGAGTGTGTGTGTGTGTTTGTGTGTGTGTGAGTGTATGTATATATATATATATGAGAGTGTATTTGTTGGTGTAATAAAAATATTTTTATATTGTGTAAATTTATTCTGTTTTGTATTTATATATTCTGGTCGGTACATAGGACGCTATGGCATCGATAGGGATTTCTAAACACTTAATATGGCAGATCGATACAATATTGTTTGAAATATAGGTAAACGAAATAATTTTACCTAGTATTATATTTTGTATATAAATGAATAAATTTTATAAATGGATATCGTTGTATGTGATATGTTTGTTTGTTAGGAAGTGAAATTTTATAAATATTGAGTGCAAAATAGAATTTACAAATAAAGTAAATATGAATTGGAAATTTGAGAACTTAAGTTCTGGGATGTTTGAAATTAGTTTTCAAAGATTTTGGAATATAATATTAGTATTATTTGGAAGTATTTTCGAATAGAAATATTTTCAATGTTTGAAAGAAATGTTTTAAAAGAATTTTAAAGGAAATAAGTTCTGTACTCCCCTCTTCTGTCATTGGAAAATAATTTCGGTGATGAGTGCACGCATCATCGATGTTCATTTTCGAGTCTCAAAGTGGGGGAGACCACTTAGTGACTTTGCTACACATTATTTTGATAAAACAGAATTTCGATTTAAACTCCTAAAGTATAGTTTGAAAAAAAAGATATAAGTATATATTATTTCAAAAATTGATTTGAAATGAACCCGGTGTTTGAGTTCTCAAGTTCTCTATTAATTAAGGTTTTTCAATCGTTGAACTGAAGAAAAACTTGGTTATTATAAACTTCTAAATTGTGAAATAAGAAAATAAATTTAAGTGTTTAAGAGAAAATATGAATTTAAGTTGTAACTCTTAGAATTGGAAGATAATAAATTTGAAACAAACTGGAAACTGTTAAATATGTACAATACTCAATTGAATTAGATAAATTTATATAATACTCAATTGCATTCTTAAGCATAAATAAACTTTCCAAAATGTTTAAGAAGTTAAAAATGCTAATATGAATATGTAATAGAATATTATACAAGTAAATCAAACTTAAGTAATAAGAATGTTTAAAAAAATGAAATTGTGTTCAAAGAAATGGTTAATGAATAAATTGAATAGCAAAAGAAATTCTATTGAAGCAAAATGAATATAAACTTAAGTGAACAAATTATACATTAGGTTACATTATCCTAAATTGTGTAAAGAAAATGTAAATTTGTGAAGAATGTTTGAAATTAAATTGCAACTTTTTGAGATAATTATAACTTGAATAAAGTGGTACCAATGAAAATGAATGTGAATTAGATTGCAAAGAAACTTATATAATATTTTTAGAATTGATTTATTGATGACTTCAGATACCGAATGTGAAATAATTTATGTAAGTAAATGAACGTAAACTAACAAAAGATGACATTGTATGAATGAATGAAAATGAATAAAAGGTCAATAATGTGAAAAGGAACCAATAGAATAAAATTAAATAACATTTAAATTCTGTATTGTTTGGATAATGGGAAGTTTGGGGAAGTGATACTCAAATTGTTAAGGATGTATGAATAATTTATTAAGAAATTATCTAAGGCTGTTGAGCGTAAGGTACACTTGATAGCTTATTCATCACCCTTGTACGATGAAAAGTGTCTGAATCTGAACAAAACCTTAGTTTTGGTTGCTATGGATGTATGGTTGATTTCTTTTCTGCATATGATGGTCGTGCTATTTTGTTTGCATCTGTTTTGGGTTGATTTGCTTTTGTTACTAATTGAAATAGCTAAATATTTCTCTTGTACATAATTCTCACTCTTTTGGATTATATAACTGAAATACAGGTTTATGGAAGCAATAGCTACTGTTTTTGGTTTCATAAATAAATTCTGTTTGCCCGACAAATAAGTACGTTTTCGGATTACAGTTTTGCAATGATATTTTATTCTTTTTCCCATGGTTTGGGATGTTTTATTTTGAAATATGATATATATTGTTATTATTGATATTATTATTTTTTCGGACCTATCCGTATAAAGGAGACTCTGCCGAAATTTTTCGTAAATTTAGGACTTAGAAAATTTTTGTGAAAGTGAAAATATTTTCAAACTTGTATTAAACTTGAATATGAAAATTTAATTGTTTATAAATTGATATATTTTATTTAAAGGACTTAATTATGTAAGTTTAAAGTGTTTATAAATTGAATAATTTGAATAAAAACATATTAGTTCTTAATTCCTTCTCGTTCCTTTTCGAGGACGAAAAGTTTTGAGTGGGGGAGAGTGTAACGACTCGTAATTTTCGATAATTAAAAATATTAAATTAATTAAGATTTTGAAATCTAATATTGTGAGAAATTAAAAAAATTATGATCTATTAATGAGAAAATAACTAGAATATGATTTAAAAATGTTGTTTGGATGTTATTGAAACTATTTTTAATATAATTTCATTCAATTGAAATAATTGTAAAGTTAATTGGTTGTAATTGTAAATAAGGAATTATATTGGTACTCAATGGAGTTAATGAAATTTAAATAATATAATTAATATGGTAAAGGATGATAACTGTAAATATGAATGTAATAAAATGTAAACCAATGTTAATTATATTCATAAGGTAATAATTGATTAAATAATAAAAGTGAAATCAAAATAAATGAATTTATTGGAATGTTAAATTATAATTAATGAATTTATTTCAGTTATAATTGAACGCTGCAATTAGTGCAATATTTAAATATTAGATGAACATGGAAATTTATTTTAAAAGATTATAATTTCTGTGTAATCTAGAATGATGAAATTGTTAATTATTAAATTTGAATTTAAAGGTGATTAAATTAATTAATTTAATTAACGTGAAACTAGCCATTTTGGCCACTATCTCGGATTTCGATGAAACTAGTTTCATCGGATCCATAACAGTGAATTATTGTAGGATTCCAAGTGTCGTAGCGATCGGACTTATCGTTTGATCGTGCGAGCTCGAAACGCGTAGAAATAAATTAAAAGAATTTAAATGAATATAATCGATTTTGAAAGCTAACTTATGTATACAATAGAATTTGGGTTTGAAACTAGTTCCATTGTGTTTAAAAATATCGGAAACATATATTTTGATATATTGGATGACCCATTTTCGTTTCGAAAATGAAACGGGCTTTTCGGGTCGTCGTTATCGTTTCGACCCAGTTCGATCTGTCCATTCGTTCTTATCTACCTTTGCCTATATATAGGCTGTTATAAACCCTAGCAGCCTTTTTATTTTATATTGTCTGTACGTACATTTCATTCTCATCTCCTCTTTCCAATGGCAGACAAACCAAAACTTAATTCCCAATTTCAATTTCAAATCAAAATCAATTCCAAAATTTCAAACTCTCGAAACTATGTCATATTTTATATCATTAGAAAGCTCTCGAAGAGTGCAACTTGCAGCTTTAATTCATTTTTCGATCCGACATGTTGTTTGGCCGGAAATTGGCATTTAATTCTGGAGCGTCCATTTTAGGGATTAACAAATCTCAAAATTGGACCTTGTCGTTGATAGGGTGGGTAGGCACTGGCAAGGGGAGTCCATCCATGACGTTAGTTTGGGTCGGTAGTGGTTGGATCGTCGTCAAAAATTCAATTAGGGTTTTGTTATACGGCGGCAGCGGAATCAAGGGATGGCCGGAGGTTGGGACGCGCGTTGCATGGGATGGGTGCCTTGGCCGTGGCTTTCGTGCGATGTGATTTGGCTGAGGGGCGACGTGTAGATCATCGACGGCAGAGGCTTAAACGAGGCGGCAGTTCGTGTACGTGTTGATCGCGATTGTCTGGGTAGGGTTAGGGTATGATTCACGTGCGGTTTTCTCCTTTACAATCGTATCGAAATTCCAAACATTATGGAACTAGTTTGGTTGCATTATGAGACTGTTAAATTTTTGGGCTATTTTTGGATTTTAAATCGTCGACAAACCAAAGGTGAGTGATTTAACCCACTCACAACTATTAAATCATCCTATGTTAGTTAAATTATATTTATGATGTGATTAGGAATTTATTGATTGATGTTTGGTATTTTAAATTGTCATTTAATTGCCATTTGAATTAATATTGAATTTAATTGCCAGTTAAATACCTGATAATGATAACCGGTTTATTTGTTGTGATTTATTGGTTGAATTCAATGACGATTGTGATGGATGTTTAATGGTTGATATTGGATGACTGGATATTACGTTTATATATTGTTATCACATTGCAAGTTCCCTTAGTTATTGTTAGGAAAATCATTATGGGTTGAAATGATACATACCCGAATGGTCTTATAGATTAGGGAAAAATCGTTTTGGGTTGAAATGATAAACCCGAGCGATTTTATGGATTTGGAAATTTTATTCGGGATTGCGGGTTGAAATGATATATACCCATAAATTTAAATTATTGTGGGTTGAAATGATAAATATCCGTATCACTTGACTATAGGGTAGAAAATTATATACGGACACCGGAATGGTTAAATTAAATGATTTTAAATCCTTAATTTTTGAATCCAGTTAAATGATATTATGAAATGAAATTAGATTTATTTAAACAGAATTATTTTCAAAATCCAAGCTTTAAAATGTTGAAATTGAAATTGGTTTAAATGAATTATTTAAAGAATTTTGAATTGAAATTTTAAAGTCGAATTTTGAAATATAAATGAAATTTATCAAGATTGAGTTATTATAACCGTTTGAATATTTATTTTTGGAATCTATTGAATTTAAAGTGGTTTAAATTTGTAGTTCAAACATGGATTTGCAATCGATATAAATTGAAATGATTTTTATGAGAATTTGAATTGAAAGGTTAAAATTGAGTTTTGTTGATTTGAAATCTGGATATGGTCCAAATTTGTTGAAATGGAAGAAATAGTTCGATTTGATATTATTTTCAAATTAATTATTTTAATATAAACTGTTTAAAAATTATTTAAAATTTAGATTATTTAGATTATCAAACTATTTACTATATAAACCATTTCCAATAATCAAACCAATTTATATTAAACTACTTTAACTGTTTTAAAATCCTTAAACTATTTAACTATTAAACTATTTTTAACTATTAAACTATTTTTAACTATTAAAACTATTTTAAACTATTATAAACTATTTCTAATATATTAACTCTTTTAATCTATAGCCTATTTTAATATATAAACTATTTCTAATATGTTAACTCTTTTAATCTATAACCTATTTTAATATATAAACTATTTCAAATATATAAACTATTTTAATCTATAACCTATTTTCAAAATATAAACTATTTTTAATGTGTAACTATTCCAATATATAAACTACTTTCAATATTCAAAATGTTTAAGTTGGAACTGTTATGATTTAGATTTAATCGATTTAAATGTGAATATTTGATATGTGGGTTTAACTTATTTTGTGGTTATGATTTTGAAATGAATACGATTTAAAGTGATATGATTTAGAAGTGAATATGATTTCGAAAGTGAATACGATTTCGAAAGTGATATGATTTTGAAGTAAATATGATTTCGAAAGTGATATGGTTTTGAAGTGAATATGATATTTTGATATCAATTATGAATCCGTTTTTGAAATGTAAAAGAACAAATCGGTGTGAAATAAGCGTTTGGTTGTTAAAGAGACCGGGATCGGATATTGTCATACTCTCTGCCAATACCAAAAACCACTTTAAGAACTGTGCACGTGTTGGAGAATCCAGAATGAAGTAGGATGGTTTGGCGAACGCTACTGGAATGAAGTAAGAGAACGATGATGGATAGCCTTGACTTTCGGGTCATAATTAATATGACTAAAACAGGAGCTATACCGGGCTAAGTGGGGTCGCTCCCCTTATCAGGCACATTTCTTCGATACCATATTTATTACATTGTGATTGATTTGGTAGCCACCCCTCGATTTTGATTATGGGAGTGTGTTCCTAGGTGGGTGGTAGTAGCTGTTATGCATTACCACCAGTCCGAGAGTGCAAAACGGTAGTATCCTACCCTGGACATTGCCTCGCGTGCCTGTTATGGGAGTGTGTTCCTAGGTGGGTGGTAGTAGCTGTTATGCGTTACCACCAGTCCGAGAGTGCAAAACGGTAGTATCCTACCCTGGACATTGCCTCGCGTGCCTTGTCATATTTATCCTGATCGCGCCCACTACGACTTTGGTTTGTATCGTACATATGGAGTGCTCCCTGAGTATCCCACCAGTTTGGTGGGGCTTACAGTATCTGTATCGACTATGGTATTTATATAAAAATGTGTTAAGGGGATATGGGTAACGCCTTAATACTATTTTAATACTTTACTTTACTGTAGACATATTATAATAGCATATTGTACTATGTATGTAGATAGTTTAATGGATCCTTAGGAGATGGAATCCCGAACATCTCTTAAGTTATTGCACGCACGTTAGACACTGGATAGGAGATGCAAAATCCCATAAACATCTCTGAAGTCGTTACACTCATATTTATTTACTGTTGATTTAACTTACATAAGATCTTTTAGTTCTGACACGTGTGTTTTGTCTTTTAATTACGCTCGGGTCAATCTGAGCTTTTTAGTGTATTAAGACTATTTTTCTAGAGGACGAAGATGAAGATTTAGTATATTATTACCATTTATTATATTTATTCCACTGCATCATGTTTTTCCACTGCATTATTTATTTATTCCTACTGTATGTATAACTCTGATCTGTATTGTAAAAGTGTAATCAAGTGTTATTTGTAAAACAGCTTCCTGAACTGTTTATTTGATTATTATATTTTGTCATTCCGCTGTGAAATTCTGTGTTTTGTTTTTCCTTTCTTTTCTCTTATTTTCTTATTTACCCCAATAACAATCCTCCCTTTTGAATGGTTTGAGTTGACATGTGTGGTTTATTATCAATTTAAACCATCCAAAAAGGTGGATCGTTACAAAACTCCACTCGATAAGTTGGATATACTATCAATTAGTAACTAGATAAGTACCATGCAAATGTCCCATAATCACTTAGCGTTACTTAATTATTTACTAAGTGATTATAAAATCCCACTCATGCAAAATAAATGTTCGTTCAAACAAGTCCAAGAATTAACTGGTAAAACAAACTCCGGCGTTTCATACCACTCGTTTTATTAAACCATTTATATCGATTTCTCATCTGATCGATGTCGTGCAATTTTATAAAGATAATTTAATTTGACATCCTTCTTGAAACTATCATTTTATAAACTAGAATATATACACATATATATTAGAAATCCTTTATAAATTTATACATCGGTATTTATAAATACACTTTTAAACCAATTGTTCTAAACCAATTTAAAATCATTGATATTATAATTAAATATCTTTTATTGTATTTAAATAGATTTCAAATATTCTTTATCCAAAATATATATTCATACTTGAAATGATTTGGAAAACGGTTTGGTTTAGAAATCGTTCTATTGAAAACACTAGTTGGAATTATATCATCAAAATGAATTAACCAATTCGACCATTTAAATCTTATGTATATGCATCCAAATCATCACATACTAACAATAAATCATGCCTATAACATCAAGAAGCAACTGGGCGAAAAGAAGGAGCAAACTCGACTGTCGGGAGGTCGACGACACTACCTAGAACACATTCCAGGCTGTGAATGATACATCCATCAAAGCGGACCGGCCCGGTGGACCGGCAATACTGCATGGAATGTGTTCCAAGTAGTGTCTGGGGATTCCGGGTGGTCTGTTTCCGACGATTTTCGAACTTCGACTTTTATTGTCTCCTAGGGTGATTAATTTTGAGGCATGCAAGCACACAAACATCATGGAATTGAATACTGTATGACATTACAAGTTTAGGGCAGCAGCAAGAAAAACTAGTAGAGTATAAACAACAATTATCAATCAAACTAAGATCATCTAGTTCTATACAATCATTCATCCAGAGATTATAATCAATGATAGTTGTGAGTTATTCGACTCACCTTTCTTCTTGAATTTGGCAATGAATATACAGCAGTCCTATAGTTTCAACCAAAATTCAACAATCATGGAATTTAAATAAGGAGCTTCTATTTATTTAAAGAGAAGCTTATTAATTTTAAATCATCTTTTATAAACAAAATAAAAGATATAAAACAAATTCCTTATTTTCTTTCAACATGGATTTATTTATAAAATCCAAAAATATTCACTTCATAGATTAATTCATCAATACAATCAAACTTTAGAATTCGCATTCTAAAGAAAACATTTATCATCCATCAAAATCAAACTTCTTATTTAAATTTTCAATTTAAATCTCTATTTTATTGTTAATTAATCAACCAAAATTCAGAGTTGTTACACCATTTCTACAATATAATACAAAGACTAAGTGAAGGCAATCAACCTAAAACCGAAGAGAAGCATAAGGACAAGCTATTCTTAATTACACATAATTCTAAGAATATAAGTTTTGGCCCGAGGTCTACCCTCAGCTTCAATCTCAAAAGAACTAGCATGATTAGGGGTAAGAGAACCATCCTCTTCCTTTGAACTTTCCATTGTCACTATTTTCAAAGAGGCTTTAGAAACCCTTGACTATGAGTACCCCCTAAACAAAGCAGTATGGAGCATTAAACCATAGGCTTTCAAGTTATCAACCGTCAACACTCGATGACGCTGTCATTGATTTTATGAAGGCCCAAAACATTATGAAAATAAGGTATGAATTATATGCATGTTGTGTCCTCTCAGGTTCCCTAAGTAACAAATAAACCCCAAAGTTAGGACTATAATTATAACCAACAAATAAAAATATTCAATATAAATCCAACTTACTAACCTTTGGGAAAGAAGTGATGATCCTAGGATAATTAGCTTTGACGAAAAACCATTTCTTCATATGAAGCAAGGGCCGTCTCTTTTGGGTTTACAAATAATAAAAGGGGCCTGAAGAAGCTGATCTAGAATCTTTTAAATCAAATAGAAAGTTAATCTCAATCGACGAGATATTCGTATAACACCTCCGAAAGTACATTACTTTTAATGTTGAAAGGGTAGTGTACGATACCGATGGATTTTGATATAGGTTAAGGTTATATGAACGAAGAAATTAAATAAAGAAGAGGGCCAATGGTTGAGATATTCCATTCAATAAATATTCGGCCCACGAAAAGCACCCCTCCAGTGGAGCTCCCAGGTGTCTTCCACTCTCGGAGAAAAGGCCTCAACACATTAACACCAAAGTCATGCGTAATCCTATCAAGAACTTCTTGTGAATCTACATGAGACCTCATCTTTCAATCTAAGAGGACCAAATGCATCAATTGTTTAGCTTAAACTAAACAAGGAAAATCAAACCATAGCCTCATGATGAATTATAAAAATAAATAACTATAATTTGAAATTCTAACCGCAAACTAAGCACCCTATTCACATAGGGTCAAATCTATGTCAAGAGTTCAAATAAATCTGACTTTTGATGATTACCAATTTCTACATCAACTTATAAATCATAAAAATTCAACTATGGGTTCAAAGAATATCACCCAAATTCAAGATCCAAAATTACAAGCCTAAAAACCATTATACAGCAAGGATACCCAAATAATATGAAGAATAGTAACAAAAACAAAATTATAGATTAATAGAATCATAAGATAAGTAACGGGATCAAATTACGAGGAGAAAAGATCAGAAAACTAACTAATTTTATTAGAGAAATGGTTTTTTTCTCTAAATGATTTTTTTTGTAGTTTTCTGTAAGCTTTGATGCAACATCAAGAAAATTCAAGTAAGGTAAATGAAAGAAGAAGAAGAAGAAAGAGTTTTGCATACGTTGCTATTTAACCCAATAAAATAAGTGTTCAGAAAATCTTGACCATGCGATCAAGGCAACCGTTATAAAATAATGTTTCCAAAAGCTTCCAAGTCAGAAAACAAATCACCTTTACATAGTAACAGAGACATCCCTTTTTCAGAAGGTCCAATCAATTAACTTCACATAGCAATTGTATTTGATGCGCAATAGTAAGGTCCCCTCATAGCTAAGCTCAAAAGACAACATAAACCAATGTTTTACATTACACAGAGATTCATCTAGCCTCTAGCACTTAATATACTATGACATCGACATTAACACATTTCTCCTTCGAAACTTAGTATGCCCCACTAATGGCATAATACCTATAAACTAAGCCTTACATCATTCAACTACTAAACCGTATAACACATAATCAACTAAGCCTTACGATGCTCAACTGCCAAGCCTTACGACACATAATCGACTAAGCATTACGACACTCAATCAACTACTTCTTACGACACTTTATCAACTAATCCTTACGACACTCAATCAACTATGCCTATGACACGTTATCAACTAAGCCTTATGGTGTTCATTCAATTACTAAGCCTTACGACACTCAATCAACTACGCCTTATGACACGTTATCAACTAAGCCTTATGTCAATCAATCAACTATGTCTTACGTCACGTTATCAACTAAGCATTATGGCATTCACAACTATGCCTTGTGACACGTTATCAACTAAGCCTTACAACATCCATTTAACTACTAAACCTTATAGCACTCAACGAACTACGCCTTATCGCACATTATCAACTAATCTTTATGACACTCAATCAACTACGCTTTATGACACGTTATCAACTAAGCCTTACAACATTCATTCAACTACTTTAGCCTCAACGGCACCTTATTATACATAGCCTTCGACATATAACTACGTTTGGCTTAATATAACTAATTTTGCCATAACGGCACCTTACTATACATAGTTTTCGACATAAACTACTTTGACATTAACGACACCTTACTATACATAGCCTTCGGCATATAACCACTTTTGCCTTAACAAAACATAGCCCACGACACATAGGAAACTATGACCTAACCCACCCAATAAAATCCAAAGTCCACTTCAGAACTAAGGAAAGAGGCATTGATTAATATAATGATTATATGATTGATATAGACTAAGGAAAGAGTGAAATAACTAAGTATAAAAATATGATCTGACTCTCCTTGTAAAATCGTCCACTTCGTGTCCACTAAATGAAGTAAATTTTGGAAGCTTGTGTTATACCGTACTTTTTACTTAGTTATACCTAACCTTTAAACAATACAAGCTCTACCCTATATCGAATTCCCTATAAGCATTAATTATCAATCAGTGCACCCATCCGAGAGATAAGCTCATATGCCAAAGCATATACCGTGTCCAAAAACCATAGTCATCCAGCTGACCTAAAAACAAAGGATTAAGCCCTTAATACAAGCACCAACCAAACGATCAGATTAATATAGTTCCTTTAATCAAAGGCACAAACCCTAAATGCTAACTTCCTACCAAAATTCAAAAGCATTTCAAAAGGCATCTGAAACCAACAGCTAAGATAGCCTCAGCATGTATCAATGGTTCAAATATACTAAAGCTCATATAAAGCACATATGCCAATATGTACAAAGCTATATATGGAAGGCCATGTCATAAATCCACGTCAATTTGCAAATAACTAGATGGCAACACATGTTCAAATCTCAGCATTATAAGCGGGCCAAGTCACCAATCCAAGAGGAGATGACCTCCCTTAATCATAATGCAGCAAGATGCATATAAATATGCACCAGTCAGGATGCATCGAGTATTTATGGCACCCACATAATTCAAATATTAAGAAAATTCTGATTTCCTACATTAGAGCTTCTTATAAAACTCATTACTAGTGGATTTAACCACTCTAGTATTGTAACATACTCCCAAATTTAATACAGAACTCTAAAGAAGTAAAGGAAAATGATTGTAGGGATTTTAACCCGAACCACAATAACTCTCGATGTCTTTACCTTCAATACCTTTACATTCGGCTTAGTCTTTACTATATTAAAACTTAATCTAACCTTAGGTACATACCTAAATCCTTCTGTAACCAGCTTACCGAAACACTAAAAAGGCAGTATAATTGACAATTTTCCTACGGTCTTAAGGTTGTTGGTGTGTGATAAAAAATCCTACCAACAGCGTTCATTCCTTCAGTCTAAGTTGCACAACCGACTATTGATGAGTTTCACCCCATGTCGTCTACCAATGGTCTGTTTACAAGAACTTTGTTCAAGGAACCTTTGGCTGATTCGAGGGAATGGTTGTTGGTTGTGTATGGCCAAGAAATTCTGGTGGTATAAACTCGCTTGAGGTTGCTACTGATAGACTAGTTGTTTTTGGTGTTGGATTGGGTATAGTTGGTGGTATGCATACTATGCTTGAAGTAAATAGCGTAGAAGGAGGCTGTGAAAAGGAGTTAAACTCTTCATGCCAGCAAGATGTTCGAATAATTTCTATAGCCCCATGTAATATAGCTGCAAACCTGAACCACAATAGAGAATCATTGCAACCCAATGTCAATATCTCCACCTTTCCCTTTTCCTATAACAAGCCACAAAAATGGTCTTCCATTTTCGTTAAGCTTCTTCGAAATAGCAGTGAATATTGTCCACATAAGTTTTACCTTGAAAGAAAATGGAGTGATGATCCTACTGCAAGAAGTCCTGGATGTCGAATTTGGATTTTGGAAAGGTAATTTAGTTTGTTTAGTTTTGGACTCCAACCCCCTTTAAGATGTCATGTGTGATCGTTGTAGGCATGTGTGGAATATTAAGGGTGGACTTAAACTTCACTTGGACAACTCCATGTTCTTTTTTCATTTCTCTTCTCTGAAAGGAAGATTGTGTATCCTAGAATCTGAGGCTATATCTATTAAAAGGAAACCCTTTATCATTACTTCATGGATTCCATCTACCGAATTAGCTTAGCTAAGGAGCAGATTCCCTCTATTCTAGCTTGGGCCCATTTCAAAAATATTGTGCTCATCCTTCAACCAATGAAAGGATTGAATTGGATTGCAAATTTGTTTGATGATTTGAGATGTTTTGATGGAAACACCGTTGCTAAGCATGGACTTTTTAATGCTAGGGTTTTAATCGATATCATTCAAGATTGGCCTCTTCCCTCCAGATTGTGAGTTAGAATGGCTCTAGACCAAGTGGAAATTGTGAATCTGATTTATTGTTAGAAGCCTTATATATGCACTAATTGTCGTTCCTTCGGACATATTACTTCTTTTGGCAATCATGTCCCTCCCATATCTCTGCCAACATATGAGAATTCCATGCTACCTACTCTGACCAAAATTTACTTTCCTTACTAACCTTCTAGGAAATAGGTTCCAAAATCTATCCATGCCTCTTCTGATATGCATCCCTCTATCGATCCCCTGGAAAATCCGTCGATCCCTATCACCTCTTTAACAGTTCCTCCTACGCAAGTAGCTCCCAACCTGCCTCATCTTGTTGACACTTCAATGATGGATTTTTGGCCTCAGCCACCTATCTTATAGATCTTAGCTAATCTCTCTTAGGAACATATAGAATCGGAGATGCGATACAGCCCTATAAGGTGTTGTTACTTTAGATTCGTCCCGAATTGGATTGGCGAGGGATTATCGTGTAACTAGGGATGCCCTTATGTTGGCAATTGTATGAGAGAAAGCTTGGTGAGAAAAACAAGCTCTTATTTAAAGGCAGTTCTTGGGATAGAAGTTACATCAATTATAGCGAGTTTGCAGATTAAGTTCAAGGCTTTGCATGCCTATTGTCTAGGTTTATAGATGTTAATGAACCCAACCAGTCTGCCGTGAGTAGTAACACCTCCACTACGAGGATGAATAAAATTGTAATTTAGTAGCTAGATTTATTGAACCCTACTCCTGTACTTTAAATTTAATGATAAAATAATAACAAGTGGACGAGCCATTATAAATATCGACTAGCTTAGCTAAAATAACAATATATGAAAAATAGTAAATAAACCAAATGCTTACTTTATTTTAAATAAGATTTGCTATAAGAGTTAAGTTATATAATCAAATCACATAATTTCTCTTAAGGCGGATCCTTGACTCCAACAATCTTCCACTTGCACTTTTGGCCATTATGTTGACTCATAACCATCTCTCTATCAGTTTTCTTGGAAAAGAGAAAGGGCCTTAGTGACTACATCGGCAAAATTATTGTTTCATTCTATTTTTTATTTTATTTCTCTAACATAGACAAACTCTTTTATCGTGTGTTAATTACAAAGAGTTCATCTCAACCTCTTATTAAGCCATTGGTTCAAATTACAATCTGTATTGCTTCATTGGTACCATAGTACATTATTAGATTCTCAATGGTTTGAACCAATTCTTAGATTTCTTATAAATTTGCATATATTTACTACATTCATTGCAACACAATTTAAGGCGATATACTTAACCTTTGTAGTTAAATCTACTACAACCTCTCGTTTGGAACATTTCCAAGTTAAAACCAATTATTAAGGTACTTATGAATTTAACACTGACTTATTATATTCGATGTCACTTATGAAGTTTGAGTTGGAATACTCCTTCATAAGGAGTTCGTTGTTTCCATAAACAATCTTACAATATTTTATAAATACTCGAGAATACTTTTAACTACTATTGACTAGAGATTTAGCCAACCTCGAAATTAGACTAATGCGTAAAGGTTACTTGCTAACACTAAGGTTAAAGTTAGAAAATAAGAAGTTAAATAAGCAGCAGAAAGGTAAATAACATAAGATATAGTGGTTCAGCAAAACTGCCTACATCCACTGTGAAGTTCTTTTATTACATATTTCACTTACAACCATAACTAATTATAAGAGAATAAAAAGAAAACATGAAGCACATAAGACTAACAAAGCCATGTAATCTTAAGGACTTGCGAAATCAAGAACCTAAATTTTGTATAGTATCCAAAATCCTTATATGTTCCAACCAATTGAGTTTTAACAACCCCTTTGAAGTGGCTATAAATGGAGTTCTTATAGTAGCTGAAGTGGATGATGAAAGGTTAAGATTGAGCGGTAAAACTGGTAGGAAAAATGGCTAACCGTTGATATAACTGTAAAGGCAGATATAAGCTATAATAGGTGCCAAAAGATGTGTGGTGGATGAAAATATACTCATTGCCCCTTTACTCTAGGCATGGATCTCGCATTTAATGCGCAAACTTCGCATTAAATGCACATTTAATGCTAATGGTAAGCCACGTCTATTTAGTCGCTCAGCCAGAGTGCTTCGGATGGATAGCTTGATGTCCATTTGAGTGCTCACATGAAAAATCTTGGTGCGCTGATCAACTGGATATCAAAGATACAAAAGAAATTAGGAATCTTGTTACGGATCATGCTGGGAAGATGGCGCGTGGCCGGTTGCAAGGCGACCGAGGGGCTGTTTGGGACCAGTCGGGGGTGGCTTTACAGGCAAGGGATGGGACATGCCAGGGCTAATCTTGCTCAAGGTGCCACCTGTCTAGGTAGGCTTAGAGAAGTGCCAGCCAACAACTAGAGTGATGCTAAACGAACATGTCGACTTGGAGTTGTGTTGGAATCTGTGCAGTCAATGCGCTTATCATTTTTATAGCGACTAATGTCCAAAAATTTATAGCAAGTATAAAACAGGGATATAGTGGAAAATAGCGGAGGTGCAAAAAGCTTCATTAGATATAAAACCAAATATTTAAAGTTAATTTATTCTCACTCTTACATCATTTGTGTAGGAAAATAAATATTGTTTAATTTTTGTATAACAAAATCGAAGAATGTCGTGACTTATGCGAACTAGATTTGCTGACTATAATAGATTTCTAACTTATATTGAGCATTTATGCCTTAAAATTAGGTATTTACCCTAAAATTAGGTATTTACCCTAACTTTATTAATTTGGTTTAAAAAAAGCTAGTCAAATCAACCTTTGTATATTAATGTTGCTAAAGCGGAGGCTAAAAGCCTTGATTTAGCGGGTGTAGCGGAAAACAGCAAGACATAAAGTGGATCTACTACTTAATAGCGCTACACTGAAATAGCGTAGAGGTCGTAGAGTACTTTGCGCTATAGCTGGGATTTTATGGGGCTTTAGCAGGGCTTTAACTTCATAGGTTGGAAGCAAATTAACACAGGAAGGTTGGTCGTCGTTGACATATGCCACACTGGACCAAGAGAGAGGCGGGTTCTAGACCTTGCTTAAAGGTGATAAGTGTCTAGGGTTGAGGCAATCTTGTCTCATCTTAGTGCCTTACTGAACAGAAGGGATGATTTGCGACCATCATAGGCTTGGGCTGGCCTATGTAGGTCGGTTGTAAAGTAGTTGGGCTCTAGCCAGACTATCTTAAATCAGCCTGCTAATTACTTATGAGAAATTTGAGCAATATTTTGCCCCCGGGTCCATATTCACAAGTGGGCGTCGGCTTGTAAAATCACAAAAATCTTGCCAATTGATGGCCCAACAAAGCATTTAATGCGCTTTCCATATGGTGCTATGACAATTCTTTTTGCCAGATGCAGTAGAGACGTGCCACGTCTCCCACATGCTTGAGTAGAATTTGTTTAGCTAGGATTCTTCTTTCCTTTTGAAATCAATGCACATGAGTGATGGCGATGGTATATAAATACTCCTTCCCTTCTTCCCTGAGCTCATAAAATCCTTTCCCGTGAAAGCCGTTCACAGCTTATGAATCTTTGGCAATTCTCTATTGATAAAAAGAAGCTAACTTCATCATCTATTTCCTTTCTATACAACTTTCCATTTACGTCTTATTATCAAACTTTTTTGATATTTTGAGAAAGCTTCCTCAATGCCAAACCACCAACTGTTGATTGTAGTTCAAACCATCACCTGGAACCTTCTTCTTGAGGTGGACCATGGCCTGCCACTTGGCTTGGACTCATTCATTTTGGCCAAGCTTTTGATGGTGATCGACCATCATTGTTATGCTAATGGGCTGGCTAGGGCTAGCAGATTTCTTCTCTATCCCGCTTTTGCAGTTCTGAATCCAGGCTGGCTGGGATGCTTTTGTGCCTTACTGGAAAGAGTAGCAGCTATTGCCTCCGATTTCGATATCACAGCTAAAGTCCCGGTCGTCCTCTTGGAGATGTTGACTTGGATCTTTTCGAGATCTCTTGTGAGATTTGATAGAGAAGGCCTTAAAGATGGGAACACACCCCCTTTTCTTCAACAAGTTCTTAGTCGTTTAGAGGGCCAAAGAAGCTCATCTTCACATCTTAAGCTAGATCTTCTTAAGTATTCCATTGATTTGCTTCTTCATCTCTCTCCATTTTTCTTATTTTCAACTAATTTGCGATAATAATATCATTATAAGCTTAGCGGGGTAAGCATTGTGCCTCTGCACTCTTTGAACCGAATGAAGAAGATCTATTATTACAAACCTTGATCGAGAATTTCACTATTGTCTTTGCTCGTTTATTTGCGCATGAATTGGTTAGTAGAGTACTTTGAATAGCCGATGATTTCTGTATTCATTCTAAAAAGTGCCTATTTTTTAAGGATATATTTAAATATCAGAGTGAAAATAAGGCAGTTGGTGTACAATTGTTAATGTAGACTAGGTACCAGCCGGGCGTAGAGTGGCAGTTTACATCGGTATGAGCTAAAATGCAAGTTTTGCTTGCATGTCCTCTCGGGTGGTGGACAAGCCCAAGCTCGAACTTGATTGCATGGGCTGTGAGGTTCTCCTGCTGACATTTCACTAGTCATGAAGGGACCGCTGATTCTGAATCAAACTGAAGTGAATTGGCCAGCTTAGACACACTAGTGAAAGTGAGTTGTATGATGGTGAGGTGGACTATACGCAGCCCACTCGTAAAGACTTGTAGATGGAAAAGTTCACATACACACGCACACACATATTATTCCCTTCCTTTTTTTTGTTACAACTAAGAACTTATCTGTAATGATAGGTCAGAGCTGCGATTATGATGCCCTCGGCTCTCTAACGAGGCTTCCAACCATGAGAGAGTAGGAACTGCCACCAACGCTTCAGAATTGAGGGGTTTAGGAAGAACCAGGGCACTGGCTGGCCCATTGGATCTGTTGAGAAACCCCCCGCTGATTGTTGAATGTTCTTACTACAACACGAGAACACCCTTTTTTGCTTACCTAAGGGAAGTCCCATAATATCTCCTTGCCTTCTGCCGATTTCCCTTTATTTCTCCTACCTCATCTCGGACGAGGAACTTTATGGTAAGGTGGCTGTATGAGACAATGGCACCCAACTCAGCAAGCACCAGTCACCCTATTAATAGGTTATAAGCAAATAGGAAATCAACTACAATAAAGTTTACCCGGATCTTTTCAAGAAGGAGCTCTTGGTTGAAAGTTGTTACAAGCGAGGTCATGCCCACCGGAATGATGCCTACACCCTCAAAGCCATAAATGGATAGGGTGCATGGGGTGAGGCTAGAGGCAGGGAGCCTAAGAGCTTCAAAGAAGTTTTTGGACATAATGTTGACCAAACTTCCCCCATACACGAAGGCTTGATGCACAATGGAGATGGCTAAGGCAAGAGTTAGACCATGGGGTCATGATGGGGTAGGAGACCGCTTCTATGTCTTTGGCCATGTAACTGATTGGTCGGTCTAAATCTTGCAGGGGTGCCTTGGGCGTCCGATATTCCAATGAATACACCTGCCTGATAATGCCTATTTCCATTTGATACTAATATTAGGCTCCCTGGTTGCTGTCAGCTACATGCGGTCCACCGCATATAGTCAGAACATCGACGCCGGCTTGGATATTGGCAATATTTGGCTAAGGGGGCTAATTATACCATTCCGCATGGTTTGCTCTTTGCTCGACCTGATGTTAAAAAACTCTAAGAGTACTCCTTCCCGAATGACTCTTTCGACTTTATCCCCGAGAAATGCAGTAATCTACTATAGAGTGGCTATTGATTTGGTGGAACTCGTAGTACTTGCCGTTATGACGAGTTTCTTCCACTTCCCATCCTTGGCGATGGTGGGCCTTTGAAATCACACTTGGTTTCAGGTGGTGAGGTAGATTGTGGAGATGCCCCTATTTAGATGACAGTAATTATTGTACCTGGGGTTGTATAGAGGATCGGCCTCTTGACACCTTCTAGAGTCAGCTTGACGACCACTGTTTTGACGATCATTGCTACTACGGGGACCAACTTGGGTAGGATGTCTTGCTTCATTGTTGTTGTCTGAAAGATCTTCGTCTTCCATCCCCATCATGCCTTTCACCCATTGATAGAAGTCGGCTTGGGACAAAGCTGGATGCTTCTAGAGTTCTCTCCACATTCAAGACTTGTATCTGACCCCCAAACATAGGGTCGTGACCAAGCTATTCATGTCCGCAACCCTGGCTCGGTTGGATTCTATGGCAAAATAACTAACATATGACCACAAGTGTAATGACCTATATTTTTAATGATAGGATATTTAAATAATTGATTTAAATATTGAATCGCGAATTAATTGGAGGATCAAAAAAATGATTTTTTGCATACAATCGAATCAAGACTCAAGACCAATTCCATTGAGTTTGAATCGACGTTGCGAATTAAAATAAGTATAATCATTGCTATATTTGGAGATTAGGCGATTCAATGGTCAAAATGATCTTGAAATGCGCGAAATTATCATCCTAGAGCGTTGTCACAGACAACGACAAAATTTATATTATTGGGACTAAAAAATGAGGTGATGTATGTTGACAAGTTTCATTGCATGCATCGTGTAATCATACGAGTTGAAATGCATGAAAGTTTATTTGATATATTCAAATAAATTATATAAAATATTATATAATTAAACCCTCCACTCTCTCTCACACATGTCCATATTACCGTTTTATTACAGTAAACTACAGAACATGGCCGCCTCCTTAAATCCTCTTAAAAAATTAAAATCGAGAGCTAGAGGCAATTCAAAATCATGAAACCAGATTCATTGAGATCGTGGTGAGGAGAGCTTCGCATCCATTTGAAGATCATAGATTGAGGCAACCATAGGCAAATTCGAGTGTGGTGTCATGCTTCTCTTGCGAAGATGAGTGGATGACCACTTTTTGGGAAGGAGCGACTCTACCTAGTGATGTGTGACTTTCTGGAGCCGATAGGAAGTTGTCAAGTCACGTTTTTAGTTAGTGAGCCAAGAATGATGAGGCGGAGTTCATCGTGGAGCACGCGCGAAGTGGAGCACACTGGAACTGACGATTCTTCGTTTCATTGAGTATCGAAAGAGAGAAGGTATGTCAGTGGTGGGTTCATGTATAGGTTGTGCACGTCTTAGGTATTGGATTTGGGGAAGAAGATTATTATAGGTAATTAAGTTCAGTTGGGTAATTAATTTATGAATAAATCATTTAATTAATCTCAAATCTTATAAAACTCGTATCCATTGCATACGAGGTCAGTATTGGATGCGGTTTCTTACATTGCGCTCACGATGGAGAGATCCACGATTTGACATTGGTTTAGTTAGCTTTTGTTAAGGTGAGTGATATTGTCCTTACCACACTATGATTGTTAGTATAGTATGAAAACGACGTTCTGAGATGATTTTTAACTTTAAAACATGATTTTTGTTTTACTTAAACCTACATCTTATTTTATAAAAGAATTAAAAATATTTTTAAAATGGTTTTAAATCAAATATCACATTTTTCCTGTTAACGCACTATTTTGACGATATTGCTAAACTTAGGCTATTTTTTATATTAATCCCACATTGGTTGCTTTAGATGTATTGTATGCATTACATGTGAGTTATTATGGATGTAGTTAGGTTATATAGACGTTTGTATGATTGTTGGTTGCACGTATTGTTTAGTTTGGTTGAAAACATCATTCGTAGGCGGTCTAGTGTTACGAAAATCCCATTAGATAGAGTTTAGTGCATATCAATCGAACACACACACACGATGGGAACTCAGACGATGAGATAGAGTTTCGTGCATATCGATTGAATGCACAAACGATGAAAACTCGAATAGATGGGATAAGTATGTTGAGGAGTATTGGGATGCATACCGACTGATTTGAAGGACGATGGATTTGGATAGGCACTACAGACTTCAGGGAAGACGGCGGACGTTTTCATTTGGTTTGTATCTTGCTATTTTGGCTAAGTACACGACCAAAGTGGTTGTTATCGACTACTCTAGAGTGGTTGGTATCTTCCATTACTGATGATGGCCAATTTGGCCAATTTTGACATTGACGATGGAGAGGCTTTAAAGAGCATGATGTGATGGTTCGTCCATTTGTTCGTTCGACATTTGATTTGATGCAATGAACTTTAATGAGAAGTTTCAGCGGTGAAGCAATGATATGACGCTTCGACGCAAGGGCACATGATGGGAAGTGATAGCTTTGACGATGGATAGCTATAATTCAAAATGCAGAGTGATCGGACTAAAGGGACCATGGAGGAGGGTTATGGGAGACACGATGATATTTTATGATTGACAATGGCTATTAGAATAGCTCCCAACCACGATGACTTCAGATGGGAGTTGTAAGGATAGTTTTGAGATGAGCTCTGCTATGGATGACGTATGCAAAGGGATCATTTATATTCGTAGGTTTCGATGTGTACTCGTAAAGCAAGGGTATTTGTGATGAAATCTATTAGGGATACGATGGCCCTTGGGTACTTCACTTGGGGATATGATGGCCCTTGGATTGCATGATGTTTAGATCCATTTTACCATAGCCTAATGCGATGATAGTCTAGTTCCTGGCCTACTGAATGGCATAAATTCGAGTATCGAGAAATCAAGACGTTGAGTAGTCCTTGACTTTATTGGGGTGGTCATACGAGTATCATATATCCAATGCACTAAGTGAGTGAATATGGGGATAACTGTTAGGGAATTTTCACTTCAAGGGCTTATTTGTGCAGGTAATAAGTTTTAAGGACACTATTTTTAAAAAATTAGTTTTAAGGACATTTTACAGGAAAAAGATAAAAGAATTTATCATTTTCAGTTATACAGAAATAATGATAAAAAGATTTATCATTTTCCTGTATAACTTAAAAAGATAAATGAATTTATCATTATCTTGTAAATTGTCCTTAAAACTAATTATTTAGAAGTGTTGTCCTTAAAACTTATTACCCTAAAAATAGAAGCCCTTCAACATAATTTCCACTAACTGTTATGTTTGCTTGATTGTTTCTTACCTTAGGGATGTCACACGATGTAGATTTTATTGATGTAGATATACAGACACCCCTAGTACTTTGATGTAGATATCCTAACACCCCTAGTAATTTGATGTATAGTACACCCATGATTAATATGATATATATAGTAGCATATATCCTATGTTATGTACTAACTCTTCAGGTACAGGGATGGGTTAGGTATGATTCTCAATACCCTATATTCCATATACTATACCAACTTTTGTAGCGTTTTGAGATTATTTATCTCTCACACTAGACTGTTGTCTGGCTCGAGGTTTTATGCTTTGATTCTTATTACCTTGGGTACTCTTAAATGTGTAGACAAGAAAGTAGGTGTAATCGATACATGAAGTTCTACAGATGGACTAGCAGCATGCGACGCTTTCTCATAATTATATATAGGCTTATTATTGCATATTCTACTGCTTGACACTATAGAGCCTTGACTGTGACTACCGCCCTATACCACCAGCACCAATAGTATATAAATAGTCAGCTGCATCCGTGCCCGGCCAATATTGGATGATTATCAGGATTTAGAATGAACAAACACAGCATATAACCTGTCATATCTCATAGCGCATGGATAAAATATAATATCATAGATATAACAGAAGAGACAGTAATAACTATATAAACAAATCATCAGAGTACAAATCCACACAGTTATACATCAAATGTCATATAGTTTATACAATGAAAACAAACTTAATAACTGTCTCAAATACGAGTATAAGTAGTCACTGCAAAGGCTCCCCAGTGCTGCATAATCAAATAAGTGTAAACTCCATATATGTATATAATACGAGATGGCTCCATTAAACTTGTCCTCCAAATAGGCTACTGTATCACCTAGACATATTATCTAGTCTACCCATTTAAGATTACCCAAGATAATAAGAAGCAACACATAAAATCTTAGGTCAGACAACAGTCTGGTGTGAGTGGTAAATGAGTCTCAAAATACTATACAGGTAAATATGGTAAGGAACAAGAGTACATGAACCATACCTGACCAGTCCCTACAACTAAAGAGTTATCATATAACACTATAATATGCTACTCTACAATATCATAAAAATATACCACAAACCGAATAAAGAATATCAGTCTTCCAGGTATTCCTATCTCCAATACCTACTTCCCCTGATACCTATGGGTGATAGCCTACTAAAGAAAACAACCAAATCATCCTTATCATCCATCAACAATCCTAACTGTCACTCCTTGTGCTCTGAATATATGATAACTCGTATGGCTCCCAAGTATGGACTAATGGGAATCCTTGTTCTCTATTGTACTCCTATATCCCACAGCCCAAACTCGATACGTGTCTTGCATGCCAAAGATGGACACTAGACACAACAGATCCCTCAATTGACCTATGGGCATCCCTACTTACAATACCCTTGCTTCCATTATAATTGAAAACTCTATGATCATCAACGATTCCTTAGCACAAATGCCCGAGCCCACCTGTGCTCCATTTGGATACCGAGCCCTTCTTGCTCAATCCAGTTTACATTATTCACGAGGAACCCATCCACATTCCTTGATCATATGGCTCCTTCCTTTATGAGCCGCCATCTTCGAAACCTACTCCTAACACGAGCCAACATCCGAAGACCATAGTTTTTCATCATGTTGTTGTATCGTCATCCAACCGGATACGAATGAGCCAACACCTCAAGCATGATTTACAGAATCTCAACAATAGTCCCAAGAAGTTCCAACCACATATCACGTACCGTGATAACTCGATACCAAGTTATAGGTATAACCCGGTATCGAGTTATAGGTATAACCCGATGCCGAGTTATAGGTATAACTCGATGCCGAGTTATACACTTAGCTAACTAATGGCTAGTTCTTCTTCCATGTCTCTAGTACTCCACTTCTAGTGCCTTGGACCCCGACTCATCCTCCTTTGATAACTCAGTCCCGAATACAAAGCTCCACTTCTAAGATCTAGAGATAACTCGGTGTAGCATCCAATCCTTAGCCAAATACCCTGCATTTTGCTATGGAATACCTCGTCTAACCAAGCTCTATCCATCCATGTCAACTACCGAGTCATAGCATCCTTCCTCATAACTCAACGCTGAGTTATAGGCACAACTCGTCACCAACCTAACATGATAACTCATCGTAAACTCAAGCACTTAACCAATCTTCTAGAACCTTGCCATAGACAACCTCTATTAGCCATAGCTTTCCAAGTCATCAAGTCAACCATCACTCACAAGCTACCACCATAACTCGGGTTCGACCTATTTCCTTAACTCGGTATTGATTTATCACTTTGCACCCAATCGAGGTGCGAGTTATCTTATAGCCTCCTGCCATGCTCCAAAGCCTATCCGCCAAGTTTCGTCCAATTCCGACTAACTTTGCCTCCGATTTGCTCAATTCTCCGACCTAACATTCTATGCAATCACAACAATAACAAACAACATCAAATCATATTATCCAACAATAGAATAACAAGCTATTTCATCTAATCAAACTTGCAATCCATCAAAATAAGAGAGACAATGAAGTTTCCGACACAGATCTACATGTAGCATAAATATATGAACATAAATCAAGGTGATTTCTATTCAGTCTATATCATATGCATGGATTAACATGTCATTATAGTTAGAAAAGGTTTTTATGGCCAAAATCAATTTAAAACATGTAAAATCCTATAATTTTGCCATATAAACACGTGTAGTATAGTGAGAAGGCATAAACCGCTCATCAATTACCAAATTCAACCAATTTATGTGTAGATCTAATCCGAACAGCGAAGAAAAGCACTCCAAATCAAGCAAATCAATGATATCTAGCTTCTATTTGAGGATCTAATCTCCAATCCGCAATCTAGTTTGATTTAAGAGCAATTTGGGTGATTATGGATGAAATTAGGATGGACCTAGGGCTAATTTGGGTTTAGACTTAATTTTGAATGAGAAGGAAAAGTTTCAATTTGACTCTTCAACCTTCTATTTATAGTGTTATCTAATCAAACTAACGGGCTTAATTAATTACACATTAATTCTGACTAGTAGCTTTAAAAACTTAAAACATGCTTAACATTCTAACCGTAATTTTGTTTTTCTATTATGACCATTCAACGGAATGGGAAACCATCAATCTGAAGCAATGGAACTTGTTTGAGACCCTAGTTCGACTCCTATCAAAAGTTATTGCCCAAACAGGTTTTTTAGGATCAAAATGATCACATAGACATTCAGAAAAAAATAATAGGTATGTAAAATGTCCCTAAGAGTCATATTCCAGAATTATAGAATCATACGACCTCATGTGTATAAAATAAAAATATTTTACGATCCTTCGATACGTAAAATACAGGTCGCTACATTTTCTCCCCTTTAAGAATTTCGCCCCCCCTCCCCCCCCCCCCCCCCCGAAATCCCCCAAACAACCCAAAGTATAAGCAACCATAGCCATTCTGCATGCCTACCGATCATAAGCAACCATCACACATATTAAACAAGCAGCCATGCAACCAATAGTATAGTGAACTTATCCTGGCATGCGAAATACTAACTTATCAGATATAATATATACAATAGTGAAAGTAGATACGATAAACATTGGGCCTTACCATTCAAAAGCTTTGGCCACCTAGTCCTCATGCTCTCCTTCGTCTCCCACGTACAATCATCATCACTTCCACTCCATTGTACCTTAGCTAGTTTCATGATCTTTCTCCTTAGCTGTTTCGTATCGTACCTAACAATACGAAATGACCTACGAGGTATAAAAACTTTTGGTTCTACCTCAACATCTTCTAACCGCTCCGGTGTGATCATCATACCTGAGTCGTTCATAAACTTCCGTAGATTAGAGACATGAAAAATGTTGTGCACGCCCGCCACCTTCTGAGGTATATGCTAGCTTCCCAGTTCTCTCGACTATCGGAAAGGACCTACGAATCTCGATACCAACTTCCCCTTTCTACCGAATCGAACTGCATTCTTTATAGGAGAAACGTTTACGAACACCATATCTCTGACAAAAAACTCTAACTCTCTTATTCTCTTATTCGTGTAGCTTTTTTGATGATCCTGAGCAGCGTTCATTCATTGCCAAATGACCTCAATCTTCTTCGAAGTCTCTCTAATCATATCTGGCCTGAGTATAAGTTTCTCGTCCGCTTCCCACCAACATAAAGGAGCATTACATGGTCGGCCATACAATGCTTCATACGGAGCCATACCAATACTCAATTGATAACTGTTGTTGTATGCTAACTCCACCAAATGCAAATGATCATCCCATGATCCACCAAAGTCTATAATGCATGCTCGCAAGAGATCTTTCAATATACGATTTACTCTTTCGGTCTGTCCATCCATTTGTAGGTGATAAGCTGCACTAAGATGCAGCTCTATCCTTAACATCTCTTGTAAGCTCTTCCAAAACTCACTAGTGAACAATGGGTCTCAGCCGCTCACAATGCTCTTTTGCAAACTGTGAAATCGTACTACCCACTTTACATACAACTCCGCCAACTTGGATTCCGTTCTACATGACTTGACGGGTATAAACCTCGCACTCTTGGTCAATCAATCTACTATGACCCAAATGCCATCGTACCTTGCTCGAGTCCTCGGAAGGCCATCTACAAAATCCATCGATACTTGCTTCCATTTCCACTTAGGAATCTCTAATGGTTGGAACAATCCACTAGGTTTCTTTTGCTCTGCCCTCATCAACTGACAGTTTATACATTTTGAGATGAATGTCCTACATCCCTCTTCATACCTTCATAATAATAGGTTTGCTTCATATCTCGGTACATCTTATTATCGCTGGGATGAATGGTCAATCTGGAATGATGGCACTCCGTTAGCACTTCATCTTGCAATCCATCAACACCAGGAACAAAAAACCTCCATTCTGTACAAAGCCAACCTTCACAGTCGAGTTCGTATTGCTTCATATCTTCAGGTTCTACTCCTTCCTCTATCTTTTCTATGATCTCCGCTAGCTTAGTATCTCGCTTCTAGCTAGTATAGATCATTTCAATCAGAGTAGGTCTATTTGATAAGCTTGCCAACATTTTAGGTTCTAGCTCGCAGTGAGGCCGGAAATCAAATCCAGCAATATATTTTATCTACTTCCATTCTATGAACAATGCTCCCAACCCAGCATGTCTTCTACTCAATGCATCTGCAACTGCATTCCCTTTTCCTGGAGTGTAGGAAATACCAAAATCATAAGAGGCTAAGAACTCCAACCACTGTTGCTATCGAAGGTTGAGATCCTTTTGAGAGAAACGGTATTTCAAGGATTCATGGTTCGTAAACAGCTTAAACCTTTCTCCTAGCAGATAGCGCTTCCACATCTTCAAAGAAAAAACAATTGCCGCCAATTCCAAATCATGAGTTGGATAATTCTTTTCGTGCGGTTTCAGCTATCAACTAGCATAGGTAAAAACTTTCCCTTTCTGCATTAACACCGCACTCAATCCAGTACCACAAGCATCAGTGTATCTTGTTACTTCTTTATATCCACTTGGATTGGCCAACACTGGTGCACTCGTCAACCTCTCTTTTAGACTCACAAATGCATGCTTACACTTCGTATCCGATACAAAAGTACCATTCTTCTTCATCAAATCGGTCAACGGTGCCGCTACCTTCGAGAAGTCCTTTATGAAACCTCTATAGTATCCCACCAATCCTAAGAAACTTCTCATATCTATAGCATTCTTGAGCTGATTCCAACCTTGGGCCACTACCACCTTCGTAGGATCCACTGCTATACCCTGTCCCGAAACGACGTGACCCAAGAATCTCACTTCTTCTCTCCAGAAGTGACACTTACAGAACTTCACCCTTAACTTGTGCTTCCTCAACATCTCTAGCACCCTCCTTAAGTGCGTCTTGTGCTCGTCCTCGATTCTGGAGTAGATCAGAATGTCATCCACGAACATAAGTATGAACTTATTCAGCTGGTCTCTGAAAACCCGATTCATAAGATCCATAAAGTAAGTCGGAGCATTTGTTAATCCAAATGGCATCACCAATCACTCATAGAAACCTAACGGTGTATGAAATGCAGTAATAGGCACACTCTCCTTCACTGCTCTCAACTGGTGAAATCCCATCGCCAAATCCATTTCGGGGAACACCTTCTCACCATGCAGCTGGTCAAACAAGTCATCAATGCATGGGAGTGGATACTTGTTCTTCTTCATCACTTTGTTCAGCTCAGGATATTCCGCACACAACCTCAAAGTGCCATCCGCCTTCATTGCGAATATTATAGGTGCGCCCCACTCAGATGTGCTTCTTCAAATAAACCCTTCCTCAATAGGTCATTCACTTGCACCTCCAGTTCCTTCTGCTCTCTAAGTGCCATACGCCTTAAAGGCATAATTATTAGTCTGGCTTCCTTCACCAAGTCTATCCGAAACTCGATCTCTCTACGTGGTGGCAATCCAATCACTTCCTCGAAGACATCCGGATACTCTCTAGCGATAGGCACTGATGACAATCTCTACTGTGGAATCTTAAGTGAATATAAAAGGCCAATTATCACCCCTATCCTCCTGTCGGCAGCTAATCACTACCATTTTCCCATCCACATCTCCAATAGTCACCAACAGCCTTTCCAATCCACTATGGCTGCATAATTCCTAAGCCAGTCCATACCCAAGATAATCCCGAATCCAATAAAATTCAAAACAAAACAATCACAAACCAAAGAACATCCATGAATCGATAAAACTAGCCCACGACGAACTATGCAAAGACTAGTAGAGCTTCCAACAGGGTTCGTCACGATTAGGAGTTGGTCTACTATCTCATGTTCCAATCCCAATCTATTTACTAGGTCACTATAGATGAATGAATGAGAAGCACCGGTATCTAACAAAACTTAAACAAGAACATTAAAAATAGAAAGCATACCTCGAATGACGACTCTCTTCCCTTTCTCCTTCGCCTGGGGAGCACTCGATGAAGCCGGTACTCGGTCCGAGGCATACGCTTTAACTACCTGCTTATCCTTCACGGGTTCTGGATAATTCTTCTTCAAATGCCCAGGCTTGTCATAGTTGTAATGTTTCCAATTCTCACTTGCCTTGCAAACCTTAATCAAATGGTCCTTTACGTCACATCCAAAGCAAGTAGGTTCTTATTTACCCTTGTTCTAACCACCCTTTCCGTGGGATTGGTGTAACAAACCTGGTCGAGATTACCTAGAATTAAACATAAAATATGCTTTAATTTATCTTATTTAATTTTAAGATGAAATTGGACAATTTTATTTGGTTTTATTTCCAATTTGAAATAAATTAAGAATTAAATAAATAAGAAATTTATATAATGATTTTTCTAAGTGAGATAAATATAATTGGGAAATTTATAGTAAAATGGTTAGCTATTTATATGAATAAATTTCTGAGATGAAATTTACAGACCAAAATATAATTTTTGTACATTTTTTATAATTTATATGAATTTATATACCTACATTTCGTAATATGTGAAAACAGGCATGGAATTGAATTTAAACTATTAGAGACATTTAATCATGTCAAATGGATACAAAATTATTCTACAAAGTTTGATATGATGGTATCAGGTCTAAAAATTATTTTTATGGGATTTTATTTAATTTATATGAATTTATAAAGATGTGATTTCATAATATATGAAAATCAGCCTGGTTTTGTGTAAAAATGGTTTGGGATATAAAATCACATCAAAATGGTATAAAAATGATTTCTGAGTGTGTGTGTGTGTGTGAATTTATAAATTTAATTATGGATTTATAGATATATATTCTTAGAAGTGTGATTTATTTAGTGAGAAATGGAAAATAAACAATGTTTTGAGCTATGAAATGAATTATATTGAAATAAATTTATAAAATATATATAAAATTATATAAAGATATTTATAAATTGCAATTTCATATATCAGGTCTTACTATGATTTTATTTTGAATTTTTAATGATTCTAAAAGTATTTTGAAGATTTATATGTGAAAAGGCTATATTTCTATTTTATGGATACTAGTTTGAAAACACCGATTAGAAAAACAATTTTGAAAAGATTTCTATTTAAACTTCTTGATGAAATGAAAGTAGAAATGTAGTAGAGAATAAGATCTAAATTTAGAAGAAAACGGATCGAGAATCCGATTAAAAACGAGCAAAAAACAAGCAAAACAAAAATATGAGATTTACACATAAAAAGTCTGTTTCGGCCGGTTACCACAGGTTTTGATTATGAGTTTATGAATTCATATTGGGTTTATTATGCTATGGAAGTACTCTATGGAACCAAGATATTGCACACAAGTTTTATTGCACTATTTCAACTAGAGTTTTCAATGGAACGATTTCTAAACAAAACCGTTTTCCCAAATCTTTTCAAGCATAAATATATTTTCTGTAAAAGATATTTGAAGTATATATTTATATATATATATATAATATATAATATATTTAATTACAATATCAATGGTTTTAAAGTTGATTTGGGACAATGGTTTAAAAATTGTACTTATATATATATAACCAAAGGCTTTCCAATATATATATTTTAGCTTTTAAAACTATATTTTACAAGAATGATTTTAAAGTAAAATATTTTATGAAATTTGTTTGTACCAAAATTGGGCACAACAGTCTTCGAAAGTTTTTGAAGAGATAAAGTGAAGAAATTAAATGGAAAAAGAGGATTATCTAACAAAAACTCCAAATTTCAGATGTGACAATAATTAAAATGCAAGGAGACACAAGAATTTAGAGTGGTTCGGCATATTGCCTACGTCCACTATGAAGTAGTTTGCTTTATTGATCTTTCTTTGATGTTTACAATTGATTTCAGCAAGTTACAGCGAATAACCATGATTTGCAGCCGTGAAATTCGTTGGTAGCAGCAGCCATGGAGTTTAGATCTGGATCCGGCAGAGTCTGGGCATTGGAGAGCTCAAAGAAGAAGAAGAACCCATTTTCTATTGGCTTTGGGGGTCTATTTATAGGTGTAGGAGGCTGGTATTTCACTCAGATCTCGGGAGACCCTCTCTGGCACGTGACCAGGACCACGCGCCCAAGCCCGTGAAGTTCTGGTCCGATCTGTGATCGATACGAATAGGTTTCGTATCGATCAAGATTTCATGCAATGGAGTCGAAATTTGGCGTGGACATTCTTTAGCATGCCCGTAGTCTTCTGTGAAAATTTCACAGCATTTGGACTTGTAGATTAGGAGATATGATCGATACGAAATGGGATTCTCGGTTGGCTGTTTCGTTCGACTCGCTTTGTTCGACTCGCTTTCGTTCGACTCGGTGACGTGGCGCTTGAATCTTTGGATCACTCTGCCTTTGATGCTATTTTGAGCGAGTCGAAGTGTGCACTGATTGAGCGAGTTGAAGTGTGCATTGATTGAGTGAGTCGAAGTGTGCACTGATTGAGCGAGTCGAAGTGGAGCGTCCTGAGGGATTCGAACAAAGGCTGCGTGATGGACACGAAGTGGTCATTGTTCGATCGATTCGAACAATGGCTTTGCTAATGGAGTCGAACTCGATGGAGTCGAACAGTGGTTCGAGCGGAGCGAGTCGAAGAAGGCTTTTCTGAGGGATGCGAGCTGAGCGAGTCGAAGTGGAGCGAGTCGACCAGTGGTTTTCCGATGGACGCGAAGTGGAGTGAGTCGAAGCAGGCTTCCCAGATGGATTCGAAAGGAGCGAGTCGAAGTGGGCATTTCTGAGGGACGCGAGCTGAGCGAGTCGAGGAAGGCTGTTTCTAATCAACTTTGCATCAGTTGTAACTTGAGCATACGAACTCGGATTGACTTGAGATTTGGAACGTTGACCTTCATAGCTTAGCTTGTCATGTTATATTAATTTAAGCTCGATCCAGACTCGGACAAAATTCGTCGATATCCATAGTGAGCCTGTGTACAACCGATCTCTGGGATGGATCGTCATTGGTTTACTAGTCAATCCCTTGGTGTCACGGCCTTGCCAAAAGGCGGGATAACATTTGCCCCCCACAGTACGTCTTGTGGAAACATGATGTGCTTTGAAATGTTGCAATCTTTAGTCTGGATAACTATCGCTTCTTCAATGAAAGCTATAATCTATGACTGATTTTTCTCGATAATGTAAACTGTTGACTGTCAACTGATGTACCCTGCACTTGTTGAAACTGATTGCTGTATGCTAGTGATTAGCCGTCTGTTGTTGTAATCGTTATTAAAGGAGTTTCTGATTCCTGTAAATCTGGAATATTGAATATCAGTCCGACATACATGCATATATGTTAACCTGACTCTCGTCGACGTTTGTACGTTCACGAGTCGTTGTCAGTTTATTTTATATTGAATTCTGTATCGATCCTCTCCTGAACCGACGTGAAATTCGTTGCAACAACGCTCGATGGTTGTTTTTGAATGTTCCTTCGTAACGATCCTCTCCTGAATCGATGTGAAGGGTTGAAACGTTGGAGATGATTTTTATTGAATTTATGGATGCGAAGTAAGTATTTCGAGTCGATATAGATGGAGACACTGGATACGAACAGGCAATTCGTATCGATGGAGTTGGCCTCTGGAAGCAGTGATTCGATGGATTCGAATTACATAGGAGTCAGAGTCGAAGGTGATCGATACGAAGTGTGGGTTCGTATCGATGGAGTTGGCCTCTGGAAGCAGTGATTCGATGGATTCGAACTACATAGGAGTCGGAGTCGAAGGTGATCGATACGAAGTGTGGGTTCGTATCGATGGATTCGAAATGATTGCTTGTATTGCTGCATCGGAGATGGAGTCGAAGTTAAGCGATACGAAGGGGAGCTTCGCATCGACGTACTGGAGACGGAGTCGAAACGCGCATTCGAATCCACCGGGATGCGAATCGTTTATTCCTTTTGCTTTCGAGTTCATATAAATACTTTGTACTTAGCCACTTTTCCACTTTTTACCTTTCGCTTTTCTACCTTGCTTTCGCATCGTTCAGAGCCTCGAGAAAAAGAAGAAAACATTCTTGCCTTCGAACCGATTCATACCTTCAATCACTCGAACTAACTGACAGATTTAGGTAACCCACTAAGCGAATCCAACGCATAAACGATGAGACTCGATTTTTAACACCAAATCAACCAGAGTCGTGATCGATCGAAAATTCCTTGGCCTCATCTTCGCGTCGATCTGGAGTAGGGGTTTCGAGATGATGAGACGGAGGCCTTAGTATCGATCGACGGTTGAGCTTTGCATCGAATCGATTGCTTTTAATACGTAGATTGATACGAAGGGGTTGCGTCTGATGGATTCGAAACGATGGCCTTGGATCGAGTCGAAAAGGATGGCTTTTGATCGAGTCGAAGTGGAGTGCCTTGGAACGAGTCGAAGTGGAGTGCCTTGGAACGAGTCGAAGTGGAGTGCCTTGGAACGAGTCGAAGTGTGCAGCCCTCGGATCGATTCGAACTGGAGGTTTTAATCGAGTCGAAGTGTTGCGCTCCGATCGATTCGAAATCCTCAGCCCCTTGATCGAGTCGAACTTGCACGCTAACCTTCTAACCGAGTTTAACTTGTATGCAAATGACCATGATCTATTGATGCGAACACGGCCCTTGCGAGCGATACGAATTGAACATTAACAAATTTGAAACTCCTTGCACATTTGAACAATTGACTCCGACGAGCTTCAAACTTGCATAACTGGACTTAATCGTTTCACCGCATATCTGATTGCCTATCGAAGCTCGTCGATGAAACTGGAACTTATCAAAATGATAACAAACTTTAAGTTGGAATGATAGTTAATAGTTGGATGGCACGGTTGTGAGGGTCAGCGATGACGGTCCTTCCGAATGAATTCCGAAGTCTCGTCGTTTACATGCTTTCTTTAATCCTGTAGATCTTCTCAAATGACATACAGTACTGCACTGCACAGCACACATTCACACACTTTACACTGGGGGATGCACGAGCGTTATTGCCTGTTTAACAATGATTTTTCATGAGCTAGCTATTCATGGAACCCTCAAGTTCACAGCAGTAGGAACTCCCGAGTTCTATTCCTCCATCCATCGAGATACCGGTTATTGAAGCCGAAGTTATAGACCCAGCCCCGGACGATCGTCTAGGGGCTCGGTTTATTTTTAGTCCGCAAGATTTTGTGCCGTCAGGTATCTCTGAAGATATGCTAGGACGGATTTGTTTAAAGAACGGTTTGTCGCTTGACGACGTGTTACTGCCTGGGCCAAACGACAGGCCACATGATCCCCCGGAGGGGTTTACTGCTTTGTGCTTTCAACCATCACGCTTGCACAGCGGGGACACTTCCTCCCTTCAATCAATATATAAGGGAGATGTTATTGTTTCTTTGCATAGCTCCATCTTAGCTACATCCCAACGGGTATGCTTTGTTGAACAGCACCTTTATCCTGTTTATGGAGATCCTCTTTCGACCGCCGAAGCCGATCGAAATCAGATATTTATTTAACGTCAAGAGCCGTGGAGACAGCCCTTCTTTCACCTTTTTGGAAGCGGTCGGGAACTGCCACATTGTACTTTGCTCCTAGGGAAGGCTAAGTTATTATAAAACTAAATGGTTCTACGTTCGGTGCCCCCCTAGATTTGCTAGGCGATGGTTGGATAGACGTAAGTGTTGTCATTTTTCTCTTGAATCATCGAGATATTATTAACTGACTTCAAAACTAACATACTTCCCCTCTTTTATAGCCGCAATCTCTCGACCTGACGGTGCATACTTCCGAGAGCTAGTTCGGATCCTTCAAGCGTTTCCGGGAGAAGAGAGGCATATCGACTTGGTTCTGTCTGACAGACACTTGAGGACCGTCGGGCTGATAGAACGGAGGCAGAGTATACGGCTGGAAGGGACACTTAGAGTGGTTTCGAAGAAACGGGTGAATTGCAAAGTGCCCCCAGTTGTGATAACTGAAGAAGTTGATCCGGAGAGAACGCCTACCGATACCGAGCTCCCAGCTGGGCCTTCTTCCGATGTTCAGGATTCCGAAGGAAAGAGAAAAGGCAAGGCTGCTGCTCACAAACGTTCTAAGTTCGAGAGATTTAAATCCGTGGTTGTGTCCTTGCCCGTTCCGGGGATTAGAATTTCAGAGGCTCCTCCCCCGCAAGTAGAGAATCCCTTTGTAGGGCTTGCTGATATTCCGATTCCGGATTTTGTGTCGTCTCCACACGACGCCGGGATGGAGGAGCTTGATAGTGCTCTTGAACTGAGCGGGTCGCTTGCTATGAGTGCGGCTGACATTTCCGGTTGGTCGGGGGGTTGCACCTGCATACACTTCACTACACTACATGATTCACAACTGTAAATCGTCCAACTTAGGAAATTACTAACTCTTCCTTCGTCTCTCATTTTCAGGTACTATGTCTGGAAAAGGATCGATGCTCGGGAATCTCCGCTTGGCCCGAATGGCTTCTTCTTATTATGATTCCCGCAGGAGGGACTCGGATAGAGATCGCGATCGCGAGTACTCTAACCAAGATAGGTACGGGCGTGATAGGGATAGAGAATACAGACGTCGATCTAGATCGTGCTCTCCTCCTCCTAGACTTCCATCTCCACCTCCTATTATTGTTCCACACCCGCCAGAGTCTTCCCGTCACAGGCCATCTTCTCATACTTCTAGATTTGAGACTCATCTTCAGAGAGTTGAGACCACGGCCTCCACAATTGCAGAGCAGGTCCCCACCGAGCTCACAGGAGAAGGGGCCCTTAAACTGGCTCAGTTACGGAAAGACTTTCCGAACATTTGCTTCGATGGCTATGTCTTCCCACCACACTTGAAAAGAATTCCGTCTGGAGTGGAGAACACGATGCATGAGTACGTTCATGACATCTACACCAAGTACAGAGAGTGGGTAAAGGCTACGGAGAAAGCTTCTAAGGTGGCCTTTGAGCGAGCCAAAGTGCTTGAGAAAATGGAGACCGAACTCTCTCAAAGGGATCAGATCATTCAGGTGCCACCTGCTGAGGCCGAGTCTTCTCGAAAATCGGAAATTGAGGCCACCAAAAAAGCTGACGAAGCGAAAGTGGCAATGGAGAGGTTGGGGCAGACACATGTTGCCCTGGTGGAGGATATGGGCCACCGGAACACTACAGTTACCGCCGAGCGAGATGCAGCGGTCAGGGAGCTTAATGAACTCAAGGCCAAATTCGCCGACATGGCCAAGGAAAGAGATGATGCGAACAACGCAGCCCAGGAGGCGTGCGAACAAACTGTTCTGCTCAGGGGTGAACGGGATGCGGCCATGGCTAAAGTCCACAAGGTGGGTGCTGAGGTTGAGGAGAAAGTGAAGTCGGCCAAGTCTAGGCTAGAGGCTGACATCGAAGACCTCCTCGTCGTTTACAACGCTAACGTGCTGAGGCACAGGGGTCTAGCCTGGCTCGACGATTACCCAACGCATCTTTATAACGCTTGGGGCCGACTGGTTGAGGAAGAGAAGGAGGCGCATCAGGGCGAGTCTGTGGATGAATTTGAACTCGAGAATCGCATTCTGACTGAAGATGAAAAGAAGATTCTTCACGAGTCAATGATTCTGCGTGAGAAGGAAAGACTTGGCGCCCAGCACTTTGAAGTAGGAGAGGGTTCAGGAGTTGACCGCCATGAAGCAAGTCTTGAAGTTCCCGCGTCAACCCAGCCCGAATCCTCGTCTACGGTCGATCCCCAGGCTGTTCCTGCTTATAATCTGGATCAGCGGCAAATGTCTCCGGCTGCAGCGCAAGTCACTGATGCCGCCCCGCCGCCTACGAGTCAAACTGAGGAAGGTATTCTGGACATTCCACATACCTTTCTTAAGTCGAAATCTTCGATCGAGTTAAGTTCTAACAGTTCTATTATTCTTTGTCCAGTGATTGATGCTGCACATGTTGGGCCTCATGTTACCCAAGAATTACATCAAACACAAAGAGGCTATCGTTACCGAAGCGATCACCATGACTACAACTGCCCCGCTTGACGATATGCATGGGAGTACGATTGTGTTTGATGAGCAGCTAATGGATGAACTCTTTCGCCGTCACGGCGATCCTCTCGCCGACTTGTCATCTGTCATGAGTGGAACTGATCCTGCTACAAGTTCTTCAATGTCGACTGCTGATGCCCCCAGCGGGGCTCGAGCAGTAACTGAAGAGGAGATGTTCGCTCAAATCGACGCTGAAATGGCAGCAGCGACTTATGGTGGTAGTTTTGGAGGTGGGATGGCAGCACCGGGACCTGCTCCACTTAGAATGATATCTCCTGGGTACTGTTTTCACCACCAGCATGCCCATTCCACCTTCTGTACTTGATCCCGTCCCTCCGACTCCGCCCGCAGGGAGCATTCCTATCCACTCGAGTTTGGAGGAGGATGTTGATATAATTCCCTCGCCTGAAGACCAACCGTCGAAAAGCAAAGGTTCGAAGAGGAAGATTAGCGGTGGTTCCAGCGGGTCTACACCGAGAAGGAAGTCAAGGAAGAAGAAAGATTAAACATGCTTCCCCGGTTTATTTTGACTTGTATTTTGTTGGCCATGTATATATGCGGGTTCGGCCCCTACTAGTAGGAATTTTTTGGAACAAACTTGTATACGCACTTCTTTTTTCATACAATAGAAATGAAACTTCTCTTTTTTGGTTTCTTTTCTGTCATTGTGTATTTGTCTAAGTGTTTCAATATCTGGAGTGCACTTGTGAAGTTTCAGCTTTCGGATTAAGTTTGTTTTTGTTTTCCAAGTTCGGAAACTGTGGACATGGTTCGCGACCGGGAAGCAAGTTGAAATTTGACGTCGCCTCACTTCATTCAATGGTTGATGCTTAAAACCTGCCCCCCAGTCTCGGGGGTGAGTTGTAAAACATCAGTCAGCGATTGCTTCTCGCTTGCATCATGCTGAGTCTAGAGCCATAGAACGGATGTCTGAGTCAAGTGGAGACCGAGTGGTTTTTCCACGTTTGCCTGATTGTCGATGATCATATCCGCACTCCGAGGATTCTCATTTGTTCACTAGCGGTTGGTCACGCCGGCTTAAGTTTTAATTATATGTTCGCGATCTGGGGACTTGGATTTGACACTTGTACTCTGACTCGCGCTCTGGGAGTTTGGAGTTGATATTTATACTCCGGTTCGCACTCTGGGAACTCGGAGTTGATGTTTATACTCCGCTTCGCACTCTGGGAATACTGAGTTGATGTTTATACTCCATTTGCACTCTGGGAACTCGGAGTTGATGTTTATACTCCGCTTCACACTCTGGGAATACGGAGTTGATGTTTATATTCCGGTTCGCACTCTGGGAACTCAGAGTTGATGTTTATACTCCGCTTCGCACTCTGGGAATACAGAGTTGATGTTTATATTCTGACTCGTACTCTGGGAGTTCGGAGTTGATGTTTATACTCCGTTTCGCACTCTAGGAATTTGGAGTTGAATGTTTATACTCTGACTCGTGCTCTGGGAGTTCGGAGTCGATGTTTATACTCCAATTAGCGCTCTGGGAATTGGGAGTTGATGTTTATACTCTGGTTCGCGCTCTGGGAATTGGGAGTTGATGTTTATACTCCGCTTTGCACTCTGGGAATACAGAGTTGATGTTTATATTCCGGTTCGCACTCTGGGAACTCGGAGTTGATGTTTATACTCCGCTTCGCACTCTGGGAATACGGAGTTGATGTTTATACTCCGACTCGCACTCTGGGAGTTCGGAGTTGATGTTTATACTCCGCTTTGCACTCTGGGAATATGGAGTTGATGTTTATACTCCAACTTGCACTCTGGGAGTTCGGAGTTGATGTTTATACTCCGACTCGCACTGGAGTTCGGAGTTGATGTTTATACTCCAATTCGCGCTTTGGGAATTTGGAGTTGATGTTTACACTCCGGTTTCGCACTCTGGGAACTCGAAGTTGAATGAAGGATTGTCGTGTATCAATCCTTTCTTGACTTTGATGTGATAGCTGGTCCCCGAGCTCGGGTTTCACTTAGCGAGTGATTGTTTGCATCGCAGTCACTCCCTATTTGAATAAATTTCACCGTATGGTGGAACTTAGCTCTCCATGCATAGTGATGATCATATGAAGCATTTCAAGTAAATCATAGCTCTGGCTCGAAGAGATTGCATTTTATTGCTGAAATAAGAAAATATGGCAAAGTCAGTTGCCTTATTACAAATTCTGATTTCGAAATGCAGAAACAAATTGCAAAATGGAAAGTAATCTAAATGGATAAAAATAGCCTGTCGTGTGTAATAGCGGCAAAGGCTCTCGCTATTCCAGGCTCTTGGCAGAGTTAGAACGTCGACGGTCGATAATTTGAATGTGCCATCTCCGAGCCTTTGTTCAATAACATACGGTCCTTCCCATGTCGGTTTCATATGCCAAGGAACCAGATAGATTCTTTTGAGGACGAGATCGCCTAGTCCAAAGGTTCGTGGGCGGACCTTGGCGTTGTACAATCGGGCGACTCGACTTCGATGCACAGCTGCCCTCAAATCAGCTTCTTCACGCTTCTCATCTAACATATCGAGAGATTCAGCAAGTAATATAGCATTTGTATTTGGATCATAGTATGTCACACGATGAGAAGGTACTTCTAGCTCGACTGGAATAACGGCTTCTGAACCGTAAGAAAGAGAGAATGGAGTGTGATCGGTCGCAGTCTTGTGGGTTGTTCGGTAAGCCCATAAAGCCATAGGAAGTTCATCAACCCACTTGCCACCGACCTTTTCCAGTCGTTTTTTCAAAATGGATTTTATAACTTTATTAACAGCTTCGACCCATCCGTTTGCCTGAGGGTGTGCAACTACAGAGAATTTCTTTCGGATGTGAAATCGTTTGCAGAAATCTTTAAATTCAGCACTGTCAAATTGGGTTCCGTTGTCCGTAATAATGGTGTGTGGGAGACCGAATCGATAGATGATGTTACGAACCACAAAGTTGATTACTTTCTTTGTTGTAATGGTAGCGAGAGCTTCGGCTTCAGCCCACTTTGTAAAGTAATCAACTGCGACAATGGCGTACTTCGCACCACCTTTTGCCAAGGGTAGGGCACCGATGATGTCGATGCCCCACATTGCGAACGGCCATGGGCTGACCATTTGCGTTATCTCGGTAGGAGGAGCTTTAGGAATTCGGGCATATTTCTGGCACCTATCACATTTCTTTGCGTAGTCCAACGCATCGCGATTCACGATCGGCCAGTAATATCCGTAGCGAAGTATTTTCTTGGCAAGTGCTTTCCCCCGATGTGATCGCCACATTCTCTCTCGTGCACATCCCGCAATACTTGTTTAATTTCATCGTGAGCAATACACCGGAGTAGAGGGACTGAGTACCCCCTTCTGTACATGAGTCCATTCTGGATTGTAAATCATGAGGCCTTCCAAAGGACTTGTCTCTTTTCACTCCTACGCTCCGGCAGGGTTCCGTGCTCAATGTAATTTCTAAGTGGGGTCATCCATGAACCTTTTTTGGGAACGGTTTTGCATACCCAGTTTATTTCTGTCCGGTCGATGCTTGGGGAAGATAGCGTTTCTACGGGAACGAGTCCCATTTGCTGAGCTTCACCTGTGCTGGCTAGCTTTGCCAATGAATCGGCCTTTTGGTTGCGCTCCCGAGGTATACAATAGATGGCGTAATAATCGAACCGATTCAGTACTTCCTGAACTCGAGCTAAGTAAGCAGCCAACCTTCGATCTCTTGCTTGGTACTCTCCCCGTACTTGACACACAACTAATTGTGAGTCACAATAAATTTCCACTGCGATAATTCTCAAATCTCTAGCAAGCTTTAAGCCAGCTAAGAGGGCTTTGTATTCAGCTTCATTATTAGTCGCATGAAAATTGAACTTCATGGCATAGCATATGGATCGGCCTTCGGGGGTTTCGAGTACAACACCAGCGCCCGAACACCGGTCGTTTGATGCACCATCAGTATACAGCTTCCAAACGTATTCGGGGGATTTACTGGTTTCGGGCAAGTCCTCTGGAATGGTAAATTCAACTATGAAATTAGCGAGGACTTGTCCTTGGATTGCTCGTCTTGGAGTGTAAGTAATATCAAACTGACTCAGTTCGATGTTCCACTTGAGTAACCTACCAGACGTCTTAGGCCACGAAAGGACCTGTCGTAATGGCTGGTCGGTGTAAACAACAATGGGATGTGCCTGGAAATACGGTCGGAGTTTTCTTGATGCAATTACAAGGCAGTAGGCCAACTTTTCTAGCTTTGGATAGTTCCTTTCAGCCCCAGTCAATCGTTTGCTAACGTAGTATACTGGCTTCTGTATCCCGTCTTCTTCTCGAACCAAGGCAGCGTTGATAGCGTTTTCTGATATCGCTAAGTATGTATACAACTTCTCATGATCAATAGGCTTTGACAGGATCGGTGGTGTGGATAGATGTTGAACTAGTGCTTGGAAAGCACCCTCGCACTCCGTGGTCCATTCAAAGTTTCGTTTCCCTTTTCGGATCAGATCGAAGAAGGGAATGCATTTGTCAGTGGACTTTGAAATGAACCTGCTCAATGCTACTACCTTTCCATTGAGACTCTGGACTTGCTTTATAGTCTTTGGAGTTTCAAGATTTCTGATTGCCTAAATCTTTTCAGGATTAGCTTCGATTCCCCGAGCGTTAACGATGAACCCAAGGAACTTTCCAGACGCAACTCCAAAGTGACATTTCAGTGGGTTGAGCTTCATTTTGTATTCCCGAAGTATGTTGAACATGGTTTCCAGGTCTTTAACATGGTCGGTGGAGAGTCGTGACTTCACAAGCATGTCGTCTATATATACTTCCATTGTTTTCCCGATTTGATTGGCAAACATCTGATTGACCAACCGTTGATAAGTAGCCCCGGCGTTCTTGAGTCCGAATGGCATAACCTTGTAACAGTAAAGTCCCAGATTGGTTACGAAGCTGGTATGTTCTTGATCGGCTAAATGCATCGGTATCTGATTGTAGCCAGAATATGCGTCCATGAAGGATAAGAGTTCATGCCCAGCTGTCGAATATACTAGCTGATCAATTTTAGGAAGCGGGAAACTGTCTTTGGGACATGCTTTATTCAGATCAGAATAATCGACACATGTTCTCCACTTTTCGTTCGGCTTTCGGACGAGCACGGGATTCGACACCCATTCAGGATATAGGGCATCCCGAATGAAACCATTCGCTTTAAGCTTTTCTACTTCTTCTTTAAGGGCGGCAGATCTCTCTGGATCCATACCACGCCTTTCCTGTTTGACCAGGACATGCCACGGGTCAATGTTCAGGGTGTGGCTCGCGATGTCCGGCGAGATCCCACACATATCGGAATGTGTCCAGGCAAATACGTCAAGATTTGCCCGCAGAAATTCAACCAATTCCTCTTGAGTTTAGCTGAGATCCAATCTTTATCATTTTTGAATCATCGTTATTGTCAACTGGGACATCAATCGTCAGTTCGGCCGGGGATGCTTTATTTTCTTTAGATTCTCCTTCGTCTTCAGTTTCTCTCGGGTCAAGATCCTTGAGGAATTGGCTGGGGTGCCCGGGCCTAGGCCCGGGCGTTAATTGTCAATTATCGGCAAAACGGACGCAGAGAGATTCCTCCACGCCCTTTCCTTTCTCCTTTCGCTGCGCCTCCCGCAACACAGAAACATAGTAGGCTCTAGCAGCAGCCTGATCTCCATGAATGATTCCTATTCCATGATCAGTGGGAAACTTTAAAGTCAAACACCATGGGGCGATGGCTGCCCTGAATTCAGCGAGGGTCGGTCGGCCCAAGAAAGCATTGTAAGGGGAGTCTATGTCCAAAACAATGAACTGTAACATCCGTACTCTCCGACGTTCTCCTACTCCCAACTCCACTGGCAGATCCACCATTCCTATGGGTATAGTAGCACTTCCGTTTAAGCCATGGATTCGGGATTGACAAGGTTTCAAGTCTGTGGCTTCCATTCCCATTTGATCATAGGCTCGCTTAAACAAAATATTCACATAGCTCCCACTGTCAACTAAGATTCTCTTCATCCAAGCGGGACCTACTTGAGCTGAGATGACCAGTGGGTCGATTATGGGGGCTTCGACTTTATCAGCGTCTCTATTCCTTAACACGATGTCGTCTGTCATCGTCTTCTGTTGCTTGGCCGGAGCCCCTTCATCAAAGTTACTACAACACTCGAAGTATGCATGCCTGATAGAGCTGGCATACGATTCCATTTCCTTCCAGCTTCGATCTGCTAGGTGAGGACGACCACTTATTGTATTGATAACCAACCTCCCGCCTGTCTGAGCGGGTTCCTCATGTCTTTCCTGATTCGACGCATGATTCTGATTTGATGGACCCACACCACCAGACTGCGGCGCCCGCACATACTGATCCAACTTCCGTTCACGTATCAGTTTTTCAATGAGGTCTTGTAAGTGACGACACTCATTGGTGTTGTGGCCATAACTCTCATGGAATCTACAGAATTTTCCTGTTTGGATTTGTCTTTCAGTTGGTGGTTTCGGGGCAGGTTTCTTGTATTGCATGGTATTGCAAGTCTACAAATACACATTTTCCAACGACGTGTTCAATGGAGTGTAAGTATCGTACATGGAAGCTCTACGCCGTGGACCACGATTATGATCACGTTTTTTGCTTTGATTTCCATTGTTCCTTTGCTGATTATGTTTATTTTGTACGTTCAATTGAACTTTTCCAGAACTATCTCCGGACTGTTTAACAGCGATGTTACTTTGGATTCCTTCGAGGTTGGTCCCTGCGTCATCCTGCTTCCTAGACTATTTCGCATCCTCCCTTCTCAAGAATTGGGCTGCCTTGGAATAGAAACGGTCCAATGACGCAGGTGGTTTTCCAGCTAACCAATTTCCGAACTTGGAATCAGCATCAATCCCCTTAGTCAATGCCATCAGGATAGAGTTATCATTGGGATTGCTTATTTCTGCACACGCAGCATAGAATCGCTCCAAGTAACGCCTAAGTGTTTCTTCGGGAGCCTGTGCAACACTAGACAGAGTGTTAACGTCTTTAGGCCTCACCACGTGCATACGGAACTGTTCAACAAACTTGGTGGCCATCTGGTCAAAGCTAGAGATAGATAGTGGTGGCAAACGAGTAAACCACATGGTAGCGATGCCCCCTAAGGAAATGGGGAAACTACGGCACTTTACTGCATCATCAGCTCTCGCAGCATTCATCAGCCATTCGTACTTCAGGATGTGTTGATTGGGATCAGAATTCCCTTCGTAAACCGGCAAAGTTGGCATTCTGAAGCGCCGGGGTGGTTCAGCATATAGAACGTCATCGGTGAAAGGGGTATGACTCCGGGAGATTCCCAAGTCGTCATTAGAGAGACCCTGACTTTCACGAATCATTTGGCGGATCATTGTTGGTATATCCATCATACGGATACTAGGAGTATGCTGCGCCAAGGTGTGGTCGGGTTCCACAGCGCGAGTTTGGACCGGACGCGGTCGACGGTCCGTGCCTCGCCTCCTTGGTTCAACATCCTCAGGGACATAAGGCTCAGGAGTCTGCTCTCGTTGGTTATGTTGAGGATCAGCTTGGTTTCCAGCATTACCCCCTCGTTCGGTAGTGGTGGTAGTCGCAATGTTGCCGGTGACATGGTAAGGAGCAGCACCTCCTCGAGTTGAAGGTTCTGTACGGAGACTAGCAGATGGTCCAGCTCTAGGTTGCCCAAGATTCGAAGCAGGTTGGTGTCCTGTGGCTTGGGTGTAGCTTACGTCCAACCGTGGGCGTGTGGATCGGTGATGACCGTCAGATGAAGCTGAACTCTCCGTGGAAGAATAAGAACGTTGGTCTCTTCTGGATCTTCTACGCCTTTGGTGATTTAGCTGGTTGGACAACTCTGTGTTGGCGTGTAGTTGTTGGCGACTCTAGGGTCAACTCTTGAAGCAACATCTGAAACTCTTGTCTGTTAACCGGGCCTATTGGATCTGAAGATCCGGCGGCATCTTGATTTGATGGAGGCAATTGCGTGGGATTCTATCGGTCCCGTCCTCCTTGATCAGCAGTTGTAGAGGTAGTTCGTGTACTTACCATGGTGAATTAGTGAAAGTCCTTTCCTAGATCCGATACAGATCTGAATAGAATGGAAGGGCTTCAAAGTCTAGATCTGGATCTTCTTCTTGGATTTGTGCAATCCGATATAGATAGGAGATCCAAAGAGCAGGAGAAAAATTGGGTTTTTCTCAGTGAAAGCACCAAAGTGTTTGTACCAAAATTGGGCACAACACTCTTCGAAAGTTTTTGAATAGATAAAGTGAAGAAATTAAATGGAAAAGGAGGATTATCTAACAAAAACTCCAAATTTCAGATGTGACAATAATTAAAATGCAATGAGACACAAGAATTTAGAGTGGTTCGGCATATTGCCTACGTCCACTATGAAGTAGTTTGCTTTATTGATCTTTCTTTGATGTTACAATTGATTTCGGCAAGTTACAGCGAATAACCATGATTTGCAACCGTGAAATTCGTTGGTAGCAGCAGCCATGGAGTTTAGATCTGGATCCGGCAGAGTCTGGGCATTGGAGAGCACAAAGAAGAAGAAGAACCCCTTTTCTGTTGGCTTTGGGGGTCTATTTATAGGTGTAGGAGGCTAGTATTTCGCTCAGATCTCGGGAGACCCTCTCTGGCACGTGACTAGGCCCGCGCGCCCAAGCCCGTGAAGTTCCGGTCCGATCCGTGATCGATACGAACAGATTTCGTATCGATCAAGATTTCATCCAATGGAGTCGAAATTTGGCGTGGACATTCTTTAGCATGCACGTAGTCTTCTGTGAAAATTTCATAGCATTTGGACTTGTAGTTTAGGAGATATGATCGATACGAAATGGGATTCTCGGTTGGCTGTTTCGTTCGACTCGCTCTGTTCGACTCGCTTTCGTTCGACTCGGTGACGTGGCGCTTGAATCTTTGGATCACTCTGCCTTTGATGCTGTTTTGAGCGAGTCGAAGTGTGCACTGATTGAGCGAGTCGAAGTGTGCATTGATTGAGCGAGTCAAAGTGTGCACTGATTGAGCGAGTCGAAGTGGAGCGTCCTGAGGGATTCAAACAAAGGCTCCGTGATGGACACGAAGTGGTCATTGTTCGATCGATTTGAACAGTGGCTTTGCCAATGGAGTCGAACAGTGGTTCGAGCGGAGCGAGTCGAAGAAGGCTTTTCTGAGGGATGCAAGCTGAGCGAGTAGAAGTGGAGCGAGTCGACCAGTGGTTTTCCGATGGACGCGAAGTGGAGCGAGTCGAAGCAGGCTTCCCAGATGGATTCGAACGGAGCGAGTCGAAGTGGGCATTTCTGAGGGATGCGAGCTGAGCGAGTCGAGGAAGGCTGTTTTTAATCAGCTTTGCATCGGTTGTAACTTGAGCATACGAACTCGGATTGACTCGAGATTTGGAACGTTGACCTTCATAGCTTAGCTTGTCATGTTATATTAATTTAAGCTTGATCCGGACTCGGACAAAATTCGTCGATATCCATAGTGAGCCTGTGTACAACCGATCTCTGGGATGGATCGTCATTGGTTTACTAGTCAATCCCTTGGTGTCACGGCCTTGCCAAAAGGCGGGATAACAAAATTGCACGTTATCAATTGAACGAGAAGGTTAATTGAATAGTTTAGTAAAACAAGTGGTATGGAACGCTCGCGTTTGTTTTACCTGTTAATTCCCGGACTTTGTTCAATTGAGCTATTTATACCCATGAATGAAGTGTACTAGCTTATAGTAAACATTTAGGTAAACCGGTGTAGAATGGAAAACATGGTTGTTACTTATTCGCTTGCTATTTAAGAGTACATGACACTTATCGACGAGTTTCTAACTCGCCCTTAGAGTTTATATGCTTTAGCCTATCTTGGAGTTTATAGGTTTATACCTATCTTGGAGTTTTTATAGGTCTTGTACCTATCTTGGAGTTTATAGGACTTGTTCCTATCTTGAAGTTTATAGATCTCGCACCTATCTTGGAGTTTATAGGTCTCGTACCTATCTTGTAGTTATACAGGCTCTTGCCTATCTTGGAGTTGTTATGGGAATTATACCCATCTTGGAATTTACAGACTCATGCGTCTATATTGGAGTTACTTGCATGTAGGTGAATTTATTCACCAATCTTGGAGTTTTGGCGCCTATCCCCTTTTTATGTGATTTTCAGGATTTCTGTTATGATTTCTAGATTTGATGCTATTTGTGTTTACCACCAAATGATTTTGAGGTTTTTGCTTTTAGAAGCTATTTTGGGTTTTGATACTTGGTGATTACACACTTGGAGTTTATTGAAACATTCTTGTTGTTAGCTAATTCTTGGCTTTATCTTCATATTTGAATCTATATCGTTACATCCATTATTTATCTTGCTTATCCTATTCATTATAGTCTAGACTGACCTGTTAATTATTTTATAATACTCGGGTCAGACCGAGATGTTTTAGGTCCTTCAACTTGATGCCTTTAGGATGTAATTCATAATTGTTAGCTAGATGCTTATTCATGTTATCATTATGTTTATACTCATGTTTATGATGTATCTTATGTTGAGCAAGGCCCATTTTGTGTACATATTCGTATCTTTAGATGTAGTACAGATGTATTATATGGATCATTTCGACCATAGTCTTGTATTTGATATTATGTATCTACTCGATTTGATCAGCTTCTATCTATTTGTATTCCATTGTGTATATTCTGTGACATATGATTCTATGATTTGTATTGATCATATACTGTGTTGGATTATTATTATAGCTACCATAGTTTTGTTTTGAGCCTGGATTGCATACGTTGATTCCACTTGAGATTGAAAAAATCTATAGCATGTTAATTGACATATCAATGTTCGCTTAAAGAAAAATTCACGGATGGTTGCTCCTAGCTAGCCCTATTCTCTGCACTAGCAGCAATATTACTCGGTAATACCCTTTGTTAGTGTGGGTCTCAGGGTGGGGCATCACAGCGTGGTATCAAAGCTGAGTTTAGAACAAAATATGACATTACAGACATAAATCTTGAACTAAGCGAGTCTTAGAGACCGTCCATTAGGGGTTCTTGGGGTAGATAGTAGGAATCATCCCCTTTTGAATAAGAATATGTCTTTTGGGATTCTAAGAGCATTTTCTTTCGTTTCCACTCTTTGATGTTCCTATTATCGAATCATGTGATTCATAAGCAATCTTTGGTCCAATCTTATCCATTCCGGAAGTGTAATTGACTGGCGGTTGGGTCACTCATTGTAGTATTGGGCAATCCAGCGAGCCCAGTTGAGACGTAGTACTTTATTCGCCCAGCAAATCATGAAGTTTGTATTGATCTTTTTATGATCAGAGTCGCACAACGGAAGCAGACGGGTGGTTTCGTTGGGCACATTATCCCATAAACTTGTGACTATATGATCAGTTGACTAGATGTTTATTGGCACATGATTCCTAGTTATAATTCTAATTTAATTAAGAGTTATCCTTTGATAATTAGAATTTTATTTAAAGGTTAATAATTAAATCCTGTGGTATCTTCGTATTGGAAATCACCACAAGAGGCATTGAATTTCTTGGATTTAGAATAATCAAGGATCAAATCTTGTAATTATAAAAAAATTAATCAATTGGAAATGGAGATAAGTTTTGGTGTTTGGTTACCCATAAACTAAAAATAAACGATTTATTATTTACTCTAAATAGAGAGTTGATTAGAATTGTTATAATGAAATCATCGCCTAATTAGGAAATACCTCCCTATAAAGTTTTATATAAGGTGGGTAATGGTGATGATTATAAGATTTTTATTATATGCATAAATTAGAGTATATAAAGATGTAAGTATTCTTCATTTTAAAAGTGTATTTTTGAAATATATATTTGTGAGTATTAAATTGCCTGTTGGTTGCTTTAATGATTCTTGTCGGGGACGTCTGGCCAATGTACCCGATAGGGATTGCTAAACATTTAAACGAGACAATTGGACATGCACTTTTATTAAAGTAAGTGTTTTGGAAAAAAAATCATATTTTTGAAAATATGTTAATTCAAGAAAGAATAAAAATATTTTTGATGACTAGTGTGATTTAAAATAAAATGATATTTGGAAATACATACGAAGGTATGTATATAATTATATAGCAAGGTTTTAGAATATAAAAGTATTTCTGTATTATTATTAGAAGAATAGAAATATGAATAAAGAGAAATTATATGAGTCATAGTTTAATAATGGGTTTAGATGCTTAATCTTAGATCATCGAGAATAATGGCAAGGTGATGTTGACTTTATAATCAACACCGCAGCCAATGGTCAAGGTGCTTTGTTATGAATAAATTGAGAGGTAACATTATGTGTTGATTATGACATTTGGGAATTGTTTTAAGATTTTCTCTGAAAATTGAATTTGATGTAATTCTTTGGATAGATTATGAAAGACCGTTATAATCTAAGTAAAAACACATAAGGGTAAATCCTTAAATAGTCAAATCAACAAAAGCTAATTAGAAACATGATTCTTTTACTTAAATGAATCAGAAGCAAATTCTGGATGTTAAAAAGGGGCAAACTTTTATACTTGGAGATAAGCTTAGGTTAGATAATATTTGAGTTAGAGATGCTATCTTTAATTGTATTTGAAATAACAATTTATGGAAATAACTTTATGAATTAATTCATCTTTTGGATACTAGTCCTAGTATTAAAAAGAAGTTTTTAGCAATGCTTGGTGGAACATAAGTTATATACATTGACTCACTATTCAAACTTGTTATTAAGGAAGGCAACTATTTAAACTTAAACAATTAAGAGTTTCAAGTATCTTGAAAATTTTAATGATGACTTTATGGATTAATTTATCGCTTGGATATTAATTAAAATATCAAGAGGAAATTAGATACGCTCATAAGAAGAGGCTAGTGATTAGAACCTGTGTGTGTGTATGTCTGTGTGTATTCAATATTAAATTAGGTAGTGTCTAAAGTTTCAAACTTGCACTTAGAAAAGGTTCTTAATTCAAATTAGAAATAATCAAGGATCGGAAAGTATTTTTTGAAATTGTAAATGGTGAAAAGCCAAGGAAAAGAAATAAGACTAGATCAATATTTTCGGTTATTACCCAATATAAGCTTTTGTTGAAATAAAACCTATCTAAATTCTAGGAAAAGATAAAATCAAAATGTATCTAAAAGGTAAATTATATTAGTGAATCATTTTGGTTAATATATTGTATAATAAAGAGATAATGGTTGAACTATAAGGAATTTAATTACGAAGATCTCATTTGAAAATCCAAATAAATAACATGAACTCTTTTTAATGAGTTATATGAATCAAATCTTTCAAATTAATGCAAAGTAAGAATTCTACTCACAATAGAAATAAGAAAATTGCATATTTGGAAGAACATGATTTGTAATTTGGGGTTTGTGTGATTTTAAAAACTTAAAACCCACGTGAAAGGATTTTGTGATAAGATAAATCTATATTATGAATCTAGAAGTCACATCAAGGAGAAATCCTAGAATTAACCCACAACCTTTGAATATGATTAATTAAGCAAGTATCTTAGAATATTAAGAATGATGAGTATTTCAAATAAAGAAAAACTTTAATAAATTGTGATATGAAAATTTGGTTTAAATTTGCTTGGAAATTTACAGCTAAGAACTTGAATTGTAACCTTTATTTGATTTGTTGAGGTCGGAATTTGTAAATTTTAAATCCTTTCAAACAAGTTATAAAAGTAATCCATAATGTAATTTGAGAATGAGGAAACTAAGGAAATTTCTAGAAGTAAAAGATTATAGAAATTTTGAGGAAAAATAATGAACAAAACTATATCATATGGAAATTAAATAGAGAACTCCTAGTGATTTGAATGTAGATAAAAATCTTAGAAATCTACCTTATAATTATATTCTTGACTTTGGTAGTGCTAGGAGGATCGTGTCTGCCTTAATTGAATTTTCCTATTATTGATAGTTTTCAATCCGGTATCGACATCGCTCCTTTCGAGACTTTATTTGAGAGGCCATATCGATCGCTCTCTTATTAGCTTGAGTCTGGAAAAGAAATTGATCTTAAATCCCGACTCTATTCGTGAATTTTTTAGAAAGAACTTGGAATTTTTATGGGAGGCCGGATCTTTATTCGTGTTTTTTCCTTAGTGGGTGACTGGTATTTCAGTAATTTGGGATGAAGGCTCTTTGATATATGGGACCCTACCTAACCATTGAGCATAGTAGACCTGTTGCTTATCGAGGTTCTTTACCAATCCAGTTCGCTGGCATTCGTGGTGTTCTTCATGTGTTTCGGATTTGGAAACACATTAGAAATTCTGATTCTATTCTTCGACATAGAATCCTTGTTGCACTTAAGATTCTCGTTTAAATTATCTCTCAATCATAGCTTATTTCTTTTGAATAGATGTATCATCCATAGTTGGTTATTGACTTTTTCCTTAAAGAAAATTACGGGGACGCAATTTTTATATAGGGAGAGTCTATAACAACCCTGGTCGAGATTACCTAGAATTAAACATAAAATTTGATTTAATTTATCTTAATTAATTTTAAGATGAAATTGGGGAATTATATTTAGTTTTGTTTCCAATTTGAAATAAATTTAGAATTAAATAAATAAGAAATTTATAAAATGAGTTTTCCAAGTAAGATAAATATAATTGCAAAATTTACAATAAAATGATTAGACATTTATATGAATAAATTTCTGAGATGAAATATCAAATTTACAGACCTAAATATAATTTTTTTTGTAATTTTATATAATTTATATGAATTTATATACTTACATTTCGTAATATGTGAAAACAAGCATGAAATTGTATTTAAAATATTAGAGACATTTAATCATGTCAAATGGATACATAATTTTTTAATAAAGTTTGAAATTATGGTATTAGGTTTAAAATTTATTATTGTGGGATTTTATTTAAATTATATGAATTTATAAAGATGCGATTTCATAATATATGAAAATCAGCCCGATTTTGTGTAAAAATGGTATGGGATATAAAATCACATCAAAATTGATATATATATATATATGTGTGTGTGTGTGAGAGAGAGAGAGAATTTATAAATGTAATTATGGATTTATAGATATATATTCTAAGAGATATGATTTATTTAGTGAGAAATGGAAAATAAACAATGTTTTGAGCTATGAAATGAATTATTTTGAAATAAATATATAAAATATATGTAAAAATTATGTAAAAATATTTATAAATTGCAATTTCATATATCAGGTCTTATTATTATTTTATTTTGAATTTATAATGATTTTTAAAAGTATTTTGAAGATCTATATGTGAAAAAGGCTATATTTCTATTGTTTGGAAACTAGTTTGAAAACATTGATTTGTAAAACAGTTTTGAAAAGATTTCTATTTAAACTTGTTGGAACCTGCCTTCTTCGATTTTAATGTGACAACTATATATTTCAAACTATATACTATGATGACAAATATTCTTACAGGAATCTACAAAAAAAGCTATTATCATATCGTCAACAAACTAAGCTCAAGCTCTCTAGTATACTGATTATTATTATTTCCGGTTAGATATTTTTGTACAATCTCTGATATGATGATAACAACACACACACACACAAATATACTTTTGAAAATCATGTTTTAAAATAATAAATATCTTTAATTATTTAAAGATATAAAAAGGTATTTTCAAAATTATATAATATCTCAAGTTCAGAAGTACTAAAACAAAGGAAGGAACAAAACAGTACAGGTTTAGACGTCTATAGTTTTATCTAGCCGTCTGACATCAATGTCAGACGTCTAAAATAAAATAACAGACGTCTGAACCCTCAGTATAAAGTACTTCTATTTCTATATGAAATAAACGTCTATCAATTTAATAACAGACGTCTGTCATCATAGACAGACATCTGAATTAAATGACAGACATTTGAAAGGACTGATTTTTGTTTCTTCTATTTTTTGTATTTTTAACCTTAGTCAGACATTTGTCACTTTTCTCTCAGACATCTGAACTTGACGAACTGAAGCATCTCTTCATGAAATATCAAATTCTGAAGAGTTGTCTTCTTCATCAAGAGTTGCACTTCTTCTAATGGTTGCAACAACTATTAAATTAAAACTATTCAATACTATAAATAGAGATGAAAATCCACTATTTCAATAACCAATTCTTTCTCTCTATTCTGATCTTATATTGTTATAATATCAAGTGATTTTCAACTCTCTACTTCCTATCTTTGCACATTCAAATCATCATATCAAGAAGATTATAGGAAGGGTGTACTACATTGACTATATACGTGTTACTCAAGAACACACAAGTCAAGAAACAATTTATTAATTGTATTTGAAGTCCTATTCGGTTGCTTAGGCAGAAAAGTCCTGTTCGGTTGCTCAGGCGGTGTAATACCTGTTCCTCCGGGTTAAGTGAGGATTATTCGAGGAATTCCAGAAGGAGTTTGGGACTGGACGTAGAACGGGAAGTTTGAACCAGTATAAAAATCCCTGGTGTCATTTTTATTACTGATATTTACTATTTTTTATAATTCCGCATTTGCTAGACTAGTCTTACTATATATTATCGATCCATATACACTTACATTTGGTATCAGAGCAAGGTCATCACATAACTATAACACAGTTATCTGATTTTTTTAATAATATGGACAATAACACTAGCAACAGTTTTACTGAGGGACAAGCCACTACATGACCACCATTGTTTAACGAATTAAATTATAGTTATTGGTCAACTAGAATGAGAATTTTTATGCAAGCTAGTGGATTTGAAACCTGGAATATCATTCAAAATGAAAATACTATTCCTACTATAGAGTATGCTGCCTGGTCTAATACACAAAAACTAGATGCTACTGCAAACGCAAAAGCAATGAACATGTTATTTTGCGCTTTAGACAAAAATGAATTCAATCGAGTCAGTATTTGTAAAACTGGATATGAAATTTGGAATACACTTAAGGTTACACACGAAGGAACGAATAAAGTAAAACAAAGCAAGATTTCTATGCTTAAAAACCAATTTCAAAATTTTAGAATGAAGCAAGGAGAAAATATTAGTGAAATGTACTCTAGATTCCAGGATATCTATCATTCACTATTAGCTTTAGAAGTTACTTTTACTGAACCTGATATTGTTTCAAAAATCCTTAACTCTTTAACTGATGAATGGGAACGAAAAGTCTTAGCTATCGAGGAAGCTAATGATATTTCAACCATAAAAACAGAAGAATTAATAGGTAATCTAATGTCCTATGAAGTAAACTTACAGGCAAGACGAGCACAAGCACAGGACAAGAAAACTATTGCTTTTCAAGCAGAAAAAGAAGACTCTGAATCAGAAGACGATATGGCATTTATAGCTAAGAATTTCAAAAAGTTTTTGAAATTCAAAAAGGGTAATAAATTTGGAAATAACAAGGGTTTCAATAAGCCATCAAGCTCATCTCTTGAATGCTACGAATGTCACAAGAAGTGCCACATAAAGAAAGATTGTCCTGATCGAAAGAAAGAAAATAATCTCAAAAAGGAAAAATATAAAAAGAAGCAAGCCTTCTCAGTTACATGGGATGATATGGAATCTTCTTCGTCAGACAGTGATAATGACAGTGATTCAGAACAAGCCAGCGTTTGTTTTATGACAACAAATGATGATGTAAGTGATCTAACTTTTGACGATTTAATAGAAATAAACTCTGAATTATTAGATAAACTTAGAATCCTAAAGAGTAAATATAAAGATGCTTTAGGAAAATTAAATAGAACTGAAATAGAAACTGACATGTTAAAAGATGAAAAGAAAATATTAGAGGAAGAGTTAGTAAAATCTCAAGAATCTTATGTTAATATAACATCTCAATTCACTGATTTAAGTAGTGAAATGGAAAGACAAAAATATGAGAATATTAAATTAGCAAAAGAGAATTATGATTTAAACTCTAAAATTGAAACACTTGATATAGAAGTATCACATCTTAAAACAAAACTGGAAAATATTTCTAAAAATGTTTCTAAATTTAATAGTGGAAGAGAGAGTCTCTCTAAAATAATTGAGAATTCTCAAACCTGTTCAAATAAAAAGGGGTTAGGATATAAAAAACCAATACAAAAGCATTCTAAAAATAATGTTTCTTTATATACTAATTTTAAGAAAAAGGAATCTATATCTGCTCAAAAATCTTCTTCAAAATTGGTCATTCAAAATCAATTATGATTTGGGTTCCAAAGACTAATAATAAATTGATTAGGAATAACTACATTAAATCATTCATTAATTCTGTACATAAGAATGAAAATTTTATTTTTAAAGGGAACTCTAAACCCAACTGGGTTTGGCTTCCTAAGATTTAACCCTTAGGACCCTAACAGAGGAAGTGGGTACCAATAGAATTTCAATATTTTTTGCAGGTACCGATTAAGAAAAGAGGAAAATGGATTCTAGACAGTGGTTGCTCAAAACACATGACAGGCGACAAAAATATGTTAACTAACATTATCTACTTAGATGGAGGATCTGTCACTTTTGGAGATAATTCCAAAGGTTACATCATCGACAAAGGCGATGTGAGCAATGACGGTACATCTAATTTACCTCTTATTACAAATGTTTTATTAGTTAAAAATTTAAAACATAACTTACTAAGTATTAGTCAATTATGTGATAAAGGTTTTAACATAGTATTTTCTGAAAATAAATGCAATATTTTTTATATCATAACAAAAATCTTATTTTCAAAGGAGTTAGAGATCGTAATATTTATATTCTGAATATGAAAATAAATCATAATACAAATATGTGCTTATTAGTCAAAGAAAATGATCCTTGGCTATGGCATAAAAGATTTTGTCATATAAATTTCAAAGCTATTAATAAATTATCCAAAAACAATTTAGTAAAAGGTTTACCTAAAATGAATTTTAAGGTAAATAGCATTTGTGATGCTTGTCAACTAGGAAAGCTAACTAAATCTTCTTTTAAATCTAAGAAGATCATCTCAACTTTACAACCTCTTGAGTTGTTACATCTAGACTTATTTGGACCAACTCAGACTCAATCTATTAATCACAATAGATATGTTTTTGTAATAGTTGATGACTTCTCTAGATATACATGGACCTTATTTATGAAAAACAAAAGTGATACATTTGAAAATTTCAAAATCTTTGCTAAACGTATTCAAAATATTAAAAATCTAAAAATTAAAAACATTAGAAGTGATCATGGAGGTGAATTTGAAAATGAAATGTTTGAGAAATCTTGTAATAAGAAAGGAATATTTCATAACTTTTCATTTCCAAGAACGCCTCAACAAAATGGAGTTGTTGAACGTAAAAATAGAACACTTCAAGAATGTGCTAGGACTTTATTGAATGGAACCACTCTTCCAAAATAATTTTGGGCAGAAGCCATTGCTACTGCTTGTTATGTCCTAAATCGTGTCTCTATTCGATCTTTAACTAAACACACTCCATATGAACTTTTCAACGGTAGAAAACCTAATATTTCTTACTTTAAAGTTTTTGGTTCGAAATGTTTTGCTTTAAATACGAAAGATCAACTAGGAAAATTTGATCCAAAATCAGATGAATGTATATTCATCGGATATTCAAAACGTAGCAAAGCATATAGAATCTATAATAAAAGAACTAAAATAATTGAAGAAACACTTCATGTATCATTTGATGAAAATTTCAAAATTAACACAAATGACGATGAAGATATTATAATTAATTCTAATTCAAATATTGACATCAATATACCCCAAAACACTTCTTCTGAAAATCAAAGTGAAAAGGAATTAAAATCCCCACCAAGAATTTTAAAAGATCATCCAATTCAAAATATAATAGGAGAAATTGATGAAAGAGTTAAAACAAGGAATCAACTAAATCAAATGGGTCATATAGCTTTTCTTTCTAATATAGAACCTAAAAATATTAAGGAAGCCTCAACTGATGATTATTGGATTATTGCGATGCAAGAAGAACTAAACCAATTCGAAAGAAATAACGTTTGGGATTTAGTTCCACGACCTAATGATCAATCAGTTATTGGCACTAAATGGGTTTTTAAAAATAAAGCTGATGAAAATGGTAATATCACTAGAAATAAAGCTAGATTAGTTGCACAAGGATATAATCAGGAAGCAGGAATTGACTATGAAGAAACGTTTGCTCCTGTCGCAAGATTAGAAGCAATACGAATCCTATTAGCCTATGCTTGCTTTCATGATTTCAAATTATATCAAATGGATGTTAAAAGTGCATTTTTAAATGGGTTTATTAAAGAAAATGTTTATGTTGAACAACCTCCCTTGTTTATACACGAACAATTTCCAAACCATGTTTATAAACTTAAAAAGGCTTTATACGGTTTAAAACAAGCACCTCGTGCTTTGTATGATCGTTTAAAAAGTTATTTAATCGACTCTGGTTTTGAAATTGGAAAGGTTGATCAAACTCTTTTTATTAAGAAAAAGAAACATGATATTTTAATTGTTCAAATTTATGTAGATGATATTATTTTTGGATCAACTAATGATAAATTATGTCAAGAATTTTCTAAAATAATGACAAATGAATTTGAGATGTCTCACATGGGAGAATTAACATATTTTCTTGGACTTCAAATTAAACAAGTTAATAATGGCATTTTTATAAATCAAGAAAAATATTGTAATAATTTAATTAAACGTTTTGGTATGGAAAATACTTCTGCCAAACCAACTCCTATGAGTACAACCATACATCTTGAAAAAGATGAAAACGACAAGAGTGTAGACCAAAAATTATATCATAGTATGATTGGATCTTTATTATATTTAACCGCTAGTAGACCCGATATAATGATGAGTGTTTGTTTGTGTGCACGATTTCAAGCAGATCCTAAAGAATCACATATTAGAGTAGTGAAACGTATTTTACGTTATCTCAACAAAACCAAAGATTTTGGACTATTCTATCCAAAAGAATGTCCCTTTGAATTGGTTTCATATAGTGATGCTGATTTTGGAGGAAGTCGAACGGATAGAAAAAGTACTAGTGGGACTTGTCACTTCATTGGACGGTCTCTAGTATCTTGGTTTAGTAAGAAACAAAATAGCGTATCACTTTCTACTTGTGAAGCAGAATATATATCTGCAGCTTTGGCATGTGCTCAAGTAATTTATATGCAACAAACTCTTCAAGATTTTGGTTTTAAATTATCTAAATCAACAATTTTCTGTGATAATTCAAGTGCTATTAATTTATCTAAAAATCCAGTAAATCATTCACGGACAAAACATATTGATATTCGTCATCATTTTCTTCGTGATAATATTGGAAAAGATATAATCAATCTAGAATTCGTATCTTCGGAAAATCAATTAGCAGATATTTTTACCAAACCATTAAATGAAAACACTTTTGTAAAATTGAGACGAGAACTTGGAATCATCTCATTCAAAAATTTATGAAGTTTACTTCAACTCATTTCTGTTTTTATTTAAAGGTTAATATAAACTTGGTTTTTGTCCTCACATTTTTCTTCTGGTTAAAATTAAATTATTCTACATTTAATCTTAACTATTCATTGTTTAGCCTTCAGTTTTATATATAAATTCTTTCATTCAGAAGAAAACTTTCATTCAGCTTATTTCAAATAAAAAGGTGAAAGAAGAAAATCAATTATGTTTTTTAATTTTGCATTATTCATATATACCATGGTCGGTTCATCTTCAGATGAGCCTTCCTATTCATCTGGATATTCTTCAATTGACTTTAAAACACCTAGCTCTGGGTCTTCCGAACTTCCAACTCCAACTCCAGCCTATATTCCGATATGTCCACCACAAAGTCATCATACGGGATATACGCCAGAAAATAAACGCACGCGAAGAAATTTATTTCCATCTCCAACTACTAAAGAAAAGACAGATGACTTACATCACTATCAGAGGGAAACACTTAATCTTCAACGTGAAATGTATTTTGAACAAAAGAGTCATGGTAGAAGACTCAGTTTTCTTGAACGTTGTGCTGCAAAAATATGTGGTTCATCTCCGATCAACACAAATGCACATATTCATTCACCTCAACGTCCTCATGTTTCTCCAAATTCTTGGGAACGTCAACCTCAGTTATCGCCAAATAAACCATTTGACGATAACAGTCAATTTGAATTACATAATGAAAAGTCTCCAAAATCTCCAAAAACTCCGAAGACTTCAAAATAAAGTATATATATATATATATATCTATATATATATATATATGAGATTTATGATTGTAATTTTTTTATGCATGTCTTTTAAAAATTATATGTATATGGTTATTCTTACATATTAGATATCTTAAAAGGGTTGAAATACAGCCTAACAGACGTCTAATAAGTATTAACAAACGTCTGAGTTTAATACAAAAAGTCTTAAATTCTCTGTTCCTATTTGAGCCGTTTGAAAATTATGCCACAAACGTCTGTAATATAATTTAGACGTCTGTAACAAAAAATTTAGACGTCTAAATTTAGTTCAAAATGTTATTTACTCTCTGTTCAAAATTAAGACCTCTGAGCCGTCAGAACAAAATACTTTAGACGTCTGTACTCAAATATAGACGTCTGACAACAAAAATTAAGCCGTCTGATTCTAGTCCATAAAGTCTAAATCTCTGGTTCTTATTTAGCCGTCTGTCTATATTATCACAGACGTCTGTCATTGCGCATAGACGTCTGATAATATATTTTCAACAATCTAATTTCAGTCCTATATCACTTTTTCTCTTTGTTTAGTATATTAAGACATGGAACCTGTTCAAATCTGTTTTTATACTCCAAATTTTCTGACTCTTCCACAACAAAATTTTATCATTGGTATGTTCTGAACAAAGTTCATATTGCTATTCAACAATGTGTTTTATCATCACATTTCTAACAAAACCCCTTACAAATTCCTTTTTGTTAATGACAAAGGGGGAGAAATATTAATCATTCTGCTATATAATATGGTCATGTTGACAGGGGGAGCAAAAAGTATGGTTTATACTAACCGTTGAATTATATAGTTGTCATCATCAAAAAGGGGGAGAATGTTGGAACCTGCCTTCTTCGATTTTAATGTGACAACTATATATTTCAAACTATATACTATGATGACAAATATTCTTACAGGAATCTACAAAGAAAAGCTATTATCATATCGTCAACAAACTACGCTCAAGCTCTCTAGTATACTGATTATTATTTCCGGTTAGATATTTTTGTACAATCTCTGATATGATGATAACAACACACACACACACACAAATATACTTTTAAAAATCATGTTTTAAAATAATAAATATCTTTAATTATTTAAAGATATAAAAAGGTATTTTCAAAATTATATAATATCTCAAGTTCAGAAGTGCTAAAACAAAGGAAGGAACAAAACAGTACAGGTTTAGACGTCTGTAGTTTTATCTAGCCGTCTGACATCAATGTCAGACGTCTAAAGATAAAATAACAGACGTCTGAACCCTCAGTATAAAGTACTTCTATTTCTATATGAAATAGACGTCTGTCAATTTAATAACAGACGTTTGTCATCATAGACAGACATCTGAATTAAATGACAGACGTCTGAAAGGACTGATTTTTGTTTCTTCTATTTTTTGTATTTTTAACCTTAGTCAGACATCTGTCACTTTTCTCTCAGACATCTGAACTTGACGAACTGAAGCATCTCTTCATGAAATATCAAATTCTAAAGAGTTGTCTTCTTCATCAAGAGTTGCACTTCTTCTAATGGTTGCAACAGCTATTAAATTAAAACTATTCAATACTATAAATAGAGATGAAAATCCACTATTTCAATAACCAATTCTTTCTCTCTATTCTGATCTTATATTGTTATAATATCAAGTGATTTTCAACTCTCTACTTCCTATCTTTGCACATTCAAATCATCATATCAAGAAGATTATAGGAAGGATGTACTACATTGACTATATACGTGTTACTCAAGAACACACAAGTCAAGAAACAATTTATTAATTGTATTTGAAGTCCTATTCGGTTGCTTAGGCAGAAAAGTCCTGTTCGGTTGCTCAGGCGGTGTAATACCTGTTCCTCCGGGTTAAGTGAGGATTATTCGAGGAATTCCAGAAGGAGTCTGGGACTGGACGTAGAACGGGAAGTTCGAACCAGTATAAAAATCCCTGGTGTCATTTTTATTACTGCTATTTACTATTTTTTATAATTCCGCATTTGCTAGACTAGTCTTACTATATATTATCGATCCATATACACTTACAAAACTTGTTGATTAAGTTAAAGTAGAAAGGTAGTAGAAAATAAAATCTAAATTTAGAAGAAAACATATTAAGAATCTGATTAAAATCAGGCAAGAAATACAAGCAAAACAAAAATATGAGATTTACACATAAAAGGCCGTCTGTTTCAGCCGGCCACCACAGGTGCACTTATGAGGCACATTTTGATTAGGTTTTTTGATCAAACATGGCCAAATCGAAGGAGGTTTGGTCTGAGGTTCTTCTGGAATAAAGAAACACAAACAATTGATTCCCGCCGACATTTCCCTAAAATTTTGAAAGTATTTTTCCCGGCTGCTATTCTTTATCCACCTCTGGGAACGACGAAAACCCAAAAAAAATTGTTCTTGTTCTTCGTCACAAAATTTCTTGTCTTTTGGCTCGTGCAATTCAACGCGTCGATTCCTCTCCAAACCCTAGCACCTGAACTCGCCGATTCCTTATCTTCTGGCTCGTTCAAATTTGATCTGATACTTGCTTCGTCTCCTTGAACTCCGTTGATTCACAAGCTCGCTTGATGCCTGAACTGAAGTTGTGAATCTTACTTCAAGTTTGTAATAGTTGTCTTCGACTCATGAAGCTTGCTGTCAATTTTTCAAGGGTTCAGTTTTTCTCCGCTGCGTCTGAGATTCTATTGAGATGCTAACATCACGTCTGCTTGGTGCTTGCTTGTCTCGGATCTGGAGTTTGCCTCTGTTCGAACTTTGCTGCCTGAAGAGTCGCGGATGGGATACCTTATCACAAGGTTTCTTTCAAGTGCTTTCAATGTAAAGGAACTTTAAAGGTACTTGTTTAAGCTCGGTTTGTTCAATTATCAATATTTTCAAGTGGATGGTTTTGGGGTTGACGTTTTCCCAACTATCAAAATTTTAAGTGTTGATAAGAAACGTATGTCAGAGCATCTTGTACTCATTTTGATATATGCATTATGTATTGTAATTTGATTAGCACCTATACCTGCTTATTTTGTTCCTAAAGATTCCTGTTATGTGTGCATTATGTATTGTAATTGGAAAACGTAGTTGCAGGGAAATATAAAGGCCATAAGAAGGGAGGAACATCGTACCCTTCATATATAGATGATCCTACGGTGCCAAATGATAGTATTACTCCAATATTTGCAATGCGCGCAGCTCTTTTTATTGACAATCCAAGATGGGATGGTGTTCCTTCTCTTATGAAAGCAGGAAAAGCATTAAATAAAAGAGGGTAGATTTGGTTTCCTTAACATGTTTGTTTTTCCTATTTCACATATTATCTAAGATATTACTAAGAAAGCTTTATTTATTTTACTGAGAGTATAGAGCAGAGATTAGAGTTCAGCTCAGGCATGTACCTAGAAACTTATACAACGTGAAATACGGATGTGATTTGGACAAAGGGACTAATGAGCTTGTAATCCATGTGCCACCCGATGAAGCTATATATTTAAAAATCAGTATATTAACAATTGAAGGACAAGATGAAGGAATTCAATAAGAACGAAGCTGGGAATTCAACACGAAGATGAAGGTTTTGTACAAAGAGAAAGTCAAAGGTTAAAATGTCAAGTTTAGTGGATTTATTTCAAGTTTATTGCACTATTTTGTCAATATAACATATCAAGTTTAGTAAAAGGACCACATAATTTCTTAGAGTTTATTAGCCACTTTAATGGTATAACCTAATTTGTGATGAACTATAATTGCCTTTTCTATTAACAAAATCAGTAGAGTGATCATAATTTTGGATTTATGTCATGGCAGTTCGTCTTTGGTCCTCTACTATGGAAACTTCAAGAGTGAAAAGAAAATGTCAATTTGCGATGAATACTTTTAATGCATTCTTACTCTTTTAATGGATGCTACCATTTATAATACTATGAAATTTATTGATTGTAGTGTATAGAAAAAGATAAATGTTAATATTTTTGCCAATTCTTGGGAACCTATTTCAATTTCACTTCACTTTACGAATTATTTACAGATACAGGCTTATCATGGTAACTACATTATATATCAATTATTTGTATCTTGAAGTAAATTGTATTATGCGTTAATGACATTAATTGCTGCATTAATTAATCCAGTATGAGTTAAAAAAATAACAATATCATTATAGTATCTTATACTAGAAATCATAAGAGACGAATTAAGCTAAAGATTAGAAATAAAATCTTGTAGATTATATGATAAAGGTTAAATGTGTACATCGGTTTCAGTTTGTGTTATCTTTGAAGAAGTGGAATTAAAAATAATGCTTATTTGATCTATTTACTTTAATATTTATGGTACTAATTTGCAAAATTCTTTTTATAAAATATATAATATTTGGTTGGTTATTTTGTTCCTTTACCGTTATGAATACTACACCAAAACATGGGTTTAGCAACACTTATTTTTATTGTTGAGTGGAACTATGGTTAGGAAGCTTGCTGTTCTAGGTCCAGTAAGAATGCCAACTAAAACCCTTCTCATTACATATGATATTACAATCATAATTTTCGTTAACGTATAGTTGATTTTGTGACTGATGATGCGTGATATAGTATATCTTTTTATGGACATGTGTATAAATATTGTGCTTTTAGTTTTTTAGTCCAGTCTATGAGTGGAACAATGTTTTTGTAGCAATAAGTTGTTATTTTATCGAATTAAAAACAATGTTTCTGTTGTACAACCATATCTAACGAGCACCACTATTTTTAGGATAAGAAATGGGAAAGGCATGCAGTTGCACCACCCGAGGAGGTTTGACAGCTTACCACAACTCTATGACGGTGAACATTCTTTCTTCCTCTGTATTATCGCTATGTTACTGTTGTTATGACTCAAAATAAGGTTAATCTCACTTACTGCATGCTAACACATCAAATGTATGCTAATTCATTTATATTGCTCCCATGAGAAAACAAAGCTTTCTATATATAAGCCTAATATATTTATTATTTACATATTTGTGCTGAGCTTAGTTTAATATTGAGTCTGAACTACCATGTAAAATGCATAGGAATGTTCTTGGACCCTCTGATATGTGGGTTCTGAATATTTTTTAGCAACTATCCAAGCTTACATAAGTAACACAATACATAAAACTCCATAAATGTACTATTGCTGACTTGGCATACTTTTATGTTGCAGTTATTGCATAACTTCTTACAGGTTATGGATTGCCGAGCTAGACTCAATTTAATCCAAATAAAACCATGAAAATACTTTATGATAAGAAAAGACCTTTCGTATGATGAATTGATGTCTTTGTTTTCACAGTATTCAATGTCTGTCTCCTTAAAGGCTTGAAGTCTTTGTTTATCACAGTACTTGCCATGTGTTCGTGTCTTTTAAGCACTAGGATGCGGTTTTTTTAATGCACAGGCCTGAAGTTTTTGTAGCTTAGGATGATTCCAAATGTACGAGCTACGTGAATATGTATAATTGCAAATAGTAAATTTTTGTAGCTTATATGTTTACCAATTACCATGGTCGGAATACGGGTAAATTTGGAATTCTTTTTTCTATTTTGTCTTTCTGTATGTGTGAAGGGATATTTATTATTAAATCTAAGACCCAATGATGTTGAATAATGACCATTCGCAGGCAATTGGCTACTCATTCAACTATGATGAATATCATAGGTTCAGTTTGTTTCATAATATACCATACTTCCCTTTTGAATTACAAACAATTATTTTCATTTGCAGGCAATTAGCAAGGGATTTAATAAATAGGAAAATATGTACAAAAACAAACTTAGAAATTTTTTTAGGCTGAAGAACAACAAGTTTATTTTTTAGGCTGAAGGACAATGCTAGTTATAACTAGCATTTTGTATAGTGTAAAACTGAATATATTGCTAGTTATAACTAGCATTTTGTATAGTGTAAAAGTTGAATATAATGGTAAATATAATTAGCATTGGTCCTTCAGTCTAAAAATAAAACTTCATGTCCTTTAGCCTATTTTTTTTTCAAAGCTTTTCCTTTTCCCTAATTCTCTCTTTAATAAATATATCTTTTATCCGTAGGTAAGATTTAATGCAAGGGATTAAACAAATTTATATATTTTATCTGTAGTTTTAGTAAAGTGCATTTCTTGCCTTTGTGGTAGATTTATATACATATATAGTTAGAATAAGCCGTCTCCAGAAACATTGCTTTGTGATATATTGTGATAATGGGTATCGATACATATTATGTTACTGGGCCGAATTTGCTGACCCAATATGCAAATGTTGTATATATAAGCACCGTATACTCTGGAACACATGTATCAATCATCTTATGAAATACAAAAATATTTTACAAACAAAATTTGTTCAGCATCTCTTTTATGGTATCAGAGCCATAAAACTGTCAAACGACAGTAGAGTCTTGCTCATCATCTACCTATCTCATAAGAGTTTAGCATTTTATCATCACCGAGCCATCCTATAGGTGGAGTCAGATCCTTCTCATCACTCACCACCCACGGTTGCTCTTAGAATCAGCTATCTCATCATATGAGATTTTCATCACCCTTATTCTCACCGTGCTTTCATCAAGATTCTCCCTCAAGGTGCCTTGCCAAGTTTTTTGCATCAAGAACTGCAAGGTCGGTTGCACAGTAAAAAATTTCTTATCAAGATCCTCAACAATATTTTCTGATAACTCATTATGGCTGGAGATGATGAAACTTCATCCATTTGATCAAGTGGGCCCAAGAATCAAGAACCATCAGGTTCTGCAACATCATCAAGCCAAAGAGTCATTTAGTAACCACTGCTCTAGATGAGAATAACTTCATATTATGGAAGTATCAAGTTGAAACCAGTATAAGAGGTTATGTGTTAGAAGACTTTCTGTATGGAACAATAACCATACCTGCAAGAATGGTGACCAACAGTGAAGGAGAAAGAATAGTCAACAAAGAATTCATCAACTATCAAAGGCAAGACAGCTTACTTGCAGCATGGTTGCTCTCATAAATCAGTTCAGGGTTACTGTCACAGATTGTTGGATGCAAGACATCATATGAGATATGGACTGCAACACAACAAATATTCAACACACAGTCAGCAGCAAGAATCATGTATTACAAACGACAATTACATAATCTAAAGAAAGAAAACATGACAATAAGGGAGTATCTGACCAAGGTGAAATCATACTATGATCTTCTTGACACTGCTGGTCACACAGTGTCAGAGACAGAACAAATACTCACCGTACTAAATGGTCTTGACATAGAATCTGAATCTGTGGTGACAATCATTTCATCACAACAAAATTTACCCAATATGCAGTATGTGCACTCTATTATTTTATCTCATGAAGGAAGAGTTGAGCAGAGGAAAGAGAGCAACATAGAATTATCAATCAACTATGCCTCAAATTCTAGAAACAAAACTCAAGAAAGGAAGCAAGAAAATCAGAATATCAAACAAGATTCATATAATCAAAGATGTGGTATTGCTCAGAGAGGAAGAGGCAGAAATAGTAGATGGAACAACAACAGAACAAAATGTCAAATATGTGAATAACCTGGACACACAGCAAGGCAATGCTATTTTAGACTCAACACAGAATATTACCCAAGTCAACAAAATCAAGGAAATCAAAGAAATTATAGTTCTAGTGCAAATGTGGCTCATATTGATCAAAGACAAGGCAATCAGACTAAAGGCTCAAGAATGCAGCAATTAAACTCAGAAAATCTTACTAGAACAGAGGACATTGCAGGTGAGGACTGGTACCCAGACTCAGGTGCCACCAACCACCTTATAAGTAATCTTCAGAATCTCAATCTTGGTAATAAAGAATATACAGGTATGCATTTTATACATATGGGAAATGGTGAAGCTTTAAATATTACACATGTTGGAACTAGCAGTATACAAGGTAAAAGACATCTCTATCTTGATAACTTATTAAGAGTTCCTCAAATTAAGAAAAATTTGATGAGTGTATCTCAATTTGCTAATGACAACAATGTGTATTTTGAGTTTCAACCTAAATTCTGTATAGTGAAGGATTTACTAAATCAAGACATATTGCTACAGGGTAAACTGGACAATGGGTTATACAAATTTAACTTTGGGAATGAAAGAGCAAAATTAGAAATATATGGTGTAACAGTTCTGAATCTCATGCTAAAAATGGCAAAGAAAAATTTATTTTGTGGCACTGTAAACTAGGGCATCCTAGTGTGAAGGTTGTAAAGCAAGTACTCATGAATAATAATATTTCTTTTGATGTATCTCTACCATATGTATGTACTTACTGCCAATTAGGCAAAAGTCATAAATTACCATTTGCAGATTCAACCATTGCCATTAGCAAGCCATTAGAACCAATGGCCACATATCTATGGGGACCGACACCTGTAAGTTCTGACTATGGCTTCAGGTATTACATATCTTTTGTTGATGCCTATTCTAGATATACATGGATATATTTCTTAAAATCTAAGTCAAATACATACAAAACTGTAATACAGTTCATGACACAAGCTGAGAAACAAGTAAGCAGTGAGCTTAAAATTTTGCAAACTGATGGTGGTGGTGAATACAAACCATTAAAAGAATATTTTCAAAAAAGAGGTATTGTTCACAGAATAACCTGCCCATATACTTCTGAGCAAAATGGGCTTGTAGAGAGAAAAAATAGGTATATAGTAGAGACTGGTTTAACTCTACTAGCACAAGCCTCTCTACCCATGAAATTTTGGCCAGAAGCTTTTAACAGTGCTGTGTATCTAATTAATAGACTTCCTACCAAGGTACTCAAACATATGAATCCTATTGAAGTGTTATTTGGGGTCAAACCTGATTATCAAGGTCTCAAAACTTTTGGATGTTTATGTTTTCCATGTCTTAGACCATATAATAATCAAAAACTAAGTCTCAGATCTACCCCCCACGCTTTCTTAGGATATGGAAATAATCAAAAGGGATACGGATGTTTGAGTAGTGATGGTAGGATATTTGTTTCAAGACATGTATTTAATGAAAGCATTTTTCCATTTGTAGATGGAAATATCAAAACAACAAAGAAGGTGTATAATAAAGACAACATGGCTATTCCTTCAATACCTGTAATACTTGACTGGGACACCGGTCAGACTGATGAAGGCATGTAGAGGAACCAAGGATCACAACACACAATATCCAAAGGAGACACTGGATCAGGTCATGACTCACATGAGCTCTCCAACACATTCAACAACACAAGTCAGAACAATGATAACAATCCAGTTCAAAGAGAATCTTCCTCATCCATGTCTCAACACATAGATGATAACATTAATACTCATGAATCACCACCTGCAAGATCAGGACATCATATGATTACAAGGTCAAAGAGTGGTATATTCAAGCGCAAAGTGTATAATGCACAGTTAGACTTAACAGAACCAAGCAGCTATAAAGAAGCTATTACAAACAACAATTGGAAACAAGCTATGGATAAAGAATACAATGCTCTAATCAGAAATAAAACTTGGAGTTTGGCATCTATATCAAAAAACAAAAATGTTGTAGGGTGTAAATGGACCTACAAAATCAAAAGAAATCCAGATGGAAGTATCTCAAAATATAAAGCAAGGCTGGTAGCTAAAGGATACAATCAACAATATGTCTTTGACTTTAATGAGACTTTTTCTCCAGTAGTAAAGCCAACTACAATAAGAATTATCTTGACCATTGCACTATACAGAAAATGGAAAATCAGACAGCTGGATGTAAACAATGCATTTCTCAATGGAGATCTAAAAGAAGTATTCATTGAGCAGCCAGAAGGATACAAGAAAGGTGTCAACAATAGTTTAGTATGCAAACTACATAAAGCTATTTATGGGTTGAAGCAAACTCCTCGTGTCTGGAATGAAAAACTCAAGTCAACTTTAATAGAGCTGGGATTCATACCCACTAAATCAGACAACTCTTTATACATGCAATGCAAACAAGAAAAGATTACATACATATTGATATATGTTGATGACATCATTATTACTGGAAATGACAATCAAACTATGGATCAGACTATTAAGCATTTAGATCAAGTGTTCTCTATAAAAGATCTGGGTAATTTACACTATTTTCTTGGGATAGAAGTTATACAGAGATCAAGTTCAGAACTATTCTTATGTCAGAAAAGATATATACTGGAGTTACTAAAAAAAGCTAACATGGATCGGCTAAACCTCTACCTACTCCCATGACCAGCAATCTCAGACTGTCAAACAACAAAGGTGAAGCCATCACAAATGAAAAACAATACAGAAGCATTGTCGGGGCTCTTCAATATATTACAATAACAAGGCTAGATCTAAGCTACAGCATGAATAAAGTTTGTCAATTCATGCATAAACCACTCAGTGATCACTAGAAAGCAGTAAATCGTATCTTACGATACCTGAAAGGAACTTTAGATCATGGACTGCATCTTAACAACACAAAGGAATTAAACATACAAGCTTACGCTGATGTGGACTGGGCTACCGACCCCGATGATAGGAGATCAACATCTGGGTATTGTATATACCTGTGAAGCAACCCCATCTCCTGGAGTTCTAAGAAGCAAGCCAACATATCACGCTCCAATACTTAATCTGAGTATCGTTCCATAGCCAGTACTGCAGCGGAGATAACTTGGATATAATCTCTTCTTCATGAGATCAAAATCAATCTCACTAACATACCAATAATCTGCTGCGACAATCTCAGCTCAGTTTCACTCTCAGCCAACTCTATTTTGCACTCACGAACAAAGCATATCGAAATCGATCTATACTTTGTTCGTGAGAAAGTTATAAATGGAAAACTGAAAGTTAATCATGTTCCAGCCCTATATCAGAGAGCCGACATTCTCACAAAGCCACTCTCTACAAAAAATTTCACTCGATTAAAGCAGGAACTCAAGTTGAAGGCGGTGGCGTAGAGACGAGAAGGGGGAAGAAAACCCTAGATCTAATTGAAGGGGGGAGTTAGAATAAGCTGTCTCCAGAAACATTGCTTTGTGATATATTGTGATAAGGGGGAATTAATTTAAAGGACAAAAATTTGTATATTTTTAGCCTCAAGGACACGACCTTAATATTTTAACCACAAGGACAAACATTCTCCTAAAAATTATTCATAAGGACAAACATTCTTTCAAAATTATTCATAAGGAAAAACATTCTTTCAAAACTGCTACCGAACTAAAAACTGATACCTAAAAACTGCTACCGGTAACTACAAACTGATACCTAAAAACTGTAAAAACTGATACCTAAAGAAAGTTGTCCTTCAGGATAAAATACTGAAGGCCTGTCCTTGAGGCTAAAATGCTGAGAAATTTTGTCCTTGACAATAATTTCCTGTTGTGATAATGGGTATCGGTACATATTATGTTACTGGGCCGAATATGCTGACCCAATATGCAAATGTTGTATATATAAGTACCGTATACTCTGTAACACATGTATCAATCATCTTATGAAATACAAAAATATTTTACAAACAATATTTGTTCAGCATCTCTTTTATATATTTTTATCTATATGTTGCACGTTTATAGTACTAAATGGAGCTCACTACATGTACTGCATCTGCTGATTCACTGGTTATCATTTGTTTATTTGCTTTACATTCATAATTTAATCTATTATCACTTTATGTATTAGATAGTTATGGTTTTATTGTTATCCATAATCAAATCCAGTTAGTAATGCAGTCTAGAATCTTATCTTCATGTGCAGTACAAAAAACCATATCTAGAATTAGCAAAACTATTGTTTGGAAGCAACTCATGAGTCTGTACTGTTGCCTCAGTCATTTGTTTCATTACACTTGCATCGGATGATGATAGGAGATTGATTACAGATGAGGAGGTGAAACCTCAGTCGTTTGTTTCTGTTCAGACTTGGAATAAGAGAGGTTATTCAGTTGTGAGTGTGTAGTGTAAGGATAGATTCAATTTGTTTTTTGATGTTGTATATGGGATTACTGATTTGGGTTCTGTTGTTATTCATGGGACTGTCGATACTTGAAATGATCAAGCAAATTTGGTACTTTCTTTTATCTTTCATTTTGTTTTTTTCTATAATTTGAATATTTCTAATGCTTTCTTATGTTGTACTTTTTTGTTTCTTTCAGGACTTCTATATGAAGCATTTGGATGGAAACCCAATTAGTTCAGAGTCGGAGAGGCAAAGAGTGGTTCAGTGTTTGCAAGTAGCTATTAAGAGAAGAGCAATAGAGGTATGTTTTAAAACTATTTCTTTTCAATTGTTTTGTCCTTAGATGATCCTTAATGCTTTACTTAAATTGACATTTGCAACTCTATTTGCAATAATATTATACTTGTTTCAGTTTATTTGACTGCAGGATGTATGTTTTTAACTATTACTGTAATAATGCTACACATTACGTGAATGTTAAAATTAACTAAGTTTTGTTAAAATTAAACAAGTTTTATAAAATTAACTAAGTTTAAGGTAACTAAATTTTATAAATAATAATATAACTAATTTAACAAAGTTTTATAAATACTAGTGATGATGATGATGATGATGATGATGAATTAACTAAGTTTATAAAAATTAACTAAGTTTGTAGTAATAATAATAATAATAATATAATTAGGTTAAACAAGTTTTAATAATAATAGTAATAATCATTTAACTAATTTAACAAAGTTTTATAAATAATAACGATGATGATGATGAATTAACTAAGTTTATAGAAGTTAACCAAGTTTTATAAAAATTAACAAAGTTTATAATAATAATAATAATACTACACTAACTAAGTTAACCAAGTTGATAAAAATTAACTAAGTTTTGTTAAAATTAAACAAGTTTTATAAAACTAATTCTAAGTTAACTAAATTTTATAAATAATAATAATATAACTAATTTAACATAGTTTTATAAATAATAATAACGATGATGATGATGAATTAACTAAGTTTATAAAAATTAACTAAGTTATAACAATAATAATAATATAATTAATTTAACTGAGTTTTAATAATAATAATAATATTAAATTAACTAAGTTAAATAAAGTTGATAAAAATTAACTAAGTTTTGTTAAAATTAAACAAGTTTTATAAAATTAATTAAATTTAAATTAACTAAATTTTATAAATAATAATAATCATTTAACTAATTTAACAAAGTTTTATAAATAATGATGATGATGATGAATTAATTAAGTTTATAAAAGTTAACTAATTTTTATAAAAATTATCTAAATTTTTATAATAATAATATAATTAAGTTAACCATGGAATAGAAATTAACTATAGTCACAAAAGTACAACGTGTTTTCTTCCCATCCAACCTTAAATCTCAAATTCGACTGAAAATCTCAAACAATTTGGCGTAAGAAAATTGAGTTTGACATTAGCGTGCAAACCATAAAACAAAGAGTTTGACACCACAAAATCATGTATAATGAAAGCATGTAAAATGATTTATTAAAAAAGAGAAAAGTTCGAACACTAATGGTAGAAAAATTGAAATATGTATCAATTATGATGCCTTATTTTGTAAGTGATATTCATATTAATACTTTAACTATGCAAGTTTTTTAATTAGCAGCTGTTTCAGCTACAAGTTAGTTACAAGCTAACAACTGAGATATCAATTGTAGGGTTGCCACAAATGACAAAGAAGCAAGGAGGAGGAGTCAAATGCTCATCAGGGAAGGCATAATGATTTGTAATTTGATTATGGATTTTATATAAACGTGATTATTTTGTTTAAAATATTTTGTATTGAGGTGTTTGTGTATCGTATTTCATTAAGTGACTAACAAGTTTTTCGGTTGTTTTAATGTGATAATTATATGAGTCATTGTTGGTTTCATACTAAAATATGTTAATTATTACTATATACAATATATATGTTGTGAACAAAATGAAATGGAAAATGAACGAGCCACCACAGCGAGGGAAACCGACACAAAAAATCAACAATTTTTAGCAGCTATTATTAAACGCTACTAAAATATATATGGTGGTAAACAAAAAACCCTACTAAAATATTTGTTGTAGTGGACAGTACTTTTTGGGCATTTTCTAAACACTACAATAAAGACTTTTAGTAGCATCTACAGTGGCGTTTACTAAAACGCAACAGAAAATCATTTACTTCTAGTTGCATGTTTTTTAACATCATTCCTTAAAATGCAACAGTAAGTTATGGTAGTGTTTTTTGTATGCAACCAAAAATACTTTTTGGTGTAGTGCATGTAGGTGAATTTATTCACCAATCTTGGTGTTTTGTCGTCTTCCCCATTTTATGTGATTTTCTGGATTTCTTTTATGATTTCTAGATTCGATGCTATTTGTGTTACCAACAAATTATTTTGGGGGTTTTGCTTTTAAAAGCTATTTTAGGTTTTGATATTGGGTGATTACGTACTTGGAGTTTATTGAAGCATTTTTGCTTTTAGCCAATTCTTGGCTTTGTGTTCATATTTAAGATCTATATCATTACATCCATTGTTTATCTTGCTTAACCTATTCATTATAGTCTAGACTGACCCGTTTATGATTTTATAATACTCAAGTCAGACCGAGATGTTTTCGGTCCTTCAGCTTGTTGCCTTTATGATGGACTTTATACTTGTTAGTTAGAAGCTTATCCATGTTATCACTATGTTTATACTCATGTTTATGATATATCTTATGTCGAGCAAGACCCATTTTGTGTACATATTCGTATCTTTTAGATGTAGTATAGATGTATTATATGGATCATTTCGACAACAGTCTTGTATTTGATATTAGATATCTATTCAAGTTGATCAACTTGTATCTATTCGTATTTCACTGTGTATATTCTGTGATCTGTGATTCTATGATTTGTATTTATTATATATTGTTCTGGATTGTTATTATAGCCACCATAGTTTTGTTTTAAGCCTGGATTGCATATGTTGATTCCACTTGAGATAGAAAATAATAATAGCATATTAATCGATGTATTAATGTCCGCTTAAAACAAAATTTACGGATGATCGCTTCAAACTAGCACTATTCTCTGCACTAGCATACAGTATTACTCGGTAATACCCTTTGTTAGTGTGGGTATCGGGGTGGGGCGTTACAACTGCTTTCTCTTTCTGTTCCACTTCTTCTTGCCTTCACCACCTTGTTGTGGCTTTGACTCTTCTTTCTCAGCAGAAACAACAGTAGAAGTCTTAGCCTTAGGTACAAGCTCTCATGGCGAAGTGCCTTCTCTACAATCTTCTCAAACGGCTCATCTATATGGTCCACTAGCTTTTCTCTTAACTAGTCATCCAAACCAATGATGATTTTCTCATTCATTCTCAATGGAGTGTGGATGAACGACATCATATACTTAGACAAAGCATCAAATTCTACCGCATATTCAGAAACTGTCATCTCTCCCTACTTGAGATTAGCAAATTTTATAGACAGAACCGAAATCTGAATAGCCGAAATAAACTTCTTCTTAAACCTCGTCTTAAACCGATCCTAAGAAAACCGGTCTTCCAAAATAGCAATAGTTACAGCATTCCATCAATTCATAGCTCGGCCGTGAAGTTGTCTTGAAGCCAATTTTCTCTTCATAGCATTTTCCACCTCCATATCACCAAAGATGTACTCACAAGTATCCAGCCAATCTTGCACTTCTATGGCTGACTCCGTGCCTTGGAATGACTTCCCTCTAAGAGTAGAATAATCTTTATTCAGCTTAGAGAAATCAGCCCTAGGCGCTTGCTCGGGAGCACCTCCACCTATCATCACTCAAGGAGCAGTCCTCATCATATTAGCCATCATAGTATTGAACATAGCTTGGACATTAGGCGTAGTAGCTCCTGATCCCGCTCCTTCTTCTACTTCTAAAGCAGAATTCCTCACAGCGTTCCTTGTATGCCGGCTCATTCTTATCTTAACAAGAATGATCAGCCTCTCATAAAGAAAACTGTGTCCATAGTGCTCATGAGCATGCTACTTATACTATATAATATATTATTATATAGCTCTGAAAACCAAATTCATAACAAGTACACACTCTCTCGTGTGTGTGTATACACACACGCTCACTCGATCCACTCTATGGCGGTAACACCTTCCCTATCTCTACTGGATCATGGTATCAACTCCAGTTAATCACGTAACTTGGCTCTGATAGCAAGTGTGATGACCGCCATATACTACCGGCACCAATAGTATATAAATAGTGTGCTGTATCTATGCCCGGCCAATATAGGACGATCATCAGGGTTTAGAATGAACAAATGTAACATATTGCCTGTCATATCTCATAGCGCATGGATAAAATATAATATTACAAATATAACAGAAGAGACAGTAATAACTATGTGACAAAATCATCAGAGTACAGATCCATAGAATTATACATCAAATGTCATAGAGTTTATACAATGGAAATAAACTCAACAATTGTATCAAATGCAAGTATAAACAGTCACTGCTAAGGCTCCCAGTGTTGCACAACGGAATAAGCATAGACTCCATATCTGTATATAATACCAAATAGCTCCATCTAGCTCATTCTCCAAACAGCTACTGCATCACCTAGACCTGTCATCTAGTTTACTCATTTAAGACTACCCAAAATAATAAGAAGTAAAACAGAAAATCTTGGATCAAACAATAGTCTGGTGTGAGCGATAAACGAGTCTCAAAATACTATATAGGTAAATATGGTAAGGAACAAGAGTACACAAAACATACCTGACATGTCCCTGCAACCAAAGAGTTAGCATATAACACTATAATATGCTGCTCTACAATATCATAAAGATATACAACGAACCAAATAAAGGATACCGGTCTTCCAGGTATTCCTATCTCCAATACCTACTTCCCCTGATACCTATAAGTGATAGCCAACTAAAGAAAACAACCAAAGCATCCATCACATCTATCAACAATCCTAACTACCACTTCTTGTGCTCTGAATATATGATAACTCGTATCGCCCCCAAGTCAGGGACTAATGGAAATTCTGGTTCTCTGTTGTACTCTAGTATCTCGCAGCCTAAAGGTGCCTTGCAACCCAAAGCTGGGCACTAGATCCAAAGCTACAGGTCCCTCAATTTACCCATGGTCATCCCCCCTTACATTGCCCCTGCTTTGAGTACAATTTAAAATTCTTAGAGCATTAATGATTCCTTAGCTCAAATCTCCGAGCCTACCTTTGCTACATTTAGATAACGAGCCCTTCTTGCTCAATCCGGTTTCCATTATTCCCGAGGAATCCATCCACATTCTCTGATTATATGGCTCCCTCCTTTGCGAGCCACCATCTTCGAAACCTACTCCCAACACGAGCCAACATCCGAAGACCATAGTTTTTCATCATGTTGTTATATCATCGTCCAACCTGATACGAACGAGCCGACACCTCCAGCATGATCTATAGAACCTCAACAACAGCCTCTAGAAGTTCCAACCCTATATCATGCACCATGATAACTCAGTACCGAGTTATACACTTAACCAACTAATGGCTAATTCCTTTTCCATGTCTCTAGTACCCCCCTTCCAGTGCCTTGGACCCCAAGTCATCCACCTTTGGTAACTCGGCCGCCAATCCAAAACTCTACTTCTAAATTCCAGAGATAAATCGGTATAACATCCAATCATTTGCCAAATACCCTACATCTTGCTATGGAATACCTCATCCAGCGAAGCTCTATCCATCCATCTCAACTACCGAGTCATATCCTCCTTCCCCACAACTCGGTGCCAAGTTATAGGCATAACTTGTCGCTAACCTAACTTGATAACTCATCATAAACTCAAGAACTTAGCCAGTCGTCCAAAACCTTGCCATGGACAACCTCTATTAGCCATAACCTTCCAAGTCATCAAGTCAACCATCACTCCTGAGCTACCACCATAACTTGGTTTCGACCTATCCCCTTAACTCGGTACCAATTTATCACTTTGCATCCAATCGAAATGCGAGTTATCCTATAGCCTCATGCCATGCTCCAGAGCCTATCTGCCTAGTTTCGTCCAATTGCGACCAACTTTGCCTTCGATTTGCTCAATTCTCCTAACTAACTTTTTATGCAATCACAACACTATCAAACAACATCAAATCATATCATCCAACCATAGAATAACAAGCTATTTCATCCACTCAAACCTATAATCCATCAAAATAAGAGAAATAAGGTAATTTCCAACATAGGTCTACATATAGCTTGAATATATGAACATAAATCAAGGTGATTTCTAAACAATCTATATCATATGCATGGATTAACATGTCATTAAAGTTAAAAAAAGGTTTTTATGGCCAAAATCAATTTAAAACATGTTAAATCCTATAATTCTACCATATAAACATGTGTAGTATAGTGAGAAGGCCTAAACCACTCAGCAATTACCAAATTCAATCAATTTATGTGAAGATCTAATCCGAATAGTGAAGAAAAGCACTCCAAATCAAGCAAATCGATGATCCCTAGCTTCTAATTGAGAATCTAATCTCTAGTCCGTAATCTAGTTTGATTTAGACAACAATTTGGATGATTTTTATGAAATTAGGATGGATCTAGGGCTAATTAGGGTTAAGACTTGATTTAGAATGAGAGGGAAAAGTTTTAGTTTGACTCTTCAGCCCTATATTTATAGTGTTCTCTAATTAGACTAATGGGCTTAATTAATTACAACTAATTCTGGCCAGCAGTTTTAAAAACTTAAAACAGGCATAACTTTCCAACCGTATGTCCATTTTTCTGTTATGAACATTTTACGAAATGGGAAACCATCATCTAAAGCAGTGGAACAGGTTTGAGACCTAGTTAAAGCCCAAACAAGATTTTCAAGGTCAAAATGGTCACAGAGAAATTCGAAAAAAATCATAGGTGTGTAAAATGTCCATAATAGTCATATACCAAAATTATAGAATCATATGACCTCATATAAATAAAATAATTTTTTTTACGATCCGCCAATACGTAAAATACGGGTCGTTACATTGAAAGTGTTGACTACTATTATTAGAGACAGTTTATCAATGAGTTTATTTATCATTTGTATAAACTCTATTATTTTTTTGTATAACTATATGAGCCTGTGTATTCTGGTTCTGTTTTTCATGCAGTTATTACTATCTCATCTGTTTCATATCTGTGATGACCATTATATTTTATTCGGTGCATTGTAAGATATACGACAGGTTCTGTAGTTGTATGATGTTTTCTTTCTTTCTCTTCTATTCTCTTCCTTTATGTTTCCTTTCTTTACTTTTTCCTTTCCCTTGACAATAGTCATACATTGATCGGATGCTCCACCAACGTACTATTCAGTTATATGAGCATCAGAGGTGTAAGGCGGTTGTCACATTTGGTATTAGAGCTTAGGTTACATGATTAACCTGAGTTGAAACTGTGATCCAGTAGAGATAGGGTAGGAGCTGTCACCTTAGAGTGGATCGAGTGTAGACACACACACAAACACAAACACACAAGAGACTGTGTATTTTTTTATATATTTTGATTTTCAAAACTGTATGGTAGTATATATAGTATATAAGTTATATTTCATACACGAGTACCATTGATGAAATTTTTCGTTATGAGAGACTAATCATCCTTATTATAGACTAGGAATGAGCTAGCACATGAGAAATGACTCTATTGACTCCGTCTTCGGAGTTAAGGAGTGGGCAAGATCTGGGGCCACTAACCCTGATTGATAGAATATGTTTGTAGGGATGACGTGAATAATTATCTGGGATGCCCTAGTCACTCCAAATATTTGGGGTGCTCAAGTGCAAACACCAAGAGTCAACTTTGCCGAGTTGTATAAAGAATACGTGAGTCTTGAAGGTAGACCGTTCCATGGAACAAAGTCGGCTACTGAGGTGCAAGACAGGATGAATATTTGCGAAAGGATGTTCAATGACTTGGAGTTAGATGATGCAATGAGGTAGAAGTTGACCTCTAGATTACTCCAGGCATGTACAATGAACTAGTAGAGTGCCCTTATAGCTTCGACTCCCTAGGATCGATTTACTTGGGATCAGTTCATAACTCGCTTCGAAGAAAATTTATCTCGACTTTTAAAAAGTCGATGTTGTTTAGGAAATTCGTCGATTTGAAGTAAGGCGATATGTTTATGTCAGAGTATATGGCCAAATTCGATGTGTTGTCAAAGACGGTCTATCTTCCATTAATACTCTGCTTAGAAAGAATGATGAATTTATCATTGGGTTAAGCGATCATCTTGAGAAGCGACTGATTGGTCATATTGACGAGAGCGTCGAGAAGTTGATCAGGAAGGCTTTACGATATGAGAGCCTATACCCAGTGTAGAAAGATTGTCCCGAACTAGCTAAGCAGGGACAAATTGTGAAGGCATATGCATTGATTGCCATTCATATTTCGTCGAGTGCTCCATCGATGAAAGAGAAGGGAATGACATTACCATTTGAGGTATGCTTTCCTCTTATGGCATTTTCATTTTATTTGACGTTGAGGTTTCAAATTCCTTCATATCTAGTGATTTGATAGTTAATTAGGATTGAGGCCCGAGATAATTAACCAACCTTTAACAAACTTTGTTGGGGGCTCTGCCTACCTGTGCATGGTTTGTCGAGACTCGGCCTTATTGAATCATGGATGTATGTTTGTTTATTATTGATTTGTTTTGGGGTTTAATTGGGTTCGATATTATAGTCTGGGAATTGAATGGCTGAAGGGATATGATATAATGGTGGATAATGAGAGGCCATTGGAGAAGACAGGGACTGGCGACAAGTGGAAGGTAGTGTTCGACTGCCCACCTGATGATGAGGTTATGGTTAGCTTTCTATATTCGCTCGATATCCCACACAATGAGTTGTCATCTATGCCTGTAGCTAGAGAGTGTCCGGATACATTTGATGAGGTGACCGAAATACCAACATATAGGGATTGAGTTTTGTATTGATCTGGTTAGAGATACTAGACCAGTAGTGATGTCTTTAAGGCATATGATGCCCAAAGTGCAGAGGAAACTAGAGGTACGAGTGGATGAACTATTGAGGCAAGTATCTATCCATAGGAGCACATTTAAGTGGGATGCACCTATAATGTTTGACACTAAGGAAAATGGATCTTTGAGATTGTATATTATCGTGAGCTGAATGGGATAATGAACAAGTATCTACTCCCACTTCTTAATGGCTTGTTTGATTAACTCTATGGCGCGAAAGTGTTCTCTCAATTGGACATTGCAACGAGGTTTCATCAACTAAGAGTAGCTAGAGAGAATGTGTCAAATATAGCATTTCGAACGCTACTTTTATTTTTGATTGGTTGGTTATGTCGTTCGGGCTAACCAACGTGTCAACATGTTTTATTGATCTCTTGAACCATGCTTCGAGGGATCACTTGAGTAAACTATGCTTGTGTTCATTGATGGTATTTTTGTTTTCATGGATGAAAGAGGAGAACAAGACACGATTGATGATTGTTTTAGAGATATTGAGAAGACACCGATTGGTGATGAAGTCTTGGAAGTATCACTTTTGGAGATGGGAAGTGAGACGCTTAGGTCATGTTATTTCGTAGTATGATGTTGCTATGGATCCTGCGAGTTACGACAGTCCGGGATTTGAACAACCCAAGAGTGTAGATAAGAAGTTTCCTTGAATTGAGGAGATATTTTATATGTTTTACCAAGGACTTCTCAAAGGTAGAGACACCATTAACCAATTTGACGAGAAGAACCAGACTTTTTATTTGGGATGCGAGGTGTGGACACGCATTAGTGAGTCTAAAAGAGAGGTTGACGAGTGCACCAATGTTAGTCATTCTGAGTAGGAATGAGGAGTTGATAGTACACACATATGCATGTGGTACTTGACTAGGTGCGGTATCGATGCAGAAGAGTAAGATTGTTGCATATTGTAACACCCCATATTTTTATAACATTATTTGGGATATTTAATTAAATAAAATTAAATAAAATAATATGGAGATTAATGGATTGAGATTTGTTTTAGCTAAGGGTAGCCGTGCCATGATAGTATGTTAATTAATATAAAATAACCTAAACAAAGGTGTTAGGAAATGATAAGGACAATATGGGAAATAGGTGGAGCTTATACCCTAAACCATTAGGAGATAGAATGCTCATGTTCATTCTCATTTTTATCAAACTAAAAATACTAAGGCCGACCACCATTTTTACTCTCAAGGAGAAGATTAAAACTAGGATTCAAGAGAAGGGAAACAATCAACTAAATCAACATCAAATCTCACATCTATAATCTCAAAGCTAAGGTGAATAATTATTATATCCCACATTCTTTTGGTATTCGGTTTTAAGACTAAGATCCGAAATATTTTTTCAAGTAATTTCCATGTTTTGAGGATTAAAGTTATATGTATGTTTGTTGGTGAATTATGCATGTTCATACTTGTTTTAAATGATATGTTTGAAATGAAAACCCTAATTGATGACATCCAAATGCCTTGAAAATTTAAATATAGGTCGGAAATGATAGTTTAGAGATGGGTTTGCATTTTTATAATTTTCCAAATTAAGGCGGATTTTATATTAATTTTCTAGTAAAGGAAATTGTTTATTGGGTTATAAATTGTTTTCGGCTCAAATAATTATTATTTGGGGTTGAAATTTTTATATGTTAGGCAATATATTAAAATAGATTTTCTAAGATTTTTCTAGATTTTTCCTAAGTGTTTTGATGAATATATAAAATTATTTAAGGTATGGGACTTAAATGTTTTATATATTTAATTAAGGAGAAGGGGCATTTTGTAAAATAAAATGCTTATTAATTTTGAAAATAGTGGCATCACATTTCTGAAAAGAATTTGTTAACCAATGAGAATTTGACAAACAAAGGCAGGTTAGTTGAAAAGTTATCCTTTTTAAGTTAAAAACAAAGACAACATACTTTTAGCATGTTTCAGCCTATTACAGCAGTAAACCTTCCGACCCAGACCTTCCGACAAGGTCGAAAGGTTCCAAGCTTTCAACAAGGTCAAACCAATGCATATGGTATCAAGCTACTTGGTACGTAATGAATTGGACAGAGTCGAAGGGTTCTTAGTTGAAAGGTTGATGACCAAAGAGGTTGGGGTATGTTTGTTTTATAAACCAAAAGCTTTCACCTGCTTTGCTTTCGAATTAGAGCTTTTGACTTGGTTACTTTCGACCAGGTAAAAATGTTTAAAAGAAAGGTTTTAAACCTTTCGTCATAATCGAAACGTTACTTCTGCTATTTTGTTTTGAAACCTTCCGTCATAGTTGAAAGGTTACTGCCGCTTTATATAAATGTTTTGTTCTGAACCTTCCGACAAAGTCGAAGGGTTTACTTTGATTGATTTCAAAAGGTTTACTTTGATTGATTTCGAAAGGTTTACTTGATTTAAAAACTAGCCGCTTGCTTTCGAAAGGAAGCTTTCAACTTAGGTAATTTACCCTTGTTTTATAAATTGAACTATAACCCAAAGCTTTCGAAAGAGTTGTTTTAAAAGATGCTTTAAAGCTTTCGAAGCAGAGCTTTCGATTTAGACGAAAGGTTGCTTCCAATGGAGTCGAAAGGTTTTAAAAGAAGGTTTTCCACCTGTTTTAAATTGAACCCAGAAATTTTTTCGAAAGGTTGCGTTAAAGAAGAGTTAATGCTTTCGAAAAGATTTGTTTACTGAATGGTTTTAAAAGGGGTCAAAAGGTAATCTTTTGAAGGGGTAGAAAGGTAGCTTCCGACTAGGTCGAAAGGTTTAGTTTCTGAATGATTTCAGAAGGTTTTAAATGGAAGGATTTCCAAATATTTTCTAAGGCAATGTTTCAAGTCGTTTTAAAATAGGATGTCTAAGGTTTTATTGCTTTCTAAAGGTTTGAAGTTCAATGGGTTCGAAAGGTTTGAGGTTCAATGGTTTCGAAAGGTCTTGATTTCTAAGGGTTTTGAGGGTACCATTGGAAACAACAAATGAATATGACCTAAGTTAGGGATACTGATGGAAATAGGTTAATCATGGGGCTAACATGAGACCATTAAATTCATGGGGCTAACATGAAATAATTAGATTCATGGGGCTAGCATGAGTCAAATAGAAAATTCAAATAGAATCATGAGGCTAACATGATACAAATAGAATCATGGGGCTAACATGAGACCATTAAATTCATGGGGCTAACATGAAATAATTAGATTCATGAGGCTAGCATGAATCAAGTGGCAAAATGATGGGTTCATAGTCGTTCTAGAAAAACTATGTGATGTGAGATGAATAGTCTACATCAACTTAAGCAAAATGAATGTGGAATAGGTAGTCCCTCTTTGATATAATTAAACTCTAATTGGGGATGGGGAAATCCTAACTGTTTTCAAGTACGCATATCACCATAATGTTTTTTAAATACATGTTTTAACCATTGTGGATGCCGGGGGCATAATATATGGTTTTATAAAAGTTTTTGCAAAAGATATGTTTTAAAAGGATGTTAGTGAGGGGAAACCCGTTTTGCTAAGCGGAGTGGTCACTTAACATGTTTAACCGGGATATATAGTATTATTCATACCAAGCTTTATGTCTAACTCGAAGTTTATATTTTCCCCTTAAACTCTCGGGTGCTCAAAATTAATTTGAGTAGGCTGAGGAATTAAGGTCTTTTTCAGGTTTTAGTAGGATGACGAATAAGGATACCGGAGGCATGCAGGAGGCAAATGGATAGCTATTTAGGATATGCAGTTCTTGTTATGTTTTGATGTATTTCCGTTGTGATTGTATTAGGTCTATTATGACTATATGACTCTGATCAACCAAAGGGGTATCTTCATATACCGCTCTTGGTGTAATTTGTAATAATTATATTTGATCTATGCCTGGGAACGATTTGGGATTATGTATTGTGAATGTGAAACAATTGGTTTTGAAATGTAATGAAGTAAAACAATTGTTTTGAAATCTGTGTTTTGTTTCATATTCAAGTGCTTCTGATATTATTGATACCATTAACATAGCCATATTTATTTGCCGGAAGCTAATACTATAGATGACTGCAGCATCTGTAGCGCTTAGTTTTGGGCCTCTAAATAGGGGATGTTACAGCTTGGTATCAGAGCATGGTCTATGAAATACTTTAACTAAAAATGATTTTTGAAAACATAATCCTTAGAAATTAGAGTTAAGATCGGGGTATGGGATAACGCTATAGTAACGTACTTGTATTTGCTATATATAAGTATACGCTATATCTCTAGACTCCTATCTTAGTTAGGCTATTCATCTATATCTCATGAGGTTTGAATACAGATATGGAAGGAAGAAGAGGCAGAGTAAACCTTGGAGAAGATAGCACCACTACTAATGGAAATGCCCGACCAAATGCTAGAAGAGGTCTCGGTCAGGCTCAAGCTAAAAATGTGGGTGCAGTGGTTCCTCAAGTGGATATGGGAGCCTTGTATCAGTTGTTGGCAAACCTTTTGCAAGCAGGAGCTGCTGGGAATATTGGTGGAGCAAATCCTGTAGTTACAGCTGGATATAACTATGCTAAGCTGAGTAGAGACTACATCAGTTTGGGAGGAAAGCCGTTTGCTGGACCGGAAGATGCTGTGGAAGTGGAGAATTGGCTGTTGAACTGGGAAAGGATTATTCTGGATCTAGGCTGGAATGATGGAGAGAAGAGAAGAATAGCCTCGAGACAGTTTCAAGGGTTAGTGCTTCATTGGTGGAACAGTGTGACCGCCGGAGTACCAAAGGAAGAGTAGACTTGGGATGACTTCAGGAGGAGGTTTGAGCAGAGGTTCTTGTCTGAGGTGGCGAAGTTTATGGATCTTGTCCAAGGACAAATTTCTGTGATCGAGTATGCTGCTAGGTTTAATGAGCTATCTCGATATGGTTATGCTTTGGTTGACACGGATGTCAGAAGGAATGAGAGATTCAGTAGAGGATTGAGGCCAGAGCTTGGCAGAATGACTATGGCCCATATCCGAGATCCTTCTAATGTGGTAGTGGAAATGGCCATTTTCCATGAGGAAATGCTTGCTGTTTCAGCTAGGGAGAAGTCCGTTGAATTCCATGGTCCTTAGGAGAAGAAGAGGAAGTTCTTCAAGAAGAAGGGCGCTCAGAGAGAAGGAGCCACCAAGAAAGGGAAAGCGGATATAGTTTGCTACAAGTGTGATAAGAAGGGTCACTATGCTAATGAGTGCCGTTCAGGAGATGGAAAGTCGGTTGTGGGGAAGTAGAATGTGCAATGCTATAATTGCAACCAGATGAGGCATTACAAGAACAAATGTCCTGAAGCCGCCAAGGCAGGAAAAGAAAAGGTCTTTGCTTTGGAGCCATCATCCTCTAAACCAACTGCTTCTGAGAAAGGAAAGTCTGTGATGGAAGGTACACTTTTGATTCATGACATAACAGTTAGGGTATTGTTTGATACTGGAGCATCTCATTCTTTTATTTCTCGATGTTGGTAGATAAGCTTAACCTAGAACCCTCATATCTAGTTACTTCCTTAAGGGTTGCAAATCCGATAGGAGGGTATGCAACGCTTGGGATGAGGTATGACCATTTAGAGTTTGATTTGCTAGGCCATACTTTTGAGTGATGTTTGCATGTGTTTGACTTTGGGGGATTTAGGATTATCCTTAGGATGGATTGGTTAAGTAAATATGATGCTAGGATATTTTGCCATGATAGGAAAATATCACTTAGCCACCCAGATTATAGTGATCGGATAGTTTATACCGTAGAGAACCCTAGTTGTGAAATGAATGCTTTATTGGGTATTATGTAGTTGGAGGATGAGTTGCATCGAGTCTTTATAGTTAGAGAATTTTCAGATGTGTTTGAGCCGGTAACTGGGTTGCCACCTAAATGAGTCATTGAGTTTCAGATTGATTTAGTGCCTGAAACAGAACCAGTGAGTAGACCGCCAAGTAGAATGACTCCCACCGAGATGAGAGAGTTGAAGGTGTAGTTGGTGGATTTGGAAGGTAAGAGTTTTATCCGACCAAGTAGTTCGCCATGGGGAGCTGCCACTATATTTGCTAAGAGGCCGGACGGATCATTGAGGCTATGTATCGATTATCTAAAGTTGAATGAGAAGACAATAAAGAATCGATATCCATTGCCGAGAATTAACGATTTGTTCGATCAGTTAAGTGGAGCCAAGATATTCTCTCAGCTGGATTTGGCGACGGGATTTTATCAGCTTAGAGTGGCAGAGGATAACATTCCTTTGACGGCGTTTAGGACAAGATATGGATCATACGAATGGTTAGTTATGCCGTTCGGACTAACTAATGCGCCGACATTCTTTGTGGATCTGATGAATAGGATTTTCCGAGAGCACTTGGATAGATTTGTGTTGGTCTTCATAGATGACATTTTGGTATACTCTAAGGATGAGAAGGAGCATGAAGTTCATCTTAGAGTTGTGCTCGAAACGTTGAGGGAGCATTAGTTGAAGGTTAAGTTTTCGAAGTGTCATTTTTGGAAGAAGGAAGTGAAGTTCCTTGGTCATGTCATCTCAGGGAAAGGGAAAGGGTTGGCTGGATATTATCGAAGGTTTTTAAAGGATTTTTTGCGGATAGCTGCACTGATGATTAAACTTACGCGAAAAGATGTGAAGTTCGTATGGACTGATAAGTGTGAGGAAGCATTCCAGACCTTGAAACACTTATTGACCCATGCACCGGTGTTAGTGGTTCCGGAGGGGAATCGAGATTTGGTTGTTTATACTGATGCATATGGAACTGGATTGGGGGCTGTGTTGATGCAAAGAGGTAAAGTGATTGCTTATGCTTCTAGACAACTCAGATCACATGAAGTTAGGTATCCAATGCATGACTTGGAATTAGCTGCCATCATATTTTTTTTGAAGGTGTGGAGGCATTATCTTTTGGGAGAGCGGTTTGAGCTTTATACTGATCATAAGTCGTTGAAGTACTTGTTCTCTCAGAAGGAGCTGAACATGAGACAGCGGAGGTGGTTTGAGTTTATTGCTGCTTATGATTTTGGAATTGAGTACACACCCGGAAAAGGAAATAAGGTGGCGGATGCACTCAGCCGGAAACGTCAGAATGCAGTATTGGCTATGATTGCTGAGTGGAAAGATTTGGAAGCATTATCAGCTTGTTGTGTGCAGTTTAGATCCGAGGAAGGTTCTAGTACCGGAAGTGCCGTATTGTCTTGTTTAGAAGTTAGACCGGTAATGATTGAGAAGATAGCTTCTAAGTAGGGGGAGGATCCAATTTTGGCTAAACGGATCAAAAGGTTGAGGGAAGGAACGAAGAGCGATGACCTGAAGGAATTCAGTCTTGACCAAAATGGGCTGTTGAGGAAGAGAAGAAGGTTGTGTGTTCCGAATGTAGAAAACACGAGGAAGGAAGTTTTGGATGAGTGCCATCGTTCGAAGTTCACTATCCATCCAGGAGGAACAAAGATGTATCAGGATATGAAGAGAAGTTTCTTCTGGGAAGGTATGAAATGAGACATTTTTTGTGCATTAAGCAGTGTTTGAATTGCCAGCAGGCAAAGGCTGAACACTAGAAACCAAGCGGATTGCTTCAACTGTTGGAAGTTCCGTTGTGGAAGTGGGATTCTATCTCTATGGATTTTATTGATGGGTTGCCAAGATCTAATAGAGGGAATGAAAGTATATGGGTCATAGTGGATAGATTGACCAAAAGTGCCCATTTCATTCCCATCAGGTCAAATAGGACGACACTTAGTCTGGCGAAGTTGTTTATGAAGAATGTAGTTAGACTGCACAAGATTCCTAGTAGTATTGTCAGTGATAGAGATTCTTTGTTTACTAGTGAGTTCTGGAAAAGTCTACAGGAAGCTTTAGGAACCATGCTCAACATGAGTACCGCTTACCATCCGTAGACTAATCGGCGAACGAAAAGAGTTAACTTGGAAGATTTATTAAGAGCTTGTGTATTGGATTTCGGGGGATCATGGGAGGACCATCTTCATCTAGTCGAGTTCTCGTATAACAATAGTTATCAGACTAGTATTGGGATGGCACCGTTTGAAGCTTTGTATGGAAGACCATGCAAGTCTCCCGTATGTTGGTTAGAGACTGGGGATAGGTTGGTTCTTGGTCCGGATTTGGTTAAGGAAGCTGCAGAGAAGATTGAGTTAATCCGAGCTAGGATGAAGGAAGCTCAATCTAGGCATAAAAGTTATGCTGATAGAAGAAGGAAATATTTTGGAATTTTCTATCGGAGACTATGTGTTTATTAAGGTTTCACCGATAAAGGGTGTGATTAGATTTGGGAAAACAGGAAAGTTAGCACCTAAATTCATTGGTCCTTTTTGTATTGTAGAGAGGATCGGGAAACTCGCTTATAGAGTAGAGTTACCGAGTAGTTTGGTTGGAGTCCATGATGTTTTCTATGTTTCTCATCTTAGAAAATGTGTTAAAGACCTGGAGACTACTATAGCACCTACAGTTTTAGAAGATTTAGTAGTAGAATCGAATTTGACCATCTTTACTACTAATAATAAAAATTCGTTGTACATGATTCGACCGTGTCTTTTTGAAGTACCAAAAATGCCCTTTTCGTTTACAATTTTACCTGCTTTTTCATTCTCATCCTCTTCGCTTCTTCTCAGACTCATTTTATTCCACTTTCTCGCTAAACCTAATCTCCAAAAAAAACTATTAATTAATCACCAAATCAATCGACATATCACTACAATCACCAGATTGATCGAAGTCTCCCATCACAAATTCACAAATCAATCGAAGTGCCATTGTAATCCCCAAATCGTATAATAACTGAAAATGGAGAATAGAGAATATGGCTGGGTGTTCGGCACTGGCTAATGGAAGATAGGACCAAAGATTTTGTCATTTTCTAGGTAACTTATAAAAATTTGAGATATTAGTTGTTAAAATTTTAGACATCAGTATTTGATTTTAGTGGTTCGATTCTGTTGACATAAAATTGAATTTTTGATTCGTTTTTAGGATGGAATTATGAATAAATTGGCTTTAATTGGTTAAAATTTTAAATTGAGATGAAACATTCAAATCTGAAGAAGGTATAATTAATTTTTGATGAAAAAACGAGATTTCTTTGCTGAAATGGATGTTATACTCATTTTTATTACAACTAATTATTGCAATGAGCCAATAATTTCATGTGAAAATTATTATATCTTAATTTTATAGATTGGTTGTTCAATTAGGATTGACTAATTAACCATGACTATTGAATTTTGCATTAACTACAACCATTTTCGCTTTTGCAAAAGATGCATAGATAGTTCTTGGGACTGAGAATGAGGATATTTTGAAGGAGATGATACAGGAGAACATTCAACGACTTGAAGGAAGTTCTCTCTTTCTTTTCATTTCGACCCTTACATCTTTCATATTTTCAGACTTGAAATTATATCCAAAAATTGTTGCAATTTAGGAATTTTTGCAATTCATTATTATAATATAGATAAGACATTCTACAATATTGGATGGCTTATCCAAGATTCAAGATGATTCCACATTGCTTAATAATTGTTTAGCTTTGAGATTTTACAATTGGGATATTATAAAATAGACTTTGTTCAACATTGATATTGCTACACACATGTCATTGAAAAACAAGATCTGAAAATAATGGTTTGTTGTTTTTGTTTTCGTTATGAGAGTTAAGAGAAGAGCGTTCAGGTTCAATTACTTTGTTGTTTATTTCTATGTGATGATGTTACATCGGATGATGTACTTTTTTAGGTGTATATTTCTTAAATAATTTGATGATTTTGAGTTTGACTTTATGTATATCATTGAATCTTAGATCTAATATGTTAATGTTGCATTGTATATGTCCAAAATTTTTGTTAGTTTACATAAACAGAAATAAAATATCGACCTTCACTGCAATGGTCTCCATTGTTGATATCATGAAATATTACAATTTTTGTGTGAGATCTTTGACAATATACTTATATCGATCTTCTACTATACTCATTGCATGCAAATATACAATGGCTATGCATCTAGATGATGGACTTTTGGAATCGACGGTCACAGATTAGAGCTAATATTCAGAGTGAAATAACCATTAGCTTTTGTACTACATTAAATTTGCAGAACACTGCAACAAATCTTACAAACCAGTCCACTAACAGTACAATTCATGTCTTCATTTTTCACTCTTTTGGTTGATACATACTTGCAACCTGTAAACTACACAATAATATATTATAAATACAAAACTTAACTGAATCATGTTTTCCTTTACTGTTAAACCTGCACGCATCCAAAATCGTGTGCTGTAGTGGGAGCTTAACACAAATAATTTATACATCTATGGTGAAATGCATCACTATTGAAGCAATTGGCGGAAAATAACATGACAACAATCCAAGTTAACACCCATTTTCAACTTTGAACATATTTTTATATGCACACGTCCATCGACATGCATTTGTACGGAATATATATGTGTGTGTTGCAATCACATACAAAAAGTAAAAGCTAAGTGAACCCTCGCAAATGTAATGCCTCAACAAGTTGCAAAAGCAAAATAGTAACAAACTAAGCCAACATTAAAGAAAATACCCAGTGATGCATATTTAACATCCAACACATATAGTAGCAAGGTAAAACAACGGATATGCGGGCCTATGCTCACACATATTCACACACATGCACAGAATCAACTAAAGGTAAGATGTACATTCAAGAGTGCAAAGTAAAATCTAAGGTGCAACTGTGATACACAACAAGCTATAAAATACAAAAGGGTATAATGAAATTAGTTCAGTTAGGAGATTCACAGTGTAAATAAAATCAACAGGTGGTTGCATATATAATTGTGCCAATGAAATCAAGGAGCAAATCAAACTAAAGTAGGCATATTAAAGCTCAAAATAAAGTAAAGGCATATTGAGGTAAGTTCAAGCTAACAACATTAGCACGCAAAAAGGGAAAGGCGCATGATGACAAACACATAAACTTGCCAACTTTATATGTATACAACCAAAATCACTCACTCACTCACTCACTTACTCCGCTTTTACTCACGCACTAATTCACAGCCATGAACACCTTAAGAAACGCAGCTCCTACATACCCTATATAAGAACATATATACTCCACGCACGTAAGAAAAACCACACCCATAAAAATATCCTAGACTCTGAACACTCACAAACACAAATACACACACTCTGTATACAACAAAACACACTGACACGCATAAAAGAAATAACAACTAGACAGGTAAAACGTGAGTGGAAGGAGCATACAAATGTCAGAGGATACAATAAAAAATTAAATGAATTAATCAATTAACCTAATACGTAAATAATTTCCTGTTAAATTAGCTTTTTACTTAACGATTAATAAATCACAAGAACAAACCATCCCTTAGGTTGGTATTTATCTTTCCGAACATGTTTTCAGCCATGGTCGACTATATGTTGCTTTATCAAGAGGAGTTTCACGAAAAACAACAAAAGTTTTGGTGAAAAATGGAAAGATTCGAAATAGAAAGGGTACGCATTATCCAACTGTATTACTACAACTCACTTTTAGTTAACACAAAAAACCTCTTATAAAATGTTTTTAACTCCGTAATCAACTTATTATTGATGTCGGTCTCAAGCCCGGAACAAGGAGGAGAGAAAACGATTACGACAACTATATTTAGTACTTAACATTTACTTTCAAATAGTTTGTGAGCTACAATATGTCATATTGTTTCCTTCTCATCGCAAAATGCTACCATATCTATTTCAGGTTAACTACAATATCTAATGAAGAAAATATTCTATTTCTGTTAGGAATCAATGTTGTTGTCTAGGATATGCATGAGCATGCCAGAATAATTCATAATTCCAAAGGTTTATTGCTTTCCTTTTTGGCTATGTACGGTCGGTCTAATTTAAAGCTTATTTCCATGTTTGATACAAAAATATCATATACACGTCTATTAGAATTGGATGCGTTCTAAACTAGACATTATCCAAAAAATGCAACATTATGTACACATCAAAGTCATTTTTATAAAATTCAAAAAAACCTCACAACCATCGTTTCTTAATACCAGTTTCTCCTATGCAAGTACATCGCACGTGCCAAACTACTCGTAGTTAGAAAGCTGATTTAGATTGTGGCTAGAGATGAGAATAAGTTGAGAAACAAGACGGTGAAGTTAGTAAAGGTTCAGTGGAGTGACGATACTAGAGACTGTACTTGGGAAACGGAGAGCAGGATTATAGATACTTATCCTGACTTGTTTGATGGTATGTTTTACCTTTGTTTGTTTTGTTGTGTACCTTACCGTAATTTCGAGGACGAAATTCTTTAAGGTGGGGAGTCTGTAACACCCCATATTTTTATAACATTATTTAGGATATTTAATTAGCTAAAATTAAATAAAATAATGTTGAGATTAATGGATTGAGATTTGTTTTAGCTAAGGGTAGCCGTGCCATGATAGTGTGTTAATTAATATAAAATAACCTAAACAAAGGTGTTAGGAAATGACAAGGGCAATATGGGAAATATGTGGAGCTTATACCCTAAACCCTTAGGAGATAGAATGCTAACGTTCATTCTCATTTTTATCAAACTAAAAATAATAAGGCCGACCACCATTTTTACTCTCAAGGAGAAGATTAAAGCTAGGATTCAAGAGAAGGGAAACAATCAACTAAATCAACATCAAATCTCACATCTATAATCTCAAAGCTAAGGTGAATAATTACTAATCCCATATTCTTTTGTTTTCGGTTTTAAGACTAAGATCCGAAATATTTTTGCAAGTAATTGCCATGTTTTGAGGATTAAAGTTATATGTATGTTTGTCGGTGAATTATGCATGTTCATACTTGTTTTAAATGATATGTTTGAAATGAAAACCCTAATTGATGACATCCAAATGCTTTGAAAATTTAAATATAGGTCGAAAATGATATTTTAGAGATGATTTTTAATTTTTATAATTCCCCGAATTAAGGTGGATTTTATATTAATTTTCTAGTAAAGGAAATTGTTTATTGGGTTATAAATTATTTTCGGCTAAAATAATAATTATTTGGGGTTGAAATTTTTATATGTCAGGCAATATATTAAAATAGATTTTTTGGGATTTTTGTAGATTTTTTCTAAGTATTTTGATGAATATATAAAATTATTTAATGTGTGGGACTTAAATGTTTTATATATTTAATTAAGGAGAAGGGGCATTTTGAAAAATAAAATGATTATTAATTTTAAAAATAGTGGCAGCACATTTCTGAAAAGAATTTGTTAATCAATGAGAATTTGACAAACAAAGACATGTTAGTTGAAAATTTATCCTTTTTAAGTTAAAAACAAAGAAATCATACTTTTAGCATGTTTCAGCCTATTACAGCAGTAAACCTTCCGACCCAGATCTTCTGACAAGGTCGAAAGGTTCCAAGCTTTCGATAAGGTTAAACCAATGCATATGGTATCAAGATGCTTGGTACGTAATGAATTGGACAGAGTCGAAGGGTTCTTAGTCGAAAGGTTGATGGCCAAAGAGGTTGGGGTATGTTTGTTTTATAAACCAAAAGCTTTCACCTTCTTTGCTTTCGAATTAGAGCTTTTGACTTGGTAACTTTCGACCATGTCAAAATGTTTAAAAGAAAGGTTTTAAACCTTTCGTCACAGTCGAAAGGTTACTGCTACTACTTTGTTTTGAAACCTTCCGTCATAGTCGAAAGGTTATTGCCGCTTTATTTAAATGTTTGTTTTGAACCTTTCGACAAAGTCGAAGGGTTTACTTTTATTGATTTCGAAAGGTTTACTTGTTTTAAAAACTAGCCACTTCTCCATGCTTTCGAAAGAAGCTTTCAACTTAGGTAATTTACCCTTGTTTTATAAATTGAACTATAACCCAAAGCTTTCGAAAGAGTTGTTTTAAAAGATGCTTTAAAGCTTTCGAAGCAGAGCTTTTGACTTAGCTGAAAGGTTGCTTACAATGGAGTCGAAAGGTTTTAAAAAAAGGTTTTCCACCTGTTTTAAATTGAACCCAGAAAAGTTTTCGAAAGGTTGTGTTAAAGAAGAGTTAATGCTTTCGAAAGGATTTGTTTACTGAATGGTTTTAAAAGGTGTCGAAAGCAAAGATTTCGAAAGGGTCGAAAGCCAAGCTTTCGATGGAGTCGAAAGGTAACCTTTCGAAGTGGTCGAAAGGTAGCTTCCGACTAGGTCGAAAGGTTTAGTTTCTGAATGATTTCGGAAGGTTTTAAATGGAAGGATTTCCCAAGATTTTCTAAGGCAATGTTTCAAGTCGTTTTAAAATAGGATGTCTATGGTTTTATTGCTTTCGAAAGGTTTGATGTTCAATGTGTTCGAAAGGTTTGAGGTTCAATGGTTTCGAAGGGTTGAGTTTCAATGGTTTCGAAAGGTTATGATTTCTAAGGGTTTCAAAGGTACCAATGGAAACAATAAATGAATATGACCCATGTTAGGGATATTGATGGAAATAGGTTAATCATGGGGCTAACATGAGACCATTAAATTCATGGAGCTAACATGAAATAATTAGATTCATGGGGCTAGCATGAGTCAAATGGCAAATTCAATTAGAATCATGGGGCGAACATGATACAAATAGAATCATGGGGCTAACATGATATAAATAAACTCATTCGGCTAACATGAGACCATTAAATTCATAGGGCTAACATGAAATAATTAGATTCATGGGGCTAGCATGAATCAAGTGGCGGATGATGGGTTCATAGTCGTCCTAGGAAAACTATGTGATGTGAGATGTATAGTCTACATCAACTTAAGCAAAATGAATGTGGAATAGGTAGTCCCTCTTTGATATAATTAAACTCTCATTGGGGATGGGGAAATCCTAACCGTTTTCAAGTACGCATATCACCATAATGTTTTATAAATACATGTTTTAACCATTATGGAAGTAGGGGGCACGGTATATGGTTTTATGAAAGGTTTTACAAAAGATATGTTTTAAAAGGATGTTAGTGAGGGGAAACCCGTTCTGCTAAGCGACGTGGTCTCACTTAACATGTTTAACCGGGATGTATAGTATTATTCATACTAGGCTTTATGTCTTACTCGAAGTTTATATTTTCCCCTTAAACTCTCGAGTGCTCAAAATTAATTTGAGTAGGCTGAGGGATTAAGGTCTTTTCAGGTTTTAGTAGGATGACGAATAAGGCTACCAGAGGCATGCAGGAGGCAAACGAATAGCTATTTAGGATATGCAGTTCTTGTTATGTTTTGATGTATTTCCACTGTGATTGCATTAGGTCTATTATGACCATATGACTCTGATCAACCAAGGGGGTATCTTCATATACTGCTTTTGGCGTAATTTGTAATATTATATTTGATCTATGCCTGGGAATGATTTGGGATTATGTGTTGTGAATGTGAAATAATTGGTTTTGAAATGTAATGTAGTAAAAAATTTGTTTTGAAATCTGTGTTTTGTTTCATATTCAAGTGCTTCTGATATTACTGATACCGTTAACATAGCCGTATTTAGTCGCTGGAAGCTGATACTATAGATAACTGCAGCATCTGTAGCGCTTAGTTTTGGGCCTCTAGATAGGGGATGTTACATGTATGGTAGTCAATGATTGAAACTGCAGGAAAGGAAATATCTGACTCGTGATCAGAGTCGGCAGTGATAATATTTACTTTGGGCATTTGGAGGCACTATTAGCAACTTTCCTCACTAAGCATTACCGGAATTTAGCGGTTGTATTGGTGCTTATATGTATAGTCTTTGTAAAAAAATTTAAAACATACAAGTACGCTCTTTTAATACGTCCATAATCCCTAGGGAACCCTAAACCTATGCTCTGATGCCAACAACTACAACTCATACCTCCAAACACGCTGATTTAAAGTCTAAAGTGACTTTCGAACTCGTGTGACGCCAAGAAGTACGAGCCATCTGTTTAAAGCATTACATGATACAAAGACTAAGATAAAATTTAAAGTATTCCACACTTCCAGATGTCACATTGGAAGGAAATAAAATATAAGTACTGAAATAAGCATCTTAGATAATGTATCAATAATACGTAGTCTATATACAAAGTTCCCAAAATAATTACATAAGGTCCAACTAAAACAAAGTATGATAAATAGTACGTGGAGAGTAACTAAAAAGAGTAATACATCTTCGGTGCCTATCTCCTTCCTCTACGTACTATGTTTAACCCAACTCACTTGCTAGCCTATCCTCATAAGGTGAGGGGAAAAAAGAAAAGGGTGGGTCAGATAAAAGTCTAGTGAATGAATTGTATTGCTAATGAATGGTTCTCAAAAGAAATTAATTTTATTTATAGTCTACATGACCTAGGGTGTCCTTTTTGTGTATGTGAATTACCTACCTAGGGTTGGTCACCTTAATTTAAGGAATATAGTCCTAATTACAGTTACACCCAAAACACCTTATAGAGGTTTATACTTAAGGTTCGAACAACGGATCGACTAATAATTTCTAGGTATACTACTACTACTATAGATCATAAGGAATAATTTCCTATCATTATTGGGTTGGCATTACCTAATTAAAAACTACCTATATCGCGCTTACATACTGAGCGGACCTCGCAATGTCGGGCTCGCATCGAACTTACTACCTGGATGACTTAGGGCCTACCTATGCTTTAATACAAACAGTGTCTAGGTCGAATTACTGACGTACACCGAAGAACCTTCCTTTAGTGCCTTGATTATGCACCATGCAGACATCCACAAACAATATCTAGGCCAACTTGCCCACATATGCCAAGGAATGTTTTATTAGTGCCTTAACGTTGCACCGCATCGGGCATCCACAGATATTGTCTAGGCCGTCTTTCCCGCGTACACCAAAGAACCTCCTACTAGCTTTGTATTAAGCACATTGGGAGCAAAGTACTTCCTAATAAAATGTGTATGCCCGATGTTCTGTATACTAAGGTTGGATTCGGTAGTTAATAAGATGAGGGTGAGTCTACAAGCCTAGCACTCCTGGCAACCAAATCGCTCTATCTGCCTCTAGCTTTGTATTCTTGTTTCCTTCGATTCATCTCACTAGCACATTCCGGAGAAGGAAAATCCACATCTTCTTTAGCCATTTCAGCAAGTGGAGTTATGTTCAGATTTATTAGTACTTTAGAACAAGGAAAAATAAGTTTATCATCTTGGGCTAATATATCATTATAAATTGATAATTTATTTTGCACAAAAAACAATTATAGTTTTGTACTAATTTTTAATTTGTAATAATGTGCCAAATAAAAACAAACACATAAAGATAATTAAATATCAAACAAGTTTGAGTAAAGAATTTTTTTCACATTTAATAAAAAATGTTATATTTTATCTTTTGTGGTATGAAATGAAAAATTCCTATATTTTTCTATGCAATATGACTATTTTTATGTGAAATATTAAAGTATCATTTTATATAAACTGATAAATTATTTTATATTAAGATAATAAACTACTTAATTAAAAGATGAATTCTTTCATCATTTTACATACATGATAAATTTTTACATATTTTCAGTAAAATAATAAATTCTTATATTTGTGACATGGATACAGTTAGAAACAATTTGGATGTTAATTTGAGGAATAATGGGTATGATGTTCGTGATTCGGCTGATCAATCTGTTTTCACCTTTGGTTCTTCTGCCTGCACTGATAATGCTCGTAAAAATGCCTCTACCAATTCTGCTCCGCTTGAGGTCCGTTTTCCTGTTGTTGGTAGTCTTGGGCTTTCCTTCACTGAGAAGCTTCCATCCCTAGCCGACAACGTGAATTTGACTGGTGCTCCTCTACCTGCCGTGCCAAGCACTTAAGGTGTTTGTGGTTATGACCCTGCGAATGCTGTTCCACTGGCTGCTCCTCTGGTTAAAAATTGGTCGTCTCTATTCTGATCTCTTCACAAGAATGTCATTGCCTTCACTCCCCGCTCTTTCGACACTGTTGTTCTCAGTGACGTGAATGTTCCCCCTCCGAAGTGCTCCAAGCGGGAGTGGATTTTTGGTCCGATCACTTGGTTGGCTTTTTCTTAGATACGTCTCCTCCTTATAGAGATGTTCGTGATCATTGCAAACGCGCTTGGAAATTTACTGGTGGTCTCCATGTGCATTACATTGACACCATGTTCTACTTCAAATTCACAAGTAAGAATGATAGGCTACGTGTTTTGGAGGCGGATCTGATAATCATTGAAGGTAAGCCATTTATCATCACCCCTTGGAGTTCGACCATTGGCAAGGCTAGGGAACATGTTCTCTCTATTCCGGTTTAGGCCACCTTTACGCATATCCCATCTGTCATGAAGCCTCTTCTTGGTCTTAATTGGTTGTCTAGTCTTATTGGCAACCTCCGTTGCTTTGATTCTACTACGGTGGATCGAAAGAGCTTAAGGTACGCTAGAGCTTTAATTGAAATCTTTTCGATTAAGCCTTTGCCTCCAAAATTGATAGTGCGTCTAGCTGAAGGGCATGATCACGTGATCGATGTCCTGTATAGTTGGAAACCGGGTATATGTTTAGCTTGTCAGTCCTTTGGCCATTCTATCGCCTTGTGTTCTTCTAGTCCTATTGATGCTACCCAGTCAATGCATGTCAAAGTCCCGCTTCCACGGCCAATCTTCAAATGGGTGCCTAAACCCGGTGTTAAGGTGGACAGTTTAGTTCCTGCTACCTCTTCTGAAGTGGTTGAGTCCCCTATCATTGTTACGGCCGATGCTAGTATGCCCTTAGATCATCTACCTGTTGTTGATGATCCTGAAGTTTCTGATTCTGCTACAGTCCCTGTTGCAATTATTGAGGATCCCGTATTTCCCTCCATTGTGTCAGAGCATGTGTGTCGTGATATTTCCTCTCTTGAAAAAATTGATGTGCCTGTTTATTGTTCTTCACATGAAAAGGCTTGGATACATGCAAGCTCCGACATGAGATATAGCCGTTTGGAAGATTATTTCTACAGATTTGTTTCAGATGATGTCTTGGATCTTAGATGTCTGTACTATAGTATTTCAGGCGACTCGTTGTCTCTTGTTGTTGAGGGTCAATTAACGAAAAGGAACGAAGTTTTGTTAGCTGATCCCACATGGAATAGGTCCTTTATTTACTCTCCTAAGTCCATGGACTATGATACATCTCTTTCTTTGCGGTTTAGAGCTTTTGCTCATGTCATTGGAGTTTGCCCCAACGAGATTGCGATTGGGTCCTCGGATGTAGGTCGTGATCCCTCCTCTTCTGAGGACGACTATATGTTCAGTCGTTACTAGTAGTCTAGGCTCTTTTCTACCTAGCTCTTGTGTTGTATTTTTCTTTATTCGAGTAGTTAGGTACTTTGCTTAACTCATGTTCTTCAGTTGTATCTTATTACTTTGGTAATAAAAAGTGGACGGTCCACTCCAAAACCGGCTGGCTTTGCCAAAAAAAATTCTTATATTTTCATATGTAAAATTTTAACTTTTTGACTTTACATATACATCGATATATAGATCTAGTTTAAAAATATTGAATATCAAATTGTTTAAGTAAAATAGATCAATTAAGATCAGTTATTTTATCTTCCTACACAAAATGATAATTTTTTATATAAACATTTTATGTAAAGTGATAATATCCATATTATGATTATATAGAGATTTACATTGAGAAAAGTTTGAAGAAATGTCATGATCATATGAAAACTTAAAGAATTTGGAATTAATAAAAGTTATGAAATTTACCATATTTTAGTAAAAATGAAAAACAAATTCATGTATCTTTTTATGTAAAATGATAACTTTATATCTTTTATATATGTTGCTGATTAATTTTAGCTCACAAATGTTCAATATCAAACAATTTGAGTAAAAATAATAATAAATTATTTTATCATTTGATAAGAAAGAGGTTAATTTTAAATCATTCCATTCAATATAAAAAGTAATACCTTTTTATTCTAAACTTATAAATTTTATTTTCAGAATAAGAGTGATAATTTATTCAAGCAGAAAATTCGATCTACAATATTTTACCACTTGCCACTTGAGCTAATGGTCCATGGCTTTAAACCTATAAAATAATTTATATATTTTTTTATAGAAAATGCTAAATAAATTATCTTTTTAACATAACGCAATCATTTAAGAACATCATATACTTGACCTACTATATAAATCATCTTTTAAAAAAATACTATATAAATATTCCATAGACATATTACTCAACTAATTCAAAACAATTAAATACAACTAAAATTATAAATACAAAATTGAAAATCTAGGTAGTAATTGTATGAAATTATAAACTAGCTATGGAAAAAGATAAATTATGTGGTTGTCATGTAATAAATATAAATAAATTTCCTTAATGTTTTAAATCTTGCAATTTAAGTATTTCAGGTTAAAATCAACTAGGGTTTTACCTTGTTAAAAATTAAAATTTGATATAGTTGGTCTTTATCAATTTGATGAAAAATACTGTTGAATCGAGCAGTGGACTCATTTGAATCTATTTTATTAGTAAAGGGTCTGCTCGCGGTCATTGAACTACCTAGTTCAAACATGCGACGCGTCAGACCCGTCGGATGTATTGAAGTGGGCAACGATCTCTATGGCCAGTTGAAGGATCATAAGGAAATAGGACCATTTGAGCTTGACGTGTCCAACATGTCAAGCTTAAATGGTCCGATTTTTCACTTTATATAAATAAGCTACAATTATTTTCTTAACCACATTTAGCTTCTTCTTCCTCACTGTCTACACTATATCTAGATTTCAAAAGAACAATGGAATAAAGTGATCTTAAGTTTAAAGATCTTGAAGGTCTAATCTCAATAAACGAATTTTTGAATGGAAGAAAACATAGAAATCATCGATTCACATTTCAACTTACACCAACATGCATTAGGTTAGCAAAATCCTTTTTGGACATCAAAGACGTTATCAAAGAAACTTTCGAATGAAAAAACCGTGCTTCATGTCATTGTGTGATGGTTTGGAACCTTACGGTTTGATGCTCACAAAGGAAGTTTGCATTAAAGAAATAGTTGCAATATTTTCATACATCATCACTTTGTCTTTTCCAACACATCATGTTGCGGAAAAGGTTTCAACAAGCAAGTAGCACCATTTGTGCTTATTTTCATATTATTCTAAAAGTTGTTATGTTAGTTGCAACATATATAATTAAACCCGATGATCCATAATTTAACATTGTGTTGAACCAAATTAGAAGTTATAATCGATATTATCCTTTTTCTAAAAATTGTATAAGTGTAATAAACGATATGCAAATAGCTATACACTTATTCTATACAAGTACACAACCATTTATGGTGCGAAAAGGATATGCCACACAAAGTGTCTTAGCCATGTGTTTATTTGATATAAGTTTTACATTTGTCATGGATTGTTGGGAAGGAACATATCTTGGTAGAGTTTTCAATGCTTCAATAAACGATCGAAACTCAAACTTTCTACATCCACCATCAAGTCAGTTTATTTAGTTGATTTTGGATATCCGCTAATGGATGGTAATACACCTCCATATCGAGATATCATATCCCTGATTTTAGTGAAACTCAAAATGAACCAAGGTCTAATAATGAAAATTTCAATTTTTACCGTCCAAGATTAAGCATGATAATTGAAGGAACATTTGGTATTTAGGAAAGAAAATTTGTCATCTTAAGTAATATGTTGACTATCAGATATCTAATTCAAGTTAAAGTGGTTGTTGCTGTAGTGATAATCCATAATTTTGTACGAAAATACAACAACGGGGATCCATTATTTATGCCATATGATGATCCTGATCTTATTCCTAAAGAATGCCTTCAAGAATACTACAATATTTAAGAGACGAACGAAAAAGAAAATGAAACAGTTGAAAGAAGCGTCGAAAATAAAATATGACTTTAGTTCGAAATAGGATAAAAAATGAACTTATTGCTGCAGAATTTCACTAAATGTATTTTCTAGTTTATATTATACTATCCATGTATAAATATTTGGTATTTTTAAATTGTTATTTCTATTACATGTGTTTTTGTTATGAACTAGCATGTTTATACTATTGGATTGCCTAATTACGTGTGATATATCTTAATTGCAAACAAATTACCATTAACAACAATTAATTACTATTAATAACAATTATTTCAATACAATTACAAATAAGCATTTCACTTTCGTTGTCCCATTTGCTGCCTTGGTCGCATTACAAAAATGCAGTTTTCTTTCGTTGAACTTTCTCTATTTTGTACCATTCACTAGCCCCTTTTGTTTTGAAAAAAATGCACCCTAAACCCCATTAGTTTTTTCAATAGAATGAAAACCTGAGTGAGCTTGACTCTTCTGGTTAAATGTAAAACAAAAACACTGATCATTCAGCTTTCTATATTTGCAATACTTCATTCTGTTGCAGTTCATAAGAGCAAGAACACTAATTATAAAACACGATCATGTATTAAAATTTTGAATTTAATTGATTTATAGTGAGCTCAATTGATAGATTTTGAATCCTTAAATTACATAGTTGGCAAATTTAAAAAATGCCTTCTTCATTTTGCTGGAATAATATTTGACCATAAGAGCACAACCAACAATGGCTTGTTCAGTTGAAGAACTAGCCACCGCGCAACCAGATGTGGCTTGTTCAGTTCTTCATGGCTAGTATCAAGTGATTATGTGGCTGATTGAGTGAACAAGAGACTGGTTTTTCAAAATAACAAGTATTCTGCCATTTTAATTTTATAACTTTACAAAGCCAACGGCTAGTTTAACCCATATATAAACATTCCTCTCTTTTTTCTTCCTCTACAACAACACTTCTTTCTCCTCCACTACACAATGTCTTCTTCACAAAAACGTTCTGCCAAAAAATAGTAAGCAAAAAATTCTTCTCCACATCACAAACTCATCCATTTGATCCACCATACCCTTCTATCGGTTTTCCCGATGTCTGTTCCTTAAACTAATAACAAACTCTTCTACCGCAATACAAATATGGCTATTCTTTGTATTCAAACATGCACTACACTCAACCTTACCATCCTCACATTCCTACTAGCTTCCCTCATCATCAACAACCTTACTACCATTCTACAGCTCCTTAACCATACTATCATCACTGTTCTGTTGGCGCATACGAAGATCATTCACTGTATTTGTCATTGATAATGCAAGGTGACCAACAGCAACATCATCATCTTAGTGCACAACAATTAGAGACTTGCGACCGAGATGCAATGCAGAATCTTCAAGACAGTTTTCGTCTGCATGTAACACACCTACCAGTGTTGATGTTGGTAGTGGTTCTTAAGAAGAAGAAGAGGAAGAACAAGAGGCGAGTGCAAAAAATACTTAAGGAGGCAATGATGAAGTTGTTAAGGAGATGCATGTGCCTTAAAGCCCAAAATTCAAAAAAAAATGAAGTGGAAATCATTGAATGGTATAGTAGACAGTCTTCGAAGGGGATCAACTTAAGCTAGATTCGATATTGGAATAGAAGACATTGAAGTTGAAACTGCCGAAGATGATGCAGGAGCAAATAATAGCTGAAAGAAGTAAGTAAAGTTTGCTCCTCAACAACACGTTTCACTTGTTAAAGCTTGGATACAAATTTCAAATGATTGTATCACGAGCAACAACATGAAAGGCGAAATTTTTTGGCAAAAGGTTGCAGATTACTATAATACTTTAGAGCCGATGAAGACAACTTGGTCTTCTCTAATAGGAGGTTATCGGGTGATGAACCATGCATGCCAAAGCTATTTGGCAATACTGACCAGACTTGATAACAGGCAACAAAGCGGTGCTGCCCCTTACGATATTGTAATTTTGGTTTTAGTTTTATTGTACAATTTTGAAATTGTACAGTTTAAGCATACACTTTTGGTTCTATTCAACAGATTAAAGAAGCACGCAAGGCTTACCATGCGCAGTACAGACATCCGTTCAAGTTTCAAGAATGCTTTAATCTTCTCTCCTCCCTATCGAAATAGAAGAACCTAAACAACTTCATGTTTGAATAGCAAAATAAGGCTGGAAGAATGAACTACTCCGATTCCAGTCCAGGGAATGTAACGACCCAAGAATTTTAACGATTTAAATAACTTAGTTAACTAAATTTTTCTTGAAATTAAACAATTAAAAATTTTGCAATGAAAATTTGATATTTGGTATGCGTCTATTTAAGCATAGCAAGTGTCAGATTTTCATCAGAAAATATGCAAATTTGGTTGGTTGTGAAATTTCAATTTTTAAAATTTTAAATCAGTTAAATAGATGAAAATAAAATATTTTTGAAACCTGAATATTTTTGTATAATAAAATTGTAAATCATTTTTTGAGTGAGACGTCATATTTCATTTCGCCAAATTTGGAATGCTCTAGCTCTGTTTATCTTATTTTCGGTGTTTTAGCAGCAGTTTTGGCAGCGAAAATCGAGTTTTGATGGGATGGTCGTATCGTTGATATCTTTGTACCATTTTGTTCGTCTCGTCATGCTGATCTCCGCAGTATATTCATTTGTATATTTCGGTGTCCGGTACGCGGCGGAATCTGTGAAATGGTTAGCCGTGTCGGTACCCGTTTTTGAACCTTTTGATTTCCTTGTGGCCATTCATTATCCACCGGGGAAAGCAAATAGCCACTTACCTTTAATATTCCCAGAAATTAAAATTTGACTTTCAATATTCCCCTTGGTTTGATATATTCTGGTTTCGTTTGGTCACTTTCATTCTCTTCCATTTTACCTTCCTTCTCTGCTTCATAAAAAAAAATAAAAAATGGAATATATATTGTTCGTATATATTTACTTGAGAAACATAACCCTGCTCACCTCCTTTCCTTGCCGCCACCAAAACCAAACTCGCCCTCTCCCTTCGGCTACCGCAGCAACAACCTCCCCTGACCAATTGCCTTCCAAGTCTCCCCTCCACTTTTCCAGCTTGCCACTCGAACCACCACAGCCGCCTACATCATTTCCCGTGCACCACTCTCCACCGCTTCACCAGCAACCTCTGCCCTTACTTCCTCCGCCATCACCCTCCACGAGCCCACTGACACACTGCCACACGAAACCCAGCCATCAGCCCTCCATGCTCATCCCTTCAACATATCACAACCGCACCCTTGCCGACTCCAGCAGCGCCCACCACCAACCCACCCTGCCTATCTCCCTCCTTCATCCTATTGTTGCAACACCACATCGCCACAAACCCGACCCCATGCCTCGTCTCCCTCCTCGATAACACACACCACCCCAGTCACCCAATCGAACACCTGACCCTCTCCACGTCCCCTTGCACCACCCTACCCGAACCCACTAGCCCATCTCCCAAATCCACACCGGTAGTAGCAACCCCCTCTTCCCTCTGTGCTCGACCACAGCCCGATCAGACCCGAGCGGCAGCCTGTGCTTCGCTACCTAACTCCCACGACCTTACAGCGTAGCCAGGTCCCATCTTCCTAGCCGAGCAGTTCCAATCTTTGCCTTCTCCTCTTATATTATTAAAATTATATATATATATATATATGTATGTGTGTATGTATGTATACAATACAAGTTTGTATTCATACATTTCTAAACCTGCTGCCGAACTCGACCAAAGCTCTAGCCCACTCGACCACAACTCCAGCCTCCACTTCCCTTCTCTTTCTTTGAAAAGAGAAAAAAAGGTATATATTATATATATATATATATATTTGTTTCCATTTATATCAATTTTGTTTTGATTTGTTTTTCATCGATTCCAAGTTATCAGCTTTGCTTTGTTCGTTGAATCCGTGTTCACCTTGCTTGTTTTGGAAATTGTCGTTCGGATTATTCGATTGTCGAGTTCGTGATTCAGAATCGAAGCTTGTTGTGTTGTCTGTTTTCTCTAGCCTTGAAAGGTGAGCGATCGCTTACAATTGACATTCTTATATTTAGTAAATTTAATTCACATGAAATGACGATTGGAGTATGTTATTTAATTTTAAATTGGTTAATTTAAATTGTTAAGTATGATATGTTATTATATTTTATTTAATTGACATATGACATATGACACCATAACCTGTTATATATTTTATTCAAATTGTTAATTATGATTATATATACTTATCATTGATATGTATGTCATTTTATGTTATTTTATATTCTCACTGCAAGTTCCATGTTAGTTAGGAAAATCCCTATGGGTTGAAATGATACATACCCGAATGATCTTATAAAATAGGGAAAATCGTTATGGGTTGAAATGATAACCCCAAGCGATTTTATTGATTTTGAAATTTTTGGATTACGGGTTGAAATGATATATACCCGTAAATATTAAATTATCGTAGATTGAAATGATAAATATCTACATCACTTGACCATAGGATAGAAAATTATATATGGACACCGTTGGTCTATTTGAAAAATGATTTCCAAAGTTTTGAAAGAAAATAGATAGGTTTTAATAAATATTGATTTTTAAAATATAATATAAAGATTTTATTTTTAAATATGTGTAAAATTTAGATTTTTAAAATTATATGTTTTGGAAATTTTAAAATTATAAGTTAAGTTTTAAAATATAAATTATAAAATTTTACTTATAACTTTATTATTTTAAAATATATAAAATAAGATTTATAATAGATTTAATAATAATAAGATTTAATTTAATAATAATTAATATAGTAAAATTTAATAAGAATTTAATTCAATTAATATATATATATATATATATGTTTAAATATTTATTTAAAATTTGTAGCAATATTTTTAAATAGATTTTGTAATAACTTTAATAAATAGAGGTTGGAAAGATAAATTAAAGTTGACTTGAAATATAAATTGGTTAATGTTTGAACTTAAATAAAAATTTATTAATTTTGAGATTTTAAAGATATGAATTTTTTTACTTGATAATTGGATTTTGATTAAAGGTGATTAAATGAATAATTTAATAAAATTGAAATTGAATATTTAATATTGAATTTGTAATTTGAGATTTTATGTAAATGTTATTAAAAATGATTAAGTGAATATTTTTCAAATTTAAATAAAATTAAAATTGAGTTTTGAAATATAAATGGAATTTATCAAATAGAGTTATTGTAAATGTTTGAATATTTAAACTTTGAAACCTATTGAAGTGGAAGAGCTTTAAAATTTGCAGTTCAAACCTGGATTTGAAATCGATATAAATTAAAAATGGTTTTAATGAGAATTTGAATTGAACCTTTAACCTTTTTAATTGAAAATTTTGAACTAAGATTGATTTAAATTGAATTTTGAACTAAAGTTGATTTGAATTGATTTGTGAAATTGGAAGAAACAATTCTAATTTGAAACTATTTTCGATATAAACTCCTTTTAATATATATACTATTTTAATATATAAACTATTTTAATCTATAACCTATTTTTAAATATAAGCTATTTTAATGTTTAAATTTGTAATTTTGATATGATGGTTTAACCTATTTTGTGGTTATGATTTTGGAAATGAATATGATTTCGAAAGTGCATATGATTTCGAAAGTGATATGATTTTGAAATGAATATGATATTTTGATATGAAGTATGAACTGTTTGAAATGAAAAATGACCACGGTGTGAAATAAGCGTTTGATTGTTAAAGAGACCGGGATCAGATATTGTCATACTCTCTGCCGATACCGAATACCACTTTAACAACTGTGCACGTGGTGGAGAATCCAGAACAAAGTAGGATGGTTTGGCGACGTCTATATAAGGTACGAACGTAGCCCTGACTCCCGCGAGTCAGCTTGATGTGACAAAAACAGGAGCTATACCTGGGCCAAGTGAGGTCGCACCTCCGATCGAGCATTCTTCTTCGATACCATTCTATTACTTTGTGATCTGATTGGGTGCACCTTTGATTTTGGGAGTGTGTCTCGAGGTGGGCGGTAGTAGCTGCTATGCATTACCACCAGCCCGGTTCTACAAAACGGTAGTATCCTACCCTGGGCATTGCCTCGCGTGCCTTGTCACATGCCTTATCGCACCTTCTACGAGTTTGGTTTGTAACGTACCTATGGAGTGTTCACTAAGTATCACATCGGTTTGGTGGAGCTTACAGTATCTGTATAGGCTACGGAAATTTATATAAAAATATGTTAAGGGGGATATGGGTAACGCCTTAATGCTATTTTAATAGTTTGCTTTACTATAGACATTATCTATGTAGCGTATTGTATTATGTATGTAGATAGTTTCACGGATCCTTAAAGGATGGAATCCCAAACATCCTTTGAGTTATATTGTATTTCACTTGAACATTTCACTTGAGTTGATTTACTTGCATAAGAATGTTATTCCTGACTCGAGTGTTTTGTGTTTTGCTTTATGCTCAGGTCAGACTGAGTGTCACAGCATTTGAGACTCACCTTTGGAGCTTGGAGCTTTGCTTGAAGATCTATCTTTTCCTATTCAGCTTTTCAGTTATTTCCGGTTGTTTATATTCAGACTTGTCAGTTGCTTTTGTATTAGTGACTTCTATGTACTTGGGATTTTCTTTTGTATTTGTTTTAGACTCTGATGTTTATGTAGTAGCTTCATGAACTACTATTTATCTATTCCGCTGTTTATTGTTGTATTACTTTGTGTTTGTGATTCTATGATTGATTTATTTACTGTATATGCTAAGTTTTGCCAATATAAAAATTAACAATCTGATGTTTTGAGCAATTCAAGTCTGACATATGTGGATTGTTGTCGATTTGAATAGTTCGAAATAGCAGGTCGTTACAGGGAGTGATCCTAGTTCTCAAGAAAAATTTCCACTGTTTGGAAATGTTGACGATCATCCCCTTGGTAGAAACAAATCGATTCAACTAGAACAGCAAAATGCATATTTTCGAAATTCTTGGAAACTCAGTAGAAGTTTATTGGTGAAACAAGAGAGAATAGAGAAAAGTTAACATCACAAAGGATGCAAGCAGATTCATAGTTTAGGAAAATTGTTGCACAACATCGAGTTTAAGCAATAGTCCTGAGCACAGAAGGAAGCTATAATGAGAGTGAAGAACTTGATTAAACTGATGACTTGGAGCAAGCTTACTCCTTTACAACAAGAACTAGTAACTGAACAAATCGAATCTTATAGGAGAGAGAGAGAGAGAGGAAGTGGAAGTGTCACGTCTAGGGATGGATATTAGTTATGTATTGTGTTTGTTTAGTGGAAGTGGAAATGGAAGTTGAAGTTGTGTAGTGTTGTTTTATGTTTATTGTATTAGTTATCTATTTGTGTGGTTAATATGTTTAAACTGAGTTATAATCTTCTTGTATATTTTTATTTCTAACTAAGCAGAAATGTTTGGCAAAATTTGTTCCATTAGTATGAAGTAAATATTTGGTAAAGCTCTTAGTTTGATTCACAAATAATTTCATACAACAACTTAGCAAACAAGTTCACAAATAACATTACAAACACCTCACCATACATTCTTCATAACCCAATACACAAAACAAGTTTTGAAAAATTAACAAAACAACTTTAGTAAACAACTTAAGCAAACTACTTCACAATGACTTCAACAAACGACTTCAATAAACGTCTTATTGAAAAGGCTCATAAACTACTTATATATTTCTGACTAAGTAGTCCTAACATTCCTTCCTTTATGTGTCCATAATTAGTCAACCAATTTGTCACGTAGTTCAAATGTGCTACTCGATCTTCAATGTGCTTCACTGTTGAAACATATTCCTCCATCGAGTAAATGTTTCCCGGGGTCTAGTATTCGAACCATTAAACATGTTTGGATGATTATTTTTTGGTTCTTGTACTCCAGCGGGTCTCTTCTGCTCTGCCTCTAGCTCGGCTTGTAATCGTGTCGTCTCCACTGCCTATCGTGCCATCTTCTCTGCTTGTTGATGTAATGCATCCTCGTAATAATCAATGCTACGTTTGTGCTCTACATATCCAGTATGCCAGAGTCCCATCCGCATGTCGAATAGATCACCATATGATATCTGGAAGGGATCCGGATACTTGTCATGTGCAGAAGGGTGAAACATGTCAACATAATGATCAGCTCCAGAAGATGTAGGCACTGCCATGGGCAAACCAAAGTGACTAGCAACATGCACGTGACTGGTACACATACCCCTGACCAGGCTGTGTAAGATCCTCGACAACTGGATGTGTTATACCATGACATATAGCAGATGCCCTACCAAATCTATCGATGCTGCATGAGTAATGGTATCACCAGATGCAGTGTAAAATCTATGCCAGAACTCAATGTATGATTGATCGATAATAACAAATCTCTCTGCTGGCCACCAATCTGCTACTCTCGTCTCGGCAAGATGATCTGGATCATAAATCATTCATCGATACGCATGAGGGTGCAGATCATCGGGAATGGTATCAAAGTCGTAACACTGTCTCTAACACCTCTCACCAAGGTACCAATACGAACTGAACACTACAGGATACGATACAAGTGGAAATCTCCGCACGGTAAGCATACTAGCTATCTGCACAAACTCAAGCTCGATCAAGTCACTAGTATCAAATGGATGCCATATAATCTGCCCTTTATACATCCTTAAGTTAATCTGGTTATGGGAAACTGAATATACATGATAGGATTCATTCTCCCTAATTCTTCTGTTGTTCGCACACCAAAATAATAAACGGGGGAAGAAATTGAATGCATCAGTAGTCACTGTCACAAAATGGAAGTTCCTAAAATATTCAAAATATCATTACCGTAACAACTCCCAAAAACCATACAATGAAACCTGTGAATCAGACACGATACACAGTGCGTCCAAACATCTATAGAGGTACATAAGAATAGGAGTACCCCAATTGTACATAACAGTACAGTCAAAATCCAAATTATATATGGCCTCAATATAGGAGACACGTAAACTACTGCTAGAGGTACTGAAAAACAAGCTCCCCATAAGGTATACAATAAATAATCTAGCAAGCTTCAAATCATGCTCTAGAGAATACTCCGTCGATATGTTGTCCATGGCAGCTGTAATTGCTCTGACTCTAATAGAAGTAGCGGACTAATAGGATGCAGCCAAGTGTTTGTGGAAAATTATCTTGAACAAGTGTGGGATCACGTCACCGATCGTCATATGGAATCGATGGAAAAGCAGTCACTCCTATGTTAATGCCAGTGGGCATAGACAGATCGAACGGTGAAATTTCTAACTCACGACAAGGAAAATGAAATATATGGGTGATTTTATACCACCATAGATCAATAGCAGCACACAATTGGACATCTCCTTTAATAACATTATTGGTGCCTAGAATTTTGAATTACATAACATGTTAAACTAAACTATAATAAATTGATGGAATTTTTTTAAACTTAAACGGTTGATTAAATTACCTAAGAAATGATGAATTCAAGCTCACGTAGAAAAACTACAAATCTATGAATATTTGCTAAATCCTTGTGAAAATATTTTAGGGTATTAGCCAACGAACCCCGGAAATGAATATTCTGTAACTGTTTAAGTTAAACGAATTCGTAAATTTACGTTTTACAATGATAATTTACTTTAACTATGGTGTGAAAAAAAGATAATTACAGCCAAGCTAGTTTGTGTGCTGACATGCACTTTCCCTTCTGGAAGAACCTGAAAGTCGATAAGCACCTTCGTCGTGCTCAAGTTCGAATACTCAAAACCACTGAGCTCACCAACTCTAGCAAAAACCTGCCTCACTCCCCTGCGAGTCCGCCCGCTCGACTACCCCTACGGCCTCCGCGACCCCGTCGACCTCCGTAACCATCTTCGCCTTCACCCTGCTCCACGACATTTTCGGGGGCTTCAAGTAGGTCTTCTATTTCCATGCACTTGTACATACGGCACAATAACTATTTTCTCTACACCGACCACTGAAATTATTGTTGCCGTCACCACTGCTACTTTCTCCATGCATAAACTTTTTCGTGAAATTTTGAGCAATCTAGAGATTCAACATATGTAGATCTCAAAAATAAGGTATAATTCGTATATCGGTGCTTGGATTAAGGGATTTGGAGTATGAAAATGGTGGATTTCTTTGCTCTCGATCGATTGTAGAAATGAAGAAGGAAGGAAGAAGGAAGAAAATGAAATGGCGGACGGTTAGGTTTTCATGAATTAAAACGGCGAAGCCTCATTTTAATTAAAAAGACGAAATCTATACGGTTTTAATATATGTTTAAGGCTAATTCCGCGGTTATCTGGAGTCTGTAGCTCGTTTGCTCGGTGCAAAATGAAAAAATAGAGTGCAAGTGCAAAATGAAGAGAGTGGGCAACTGAACAAGTCAATCGTTGAGAATGGTCTAACTTTCTAAGTAACCACGGCAGAAGCTTGTTACAAACAAAAGACCGTGCCACTATAAAAAGCAATCAACGAGAAGAAGGAACCATAAAAAATTAGTAATAATTAGGAATTGTGTGCACGGTCTCCAAACAATAAGTAGGTCAAACTTTTCGCTTTATTCACTGATAATATAAATATTCAAACTCATACAAATAGCAAGCCAAATTTACAACACTGCCTCCTCTGCCCATGCTGTACCTATTTTATTCAAACTCCTACCCGTGGCTTTATATACACTACTGATCGTTATTTATCAGCTCTAAATCGAAGCTTTGAGAGAAGACTCAAGCGCCAAATCAAATGAATTGATTGAATGTGGACCAAGTATAACGTTCAACTCCGATGCTGCATTCTGTAGCATACTTTCAACTGGTCCTATCTTATTCGGTGTCTGGAAAGAATTCTCATCCATCAAGTTACTTGATGTGAGAACATAAGCTTTCGACCCATTTGAAATAATTTTATTTTGCAGTCCTGACACAGATATGTTCAAATTTACAGAGCTGCTTCCGAAATTCACAGCCTGATCAAAGACATAATATTAGCAGTTGGAACAAGAGTTGAATTTACCACACATTAAATATATCACAGAGAGAAGAAATGGAATAAAAGAACATAACAAACATAAGAGTTTGAGTTGATATTTGACCTTTATTTTCAAGTATTTGTTGCCATCATCAGGATTTTGATAAATGATTGCAGATGCAACGACCTGAGCTGATGAATTAGCTTGTAGTGTAGAAGGTAGATAAGTTGCACCGGTTGATTCTTTAAAGAAATGTTGCATCCAGTAACTTGGAGTTCCATATTGTTGATATGAGTTGAATACAATTGCATCAGGGTTCCAACTGCATACAAAGGTTAGATACCATTATGAGATACTACATAAGGAAATTTCACAGATTTGGTTTATTATTTTCGGTGCTTCTTCAGAATTTGAACAGGCAAACAAAATAAGATATTTGTGGAAAAGGAGATAAATACACTGGAACCAAATTACTGGCTTTTGCATATACTATGAGAATGATTGACAAAGGAAACAGTATGTACCGGCGATCATTTACGTTCACAAAAAGTGGAGCATAGCTTGCCATTTCAACAGCATCACTGCATGAACCATTCGGTAAGTTTGGTGAGAAAACGTACACAAATTCTATTGTTATGAGCTGGAAAACACTAGTAGTCAAAAAACAGTAACTGCCTACACCAACCTAAAAATTATTCTTTTGAGTGGATACTACTTACTATTGTCAAATTTGTAAGTAGTAAAATCAAGGGATGTAGGTGAAACAACATGCATTGGTATAATAGCAAACACAATACCTGTTCTTTTCCAATCCAATAAGAAACGCGGCTTCACCTAAAGCAGCTAAGAGGCTACCGGTGCCTGCATCCTTTCCTGTAACTGCATATTCACTTACAAAAGCCTGTTTTAAGAACAAACAAAACATAAGATAGTTGACTTTAGTTAATTCAACTTCCATAATTTGTCGTTGATATAAATGTGAATTACTCGTACCTTTGGACCCTTGCGTGATGTAATATCAAATTGACTAGCCATTCGGAACAATGTATTAGCACTGCTGTAGATCTATTAAAGAAGCAAATATGAATTATTGTCAGTAATATCACAAACCGACAAAGTTTTGAACTCTTTCTAATTTGTGTTTGTGCTTACATGAAAATCATACAGATCAGCTGGATGATCCAATGCATGAGAAGATCCATCACAATTTGATATCATCTTTATATCCGGATATGCATTTTGTATTGCATAGTAGAATTTCAGGTAATTTCCTAAGGTAGGCGAAGAAAGAAAAAAAATGAGAAGGGATATTTCATTTCATGTATATTGCTTTTTCAATGCAATCTAGTAGTTTGAGACACTGTTTGCTAACTCTACTTCCCAACCTAGAATAATTTATAAAATAAAAATAAAAAACTGTCTAGTAAGAACAAAATTTATATTCACAAGAATAAATATTAGACATGAAAGCAGCTTTTAATAGTTAACCATACCAAATATAAATGGTTTTATAGTTTTTCTCTTATTAAAACCGATTTCTGGGTTACTAAAAGTGTTGACAAATGGAATAAACTCGACTTCGAGTCTCCCTCCCGCGCGCACGCACGCGCACATACACATGTGTGTGTGCGTGCACGCGCGTGCGTGCATGTGTAAGTAAATATGCCTTAAATCCTTTGTAATACCAAATGTAAGGTGCTGGTTAATCAACTAAGTACAATAAGTGCATGATCTAGTGCCCACTGAATTTTTATCTACAAGATTAAAATATAAAAATACGACTTTTACAGACTGTATGTTAACATGGCATATATTATAACATTATGCAACATGTGTACTTAAATGACAAGTGCTGTATTGATGTAGCATAAATACATAGGAAGTTTTGTAACTCCATGGAATGAGTTGATATAAAGAGAGCTTATTACACACACAATTCATTCCATTATGTTCAAAAAAAATTATGAATCCTTGAGTTTATTATCTATCAGAAGTGATTGTGCAAGTGAAAATAAGTGTAACAATTTAAATATGAAGAAGCCACAGAAGAATGTAGTAACTTTGATCTCTAAAGATTGGTCGTTGTACTTTTTATGGTGTATACTTAAGTGACGTATCATGCACTTATTGTACTTAGTTGATTAACCACCACCTAATCTTTGATGTTTTTATACACACCATATAGTTATACAATTCAACCATATAAATTAAATTGAAAGTAATTATTGCAAAGAAATAAACCTCGATAATTTGGTTTTCCACAATCTTCATTTCCAATTGCAACATATTTCAGATCAAAAGGTTCTGGATGTCCCATATCTGCTCTTACTTTTCCCCATGTTGAATTGGAACTTCCCTTGGCAAATTCAAGGCTATCAAGTATATCCTGTAATAGCAATAATTTATCGCTGATGAAGTCGTGATAATTTTTCAAGTTTAAAGCTAAACTATAATTAGAAAGTACAAGGTATAAAGTATGACGTTATGATTTGCTACTTTCTACAATTCATTTGATTGTAAAGTTGTTTTTCATTCACAAAAATATATGATTAAAACCTAAATGTTGAAAATTATTTGTTTGTAGAATTCTTTTTTTCTTTTTTCTTTTTTGTGGGTGTGCGTGTTACTACTAATTTTACAGGACACACATGCGCACGCGCACACAAATATATATATATATATATATATATATATATATATATATATATAGCAGTAATAGATTAAATAACATATGCTTGCAATCTATTTAATGCAATAAATTATTTCATAATATTTATCACTGAAAACAACTTGCTCATTTATTTAAAGGACAAACGTCAGTTGCTCTGCTTTTTTCCCAGGAAACACTTTTTAGATTGACTTAGACAACAGTAAAAAAATAAAATTAAAATTAAAATTAAAAAAAATTCTACCAAGAAAATGATAGAAAGTTCACTGGAGCAAGATTTTCAAAACAGGGTTCAAATCATAAATTGCAAAGTTTAAAATATAATTCAAAGCTGGATTTATATTGAGAATCGTGGATTTGAAAGCTGCTTATTCTAATGTGTATATTTGCATGTCAAATTTTTTGTTTTATGTAGATCATCAACAATTCTTCTTCGTATAGTAATAGTATAAATTTTCATGATTTTGACGCTTGGGTTTTCACATCTTTAAGCCTATAGCTTAATTTCTCTTCATTTCCATCTTAATCTTTTGAACGAATGATTCAAGTAAGTATTTTGATATTTTTATGTTAGCATTAGTTGAGTGAATCTTCCTCAATTATGGTATGATTTTAATTTTAAATTGGAATTTTAATCAAACCAAAATTAGGAAGAATCTATTTGAAGTAGGATTCAAATTGTAAGAAATATATGATTTTCTTAACCAATTCTTAATTCTATCTATTTAAAGATCTGGTTGCATCTTTAAATCCTTTGGTTTGGGTTTTATGAGGTCCTCACTTTGCTTTCAAAAAGTTAAGACCCAACCGATCCGTGATTATGTTCAATTTAGGTGGGGTCGGTTGGGATTGGATAATGGCACTAACTGATGGTTTTAATTTCTTTACTTTTCGTTGAGTACTAGGAGGATTCAGTGGGTCAGCAAGTCGGGTACTAGGTACGGGTCGGATCTTTCGGACCCCATTGAGTCTTATATGCTATTTTGTGTTATTTGCACCATCTGTGAACCATCAGATACAGATTCAGGTCTTGTCTTCTAGCAATTTGAGTCAGATCTTCATTTTTTGAGTTGGTCTAGTCTAAGTTTGCAGGTCTAGGGTATCAGGTCCTGATTATGATTATCAGGCCTAATTTAGTGAACTAGGATGAAACATGAGAACTTAACATTTGCAAAGTCCAGAATAGACACCAAATCCAATTGTGAGAGAGAGTTACAATATGATAAGAGGAAAATTACAAATTAGTATTCTCAAATTAATGCATCCTTACTAATAAAATGAAAGAGTTCTCTCTCACACTACTCTTACGGGATATGGTTGCATTTGTCTTCGTAATCTAGTTTTTAATTACACATGATTTCAGTTGGAAACAAATTGAGATATCTTACTTCTACCTAACATGTTAATTGGGTTACCTATATTTTTGACTAATTTTAGGCATGACACGTTATTCATTGAGTTCAAAGTGAATTTGCTTAATTCAATGTAAATAAATAAAATATTGAAGAATAGTCTGAAACTTGCCTTTACAAAAGGCGCTATGTTTGGAGTAGTTACTTCATCTTGATGGCTGACACCTGGATATATGAAAAGCCAAATTACACAATCAGAACATATTTCATTTTCATGAGAATCAAATTGCATTATCATGAAAATTAAATTTCAGTAAGGAATGATATTACCATTATTAAACACCCAAACTGGTGCTGCGCCCAGGTCCTCTGCAAGCTGCAATAGGAAAGAACTTGTTCAAATTACAACATATATGATGTCTTTGGCCAATTCATAAATGTGACACAAACAGTGGTGGATTGTCGAGATAAGACTGGTTCTCTTTTGCATTTGAACCTAAATGTTACATTGATCCACATTATTTGTCTTTATCAATCCAACCGGTAATGGGGCTATTCTATCCAAACAAATTAGTGAAGGCATTTAAAATGGTCTTGTGTGTGTGTAACAAACTAGTTAATATAACAGTTTACATTGAATCTGAAATAAAGTAATTTTAATGAATTACAAAAAGAATCCATAAAAAGTGCTTAATACTCTTTCCGCTATGCATATTTCATGTACAAAAAAGTGATAAATAATATTATAGACAATAAAGTTCTAATTTTATAAGTGTATGAGTATATCCCATAATCTATCATTTGAATATATGATGGTCATGACTGAATTTGGATATTAAATTCAATGATCATAAGATTAAAATAATTAAATTAATCTGATATTAGCATTTAGATTAGTCTCAGAATGTTAATACGATATCATGGTTTCAAATGAATTACAGATCTAATTAAATTCAAAAATCAAAGTTCAGCATGCAATATGTTTGGAAAAAATAAACCGAAATGAAGATTCATGTATATCATCGAATCATACATTTACAATGTTTTATACATCATGCATTTAAGTATTAAAAAGGTAGATAAAAATAGGTCATAAGAAATTTCAGATATAAGATGGTAAGAATCAATTTGGATATTAGTCTATGAGCTGTAAATTCATAAAAAGTAAGATAATCTACGATTTACGATCCATAATAAATAAGACGATGTAATAGTGTATATAGCACATTAGATAGCTTATACTCATTTCCCAAAATGCAAAACCAACTAGTAATGATTCTTTAACCAAAAAAACAAACAAGCAAATAGACTTTTGAAGAAACTGTTAAATTTTGGTGATACAAAATCACAAATAGAAGGAAACAAATATGCAAAAGGGAAAGTAATCACATTTGTTCATTATGAAAATGCATAAATAATTGGATTGATTTGAATGAGATGGCAAGGAAATTTATGCATGCGCACGTTATGGAATAGTATATATGCAAAAGATATGCATATTATTTAATTTCTTTCTTCGTAATCACATTGCTTAGGGATTATTTTCTTCCATCTTTGGAATGAGTGAATTACTTGCTATGTTTGCGCGATTTGTTACCATTGTAATTTGCCTCCATTATCTTTTTACCATATCTTGGTAATTTGATTGATAACTCACATGAATTTACATTGACTATATATTGAGGGTAGACTTTATTGTAAACCCATCCTGATATTCAGCCAGTGATCTCCAGATAGAGTGTCTTTTTTTGTTATCTCTAATTGGGGCTTTGGTATGTAAACTCTTATCTTCTAATCTCTTGTAATTCTCTCAAGTGTAATAAAATCTCTCTTCTTTGAACTGGACGTACACTATCTAGATGATAGTGGAACCAGTATAAATATTGTGTGTCTTCTTATTTTTATATAGTTATTTACTATTTATTTGGAGTACAGAATAATTGCTGCTAGATTAAGTGATGTTCAAATTGATAAATCTAGATCCTGTTTATTGTTTTTCCGCATTTGTGCAATTTCTGCACAACAGATTGGTATCAGAGCTAGGCGATTTGTTCAGATTTGTGCATCAATGGCTTCTAGAAAGAGCGGTAGATCTGGTGGTGATTATGCTATTACTCATTTGGATGGAAAAAGGAGATTTTGTGCAATATGGAGTGGAGGAGATTATGTTGAGAGAGAAAAGTGTTCTAGTCTTGGAAATTTGATGATAAAGAGTTTACTGTGTTGAAGAGACATCTGGATTTGGGAACTTGTATCTGCTTTATGGCTCGATGTTGATGTGAGAGTCTTATGTTGATTTCCATGGAAAATTTGTTGTTTGGCAGATAAGGTATGTGGAAGGAGAGAGATTTGTCTTGTATACAGAGATTTGGATCAGCCTTGTTATGTCTGTTGGCTTTTTATTTTCTAGCTCTGTATTTGATTGGTGATTGAGAGAATTTTTTGGTCTTGGTGGCTTTGAGATTATTTTGATACCTACCTTCTTTTGATTTTGGATATTTGCAACATTTTGTTGGCGGGCGGGGACATAGTCTGAGCTCGTTAGCAAGGTGTGATGGAGGATGGCCTTGCTGAAACCCATTTGGTAAATATTCATTTTTGGCATGTATCTCGTTAAGAGATTTTGGTTGAAGGTGGAGTTCATTTTTAAAAGTTTTATGTTAAAAAGAGAATTTGACTCGAGGTGGAGTGTTGGAAATATGTGATTTTGCATCAAGGTGGAGTGTTAAATTTTGGTGATACAAAATCATAAATAGAAGAAAACAAATATGCAAAAAGAAAAGTAATCATATTTGTTCATTATGAAAATGCATAAATAATTGGATTGTATTTGAATGAGATGGCAAGAAAATTTATGCATGCGCACGTTATGGAATAATATATATGCAAAAGATATGCATATTATTTCTTTTTTCGTAATCGCATTGCTTAGGGATTATTTTCTTCCATCTTTGGAATGAGTGAATTACTTGCTATATTTGCGCGATTTGTTACCATTGTAATTTGCCTCCATTATCTTTTTACCATATCTTGGTAATTTGATTGATAACTCACATGAATTTACATTGGCTATATATTGAGGGTAGACTTTATTGTAAACTCATCCTGGTATTCAGCCAGTGATCTCCAGATAGAGTGTCTCTTTTTTGTTATCCCTAATTGGGGCTTTGATATGTAAACTCTTATCTTGTAATCTCTTGTAATTCTCTCAAGTGTAATAAAATCTCTCTTTTTTGGACTGGACGTACACTATCTAGATGATAGTGGAACCAGTATAAATATTGTGTGTCTTCTTTTTTTATATAGTTATTTACTATTTATTTGGAGTACAGAATAATTGCTGCTAGATTAAGTGATGTTCAAATTGACAAATCCAGATCATGTTTATTGTTTTTCCGCATTTGTGCAATTTCTGCACAACAGATTGGTATTAGAGCTAGGCGATTTGTTCAGATTTGTGCATCAATGGCTTCTAGAAAGAGCGGTAGATCTGGTGGTGATTATGCTATTACTCATTTGGATGGAAAACGGAGATTTTGTGCAATATGGAGTGGAGGAGATTATGTTGAGAGAGAAGAGTGTTTCAGTCTTGGAAATTTGATGATAAGGAGTTTACTGTGTTGAAGAGACATCGGAATTTGGGAACTTGTATCTGCTTTATGGCTCGATGTTGATGTGAGAGTCTTATGTTGATTTCCATGAGAAATTTGTTGTTTGGCAGATAAGATATGTGGAAGGAGAGAGATTTGTTTTGTATACAGAGATTTGGATCAGTCTTGTTATGTCTGTTGGCCTTTTATTTTCTAGCTCTGTATTTGATTTGTGATTGAGAGAATTTTTTGGTCTTGGTGGCTTTGAGATTATTTTGATATATACCTTCTTTTGATTTTGGATATTTGCAATATTTTGTTGGCGGGCGGGGACATAGTCTGAACTCGTTAGCAAGGTATGATGAAGGGTGACCTTGCCAGAACCCATTTGGTAAATATTCATTTTTGGTCTGTATCTCGTTAAGAGATTTTGGTTGAAGGTGGAGTTCATTTTTAAAAGTTTTAGGTTGAAAAGAGAATTTGACTCGAGGTGGAGTGTTGGAAATATGTGATTTTGCATCAAGGTGGAGTGTTAAATTTTGGTGATACAAAATCACAAATAGAAGGAAACAAATATGCAAAAGGGAAAGTAATCACATTTGTTCATTATGAAAATGCATAAATAATTGGATTGCATTTGAATGAGATGACAAGGAAATTTATGCATGTGCACGTTATGGAATAATATATATGTAAAAGATATACATATTGTTTCTTTCTTCGTAATCGCATTGCTTAGGGATTATTTTCTTCCATCTTTGGAATGAGTGAATTACTTGCTATATTTGCGCGATTTGTTACCATTGTAATTTGCCTCTGTTTGCACAAAAAATGGACAAACACCTCAAAATTGTATGATTTAGTAGATCTTATGTTGTTCTTAGTGATTTGGGTGATTTATGCAAATATATGAAAAGCAGGGGCTAAACTGTAAAAAGACACGCAGATTTATAGTGGTTCGGCTAGAACGTGCCTACGTCCACTTTATATGTTATTTCTCCTTTAGATCTCAGATTACAAGTACAAAGCTTTGGTACAAGTATCTAAAAGTGTTTGAAAGTTCCTTCCGTGCTTGAGCTCTCAAACTTCTTCCCATTGTTGTACCCCTGCCCCTCTATTTATAGAGTGAGGTTGGGGGCAGGGGTCTTGGATGTATATAGCTGCTGGTGGGCCTGGGCTGAAGCAATCTGGCCTGGCAAATCTGGTTCGGCGGAGCTTTGTTCGGTCGTAGCTGTGGAGGAGTTGGTCCGGCGATGAGCTATGTGGTCCGGCGTTGGTGGTTCGGCGAGGCTTAGGGATGGAGTTGGACCGGTGGTAGGGGCTCGGTTCGGTGATGGGTCTTGGACCGGTGGTGGTGATGAGGTCGAAATAGTTTGGTTCGGCAGTTGTGAGGATGATGAATGAGATAGTGCCGAATGAGGTGGTGCCGAATGAGGTGATGCCGAATGAGCTTTTGTACTGGGAATGCCGGATGTACCAAGGCATCCTGAGTGCCGCATGATGACTGCCGAATGACCTTAATGATGATACGCTTGCTGGCTGCTTCTTCTTGGTTCGGTTGTGGAGGAAACGCACCCCACACAGACATTCCAGTTTTGACCAAAAATGGAATAACACTTTGCCCCCCAAAACATGACTTGCGGTAGGAAGACGTGTTTTGTAATGCCCTGAGCTGGATGTTCATATCCTGTCAACAACCTGCAAAGAGCTTGATAGTTTTATATGGCCCCAAATGACGACCGTTCGGGATCGAGCTATTTGGGATGAAGCGCGGCCGTTCATGGTCAAGCGCCTAACTTCAAATGACGACCGTTCGCGATCGAGTCACTTGAGGTGAAGTGCGACCGTTCGCGGTCAAGCGTCTAAATCCATGCGACGATCGTTCGAGATCGAGTCATTTGTGGTGGAATGTGATCGTTCACGGTCAAGCGCTTTACTTCAAATGACGACCGTTCGGGGTCGAGTCATTTGAGGTAAAGTGCGACCGAGCCCGGTCAGGAGGCGGACCTCAAATGGCGACCGTTCGTGATCAAGCCACTTGGGGTGAAATGTGACCGTTCGCGGTCAAGCGCCTTACTTCGAATGACGATCGTTCGAGATCGAGCCATTCGTGGTAAGGTGCGACTGTTGGCGGTCAGGGGGTGGACCTCAAATGGCGACCGTTCGCGATCGAGCCACTTGGGGTGAAATGTGAGTTGTGCCGTTCGAGGCGAGTTTGTGACTGTTCGAAGTCGGGTGCCGTTCGAGGCGAGTCGTGACCGTTCGAGGTCGAGTGCCGTTCGAGGCGAGTTGTGACCGTTCGCGGTCGGGGTGCCGTTCGAGGCGAGTTTATGTGTGCCCGGGGGGGACTTAATACCATCCAAACCAGATTCACGTTCGGGTGAGTTTCTGGATTGTCTGTTGTGGCGGTTTATCACTATCTCAGAGCATGCCTAGGGATCGTTCGCGATCCCGTACATATGTAAGTAGCTTAGCCATTTTAGAATTATCAAAACCAAATATTCATTCAACTGATGAAATTTAAAATAGAAATGTTCAGCAAAGTCAAATCCAAATCTAAGAAATAAAGAACAAAAGCAAAGCAGTGACGTCGGAGTGCAAACGCCTATATCGATGTGGTTTATAGTTGTATCAGAGCATGCCTGAGGATCGTTCATGGTCCTGTACATGTGTAAACAACTTAACCGTATCAGTGTGGAGTTTGCTGCTCGTTCGTCGTTATCTCGATCAATGGATAATAAGATGACGTCTCGATCCTGAGCCGTCTTCAGTTGGTGCAGGCGGTGGTCGTTCTTGTCCCACCGTTGTGGCCCTCCTTCTCACATATTGTGATAGCAAACCATTCCGAATATGCCCCTCCACCTCATCTTTCAGATGCCTGCAATCGTTGGTATGATGACCATTCAGGTCGTGGAACAAGCAATATCTGTCTGATTTCCTTTCGTTAATAGTCGGATCCCTTCGCATTGGCCTACGGTAGGGAACCTGCTCTCTTGTATCTTGATAGATTCGCTCCAAACTCTCATTCAGCTCGGAGTAAGTGGTGAATCGTGACTCTTTCCGTGGCCGCTTTGACCTGTCATCATTATCCTCAGCCTTTCTCTTTCCTTTACCAGTCTCTGCACCCCTTCCAGGTGGGTTTCCGCTCTTGATTGCGTAAACATCAACTTCTTCCTCTCTTTCTGCACTAGCATCTTCCAAACGCAGAAACTTTTCAGCCTCATGATAGAACTCTCCCAGATTCATAGGTGGATCTTTAGTTAACGAATTCTTGAACTCCGTACTATCAGCTATTCCAGATACAGCCGCCATCATGACCATAGATGGATCTGGTCGATCCACTGATGCTGCTGCCGCATTAAATCGTGTTAGAAAACTCCTCAAAGTCTCTCCAGTTTTCTGCTTCAAGGTTGCCAAAGTCATCACATTCTTGGGTCTTGCAATATGAACCCTGAATTGCCTCATGAATCTCTCAGTTAAATCTGCCCACGTTCCTATGGAGCCGCTTTCCAGTTGTCTGAACCACAACGCCGCAATATCTGCCAAGTACAATGGAAAGCACCGGGCCATAACCTCCTCTGATGCCCCCAGCACTTCCATATGCCTTATATATTTTGTCAGATGAACCGTGGGGTCTGTCCTTCCATTATACATATCCAATGATGGTAGCTTAAAATCTGGTGGGTTCCTAGCTCGCCTGATTGTTGTGGTAAAAGGACTCCTATTCACATCCTCCAGGTCTCTATTCACTAGCCCGCCTCTCATAGCTCTTCTAACCATCTCAACTAATCTGTCATTGTCTCCAAGCTGAAGTCCTCGTTCACTGCCTTCGACCTGCCCCCTGAGTCCGTGGGAGCTTTCAGGTGTATGCCCCCCTGGCGGAGCGTTCATTCTTCTATTGTTACCAGATTGTTCGGATGCCCCCGTCTCTCTTCTCGGGATTGGATCAACATGTTCTGCATGTGTGCCCCCTAGCTCTGGTGCTACGCCAGATGGTCCTGCTCCGTTCTGAACTCCAGTTGCGCCTTGGTTCCGTGCTCCAAGTTGCCCAATCTGTTGAAGCAAGTTCTGGATCATCCCTTCTTGTCTTCTCATCATGGCCTCCATCTCATCCCTGGTGATGAAGACTGAAGCTTGGTTTGCTCCTGAGGAAGCCTCTTGACTCCCTTCCCGTTGACTTTGCTCTAGCCTCAGCCTTCTGCTTGATTGTCTTGCCATGATTCTCCTAATCTGAATCTTTAGACTTTAAAATTCAGCTTCTAAGCGGTAGAATCCTTGAGTAAATTTCTCAGTGAAAGCACCAAAAATGTTTGCACAAAAAATGGACAAACACCTCAAAATTGTATGATTTAGTAGATCTTATGTTGTTCTTAGTGATTTGGGTGATTTATGCAAATATATGAAAAGCAGGGGCTAAACTGTAAAAAGACACGCAGATTTATAGTGGTTCGGCTAGAACGTGCCTACGTCCACTTTATATGTTATTTCTCCTTTAGATCTCAGATTACAAGTACAAAGCTTTGGTACAAGTATCTAAAAGTGTTTGAAAGTTCCTTCCGTGCTTGAGCTCTCAAACTTCTTCCCATTGTTGTACCCCTGCCCCTCTATTTATAGAGTGAGGTTGGGGGCAGGGGTCTTGGATGTATATAGCTGCTGGTGGGCCTGGGCTGAAGCAATCTGGCCTGGCAAATCTGGTTCGGCGGAGCTTTGTTCGGTCGTAGCTGTGGAGGAGTTGGTCCGGCGATGAGCTATGTGGTCCGGCGTTGGTGGTTCGGCGAGGCTTAGGGATGGAGTTGGACCGGTGGTAGGGGCTCGGTTCGGTGATGGGTCTTGGACCGGTGGTGGTGATGAGGTCGAAATAGTTTGGTTCGGCAGTTGTGAGGATGATGAATGAGATAGTGCCGAATGAGGTGGTGCCGAATGAGGTGATGCCGAATGAGCTTTTGTACTGGGAATGCCGGATGTACCAAGGCATCCTGAGTGCCGCATGATGACTGCCGAATGACCTTAATGATGATACGCTTGCTGGCTGCTTCTTCTTGGTTCGGTTGTGGAGGAAACGCACCCCACACAGACATTCCAGTTTTGACCAAAAATGGAATAACAGCCTCCATTATCTTTTTACCATATCTTGGTAATTTGATTGATGACTCACATGAATTTACATTGGCTATATATTGAGGGTAGACTTTATTGTAAACTCATCCTGGTATTCAGCCAGTGATCTCCAGATAGAGTGTCTCTTTTTTGTTATCCCTAATTGGAGCTTTGGTATGTAAACTCTTATCTTGTAATCTCTTGTAATTCTCTCAAGTGTAATAAAATTTCTCTTCTTTGGACTGGACGTACACTATCTAAATGATAGTAGAACCAGTATAAATATTGTGTGTCTTCTTTTTTTATAGTTATTTACTATTTATTTGGAGTATAGAATAATTGCTGCTAGATTAAGTGATGTTTAAATTGGCAAATCTAGATCCTGTTTATTGTTTTTCCGCATTTGTGCAATTTCTGCACAACAGAAACCTTTTCCATTCCAACTTTTATACTAAGTTAATCGAATTTTCGAATTTTTTGTCAGGAAAAAAACAAAAACAAAATAGAGATGTATACTAACGAATTATATACACAACAAATAATACAGCCTATTGATTACAAATAAATAGATAATTTGAAATTTACACATGTTTCATATATAGATTATCATAAATAGATAATCATAATTTGATGATCTGATTTGTATTAACATATGATCGATAATGTAGAGATGAATAAAAGATTGATTTTGGGTATTACATCGATAAGATGTAAATTCATAACAAATAATACAGCCTATTGATTACAAATAAATTCATCAAAGAGTTATTTGAATTAATAATGTATATATAACCTAAGTCAAAAATAATTTGAAATTTGAAATTACAATATCTTTTTAAAGGAAAAAAGGCAATTTTCACTATCAAAGGTTATGTTTAATATTCTTGAAGAAAGATGCATACTCAATATGTGAAATAATATATCCTCTGGAGATTAACGATTTAATGAAGCCTTGTTTGAAGAAGAAGAAGAAGAAACTACCATTCTGGTTATAACAATACTCATCCTTGTTTGTTTGTCATATAAATATACTTGTGAGAATAAGTATTTTAGTTGTATTTTGTGAGGAAAGGTTATTCTTAGAGTGTTACTGCCTGCACCCAAATATCCACTTGATTTTTCCCACAAAATTGGTTGGCAACCACATGTCAACTACTCCTAATTACAGTCGGCATCTTGTTGCCGACCTTAATGAAAAAAATCATCCGAAAACACCTAATTTCTTTATTACAATCAAGGATAAAATGCTAACTGCAATGAAGAGCAATCACCATGTAATCGTCGACTGATTTTGTAGGTAGAATTGAGTGATTTTTTTGATGCGGATAGCAAAACTCTACTCTCATGTACACCAATGCTTAGATATAGTGGGCAATGTGGAACTTAAAATTAAAAAATAAAAAAAAAAAGATTTGAGATGCTTATTTTTTATTTATTTAATCAATTTTGTTATCTAGAAAATCACCCACATTAAAATATCAACAAATAATTCATGAAAGGAGAGGAATATGGGGATGGAAGAAGAGTTATGTTATGAATTGGGTCATCTACACAACATATATTATTTCAAAAATCTCTTAACGATGGTTTTCTTGCACACTCCACAAGAACATAATATTGTCTAATTCCTTCCTAAGCATCGAGGGTGGCTGGAATATAGTTGCTAGCCAATATAGAAAATTAGAAATAAACTCACTTTGATCGATAAATTTGGGTTTTATATAAGATGCACATTTACTTGTACCAAGGTTTGAGGTTTCGACCAAAATACCGAGATCCTGGTCGTTCCGTTCCACTTTCAGCAGGATTGAAACGGAAGTAAACCAAAACTCAGGTTATATAAAAAAACTATTGAAATTAAAATTCATAGACGAAAATTAAAAAAGAATTAATTTAAGTTTATAATAATATAAATATTCAAAATCCAAATTTTAACTTTGGAAACATGCAAAATCACAAAATATATGATTAGCATAACTAAAAAAGTTAAGTACGAAGTAATAAATAAATATTTGTTAGTATTATAAATATTTATAATTAATCGACATTGTGCATTTATATTTTATTTTTCAATTAAAGATAAATTACACATCTTGTTTTCAATCAATTAAACAAATATATGTGTAATTATATGAATAATAATAATGAAATCCAAACGAAACCTGAACCGAAATTCCCAAAAATTACAAATTAGTTTAGAATTCCTAAAGTTACTTAAGGCCGAAATCGAGACTAAAACCGAAATCTCAAACCTGACTTATATCCTCATCATAATAACCACACCCCTCCTATTTTAAAATATGCTCCAAATCAACCCATTTAAGATAATGACTTGACTAAAAAGCCAATGCTAGTTAGAACCTATAAACAATTATTTTGTTTATTTTGATAATAAGTTTAACTTAGTTACCAAAAGAAACTCGTAATATCCAAGCCCATCATCAGTCCAGTACATCCAAACATCACCAAAATGTCCAGGTCTCTCCTCCCATGGTCCAATGGACTCCCGCCACCTAAATGCATTTCGTAGCCATTCACCCTCAACAAAACATCCACCTATGGAAGAAAATTTCTGCTAATTCATGTTCTGAAATAAACATTAATAAGGTAAAATTATAGTTATGCTACCAAAAGGTGAGCAGAAGTGATTGCACCTAGTGGAGAATGAGTTGCAAAGTTTAAACCATGATTTCCAGACATAAATTCCTTGTTATACCCGGATGCTTATTTGGAGTAAACACACACCCATTCAGGCTTAAAAACAAGCTTGTTTCCTATGGTTTTCAGAAATAGTTAAATTATACTGAACTTGACCATTACAAAAATAACCTTGAGCAAATAACTTTCCATATAAGACAAAGACAAGGGTCAAGGAATGTTAATTTTTCAAAGTCATTAAACAGCAACAAAACTCTGATGTTTGATAAAGATACATAGAATAATTTTTTGAAAGTCTCAGACCTATAACAAATCTTGGCTGTAACAAAATCACCAACCAGAGTGATTTTTTAAATAATTGTATCTTTGGGCATCTGCCAACATGACATAATTTACTGGGAAAAAATGTTGGGAAAATAATGAATGATACGGAATTGATGATACCTGGAAATCTAATGAATCGAGGTTTTAGACCCTCTACCATTGAAATGAGTTCTTTCCGAAAACCGTGACCCTATTTAAAAGTTCAAAATTATCATAATCATATATTCCATACAATAGAAGTGCAAAAGAATTTCTATTATGAAATGCTTACACATACATACATACATACATACATACATACATACATGTATGTATATGTATGTATATGTATATATATGTATATATTGGTAATTGTATTTGCATTACTTACCTAACCTATCAACATGATAGAAATGTTACAATCCCCATACCTAATGGAACAGCTAATAGACTTAGGTTTGGTGTCATGTTTTCATTGCCACTTTTCAGGTTGATCAATTTCTGACTACGATTAACATCAGATATAATTACACACTAAGATACAAATAAACTGATTTGACTACAGACTGTTTACCTTGTATGTATCTGTGGGCATCACAGAAACTTGATCTAGCCAAATAACTCCTTGTTGGTCAGTAGTCAACTGAAGTCTGGAATTACTGTTTGATTCAGTAGCATCTAACTGAAACTCCATTTTTTTCCAGTCTGATACCTCAGAAGCTGATGCTGATATAGCATGAGAAGCAAGAGTTTGCAATCCATCAGAACTTGTAAGTGAAACTAGTAGGTTCAGCGAGCCTGATGACTTCACATATAGTACCACTTTATAGCTTTTTCCTTTTTCAATGTTCATTCCCCAATATCCAGGGTTATATACGCCTACACCATCAGCTGGGCAATTATTTGAACCAGAGTTGCTACACAGTATTTCCATACGCAGTGCTATTTTATTACGAGTGAAACAAGAAGTTCGATCAGTCATGACATTTATAAAAGTTTCATTCCCGATTATTGACCATGGATCAATATTTGAAGGTGTATTTTGTCCTCCAGCTTCAAAACCTCTGTTATTGACGAGCTCTGCCCATATACCTCCGGCTCCTGCATGGTTGATTTCCTCAAAAAATATGCCAAATAGAAGGTCTGGGATTTTCCTTCCTGATTGAGGGGATGCATCTACCAAAAGTGCCAGTGTTTGATTTGCTTCTAAATCACGTGCGTAGCACTGATGTGAATCCAATACCACAAAAATTGCACATAATAGTATAAACGAGAACTTCCTCTGAAAATGCATTATGTTACTGTTTTCTGCTATAAAAAGACAGGGCATAAGAACAATCAGCTTCAAAGGGCCTAACTGATAATTAACATTTATGCAAAAACAAGTAAAAACTGTAAATAATTAGGTATATTCACTTATTCTGTATCATCTTAGTTCACTGTGCATTAGCAAAGTACACTTCTAATCTTATAGTATCTTTGCTTTAAAAAATAATATGGCAGACTTAATTAGCAGCTGAAATGTCTCTAAAGGATATATCTACAGTGATGATCAGGTGACTGATTTACAACAGGTTAACCTACAATAAAATGGGACAGTTTTGTTTTTATTTGACTACTTAATATGATAAACAGCATACAAAATAACACTATCACTTTGTACGCAATAATCGAAACAATTACAAAAAAACACTGCATAAAAATTTGAGCAAATAGGCAGAAGACTAATACGAGAAGAAAAATTCTCACCGATCAAAAATCAAAATACGAGAAAGAACAATAACTATATGGAATCAGAGATTTGGCAAAGGGTTTATATAAGCAGAGGAAAGAGAAGATTGATTATGGGAATGAAAGGTGCGATGCCATAAAATCATGCAGGACTCACGGGGGAGTAGGAAAGATCATGGGAAAGGGTGAACACACGTGGCAGAGTGAGGATGCGAGTGAGGGCGTGGGCCGTTAGATGAGGATGGATGGGATAAGGAGTGTAGAAGTGCTTTTGCGGCAGGCGGTGGAAACACTCATCGTTGCGTTGCTTGCAAGGTTGAAATTTTAATGGTGGGGTAGGTCTGGACTTTTGTTTTTGCTTTTGTCGATGTGGGCAAAACGAGTGTCTGCTGTCATCACTACCTGACAGTATTATGTGTTCCACTTGCACGAATAAAACCGTATATAACACAGTTTTATACGATAAGATATGTGGGCCTGAAATCATATAACTACCTAGGCATATTAATATGCGGCTGAAAGCCTTTTATAAGATAAACATGCCATCTGTTAATGACTTTTGGCACAAGTCCTTATTAAGCTTCAAAATACACGAAAAGTCCTTCACTAAATTTCAGTGTAAATTAGGTCTCTGTTTTTTATTCACGATTATTGCAAAGCATGATGCAACTTTTCATAAAAGTTGCTGACATTTCCGCAACTTTTCTGTACACTGTGAACATGGTGTATGAAAGTTGCTGAAATATCAGCACTTATTTATAAAATATGTTGACATTTCAGCAACATTTATGTACACTGTGAACACAGTGTATGAAAGTTGCTGAAATATCACCACTTATTTATAAAAGTTGCTGACATTTCAGCAATAATTTTTCTTTGTTTTTAGAAAATAGGGACCGAATTTACAATGAAACTTTGACAGGGACCCGCTTTACAATATAAAAGTATGATAGGATGCCTCCCTAATTTTTTTTTGTTCCTTTTAGAACTAGAAAAATATTATCTAGGATAGAATTAAAGGTTTCTTTTATAATTTAGAACAGTCCGCTAATATTTTTTCCAAGAACAAAAACGTTTAAATTTGCGTTCGAGCCCTAACTGTCACGCCCTCTTTTTTTTCTTTTTCAAGCTCGTTCTTCTTTTTCTTCTTCAAATTTGCACGTTGAAAATTTGATTCCCTTCTTCATCCTTCTCTATTCTCGTGGGTGTATTTGTTCATCTTATTGATTTCGACACTCGTTTCTATCTTCGGTTTTGTTATTTTCAAATTTAGATATGATCTTTGACTTTTTTTAGAGTTTCTTCTATCAAAGTTTGATTTAGGTTATTTTTAATTATTATTTTTCTTATTTTTCAGTTTAACGAGAAATTCAGTTTTGTTGTCTTGTTTTGTTCTTTGATATTCTATAGCAAATTTGGGAAGTAGCAACAGATACCTTCTATTTTTTTTATTCTATAGCAAATTTGGGAAGTAGCAGCAGATACCTTCTATTTTTTTATGCAGCATTATTTTCATATGTGTTTTAAATTGATTGTTATTTGGTTTTTCGTTCAGTGATGTATATCTTACATTGAATTTGGTTTGAAAGAAAATATATTATTATTGAACTGAGTTTGTATTAGTGTCAGTATCATTTTTAGTTTTTGTTAGTATCATTTTTCACAATAATGCAGTCTGGAATTGTTTTAATGTTTTATCTGAGTACATAAAAAACGAAGTTGTTACAGAGTAGGTATGATGATATGCATCAAAAATTCAATGAAGTAGTGTTTTGTTAGTGTGATGCCCCACCTCTATGCTCACGCTAGCCAAGGACACCACTGAGTAATGCCGTCGACTAGCGCGAAGAATAAGGCTGTTGAGGAGCGACCATCCGTGTAATTGCCTTGTGCGAGCACCGATATGTCAGATAGTATAACATGCATTTCATTTCAAGAGGAAATCCGACATACCGATACAAACGCAAAGCGACTACACAGTGGCTAAGTGGACCTCGGAAACAATTATAGAAATAAACATAACATAAATCAGTCACAGATGTTCATATCTCAAAGGCAGAAACAGATATGAATATAACACATAAAAGTGTACATCAGAGTAGTGGTCAAACAAGATCCACAATATCACAAAAGAATAGATACAAGTGCTAGACAAAAGAATATGTATACATCAAGGAGTCTCTATCTCAAACGTATAACAACAAAAACTACAATTGTAATGTAGTTAGGCAAAAGTCAGAAGGTGATCCCAGATGAGGAGTCAAGTAGAAGCACCTGTAACATCTCGGTCTGACCCAAGTATTATTTAATAAGAAAATAATTAACGGATCAGTCTAGCTATAAATATCAGATAAAGGAATGAGATATAAGCAGAGATATAATAAGAATGTATGATAACAATGGTGTCAAGCTGTGACAAGTATGTTTTAAACAACAACAAAATCATACAATATCTTAAGAAATCTCAAAGCATAAAAAAGAATGTCATATTCTTTATTTTATTCACCAAACCGCAAATATTGACAAACATATCATTGCCAATCACAAAAGTTAGTGAAACACAAATTCTAGAAATCATCAATTAGAAATCCAGAAATCACAAAGGGGGGAGGCCTATCACAAATGAGAGCATGAAAACTCACCAACACGTGTATCACAAACGGAACGCTATTCCATGGTCGCTAACCATAAATATTGAGCCGAAGCTCCATAAACGGTCCGAAGACCACGGGTCGCTACCCCGCCAAATTGAACCGAAGTTCCACAAAAACGGGGTTTAGTCTCCCTCGCAGACAAATAGACATCGCACATCGCTAGTCTAAATCACAAAATGATCATCATTGATCAATAAAAAGTGTCGATTACACTATGCTAGTAAATATATGAGTTTAGCTTCATGTCCCATAACCACTAGCTTAACTTAAACATTTACGAACAAATTGTAGATTTCCACTCGAAAATTGTCACAAGAGTTTCAATCGAACAAGTCCAACAATTAACCGACGAAGTAAACGCAAGCGTTTCATACCACTTGTTTTGCTAAGTCGTTTAATTATATTTTCTCATACGAATGAGGTAAAGGTTTGTATATACTAATAGATTGGAAAACGGTTTTGAAAACAAGCTTTATGTTTAAAAACAGAGTTGAAATCATCTTTGTAAAAGAGTTTGAATATTTACTGCTAGTATAGAAAACCTTTATATTTTAAAGTGACAAATCACAGAAATGATTGTAGAAACAATCAATCACAAGAATTCACATTTCAATAACGTGAATCAAACCATGGAAATTGATATCAAATCGATTAGATAGAAACACCAAAATTCCAGAAAAGAAATCATCAAAGTTGATATTAATTGACATTAACTATATGGATAACCAAAAATCGATAAATTTGGAAATCCACATAAAAATAACCAAATTTTCAGAATTCGACAGCCACAGACGTCTGTGGGAAATCCACAGACGTCTGTCCCCTGTTTCGGAAAATTGTAACCCTGAAGTCACAGACGTCTGTGGGACATCCACAGACGTCTATCGCCTGTTTCAGGAAATGTTTTTCCTGAAGCCACAGATGTCTGTGAGAAATCCACAAACGTCTGTCACCTGTAGTGGGACAGAATTTTCAAAGCCCTTAAATGGACAAACCTACACAACTTATCGGATTCGGAGCGATTGAATGAGCAACGGCGACATAGGATTTATGTCAAGCGACAATCCAGCCCTAAAGGCTCTTCAATTAACCCAAAACAACATGTCTAAACACCCATACTAGGGTTTTCATAAATTTTGACTTCAAAATACCAAAATTAGGAAAATTCACCAAACCAATTCAATTCAAAAGCAATTGAATAAGAAATAGATGTTAGGAATTCATACCAAGCAATCAAGGATAGTTATAGACATAGATGTGAGATAAAAATCTCACATTTGTACACAAAAACAAGGAAGGAGAAGCTTGAAAACAAAGGAGGATCAACCACTCTTCAATCCCAACTCAAGAAGCTTGAATTTAAGCTTAAAAGAGAAAATTTCCTAAGTTAGGTTTAGGAAATTTCTGAATTTAAAGAGAGATTGAGTTGGAGAAGAAGATGGAGATACTTACCAATAGTTTCTCTTTGAATTTGGAGCATCTTCTTGTACAGATGCCCCTAACTCAACTTCCAATTTTCAGCCTGCTCCTCCTTTATCTAACTCTCCTAGAAATCAAGTGCCATCCTCTCTACCACTGGAACTAAATGTAGGATCGATTTCACCCTAGAGGGGGGGTGAATAGGGTGATACTATCAATTAATAAAATTTATTGCGAAAGCTTATAAATTATCAACACAGATTTCAACACAGCAGAATAACACAGCACAGATATTGCAGAATATAGATAACAGAACAACACAGAATTTACCCAGCTTCGGCAAAACCCTGCCTACGTGCTGCCCCCAAGGTTTCTACTAGAAATTAGATAGTCAGACGCTTACACACGTAAACTTGCGACACCCGCTACCGACTAATCCTAACTCTACGCTCAAAACCCTGCCACAACTCAGCCACTGAGTTGCGAATTCTCAATCTACGCCACGTAGATTGTCCCCTAGTCACACGACTAGAAAAGATAGCAGTTTAAATTTAAATACAAATTTAAAAACAATTTAAAAAGCAATTTAAAATAAAAGCCCTTTATATTATTTAACCCCTTTTATAAAACAAGCCGGCCTCCTTATCACTTTATAATTCGGCCCAAATCTTTTGCCCTAGCTTCAGCCCGATCCCTTCTTTTGCTATGAAAATAAATGGTGGCTGCGATTGCTCTTCCTTCGATCTGGAAAAATAGGGCTTCGGCTCTTTTATTTCTTGCTTCAAAATTAGGGCTTTCGTGTATTCGAAGAAGCGTCTTTGAATGCTCGATTGAATAATTGATTTGCCGTTCCTTTTCTGTCAATCGATGGTTTCCTTTTGCTTACTCTGACCGCTCTTCGTGGCTGGTCGAATTCAACTCGATATTTGGTAAGTAATTTGTTCCTTTTGTTCTCTGTTTTATTGCTTGAATTCGATCCATTAAATGCCAGTGATGATTGGGCTTTTATAGGGTTTGAATCCCTGTATATTCGTTCGTATAATATACGTTTGAATTTGTCACACGATTTCTCTGGCCGCTTGATTTTACTTGGATGCTTGAGATTGTATTGACTTGTTCATAAACGTATATTCGTTTACTTGATGATCACGGCTTCATTTCGTGATGACCACGGCTTGACCCTGATATGTTGTTCATGACGTCTCTGACTTCTTCAATTTTGACACTTCGTATATTTTATTTTGTTCGAATATTTTGAAAAACTGCTGCGGCTTTGACTTTAACTTGAAACTTCATTGGCCTTTTAGTGTCTGTGATTTTCTCTGGTAGACTTCGACTTTACTTCTTGTTCATTTCTTGTGTCCACGACTTCACCTTTGCCATTTTTGGCTCGACCTGATGTTGTGGATGTTACTGCACTCATATTGTTTCATTGTGGCACTTGTATTGCATTGAGCTCTGTTGTTGTCTGGACATTTTGTTTGCTTGGTGACATTTCTTCGAGTCAGTTTGTATTGTTGCAGTGGTTGAGACTTGTTTACATTCTTGGTCGAATTCATTTCTGAATTGGATGTACTGGTCTGGTTCTCGACCTATCGTGCATTTGACATTGCTCTTGGCCATGTTGGTTTCATATGCATTCTGTTCTGGATTAGCTCTGTTGCACTGCCTGCTTTGGTTAGGTTACTGCATACTATTGGTCTTCATTTGCATTTCTCTGGTCTTTGTAGTTGTAGCATTGGGTCTGGTTTATGTCGCCTTCTTGTCTCGACTTTGATATTTGCATTTGTGTTGTAGACATTGTCTGCATCGAACTTCTATGCTTGATATGCTGTGGTCGAGTCTGGTACATATTGAGTCTCACTTGAGTTGAATCCAGTTTTAATCTCGGGTTTGACCTTGTGCTGATTGTCGAGACTTTATTTATATTGCACCTGAGTTGAACCCGTCTTTGCATTTGGGTTTGACCTGTGCTCACCTGTCCCTCTTACTATATCAAGTGTATATACATATATCGGTGTGCACGGCCTTGTGGCATATACAGTGATACACTGTGCATGTCACAAGCTGTTTGTGAGTGATGAATTCAAATCAAATGATGATGAACAACCCAAATAACTGAAGCAAATAATATTTTCAAAATCATCTTTTATTTCAAATTTCAAAAATATTTCTCTTTCAATTTTACTGCGTTTGAAAATATTTTTGCAGATTACTCGGATGCTGGAATCAAACTGGAATGCAGTTGAAGACAAAATACGAGTGTGAGTGATATGTAGTGAGGTTATTAATGTAAAAATGAATTGTGATGTATTCAGAAATTGTATAGATATAGTGAGAGCCTGAATGTGTACTATTCAAAAATTGTAATAAAAATTTGTTTGAATAAAATTTCTGTTTGAATTCAAATTCTGTGTTATTTAATTTTATTCAGCATATTGTCATTTAATCTGTGAAAAAATGAAATAGTACATTATCAAATACATTTAAATAAATGTATATATGTTTATTATCATCAAACAAAAATCATATACACGCATATTCAACAATCTCCCCCTTTTGATGATAACAAACATATATTTAAGATTTTGACTATTTCAAATGTATTTGATTATTCAGTTTGCTCCCCCTATTTATATGCTCCCTCTCTACACAATACTCCCCCTTCATGTATGCATAAAAAAAATTCAAATTAGAAAATATTTGACCTTTATTTTCAAAATCTTAACTTTTCTCTCCCCCTTTTGTTATCAGCAAAAGAATAATAGTGCTGGAAAAAATAGAGATAAAGTGATTGACATTAAAATAATATTAATTCTCAATCGAGTATAAATATTAAATTTCAATAAAAAATCAAACAAAAATCATAAATACTTTGTTTGACGCATATTCCACTTTAGAATGACAGGGATAATGTCATCATATAAAACCATATAGTTGGGTCTATTTGTGGTATATTTATTACAGGAATTTGAATATCTACTAACCATGCATAACCGTTAGGACTTTTAAATGAGATTAGTAGTATTCCAATTTTTTTTAATTTTAAATGAATTCAAGTATCTTCTAACCACGCATAACCGTGAGGACTTTTAAATGGGATTAGAATCAACTTGTCTATTTAATCAATCAATTTTTGATATGCGTTCCATACATGCATAACCGTGAGGACTTTTAAATGAGCATGGAAGCACATAACAAATTCAAAGTAATTCACTCATGCATAACCGTGAGGACTTTTAAATGAGAGTGAATTCTTTGGATGTTTTTATTTGTTAAAATAATAAAATGAAAAATGAATGATTCCCGTTTAAAATACCACATATTGACTTACTATATTGGATTTTGATGAGTGACGGTTGATAGAAAAATGATAGAAATAGAAATGGTCGTGAAATTTTTGCCAAACAAAATTTTTATAACTCTTGTTTAAAATTTCTAAAGAATTTTATTAAATATACCGTCTCGAGTTATAATATATGATTAATATCAACACTCATCACTTTTTCAATCACTATTTATCTTTTCGATAATTAGTAGGGGATCAGATTAGTTAAAGTATTGATTCAAAATCAATTTCAAAAATAATTATAAAATCAATTTCTCTGAAATAACTAATCTGAAATAAGGTCAAAAATGATTTTCTTGAAGGGTGTATCTAAGAAAAATATCTGTTAATTGAAAATTATTTGAAATGAAAAATATGCAGATATTTTCTTTGAAAAATGATGCAATTACTGAATGTTAAATCACGTTCCACTAGTAATTTTTCATCAACTAGATTGCCAGTGTAATCTGCATCTAAATTTTTCTTTCACTCATCATTTTCAATGTTATAGACCAAACTGTGAAAATTCAACAAATTTCATAAAATCATTTGTAACATCCTTTTTGAATTGAAGCCGTTGAAATATACAAGCAATAATCATAGTGTCAGAACAGATAAGCTAATATATCCACTTGTAGCATGAGTAATCAGTAATCAATCAATTAATTAATCCAAGCAATTTCTATTCAATGATAATTGGTCAACATTTTGAATAAGTCGGAATTAACATCATCAATTATTTCATATAACTGGCTGATTTAATTCAGATTATGGTGCAGATTATCACATTTAATTTATCGTTTGATAATAAATACAATTACCTATTTTACCTGTACGATAATCTTTCGTTGTTGTCCTTGTGAATCTGTCACCTTTATACTAGGCTAAGGAACTTTGAATTGTCGCCTGTTGTGTTTCTGGAACAGCCAGAATCCAGATAACACCGATGTTGTTCCTTAGCCTGCCACCACACCTACACGGTAGAATATTTTTGTGACCTATTTGTTTTTATAGGTCCATGGTTGTTAGTGGCAGAATAATTTGAAAAATAATTTTGTGGAGACCCATAACTATTTGTATATGTTCCTTTTGGCACCCAGATTTGTTTAATTTTGAGAGATTCTATTTTTGTGCCTTTTGGAACCCAAATTGGAATTGTTTTCTTGTGTTTGGGCCTATACCAACAATTATTCTGATTGTGTCCAAATTTTCTACAAATAGTGCACATTGAATTGTCTTGCTTAATTTCACTTTTATATCGTTCTTTTTTAGTATACCCAAGTCCTTGTCTATCAATATTGACCGATTGTTTCCCTAATAGCATATTCAATGATTTTTTACTTTTGGAAAACTTATCTAAAGTAATAGACAATTGTTGGACTTGTGATTTGAGTGACTCGTTTTCATTTAACAATTGTGTGCACCTTTTGATAGAATTTTCTCTTCTCGTATTTTCACTTTCTTTTAAAATCAGAATTTCATTTTCAAGTGATTTTACATTATTTTCTGATTTTTTAATCTCATCTTCAAATGTTGGACACTTATCACACTTAGGGATTCTACTTTGATAGTTTTTAACTAACTTCTCAAGTTGTTCATTTGATTCTATTAAACTATCTCTTTGTGATTCAAGTTTAGCGTATCTTTCCCTAAGTCATTCAAAACGGCCGTTTACATCATGGAAATGAATAAGCAACTCAGAATGAGTAAGTTTTGATACCTCACTTGGCTCGTCGTCGTCACTGTCAGTTATATCACCTTGTAGACACAATTCTGCTTTTTCACTTCCACTGCCAGTGCTTTGATCTTCATCGTCTGTTTCATCCCAAGTAGCTGCAAAACTTTTCTTTTTCTGTTTCTTTCCACGGCTGGATTTATTTTGTGGACAATTGGGACTGATATGACCGGGTTTGTTGCACTCGTAACAGATAATCTTCTGTTTGCCTAGGCTGTCAAATATTTTTGCTATTCTGCTTTTTAACTTTTGGTTTAGAGCTGGATTTCCGTATTTTTTATTCCACTTTTTGAATTTTTTTATTAACAGCTCTAGTTCTTTTATACCATCATCATCGTCATCATCATCACTTTCAGTTGTTCCTTTGAGCGCTATCGATTTCTTCCGAGTATCTCCTCCTTCACGCTCTTCTTTGAATTTCATCTCTAGCTCATATGTAGTGAGATTCCCGATGAGTTCTTCAACTTTCAACTGTTTCAAATCTTTTGATTCTTGAATTGCAGTTACTTTGGCTTCAAAGCTTCGCGGAAGGACTCTGAGGATTTTTCGGACTATTTCCAGTTCGGTGTATGATTTTCCGAGAGCTTTCGATTTGTATACGATATTGGAAAGTCGTCCGTACATCTCTTTGACATTTTCTTCCTTCGCCATTGTAAAGTTCTCATATTCGCTGCTTAGCATAGCAAGGCGAGATTCTTTGACTTGAGATGTTCCTTCGTGAGTCACTTCGAGTGTATGCCATATTTCCTGCGCAGTCAGACAATGTGAGACACGATTAAATTCAAATTGATCCAATGAACAAATAATAGAATTCATAGCCTTAGCATTAATATTTTGTAATTTATTCTCTAGCTCTGTCCATTGTTCCTTCGGTTTTTTAATTTCCTGATTATCTACAGTTATAGTTGGAGTTCTATAACCTGTCTCAACAATATTCCACGCGTCAATGGTTTCTAGAAAAATTTTCATCCTATTTTTCCAATAAGCATATTCACCATTGAACATTGGTGGTCTGACTATCGACTGACCCTCAGCAAAAGCATTATTAAAAGAAGCCATTTTAAAAATTCAAATTTTTAAAACAAAAATTGATTTTTGAAAAAAAATCGAATTTTTAAATCAAAAATTTGACTCTATTTCCTAGCTCTGATACCACTTGTAGGATCGATTTCACCCTAGAGGGGGGGTGAATAGGGTGATACTATCAATTAATAAAATTTATTGCGAAAGCTTATAAATTATCAACACAGATTTCAACACAGCAGAATAACACAGCACAGATATTGCAGAATATAGATAACAGAACAACACAGAATTTACCCAGCTTCGGCAAAACCCTGCCTACGTGCTGCCCCCAAGGTTTCTACTAGAAATTAGATAGTCAGACGCTTACACACGTAAACTTGCGACACCCGCTACCGACTAATCCTAACTCTACGCTCAAAACCCTGCCACAACTCAGCCACTGAGTTGCGAATTCTCAATCTACGCCACGTAGATTGTCCCCTAGTCACACGACTAGAAAAGATAGCAGTTTAAATTGAAATACAAATTTAAAAACAATTTAAAAAGCAATTTAAAATAAAAGCCCTTTATATTATTTAACCCCTTTTATAAAACAAGCCGGCCTCCTTATCACTTTATAATTCGGCCCAAATCTTTTGCCCTAGCTTCAGCCCGATCCCTTCTTTTGCTATGAAAATAAATGGTGGCTGCGATTGCTCTTCCTTCGATCTGGAAAAATAGGGCTTCGGCTCTTTTATTTCTTGCTTCAAAATTAGGGCTTTCGTGTATTCGAAGAAGCGTCTTTGAATGCTCGATTGAATAATTGATTTGTCGTTCCTTTTCTGTCAATCGATGGTTTCCTTTTGCTTACTCTGACTGCTCTTCGTGGCTGGTCGAATTCAACTCGATATTTGGTAAGTAATTTGTTCCTTTTGTTCTCTGTTTTATTGCTTGAATTCGATCCATTAAATGCCAGTGATGATTGGGCTTTTATAGGGTTTGAATCCCTGTATATTCGTTCGTATAATATATGTTTGAATTTGTCACACGATTTCTCTGGCCGCTTGATTTTACTTGGATGCTTGAGATTGTATTGACTTGTCCATAAACGTATATTCATTTACTTGATGATCACGGCTTCATTTTGTGATGACCACGGCTTGACCCTGATATGTTGTTCATGACGTCTCTGACTTCTTCAATTTTGACACTTCGTATATTTTATTTTGTTCGAATATTTTGAAAAACTGCTGCGGCTTCGACTTTAACTTGAAACTTCATTGGCCTTTTAGTGTCTGTGATTTTCTCTGGTAGACTTCGACTTTACTTCTTGTTCATTTCTTGTGTCCACGACTTCACCTTTGCCATTTTTGGCTCGACCTGATGTTGTGGATGTTACTGCACTCATATTGTTTCATTGTGGCACTTCTATTGCATTGAGCTCTGTTGTTGTCTGGACATTTTGTTTGCTTGGTGACATTTCTTCGAGTCAGTTTGTATTGTTGCAGTGGTTGAGACTTGTTTACATTCTTGGTCGAATTCATTTCTGAATTAGATGTACTGGTCTGGTTCTCGACCTATCGTGCATTTGACATTGCTCTTGGCCATGTTGGTTTCATATGCATTCTGTTCTGGATTAGCTCTGTTGCACTGCCTGCTTTGGTTAGGTTACTGCATACTACTGGTCTTCATTTGCATTTCTCTGGTCTTTGTAGTTGTAGCATTGGGTCTGGTTTATGTCGCCTTCTTGTCTCGACTTTGATATTTGCATTTGTGTTGTAGACATTGTCTGCATCGAACTTCTATGCTTGATATGCTATGGTCGAGTCTGGTACATATTGAGTCTCACTTGAGTTGAATCCAGTTTTAATCTCGGGTTTGACCTTGTGCTGATTGTCGAGACTTTATTTATATTGCACCTGAGTTGAACCCGTCTTTGCATTTGGGTTTGACCTGTGCTCACCTGTCCCTGTTACTATATCAAGTGTATATACATATATCGGTGTGCACGGCCTTGTGGCATATACAGTGATACACTGTGCATGTCACAAGCTGTTTGTGAGTGATGAATTCAAATCAAATGATGACGAACAACCCAAATAACTGAAGCAAATAATATTTTCAAAATCATCTTTTATTTCAAATTTCAAAAATATTTCTCTTTCAATTTTACTGCGTTTGAAAATATTTTTGCAGATTACTCGGATGCTGGAATCAAACTGGAATGCAGTTGAAGACAAAATACGAGTGTGAGTGATATGTAGTGAGGTTATTAATGTAAAAATGAATTGTGATGTATTCAGAAATTGTATAGATATAGTGAGAGCCTGAATGTGTACTATTCAAAAATTGTAATAAAAATTTGTTTGAATAAAATTTCTGTTTGAATTCAAATTCTGTGTTATTTAATTTTATTCAGCATATTGTCATTTAATCTGTGAAAAATGAAATAGTACATTATCAAATACATTTAAATAAATGTATATATGTTTATTATCATCAAACAAAAATCATATACACGCATATTCAACACTAAATACTCCTGCAACTGAAAACAAATAGATCTCTTTGTTCTCCTCTTTTCCAAGAAACGTCAGACTGTAAACTCCGAGATCGTTTGAAACTATTAAAACCGATGATTCCCTCCTCTGAAGTTATTCAGGCAGGTATTAGTTTCTGGCAAGATCATTTGGTTGGGTTCTTTCTCAATTCGAAATCTTCTTACTTGGATGCGCATAACCATTGTGGTAGTGTTTGGAAACTTAATGGAGGTCTTCGTGTTAACTATATTGATGGTATATTCTATTTCAAATTTTCTATTATGGAAGAAAGACTTCGGGTACTTGAAGTGGATCCGTCTATTATTAACGGCAAGCCTTTCATTATTACCATATGGAGTCCCACGGTTGATAGAGTAAGAGATCAGGTTTTGTCTATCCCTGTTTAGACTCATTTTACTCATACCCCTTCTATTCTTCAGCCCTTGCTTGGCCTGAATTGGCTTGCCAACCTCATTGGTACGCTTAAATGCTTTGATGCAAACACTGTGGCAAGAAAGCGTCTAGTTTACGCTAAGGCGTCGATTGAGATCACTCCAGAGAAGCTTCTCCCATCTCAGCTTAAGGTATGTTTAGAAAATGGTCATGATTCTCTTGTTAATGTGAATTACAGTCAAAAACCAGATATTTTCTCGGCTTGTCACTCCTTTGCTCACACTATTGATGTATGTAAGCTTCCGTCTGAGGATCCTATTCCGATCAAGATCCAGCTTCCTCATACTCCTACGAGGAAATGGGTCCCCAAGTATTCGATTGTTCGCTCTTTGTCGCATGATCATGCGACTTTGATGCCTCATTCGACTCCATTCATGGCCCCTCCATCTCTACATGTTGGATTTTCTAAAGTTAGACATGATGTTTCTTCTATAAGTAAGTGGAACTATATCGACCCTCCAGTGATTAAGCGGAACTCTATGGAAAAGTCTTGGGAGCATGTGAAATCTGATATGAGATATTATCTAGTGTCTAAGTGTTATTATATGTTTGCAGGTGGAGAAGAGGAGTCTCAACGATTATATTATCATGTTGTGGGGGGATGGTCTTGTAATTTCATGTGACTGAGAAGATGGGGATGAAAATAGATCAGTTAGCAGATAATTCTTGGGATCAGAAATTTTTGTATACCTCTGATTCAGATGTATATGATCGAAATATAGTAGCTCAGTTTTTTGGTTTTATCCATGCCATGAGGTCTATGTTAGTTGATAATGACAATGGTTCCTTCTCTCAGGAGGACGTTTAGGATTTCTTATTAGTTGTAGAGGCGTTATTGTTTCTCACATGTTTTGTATTTAAGTGGTATGGCTACTATAAAACCATGTATAGTTGTTCTGTGCATGTGCAGAACACCTGTTCTATATTTACATACAGTGGTACGGCCCAATACAAAGCCGGCTGGCTTTGCCAAAAAAAACTTCATAGAACGAGGTCTTAGTCTAGTACATTACAATGGTGAATGGTATTGTCTAACACATACTCATAGCCAAGCCTACTCTATTCCATTAACACATGGCAGTATCATCGAATGGAAGTAGTTCCATACACGGCTTACGGACCCATTTCCATACAATAGCACGCACATTATATTTTCTACACATACCAAGAGATTGTGTTATAATGATAAACAATAGAGGTCTTGGAATCTATAGTCAAACACCACATCCAAAACGGTCGACTATTTATATGTATATATTCATATACATCACATATACACACATTTATCCATATATGTCCAAAACATTCAATTTGATAAGGTCGGGAAGTCACGTCAAAATCACCTAATCGATGTCCAAAACCTAAAGGAAAAAACCCCCGAATCAATATAATTAAATATATTAAACTTGGCCTTAACAGCTTAGCTTTATTGGGCTATTTTGATGCCTATCAGTTGACCGCTCCGGGGGTCCATCGGTCGGCCAGTGTTCATATTTTGCCAGGAATAAATTCTTGTACATTATCCTAGAGTTATATATATATATATAATTTCTAGTTTTTCTATCAATCATATCTTCCTCGTTTTACACTCGATTTCGAATCCGTTTTATTTTAAATTCAAATAAGAATACGTACTATCTATCTAATTCAGTTCATCATAAGTTTAACTTGAAATTATTTTTGAAATTGATCCAAAAGTCAGTTAATGCAAACTATTTTTTAGGTTTTATAAATATACTTTCTTGTGTGTGTGTGTGTTTATATATATATATATATATATATATATATATCAAAATATACTTTAAAATCATAGCAAATTCAAATTAAAAATCAAATTATCACCTAAAACAACATTTAGCACTTCACCAATATTTTATATAACATACACACACATATCAAAATATTTCATTTCTAGTGTAAAATTAGTACTCATTCCACATACCTTTCAATATTAAATAATAATTCATATAAAAATACGGTTTGTAATTTTTATATTTTCTAAAACGTATAAAAAAATTCTGAAAACATTTTATAAACTATTTATATTATTTAAACAAGCATTTTTCAATATGCTACAAACATATATATGTTAAAAGCTTGCTTTTCAATATTCCTTTTTTACAATCTTCATACATATATATACAATATAATATATAAATAAATCAAAATTTCAAAGTTAATTCTCTAATATATGAAGTTGTCAACCATAAATCCAAATTTATAATATTCCACGCATTTAAAATGATTATTGGTCTTATGTACAACATATACCATCTCTAATTTACATTGATTTCTTAACTAAATTCTACTTTATTTCAAATTTATAATATTTTCAATATCTATTATACTTTAGTAATTATGTTCATATTCCTCATTTTTCAATCTTAATCCATAATTACTTAGAACTAATCAAGATCGAAGAGGGTAAATTATAAATTAGGCATAAATTACTCACATAGAACCCAATTTATCTAATTTGCTCACTATCCGAAATTTGATTCACCTCCAAATCTATGAATTTACAAATCTAATTGTGTTAGAGTATAGGCCTTGACTCGCCCTTCGATTTAGTATTTAAACCGTTGAATTTAGTGAAGAATTTGGGGGAGAATTTGATGTTGTAATTGAAATAGGGTTTTTTGATTTATGAGATAGGAGAGGAAGAAGAAACACGTCGTTCAGAAATTGATTTAAAACTATAAATGGGATAACTAACTATAATTGGGATAACTATCCAGACATATAAAGACAGTACAATGTCCATTCAAATTTGCGGAGCCAACACGGTATAAATTTTCAAATTTCCAAAACATGAAAATCACGATGTCTCTTACATCCGGACTCCGATTTGGACAAATGAATATACGGAGCGCATAAGAAAAACGAGATAATTATAGTGGCACCACTTCCATTTTCAAATTCAAAAGTTTAAAAAATGATGATTTCACCCATCAATCGAAATTATTTAATTTATTTTTAATTATTGAAAAATATACAGGTTATTACACTCTCCCCTTAAAAGGACTTTTGTCCCCAAAATTACAAATACAACATCCAAGTCAATCAATTCACATCAATTCAACCATAATCATATTTGATATACAAATAAATAAATATATATATATATATCACATAGATGAACAAATAGGAGTGCATGATTATGTCATATAACGCTTGAATAAATGAAAGAATGCAATTCGGTAGTAGGCCTCCTAAACTAGTCGGCCTCCTGTGCGTATAAAATATAGATAACATACAGTCATGATGCAATATAATCCTATTATATTAGCATGGATGGAATCTATATGAATGCAATTGTTTACTTCATATCATGAGTCAAAGATTCAAACATTCTAATGATCTATACTAACCTAAGTCAACCACGAAGCAACCAAATTCTAAGCATCCAAAATCTAACATCCAACCCTAATTCCTAAAGAAACAAAATCAAAGTAACACATTGGTAAAGAGGTTAGATGAGAAGACTTCATCTTCTCCTAAGGCTCCCTTATGCTCTCTATCGATTTATTCCCCTAATGTACTCTCACCAATATAACCATATTGTTTCTAAGCCGCTTCACTCCATGCTCGACAATATGGGGTGGCCCACGAGAAGAACTTGGCTGAGGCTCCAACTCTATATCCTTTAATTGACAAGGCTCGATAATTATGGTTAAATCATGTATAAATTTTTGCAAAAGCGATACATGGAATAGGCTAAGGACTCTTGCCATATTCTTTGGTTGTTTCACTCTGTATATTAGACTTCTAATATGCTCCAATATCGGAAAAGGTCCAATAAATCTCGATGCTAATTTTCCCAAACTTTCAAATCTCATTACCCTCTTTAACAGTGAAAATTTTACAAATACCAAATCTCCAACCGCAAACTCCAATTTGGTCCTTCTCCTATTGGCATATGACTATTATTGATCCTGTGCGGCCTTAATTCTCTTCGTTATCAACTCTACCTTTTTAGAAGTATCTCAAATCATCTCCGATGCAAGAATTATCTTATCTGTTGACTTCCACCAACATAAGTTTGATTTACAAGGCCTTCCGTACAATTCCCCGTATATTCCATCCAAACACTAGCATGGTAACTATTATTATATGCAAATTCAACTAATGGTTGATGGTTTTTTCAACTTCCTCTAAAATCAAGTGTACAAGCTCTGAGTAGATCTTCCAAAACTCTATTCACGCTTTCCTTCTATCCATCCTTTTTAAAGGTGATATGTCAACCTTAAGTTTATTTCAGTTCCCAAAGCTCCCTATAGACTTATCTAGAATTCACTCGTGAAAAGTGGATCCCAATCACTTACTATACTAACCGGAACTCTATATAGCTAAACTATCTCCTTTATATACAACATTACCAATGACACTTTTGTCCTTGTGCTCTTCACTAGAATGAAAAGTGCACTTTTGGTCAATTGATTCACAACTATCTAATTAATTTCATTACCTCTTCTACTCCAAGGTAATACGTCAATTAAGTCCATGGATATGTTCTCCTACTTCCACTGTGGAATCTCTAATGGAAGTAGTAGGCAACTGGACTTCTTCTGTTCAGCTTTTACCCTTTGGCATGTTAAACATTGCACCAAAAATTCCCCTACATGCCTCTTCATTCCTGGCCAATAGAAATTCTTCTTTGTATCCTAATACGTCTTGTCTCCATTTGGATGGATGGTCATCCTAGATTGGTAACACTCTCTGTAGACTTCTTCTATCAATTCCTTGACCTGAGGTATGCACACTCAACCATCACACATAAGGTATTTTATTGGCCTTTAGAGTAATGATCTAAGTGACTCACTCATTCACCCTGTTCCAATTTCTCTAAAATTTCAATTAACGCTGCATCTTATCTTTGACTCAACCCAATTCTATCCATCAATGTAGGTCTAACTTCTATTGCTGCCAATAGACCTGGTGTATATTTCGATGAGGGTCGAAAATCAAAATTAGAAATAAAGTCTAAACTTTTCCAGTCCAACAACAAACAATTCATTGTGGCATGCTTCCTACTCAATACATCTACAACCACGTTCCCATTCTTAGGGTATAGGAAATTCCAAAATCATACGATGAAAAAACTCCATCCACCTTTGTTTCCTCAAATTCAACTCCTTCTACAAAAACATATAATTAAGGGACCTGTGAACTATAAATAGATTGAATCTTTCTCCCAATAAATAATTCCTCTAGGATTTTAATGCAAATACGATGGCAACTAACTCAAGGTCATGCATCAGGTAATTCTTCTCATATACCTTGAGCTCTCGACTAGTATACGCTACCACCTTTCCTTCTTGCATTAAGACTGCACCAAGACCGTTTCCACAAGCATTGGTGTAGATGGTAAATAGTTTGGTCCCATTAGGGAGGGTTAAAACATGTGCGCTCGTCAATAACTCCTTCAACCTAACGAACGCCTTCTCACAATTTGGTTTTAAGAAAACACCAGACTCTTCTAAATAAGCTTTGTCTGAGGGTCAGGGATCTTTAAGAAATCCTTGATAAACTTCATGCAGAAACTAACCAATCCTTATAAGCTATGAAACTTTAAAGTATTTTTTGGAGTCTCCAACTCTTTACTGCTTCCACTTTCCCTAGATCTACGGACAATTCTTTACTTGATACAATATGCCTAAGGAACTTGATTTCCTTCTCCCAAAAATGAGATTTTGAGAATTTTCCAATGAACTACTTCTTTCTTAAAACTTCTAACACTTCCCTCAAATGATGTATGCATTTTTCTTCACTCCTGGAGAATAACAAGATATCATCCATAAACAACATAACAAATTTATTCAACTGCTCATGGAAAGCTCTACACATCAAGTCCACAAAATAAGCAGAATCATTGGTCAAGCCAAATAGGGCTACCCATTCAAACAGTCCATCGGGAATTCTAAACGCAATCTTCGAAACAATATCTTTTGCTACTCTTAATTGATGAAATCCAATTGCCAAATCAAGCTGAGTGAAAACTCTAGCCGCGACCAAATAATCAAAAAGGTCATTGATGCAAGGCAAGGGATATCAATTCTTCCTCGTCATCTTGTTTAGCTCTTTATAATCGACGCAAAGCTTTGAGAACTGTCGGCTTTAGTGGCAAAGACAACTAGCGATCCCCACCCTAAAATACTCCTTATAAATCATTTTTCTAATAACTCTAAGACTTGTTTATTCTATTCTTGCCTTTCTTTTAGATCCATTGTAATGACCCGTATTTTTACATATTGGAGGATCGCAAAATATTATTTTTAAATTCATATGAGGTCATATGACTCTATAACTTCGGGACATGTCTATTGGTGATATTTCCTATTTGTAGAATTTTTTCGAACAATTTTCCCCTAGAAAATTATATCATCCATGACTTTTAATAGCAACTGAATTAGCACTCGAGACAACTTCCATTGGAAATATACGATGCTTTCCCTTTCCGTAGAGTGGTTATAATAGCGATTTGGACATTCTAGCTAGGAGATACAGCTATTTGAAAATTGATAGTTTTTAAAGCAGCTTAGTGGGTAATTAGTGAGTTTGGGGGCAAGTCCACTAGTCCATTTCAGGTTTGAAGACCTTATTAGGCTGAACCATCTTCCCCAAATCACTTTTACCCTTCTCCCATCGATCTAAGCCTCCATTAACCCATTCTCCGTCCAAAACTTTCTCTTTTCTCCTTAAAATCAATTCTAAATCATATATTTGTCATAGATTAGCAAGGATATTTATTAGAGTCCTTCAAATCTACATTTTAGTGAAGAAAAATTACATCATTGCTGTTCATTTTTGGATCTACCTCGATTTGCATGCAAAACTTGGATTTTGGTGGTTTTGATAAGTGATTTATCATCTTACCTTACTATAGATGTATTTATAGGTTTTAACATGTTTTGAGTACATTTTTAAAGTCAAAAGTAAGTTTTAATGCTGTTTTAAAACCCAACCTGTAGTAAAAATGTGAATAAATGGAATTTTGGTGTTCTACACATTTGTTTGGATATGTGATTGCCTTAATAGATGTTAGGATATGTCATATACATGTTGTATGATGATTGCCATGATTCATTGCGTGATTCACATGTTGGAATGTTGTTTCGTGCATGTATAACATTTTTTTATAGGCTTGTATGGTTGAAAATGCTCATCGAAGCAAACTAGAGGTAGGAACCGTAAAGACAGACTTCGACGGATTGGCTCTAGAGCGTTTGGGGTTATATCGTTGCATAGGCGATGCATGAGGGTCGAAGTGTTAAGTTTAGTGATGGAATCGGCACAATTCAAAGAGTTGAAAGAGCTACAAGGTTTTGGGTCGACTGGTGGGCGATGCATGAGGGTCGAAGCGTTAAGTGTAGTGATGGAATCAACGCGATTCGAAGAGTTGAAAGAGCTACAAGGTTTTGGGTCGGCTAGTGGTGGCTTAGTGGTCGAGTGGTGAATGTGGTCGGCGACCGGGTGGTGAAATGTGGTCGGTGGTTGGGTGGTGGAACATGGTCGGTGGTCGAGTGGTGAAATATGGTTGGTGGTTAGGTGGTGAAACGTGGTCGGTGGTCGAGTGGTGAAGCGTAGTCGGTGGCTGGGCATGGGGGTTAGTTAGTAATGGTGATGTTCAGGGGGTTGAGCCCAAAAGTTAGTTCGGTAGGGGAGATTTGGTTCGGGCCTAGCTTGGCTCGGTCAAGAGTTGGACTGACAAGGATGGAGCACAGAGCTTAGCTATGGACTTTGGGGCAAGACTCGGGTTACTTGGTAGTCTAGGGAGTGGGTTCAGAGTAGGGATGGATGACCCTGGGATGACTCTAGATGAATTTAGGATGGCAACCAAATGAATTACCACGACTCGATGTGGCAAGTGACTATAGCATCTGGTGATGGACTGAAAGGACAAGTTCTACGTGATAGCTCGTAAGGTAAAACACGAGGTTGTGATGCTCGTGAGTAGGACAGGATTGTCTGCGTCTACCCAGGGTAGTCTGTGTGTAACCATGTGTTGGACGTCTACATGTGTCCAGTCCTAAACCATTTGTGTGGGTAAGAGTTGAGCATCTATGGGGGCAGTTCTACTATCGGTACCTGTGCTAAGGGATTGGCGGATAACTCTGTGGTTATGATGCTCATTAATAGGATAGGGTAGTCTGTATTTACCCAGTGCAGTCTGTGTGTATCCATATTTTGGACATCTACGTATGTCCAGTCCCTAGCCATCTATGTGGGCAATGAGTTCAGCATCTAATAGAATTATCATATATTTGAAGTACTTGAGTGAGAGATGTGAGGCTGTGTGATGGATGCTGTGTTTGTTGTGTGCTTGATATGCTATGTGATATCACTATACCCCATATCTTCCTCATCTGATGGCAGTTTAGCATATACGGTGTTTATCTGCTAACTCCTTGGATGTAAGGACAGGTTAGGTATGGTTGTCCTTACCTTAAACCCTATTTACTGTAGACGAGTTGTATAGTATTTTGAGATCATTTATTGCTCACACCAAACTGTTGTATGACTCGAGGTTTTATGCTTTGCCTTCTTATTACCATGGGTACTCCTAAATGAGTAGATTAGGGATAATAGGTATGGATAGCACATGAAGTTGTACAGAGTACGAGCAGGAGGCTACACTTTCATATATCTATAATTAGAGCTTACTATCGCTTGTATTCCGCTGTGTAGTACCATGGAGCTATATCAAATTAGGGACAGTTATAGATTTTATTATGGAGACGTAGGATGTATAAACTCTTTATTTCAGTTTTTGTATAGTCTATGAACCTAATGCAATCTGATATTCTTGTTTATGGTTCATTTGATTATATCACTATTTTGCCTGTATTACATCTATGTTGTTATATTATATTTTATTTGTGTGCTGTGAGATTTTCTACAGGTTCTATGTTTATACTTTCTCTACTTTATATTTTTGACTACTGTCCTACATCGACCGGGTACCTCCACAACGCATCATAATGTTATACTAGGTGCTGGAGATTTAGGGCGGTCGTCACATTTGGTATCAGAGCAAGATTGCGTGGACGACCTATGTTAATACTTGGATCTATTAAAGATAAGGAAGGAGCTATCGCCTTAGAATGGATCTAGTGGTATATGAGAGGGCATATTTGTTATATTTTGGTTTTCAATACTATATAGTAGTATATAAGTCAAATTGCATTCATGGACACCACTAATTCCTTTTAAAGAGATTGATCATTCTTATTACAGCTTATAAGAATGAGCTGTTTAACAAAGAACATTGCTAAGAACTCCGTTTTCAGAGTTGAGGAGGGGGCGGGATCGAGGGCTACTAACCCTGACTTGTAGAACATGTACGCTGAGATGGTGTGAAGCATGGTTCAGAATGCCCAAGTTGCTCCTGCTGCAGCTGTTGGTGGTGGTGCTTCAGTGCAAGCATCGAGGGCAGACTTCGCCAAATTGAGCGAGGATTTCTCTACTTTGGGTGGCAAACTATTTCTTGGAACGAAATCAACCATTGAAGTGCAGGATTGGTTAGACACCTGCGAATGCATCTTTGAGGATATGGAGTTAGAAGATGCAATGAAGAGGAATCTGGCCTCTAGACATCTTCAAGGAAGGGCTCTGGGAATGTGGAATGCCATCAAGATTACTACTCGAGGACCAGCTTACTTGGGAGCAGTTAAAGGTAAGATTTTAAGAGAAGTATATACCGACAGCTCAAAAGTCATTACTCTTTCAGAAGTTTACTGAATTGAAATAGGGGGTTATCTCTATGGCGGAGTATGTGGCCGAGTTCGACATGCTATCAAAGTATGGTCTATCTTTTATTGATACTCTACTCAAGAAGAATGTCAAATATATCATGGGCTTGGATGATTATCTTGGAGAAAATCTTGTAGGGCATATTGGATAGTCGTTTGAGAGGCTGGTAGATAAGGCTCTTCGACATAAGAGTCTATACCCTAAGCCTAGGCTGGTTGTTACTCCTAAGGATGAGCTGAAGTCGCAAACTAGCGGGGAAGGCAAAAGGAAGTGGGACAACAATAAGAAGAAGAACCAGTTTCAGAAGGATGGCTAGAAGAAGGGCAAATGGAAGGCTACATGCGATAACTATGGACCGAAGGGCCATCTTAGTAAAGATTGTAGGAACGAGAAGAAAGAATGTTTCGACTGCAATAAGCCAGGGCATATCAAGAAGGGTTGCCTAGAACCGCCAAGAAATAAGTAGGTTGTGTCTGCTTACGTTTTGAGCATTGTTCTAGTTTTGTCGAGTGCTCTATCGATGAAGGAGAAGGGGAAGAGCATCCTATATAGGGCATACTTTATATTTTTGATATACCTGTATGTGTTTTATTCAATATCAGGGCTTCACATTCCTTCATATATAATGATTTGGCAGATAGATTAGGGTTGAAACCCAAAATTGTTGACCGACCCTTGATTGTGACGAACCTAGTTAGAGGCTCTACTAGCCTTTGCATGGTTTGTCAAGACTTAGCTTATCGAGTCATGGAAGTTTGTTTGCTTGTGATTGCATTGTTTTGGGTATTGTGGGGTTCGGTATTATACTAGGGATGGACTGGCTTAGAAGGTATGCAATAGTGGATGATTGCGAGAGGCTATGATGACGATTGAGGCTATGTAGGGAGGGACGGTAGTGATTGGATGTCTGCCAAAGGATGGGGTTATGATTATCTTTCTATATTCGCTTGAGACTCCATAGGATGAGTTGCCATCTGTGCCTATAGCGAGAGAGTATCCGAACATATTCTAGGAGGTGACCGGATTACCACCGCACCGAGAGATTGAGTTTTGCATAGACTTACTAAAGGATGCCAGATCGATAGTCATGCCTTTGAGGCGTATGGCACCTAGAGAGCAGAAGGAGTCGGAGGTGCAAGTGAATGACCTATTGAGGTGATGGTTCATTCGTAGGAGCAATCCGAGTAGGGTGACCTGTACTATTCGCTACTAAGGCGAATGGCTCTTTAAGGTTGTGACTAGATTACCATGACCTGAATAAGGTAATGAAGAAGCACAAGTACCCACTCTCACGTATTGATGACTTGTTCGATTAGCTCAATGGTGCTAGGTTGTTCTCCCAATTGGACCTTGCGATTGGTTTTATCACCTTAGAGTGGTAAACGAAAATGTGCTGATTATAGCGTTTCATATGCCATCTGCATTCTATGAGTGATTGGTTATGCTATTCAGGCTAATCAATGCGTCATCATACTTTGTGGATCTTATGAACTTTGTTTTCGGGGATTAGCTAAATAAGTTTGTACTTTTGTTCATGGATGATATCCTTGTTTATTCGAGGACGGAGGAAGAATACAAGGAGCATTTGAGGATTGTGCTCGGGTGTTGTGGAAGCATCGATTGAAGGAAAAGTTTTTAAAATGTCACTTCTGGAGGAGGGAAGTGTGATTCTTGGGTAACGTTGTTTCTGCGCAGGTTATTTCTATAAATCCAATGAAGGTGGCGATAGTACAGGACTGGGATCGACCCAAGACTGCTACAGATGTGAGAAGCTTCCTTGGACTGGCGGGATACTATAGACGTTTTATCCAAGACTTCTCTAAGGTAGTAGCGCCGTTAACCAACTTGATGAAGAAGAATCACTTTTATTTGGGACCTGAGGTGCGAGCATACATTTGTGAGTCTGAAGAAGAGGTTGACGAGCGCGCCGGTGTTAGTTATTCCGAGTGGGAATGATGAGCCGACAGTATACACATACGCCTATGATGCTGGACTTGGTGCAGTGTTGATGCAGAGGGGAAAGGTTTTCACTTATACTAATCTACAGCTGAAACCGAACGAGAGGAACTCACGATTTGGAGTTGCCCATGATAGTATTTTCTTTGAAGATATGGAGGCATTATTTGCTTGGGGAAAGATTCTAGTTGTATATGGACCGCAAGTCGTTGAAGTGTCTATTCTCCTAGAAGGATCTTAACCTTCGACAGTAGCAATGGTTAGAGTTCTTAGCTTCCTACCACATTGGCAGTTCCTACACACTTGGTAAGAGAAATGTGGTCGCCGATGTTTTAAGTAGGAGACATGCTAGCTTGGAGCGATGTTCCTAGAGTGGAAGCGGTTGGAGTTTATCGCTGGCTACGATTTTAAAACTTGATGTGAGCTAGAGCCGAAAGTATTAACTAGCCTGACTATCAAACCTACCTTGATCGAGCAGACCGGTGCTAGTCAGAAGCGAGATGTTAGATTAGGCGAGATCAAAGCGATGATAGAGGGAGGAGTATAGTCTAAGGAGATGAAGTAGTATGGGCTCGACCGTGATGGTTGGCTTCATAAGGATGGAAGATTGTTTGTTCCTGATGTCGATAGGTTGAGGAATGAGGTGCTACTTGAGTGCAATCATTCAAGATTGACTATACATCCCGATGGCAATGAGATGTATTGTGATATGAGGCAGACATTTTATTGGGAAGGTATGAAGAAGGATATTGGGACATTCATCTCGAAATGCATGAACTGTCAGTTGGTAAAGGCAGAGCAGAAGAAGCTGAGTGGTTTATTGCGGCCGCTCGAGGTTCCCTAGTGGAAATGAGAACATGTTTCAATGGACTTCATCGATGGATTGCTAAGGACTAGAGGAGGGTATGATAGCATTTTAGTTATAGTCGTTATGTTGACGAAGAGTGCCTGATTCATACCCATCAAGTCAAGTAGAACGACACCCAAATTGGCCAAGTCGTATGTGAAATTGGTTGTGCGATTCCATGGTATGCCGAAGAACATTGTGAGGGACGGAGACCTTTTGTTCACTAGCGGGTTTTGGAAGAGCTTACAAGAGGCGCTTGGGATAGAGTTGCATCTCAGTATGGCTTATCATCCACAAACTGATGGGTAGATAGAGAGGATGAATCTATTCTGGAGGATCTCTTACGAGCTTACATTCTCGATATCGGTGGCTTGTTGGATGATCATCTACACTTGGTAGAGTTTGCATACCACAACTATTATCAGTCCAGTATCGATATTGCACCATTGAGGCGTTATATGGTCAACCGTGAAACGCTCCTTCATGTTAGTGGGAAGCAGGCGAGAAACAAATACTTGGGTCGGATATGGTTAGATAGACTTCAGAGAAGATTGAGATCATTCGACAATGAATGAAAGTTGCTCAAGATAGACAAAAGAGCCACAGTGATAGGAGAAGATGTGATTTAGAGTTCTCCGTCATCAATATGCTGTTTATCAAGATCTCTCCCCTAAAGAATGTTGTTCAATTTGGTACAAAGGGGAAGTTGGCACCAAGATTTGTTGGTCCTTTTTTGATACTTGAGAGGATCGGGAATCTAGCATATAAAGTCAACTTACCTCAGAAGATGGCGGGCGTGCAAAATGTCTTACATGAATCTCACCTGTGGAAGTTTGTGCACGACTTAGGCGTGATAGTTCAACCAGATCAACTTGATGATATCGAGATTGAACCAGAAGCATTGAGACCTCATAGGCCTTTTTGTATCGTTGGATGTGATATGAATCCGTTTAGGAGGAAAACAGTAGAGCTGGTGAAGGTTTAATAGGGTGAGAGTGAAGGCGATTGTACTTCAAAGAATGAGGAGGGCATAAGAACCGCTTATCCAGAGCTCTTTACTTGGTGAGACTTCTGTTTATCGCATTTACTTTCACTATCGATATCATATATGGTAGTTTAGTATCCTGCATGTTAGGGTAGGCGTAGATATCATTTATTTCTTTAGTGTGCAAGTTTGATGTTTGACATGTTTGCTCATGGATGATAGGCATGCGGGGTAGCTACGTTTGACTTTATCTTATTTGTATTGGGAATTTCGAGGGCAAAATTCCTAAAAGGGGGGAGAGTGCAACGATCCGTATTTTTACGTATTGGAGGATCCTAAAATATTGTTTTTATATCCATATGAGGTCGCATGACTCTATAACTTTGGGAAATTCCTATTAGTGACATTTCCTATCATTTAAATTTTTCTAGATAATTTTACCTCTGGAAACTTGTATCATCCATAACTTTTGATAGAAACCTAATTAGCACTTGAGACCACTTTCATTGGAATGATATGATGATTTCTCTTTCCGTAGAGTGCTCACAATAGCGATTTGGACTTTTTGGCTTTGAGATACAGATGTTTGAAATTGGAAGTTTTTAGTGCAGCTTAGTGGGTAATCAGTGAGTTTGGGGGCAAGCTCACTAGCTCGAGGCTTAACCATCTTCCCTAAATCACTTTTACACCTTCTCCCATCAATCTAAGCCTCTGTTAACCCATTCTCCATCCAAAACCTTCTCTTTTCTTCTCCAAATCAAGTCTAAATCATAGATTAGTGATAGATTAGCAAGGATATTCATTAAAGCCCTTAAAATCCACATTTTTGGGGAAGAAAAATTACACCTTTGCTGTTCATTTTTGAATCTATCTCGATTTGGGTGCAAAACTTTGATTTTGGGTTTTTGGTGGGTGATTTATCATCTCTCACCTTGCTATACATGTGTGTGTGAGTGTATAGATTTTAACATGTTTTGAGTCCATTTTTAAAGTCATAATTTAGTTTTAATGCTGTTTTAAAATCCAGCCTATTATAAAAACGTGAATAAATGGATTTTTGGTGTTCTAGACATGTTGTTTGGATATGTGATTGCCTTAATAGATGTTAGGCTATGTCATATACATCTTGTATGATGATTGCCATGATTAATTGCATGAATTAGACGTTTGAATGTTGTATAACATTTGTTTATAGGCTTGTATGGTGGAAAATGCTCATTGAAGTGGAGAGGTAGGAACCGTAGAGACAAACTTCGATGGATTGGAGAGCATTTGGGGTCATATCATTGCATGGACGATGCATGAGGGTCGAAGAGTTAAGTGTAGTGATGGAATCGGCATGACTCGAAGAGCTAAAAGAGCTGTAGGATTTTGGGTCGGCTGGTGGTAGGTCGGTGGCCGAGTTGTGAAACATGGTCAGTGGCTGGGTGGTGAAATGTGGTCGGTGGTCGAATGGTGAAACGTGGTCGGTGGCCGGGTGATGAAACGTGGTCGTTGGCCGGGTTATGAAACGTGGTCGGTGGCCGAGTTGTGAAACATGGTTGGTGGCCGAGTAGTGAAACGTGGTCGGTGGCAGACGATGAAGCGTAGTCGATGGTCGGGCATGGAGGTTGGTTTGGTGATGGTGTTGTTCGGAGGACCGAGCACAGAAGTCGATTCGATAGGGGAGATTTGGTTCGGCCCTAGCTTGGCTCGGTCAGGAGTTGGACCGACAAGGGTGGAGCACTAAGTTTAGCTATGGACTTCGGGGCAAGACTTGGGTGGCTTGGTGGTCTGGGGAGTTGGTTCGAGGTAGGGATGGATGACCCTAGGATGACTCTGGATGACATTGAGATGGTAACCAAACGAATTACGATGACTCGATGTGGCGAGTGACTGTAGCATCTGTTGATGGATCGAAAGGACAAGTAATACATGATAGCACGTAGGGTCGAACATGAACTTGTGATGCTCGTAAGTAGGATAGGGTAGTTTGTGTGTAAGCAGGGTAGTATGTGCGTACCCATGTATTGGAGGTCTGCATTTTTCCAGTCCTCAGCTATAGGTAAGGGCAAGAGTTAAGCATCTATAGGGCCGTTCTACTATCGGTACATATGCTAAGGGATTTGTGGATAACTCTTTAGTTGTGATGCTCACTAAAGGGATATGGAAGTTTGTGTGTACCCAGGGCAGTCTGTGTGTACCCATATTTTGGACATTTGCGTGTCCGGTCCCTAGCCATTTGCATAGGCAATGAGTTGAGCATTTGAGAGAATTATCATATATCTGAAGCACTTGAGTGGGAAATGTGAGGCTGTGTCATGGATGTTATGTTGGTTATATGTTTGATATGCTGTGTGATATCCCTATACTTCATATCATCCTCTTGTGATGGTAGTTTTGCATATACTATGTTTATGTGCTAACTTTTTGGGTGCAGGGACAGGTCAGGTATGGTTGTCAATACCCTATTTGCTATATACGAGTTTATAGTATTTTGAGATGATTTATCACTCACACCAGACTGTTGTCTGACTATAGGTTTTATGTTTTTCTTCTTATTATCTTGGGTACTATTAAATAAGTAGATTATGGATAGCATGTCTGGATAGCAAGTGGAGCTATACAGAGTACGAGCAGGAGGCTACACTTTCATGTATCTATACTTGAAGCTTACTATTGCTTATATTCCGCTTTGTAGTGCCGTGGAGCTATATCCGTACTTGTATTATTAGAGACAATTACAAAGTTTATTTTGGAGACTTGGGATGTATAAACTCTTTATTTCAGTTTTTGTATAGTCTATGAACCTAATGCACACTGATGTTCTTATTTATGGTTCATTTGATTATATCATTGTCTCGCCTATTTTACATCTATATTATATTATATTTTATCTATGCGCTGTGATATGTTATACAAGATCTATGTTTCAATTTTCTACACTTTATGTTCTTGGCACCGTCCTGCATCGGCCAGATTCCTCCACAGCGCATAATACTGATATACTGGGTACTAGAGGTGTAGGGCGGTCGTCATATCCATATGCTTAAGTGGCAACACTACGGGCCTAGCATCTTTAACAAGATTTATTCTAAACTCGATCTCTCTTCATGGTGGATGATCGAAAACTTCTACAAAGACATCTGGAAACTCTTGCACCGTAGGGTTCAAAGTTAGATTGTCATGTGCTATACTAAGGGAACACAAGTAACTAATCATCATGGAATCATCAGGCCTATAATATAAAATAAGGTCCCTTCCTCCTCCACTACTTAGTTCCATAAGCCTTGTATCAAAATACAAAATTACCCCATAGCGCGTCATCCTGTTCATTCCCAAAACCAATATATACCCTGAGAAGTTAAGGACATATGTGTTATAGGAGAACACCACACCATGTATAACCAACTTAAGATTTTGACATACCAAAGATAGATCGGTCGATCCCTCAACATGATTCAGCACTAGTATAGAATTAAAGATAGCTTAGGGTATAAGGCTTAGGTTATCCATTAATGCATGACTAATGAATGAATGCGATGCACCAAAAGTGTTCTGATAGGAAATCTATATAGAGATAACGCAAGTTCCATAATGATATACTTAATCTTATCATTAGCAGATGGCATAATACTAAGCGTAGAAATTGCTTCCAATGCATAAGCTTTCACTACATGTCCTTCCTTCTTATGCTGAGCTAGGCAATTATTTCTATAATGTCCAAACAATTGACATCCATAGCACTTAATCTTTGAGATATCCATCTTGTAGTGCTTCACAATGTGACCCATCCTATAACACCTCCTACATACGATGGCCTTTTTCTTCCCCCGTCCTTCTTGGGTTTGCCCTTGTGCTTATTCTGATTCTGGTTATCTCTCATCTTTAACTCATCCTCCTTAACAACAACAACTAACTTTCCATCAATCTATTTCAATAGTGTTGCTTCAACCAGTCCTATAAACGTTGCTCCAAAAGGTATTTTTTAATGCTAGCTCTATTAGTGGAGAACTTAGGCCTTTAGCGAATTTCAGTGCCTTCATTTATGGAGTGTTGGTCAACTCGAACCTAAACCTTGCCTACTTATTGAACTGGTTAACGTACTAATCACAGTGGAATCTCCTTACTTCAAATGAATAAACCTTTCTTGTAGTAGTCCTTCTCTGCCTTGGAGAAGAACTCAACATCAATCCTTCTCTTAAAATCTACCCAAGTGATGGTATCCTCTTCCACTTTTGAAGTGATTACTTCCAATAATTTGCAGCTTCTCTATGAAAATGCCATGCAACCAACTACCTTCCAATGATGTCACACAAACCCAGTAAACTAAAAATCTTCTCATAAGAACTTAACCATGCCTTAGTCATTGAATAAGGCTTGGTACCCATAAAAGGCAGTCAGTCCAAACTCGAGAAATTCCTACAGAGCTTTGGGAAATCCACGGTCGATGCTGCTTAGATGGGAACTATCTCTAGAGCGGTAGTACCAACATGAATAAGAGGATTCTCTATAGAATTCTGACCAACGACATGTAGGTACATTCGAAACCATATAGAGATGTTCACCTTAGGGATGTCAATAAGATCATCCCTAGTGAAAGTACCGACGCTAGTCTCAACTCCATCGAGATTAGTAGCATTGGTCTCTATTCCAATTTAATAACTTAGATTCGACTATCTAAAAAGGAAAATGGGATCCATTAGCAATTCCCCAAATAGATACTAAATAAAACTGAAATAGTAGATGGTGTGTACATATGTGCTCAACTCGCATATATATATATATATATATATATATATATATATATATATGTGTGTGTGTGTGTGTGTATGTGTGTGTTTGTGTGTAATAGGAAAAATACATATGCGCTCTCACAATTTGTTCCAAATCCTTAATTTTTAGGGAAAGGGTAACAACCCGATTTTTAAGTAATAATCAGTTAAAGTTAACAATGGTAATTCAGTGATTAAAATATAATTTGGAGATTTACCAGATAAATTGATTTGGAAATTATTTAATAAAAATATTTAAAACATGAAAATATGATAATTGAAATTTAAATAAGAAAAAAATGTGAAAATCATATTTTATAAAGGTGATGTAATTGAGATAAAATATTAGTTTGGAAAAGAGGTCAATTTTTAAAATAGAATTTAGTTTATAAATAAAAGAAAATAAAAATATATTTTTAGTTATTTGTTTTTAGACCCAAGCCCATAAAACCCAATCCTATGTGCCTACCCAAATTCAAATTTCCTATTTTTAGAATTGTCCCCTTTTCACTAAAATACTCAAGCATATTCACCTCTTTTTCATTTTTCTTACTTTCGGAAGCAAAATAGCAAAAGTCCTCATCCTTTGATAACTCAAAATAAATAAAATAAATTATGTTAAATCCCCATACTTGAGTATGTGATTCTTGCATCGTCGTGCATCTATGCTGGAAGAGAATTAAGTTGCGTTGTGTATTTGCTATGTGCGTGTGTGCTCACGAAGGAAGAGGAGAAAAAGGAGAAGCACGTACAGGTGAATGTTTTCCACTCACACACAAATGTTCTAATCACGTAAATCATGATATGTACATTTTTTGAGTTGTGTTTTAGTGAATTTGTTGTGTGCATTGAGTCAGATATGGAATGGCTGAAGTAGGTGAAGAAATTGCTAGAAACAGGCGATCAACTTCGCAAAAAATTCGTCTTCGATCCATCGACCCTTTAGGGCCACCGATCGACCTATTTGCGGTCGACCGGTGGAGGTGACCAATCGACATTCATATGTGTGTGTACGTGTAGACTTGTGTGTGTATTCTTGTGTAAGTATGTGTGCGTGATTTTACATTTGAGTGTATGCTGCTAAGTTATGTTAGAGTTGTTGTATATATTCCTAAATTAAAATCTACACACACACGCATATATATGTATATATGTGTATATATATATATCAAAAGATAAAATAAATATATTTAAACACTAAAGCAATAATATTTATATATTATATATGAATGTAAATATAACTTAAAATTCACTACATAAACAAAATGAATTTACAAGTATTTAAATGGAAAATATGAAATATTATCTAGTTGATAATCTATAGTCATTAAAATATATTTATGAAATCTTAATATACATATATAATTCAAGTTTTGGAAATGTATATAATTGATTTGAATATATTATATTGATTTGGTTGTTTTATAATTGTTTAAAGTAGAAATTAGTTAAAGATAATTATGGAATAAATGTTATGCACAATATTTGGTTTTACAGTCTATTTTTGGGGGTTTCAAAAGCAGTATATGAGTTTTCTATTTATATAAATGGTTATTAAGTTAATATATGAATATATAAAGGTTAAAAAATTAATAAATTACAGAAAGGCAATTTTTTTTATTTAACTTCAGTTACTTATTTAAAGCTAATAAATTAAAGAAAATTATGAGGAATTCTTGGATTAGTGTTTTGGGTATTTTACTGCGTATTTCCCTAACGATATAATTATTTATAAAAAATTTAATGTATGATATAAAAATGTTAATGCATGGTTCCTAAATTTTCTAAATTTCTCATCTTCTCTATATTGATTCTGATGTATGAATGATTCAACATTGTCGTAAATTTGATTGATTTTAATATGATACAGTGATGACATTCTTTTGTGAGATATCGTGGTATTTTCATTCTGTGTGATGAGAAATTTGAATAAATGGAGTTATAATACCATTTGGCATGGGACTTTCAGTAATATTTTTTTGGTTCTTCTTTAGACTCGTTATATAGAATATCGGGTAGTTTGAGTGGAATTTATAAGTAGTGAATAAACATTTAAGCATCACGCAGTGGTATGAGATGCTATTGTGATATTTATTCGGTTATTCATTACAAGTATATGACACTCACGTAATGGGAATAGTGTTATATGTGTGAGGTGATACACGTAGTGATGAATATTGCTCTGTGCCTATATTCAACGAGTATGGCTCTGTGCCTAACGATGACCAAGTCTTCGTGTCTATATGTATTGGTTCTATATGCCACTAATATGATGTACTCCTATTATGTGTTTGGAGAGGACCAAATTGCTAGAATCCACCCTAACGACCTGATCGTTGGGTCACACCCTAGATCTATGGCACCTTGTATATAACTTAGTGCTTTCATTTAGTGCGCATGACTCTGTTTCACCTAGGCCAACAGTCTATTACCTTTAGGGGCTAGAGTCGAACGTGACTATTGATTCCTCGCATTGAAAAGCACACTGGTGGATACGTGTCATAATCTATGACGGTAACTAAGACTGTAGAGACTTAGTACCTCCGGAGCTTGCTTAGTGCTATCAGTCTTCCTTCTGGTACTAACAGTGTAGTAGATTGGCATATACTATTGATACACCTCACTTTAGTATTGATATTGGGTTATGTAACCCACATGTTGTTTTATATATGGCTCTACTTGGGACTACTTGTCTGTCATACAGTCATATCTCATCATGATACTTTAGACAGTTGTATCTATAAGGAGATGAGATTATACCTATGATATATGAGCAGAGTATAGTGGATTCTTATTTATATTGATAGGCAGCCTATCCTATCATATATATATATATATATATTTGTATGTATGTATGTATGTATATTGACGATGATGTTTTATCGAGATTGAGAGATATATTTGGGCAATGCTTCATGCTAGCCTGATTATACTTGGTGATATCTCATTTATTAATATTTCTAAATTTGATGATGATTTCTGGATATGTATGATTCACCCATTTATGTTTATTCTATGATTTCTAATTTGATATGTTTCCATATAGGTGATGACATTTATCAGTATCAGAGTTGGTTGTTTCATATGGATTTTAGTTATCCGGGAGACATGATGCCTTGATGTTTATTATGATATTATACATTTATTCCAGGTGTACATTTATATATCTATATACATATATTGATTGACATATCATTTGATGGTTTGAGTATCCTTGTAGTGTTATCATATTGTTATTCCTTGTAAGCACTGCGTTACCCTTATTGTTGATTCTTGATTAGACATAGTCTAACCTGCGTATCATTTATGTAATACTCGGGTCAGTCCGAGATATTTTAGGTACATGGACATTACGACTAGCATGTATTTTATTGAGCTTAGAGGAGTCTTACAATAGGATTATTATATGATATTTGTATGACATTGACTCGCAATGTGTGTGTGTGTTTGACACTGAGGTGTATATTGATTGTTCATCACATTATTTGAGATAGTTTACATTTGAGATGTATTATACCCCTACGACATTATTGTATTATATATTATATGTTATCATTGTGATTCTGACTCTGTGTTCTCTGTGCTTTACTATATATTATGTATTATTCTGTCCTGGAGGCACACGTGTTTATTGCTTTGTACTGATACTGTGTATGTATATGTAAGTTATTTATTTGATGTTTTAGTACGTACTAGTGTTATTCCAAAGGAATATTCACATGTGTACCCCATATAGCCTCATTCTCTGTATTATCTGACAATATTACTCAGTAACACTCTTAGATAGTATGGGTATAGAGGATGGGTGTTTTAGAAAGTTTACCTTTCATACCAAATGTAACAACTTGTCATTTTCAGCCTTCTAATTTAATAGAACTAACGGTGTGTAAAACCTAAAAGCGAAAAACAATGTGTCATTAGATTAAGTTAACAAGAGATAAAACAAGATAATAAAATCTATCTATCTCTATCTGAACTCACAATGGAAGGAAATAACATATAATATATATTAAATATCACTTTACTTCACAATAATAGATTTAATGTTTATACATAGTCAGGTGCGACCAAATCCAAATCCATACACATGCATAAGAATCAATGTCAAGTGATTATTTATATACAAATCTATATACAATAGAAACACCTTCGTCATCTACACTATCTAGCGTTACTCGGTACAACACTCAATTTTCCATTAACTTAATGACGAAACAAAAAGGAAAAACTATAAGGAAAGGTGTTACCATCCATTCTCACTTCAACATTGTCGAAACCAAGATGAATAGAAGAGAATGATGTACAAGAGATGATAGCATCAACAAAGCCTTTCCAAGGAGTCGAAGGGATGCTACAGCCAAAAGTCAAATGTGTCACACGCTTTCGAAGGGGTCGAAAGGATCGAAAGCACCCTTTCACTTCAACCACTTCCTTTCAAAACAGATGCTTTCACCAACATGAAGAAGTTTTGAATAAGTTGAGGAGTACCTTTCGAAGGCAGCAAATAACAGCCACTCACATGCGCGCCAAACCATTCGAAACCGAGGGTTTCGCCTTCATTCTAATTACTCAGAAAGATGTTTTATTAGACCAACCCCTTCGAAAGCATAATTAAACCTTTCGAACCAGTCAAATCACAACTAAGAGGGGTTCCACATCAATCTTCAAGTATGTTTTCGGAAGTTACCTTCCGCATTGGAAGCCACAATATTTCAATACCTTCGAAACCCCAAAGATGTACCTGTTGACATGGTCGAAAGCTCATGCCCCTTATTATTTGCAACAACAAAGTAACACAGGGTGGAGAGGCGCACCTACCCCTTTCGATGAAGACGAAAGCACTCAAGTCCATTTTGATGCAATGCAGAAGAATGCCCAAACGTTAACAGCAACGAAAGGTCTACAGGGCCACCTTTCGACCAGGTCGAAAGCACTGAGTCGAAAGGTGCCAACCCGCACCTATAAATAAGACCCTAAAGGTCTGGTTTTGTGGATTCTTGCATTTTCTTAAAGTAGTAAACCCTATTTTTCAAATTAGATTGGGAATTTGATCAATTTGTACTGCTTGAGTTTAATGAAAGCAAGATTATGGAATTTTTGGATATTTGGCTGATTTGATATTTCTAACATATTCAATTTGTAATTTTCTTATTTCAATTGGTTCGAAGGGTCACCATTAGAGTAGGTCGAAACCCTTAGTTCAACTAATATGCACAGAACTTTAGCTCCGATCCTTAAGTCGTCGAAAGGTCAACTTTCGAAGGAGTCGGAACCTACCCATTTGATTCGCATCCTTAACCCATTAGAACCAACTTTAGAGTCAAATCAACCAATTCAAAAGGGAGGTTTCGAAGGGATACTAAGTCAGATTAACTTGATCGAAAGACAATATAAGAAGGATTTCAGTGTTTCGTCTAAATCGAAAGTGCCAATAAGAAGGAGTTTCAACTACAATAACCTATTCGAAAGGAAAAATGAAGAGAATAGAATGGATTATAGCCATCTTCACCTGATTGAGAAGTGTCGACTACTTTCATCTTTTTGAAAGAAGGTTTCTAAAAAGTCATCTATACTTTGAATTCAACTTTGGGGTGTTTACAAGTTTTCTTGTTAACATTTTGGGCTAGAAGGAGGGCTTGAACCTCCGATCTTATTGAACTTTCAACTCCATTTACATCTAACCCAATCCTATTCCAATCTTACCTATTTTAGACTTTACATCATCATGTTTAGCAAGTTCAAAAAATCCGAACAAGGATCCTCTGAGCCACATCCAATTGGATTCTCCCATAGGACAGTTGATGATTCTAAATTTCATGAAGAACAAATGTTAAGATTGGAAGCTTTAAGAATCATGAAGAAAAAGAAAGCTGAGTCTTATGATCTAAATAAATAGAGTTTGAACCCTTTTCAAATTAGCCCCACACCAATCTTTGCCTTAGGAGGAACAAAGAATGAAAGTAACAATTTGTTTAACCAAATGAGAAAAACGATTCAACTCTACACCAAAGGCGCAATCTTTGAAGAAGAAATGATAGCTGATTACAACACCTTTGCACATAAGTGGCATCGAGCAACAAGTGGGACATTGCCTACTTATGAACTTTAAAGGGTTTTAAAAAGAAAACCGGTCATTGAGGGTGAAGCACCAGTTCCAAGTAATAAAAATCTAGAAACCATCCTCAAAAGACAAGCTTCAAGTCGAGACTTCCTAAGGAATGCAATTTGACAACATTAATCGAGAATGTTTATCTGCTAACCAAGGAAGAGCTCTACTATTGGCCATAACAAAAGGATAAACCTAAATATGAAAGGAATCTGGAAGGATCCTATTGTTACTCCCACATGATGAATGGATATAAGACAAATCAGTGTAGGGCACTGGAAGGAATGGTGATCAATTTCTTCAGACAAGGATAAATCAATGAATTTGTAAAGAGATCCTAATTGGATTCAATAAAGAACCACTTTAATAAGAAAAATCTACATGGTTGGGAGTGAAATTCTCCTTGCACTTGGACATTATCTTAAATGGTCAAATCCTTTGTCCGCACCGAGTTGGCCAGGTCAAAGCGCCTCCTGGAGGGAGGTTAGAGTAAGCCTTTATCCACGCCACGCTATGGCCAGGTTAAAACATCGCAAGCCCTTGACTGCGCCACGCTATAGCCAGGTCAAGGCACCTCTTGGAGGGAGGACAGAGTAATCCCTTGGTCCCGCCATGCTATGGCCTGGCCAAGGCACCGAACAAGCCCTTGATCGTGCCATGCTTTGGCCAGGTCAAGGCACCTCCTAGAGGGAGGACGGAGTAAGCCCTTGGTCCTGCCATGCTATGGCCAAGGCACAAAACAAGCTCTTGATCGCTCCACGCTATGGCCAGGTCAAGGCGCTTCCTAGAGGGAGGTTGGGTTAGTCATTGGGTCCTGCTTGTGAATAAGTTAACCAAGCACACCAGCCAACAATGGACTAAGACGTCCAATCCCGAGAAGCGGCACATCAAGCAATGGACTAAGACGTCCAATCCCGAGAAGTAGCACATCAAACAATAGACTAAAACGTCCGAGCCCGAGAAGCGGCATGAAATAATGGACTAAGACGACCGAGCCCAAGAAGCGGAAAATCAAACGGCAACAACATACAAGGCCTAAAGAGTTAACACATGTCGAAAGAGTCAAAACCCAAGAAGCGGTGCAGAACATAAGGCTTAAATAAGAATCTACAACCTCCAAGAAGAATTTTTGAAGTTCACTTATTAATACCCGAATCAGGGTTTCGGGTCATTTAATCTATGGTCTTCATCATACCCGAATCTGGGTTTTGAGGCTATTACTATTAATTACTGAACTTCACTCATTAATACCTGAATCTGGGCTTAAGATTTTTATTAAGAAGATTATTATTATGGACTTCTGGTTATCATCCACTAATACCCGAATCTGGGTTTCAGATTTTCTAACTTTTAAATTTCATTTATTAGTGCTAGAATCTGGGTCACCGGACTTCTACTACAAACTTTCAGACAATGATTTCTGGATTTCTATGACACAATCATTATCGAATTTCTATTAGCTATTTCCAGAAGATGAATCTTTAAACATCTATAATTAAATCCTTAATTGAATTTATGGTTTTCTACCATTGGATTTCTGGTATTCCACCAATATAATTGAAGTTGAATTCTTGGTTCTCTCTCATCATTACCAAATATGGGTTTCAAGACATTCAACCGTATTCAATTACAGAATTACTTTTCACTTACTATCATATGTTAACATAATGATTTGTTACCCTCCGCATGTAATGTGGATAAACTTCTATATAGATTTCAAGTTAATGATAAAGAATATTGTTTACTTCGTGCTTTTCAGGGAAAGGAGATCAGTAAAGAGGATTGAAAGATCCAGCAAATACAAAAATCATAGCACAAATTATCAGAAAGCTGATTCAGAAACAACATTATAAGAAAGGACTACTGACTAGGTGATATTTATAAAATTTCATAATTTACATAATTTATGAAATTACTTACAAGTATATGGTACAAATATATATTTCATAAATCTCGAATAGCTTTATCTAGATTCTCAGCAATTAAAGGATCAACGATGTGACGAATTGCAATACGAAGAACTTCCTTAAGCTTCTTCTCCTTTTTCCTTATCTTATCGGCGTCATCAATAGATTCGATATGGGTCTTTAAAGCACAATTAAAGGCTTTGTTTGCACCTTTAAGGGTTTTATTTTCCCTTTCTAAATCAGCAATACACTCTGAAGAAGATACTTTTTACGTTCAAGTTTCTGAATCCTAGCTGCATACTCATTTATGCGCTGCGAGTACCTCACTTTCTGTTGTTCATCAAAATATTTCATCATCACAAATTTGACTTTGCTTTGCCATTCTCCTACTACCTCCTCGTCTAAGCCAAAAGTAGGATTAGTCGTAGTAGGAAAATTTTGGATGGCAAGGGAAGTAGACCTTGTTGATTTTGCGATAGATGAAATAATGGGGGAAGCTGGTAAATTGATGTTTGAAATGTTATTCCCCATAATGAATTCTAGCAATTGACACTGAGCTTGACTATCTTTTAACTTAATCTCCAAATCACTTATTTGCTGGAGAAGTTCAGACATCTTATGGTCAAAATCAATTGAATGATTTGATTTAATTTGGCGCTTCAATATGGAAATCGTTTCATTCTTACTCTTAATATCCGCTTCAAGATTGGCGATCCGATTATTGAGATTTCTCAAGATTGTCTTTTGAAGCAAATATCTTCTGTTCCATTCTAGAGCTTCGGCATTATTTTGAAAGCGAGTAAATTAAGGATCGCTAAGGAGCTTTCTCTTTTCAATGTCTATTATCAACCTATCTCTGATGCTGATGAAACGAGGCGGTGAATCTATCGAGAGTGATGTGATAGATAACTGTAACTCCTATTTAAACAAACAAAAAAGAAAATAAAGTCAAAACTTAAATAACCAATCTCTTTTATAATAATGATAAAGGTTTACAACTTAAGTAGAAATGAAACAAAAAGTACAATTTCATGGGATACATGTTTTCCACTTAAAGTTGAGAAACAACTTTATTGACTTTATTCAAGGAATTAGCCGAAACAAAAACTGTTGAATCAAAAGGGGCATTAAATCCTTCCGGGGTAATAACTGGAGGATATAGTTATAATCTCATTCCCTGGCAGGAGGACTATCATGACCACATATTAATCTAGTGTGATATGTTCGAATTTCCTAAAGAAGTTTTTCTTTGTCTTCACCAAGAAAATCGAAACGAAGGCGAAGAAGTTCCATGTAAATCTTTGCAAGTCTCTAAGAAAGCAGTATCTGGCTAATTTTGACGATTTCAAAAGCGAAGCCTTTTTTAGATAATCTCTTCTTAGTTTAACATACTTGCTTAAATAATCTCTAGAAACAAGGCTGCTTGGGAAACCTTTATTCTATGATAACATAATAAAATGCAACTAAGTATAAAAGGAAGCTAGAACAAGAAATTTACAAATTGATATTATTACAAAATTATAAGTGTTTATCCGATTCATACAAAATTGACTTTTTGAATAACTCTGAAACAAATTTGTCCTTATAATATTTAAGTTTTTTAGGAGGCAACTCTTGGGGAATCGATTTGACTCGTGGTAAATTCCAGCAGGCTCCCGTATGTGGATTAGATCCAAATTTATCCAAATATCTCTTGTGTAAATGCCTAAGTAGACCCCCACTAAAATCACCTAAGTATGAAAAATCTACAGTTGAGCGTCTGCAATAGGCTTTGTATAAGAAGTCTACAAGGATGTTCCTCTCTTTAACTAACATCCAAAAGAGCATAATTAACTCTCGATTCTCTTTCAAATGGTTATCATATCGAAGGCATGCCCTCCTCGGTCGTGGGCAGCTTTTTGATCATTGAAAGATGTTAACATTGCCGCACTTCTGTTAAGACTATGATACTTGTCGGAGAGGGTATTGTGTTCTTTTAACTGGTTATATAACTCTCTATAAAAGCTATTTATTTCTGCTTGTTTTCTTTCAAGCTTGGTTTTATAAAGGTTAATGGATTTCCTCAAAAGCTGTAAACTATTATTATCTTGGAAGTGAAAGCCATTTAGACAAGGAATCCTATACCTAAGAAATGGGAATTGTAGTTTGAGAGACCTGCTTTTTCTCTCTTTGTTTTTTAATGTTGATGTTCGCAGTCTCTTTTTGAACGTCGGAAGGCTTTGGGGGTTTAGGTGGGCTTACTTCATGGATACTTGGATCGGGGTTGACCTTTTCTGAAGCCCCAGTGATGTCATTACCATCTTTTTCATGAATATCGGCGTGACCATCTCTGTCGCCACCAGAACCTTGGCCTCAATCCTCATTATCATCATTATTATCATCATCATTGTCGTTGCCATCATCATCATCACCGTTGCCGCATTCTTCAGCGGCGAGTTCATCTTTGTCATCTTCTTCATCAGAATCTGAGTCTATTTCGATAGAAGGGACTTCAAAAGATAAGATTTTGGAGGCATCAATCTCCTCTCTCTCAGGAACTTCAACTCCCTGCTCCATTCTTTTGACTTTGTCTATAAATCTGTTGACATGAATAGGGTCAAGTGAAGGAAAGCTCAAATCCGAGCATTTTTCAATGTTGTCGGCATAGGCAAGCATCAAGGTATCCTCATAAGAGTTTACAATAATATCATCGAGGGAAGTGTTCAGAAATTGTGACACCCGTTGCTTAGCATCAGAGATTGTATTGACAACTAACTTTAGAGAATTTTTCTTTTTCTCCCACTTTTTCATGAGAGAGGATTGTTTAGCCTCCATTTGAGACTTTTCATCTTTAGACTCTTTCATAGCCATTTTCAAGGCCGAATTTTCATCAGCTAGAAGTTGATGTGCTTTTCTTTCCTCAGAAATAATAGACTCTGATTGAGCAAGATAGGCTCTCAATCTCTCTCGTTCCAGCATAGCTTCATTTTTACCAGCAGACAAGGATATGACTTGGTTGTTCAAGTTTTAAATTTCCTCTCGAAGCCTGGATTTCTCTACGGAAGATTTTAATGCGCTTTCTTGCAGCGATAGCCAGGTTTTGGAAATCTAAAAGGAAAAGTATGATGCAAGTCAGCATTCAAAGAGAAACAATGATAAGAAGGATAAATAATGTGAAATGTACCAGAACTTGTTGTTCTATTAGAGACCGACAATGACCCGCCGGGTCAGGAACGAAAGAAGGCGGGTGAATAGAAGCAATGGATGAAGAGTTCAACATAGATTGAACTATCTTTTCAAAATCACTTGTAGGCACGGGTGATGTGGGTCTAGAAGGGTTCAACTCCTAGGAGGGAGTTGAAGTTCCCAAGTCTTTTTGCATCTTCTCAATGACATGGGGAGAGCAGGAAACGATGATGCGAGATAAGGGACCATCTTTTGAGGGAGTCGTCTTGGGTCGATCAATAGAAGCTTCAACAATTGGACTCTTCGAAGTTTTGCCCATATCAATAGTCTCACCCTCTTCTAGTGGTGGAGAATCTGGAACTTCAACAATCTTGGCCTTCTTGAGGGATGGGCCCACAACAACCACCATGCCTAGTTTTCATTTAGAAATCATCTTTGACCTAGCAATGGCTTGAGTCAAGGATGACGCACGAGATGTGGAAGTTGAGAGAGCTGGATCACTTGTGATTGGTTCAACCTGAGGAGCAGCTGCTGAAGATTTAAAAAAATTATGAGTTGGTGAAGTAATTTAAGGAGTAACACAAACTGCAAGTACTATGTCTAAGTTTACTAGAGAGATCAGGGCAAATAAGAGACATAGGGGAGAAGTTCTTAGGATCACCCAAGGATAAGAAGCGTTTGCTCCGAGAAGTGTGTTGAACCCAAGGAGGTTGACCAATGACTCTTTGTCCGACAGGAAGAAGAGAATGTTTTTGAAGGTTTGGGGGATTCAATAGAGTAAGCCTATTCCTGATGCTATTGGAGGCGGCAATCAGCAGTTACAGTATTCTTATCTTCTTCATTCAGTTCTTTAATAGAAGGACCTGATAAAGAAGCGTAGGTTAGTAAAGGAAAGTAATTGAATAAAGAAAAAGACTATGATCAACTTACGAGGAGAAGAAAAGACTCCACTGATGTTGGGAAAGAATTTGACGAAGAAGAATTGCATCTCCTAGTCTCTAAATTTATTTACCCCCTCAGAGATTATTTTTTTGGGGGCGTTAGCCCTAAAGATTTGGTTGTTTAAGTTGCTGATTTTGACTAAAAAGACCAAATAGTTGAGAATTTCAACATTTAGTAAAGGAATTCCCGACTCCAGAGCCATGAGTTCCAAAGAAAGTAGGTATGTGTATACATTGGGAGATAGCTGGATGGGAGTAATACCCAAGTGGGTCAAGAATTTGGTCAAGAAATCCAGGAAAGGCAGGAAGCCACCGTGCTAAATATAGATAACAGTATATGCAAAATATCCTTCAGGAGGATTTTGAATGGTGTCGCCATCGCTCGGGGGAATAGCTTCTACCCTAGTGATGCCGAAGTCATTTAAAATAGCGTCCACCTCATACTGGGAGGATATTAAAGAATGCTTTGAAACTGCTTTAATCTTCTTCGGAGAAGATTCCATCACCGGTACTTTATCTTTTTCTGGTTTCTGAGAGGTCTTTTTCATGCCTATGACCCTGGTAGGTGACATCATTTCGGTAAAAAGTTATAATTTGTTATATAATCAACATTTTTCAAGGATACCGAAAACCAATTACAACAATTCAAATATCAACCAAAATATGAAATTTCCTATCGGTGAAAGAATGTTAGAGTCAGTTTAGAAAAATAAAATTCATTGAGCTTCCAACAGTGTTGAAAGGGAAAATGGAACTGAAACTCCAACAAACACCCTTCGACAATGTTGAAAGTCCAAGGGAAATTTTATTGTTGAAAGGAGTATTTAAAGCCTACACAACCAGTTGAATATAATTATAAACTAACAACATTTAATAAACAAGACAAATAACCTTTCGACACTATCAAACCCATTAACTTCATTTTACTAAGAAAATATGAATGCTGTCGAAACCCTATATGCCAATTGAGTCGAAATGTTTGGGTTTGAGTAAAATCAATATAAATGAAAGGGCTTTAGGACGTTTCAATGGTATTTGTATAAAATGGCCAAATCCTAATTAACTACAATGGGTTTCGAGTAAGTCGAAAGGGGTGTAAGGCTTCGAAAACGTACAAACCACTAAACCTGATTCAATATAGTAGGTTTCAATCAAGTCGAAAGGTTTGGTTTGGTTTTCAACTTAACAAAATATGTTTTCCTCAATTTAGTTTGTGAAAATAAGATTAAATTTCAAACTCCTCACATCTCCTACAATAAATAGAATTAGGCATGTACTAGAGGTTTCAAAACCTACAAAATAAAATTTATGCTTTCAAAGTATGTACTATGTAATCATTTAGTGAAGCACATCAGGCAACTTCTTCGAAAGGTATCAGAATATACTAAAGCATACTTATGCTTTCGAAGAAGTCCACTTCATATAAACTACATCAACACTTTTGACGAGATCAATTAAGAGATAGACGTTGGACTTCCTTTCGACCCGATTGAAAGAGGTTGAAGAAGCAAAACAAAGTTAGCCACCTTAACCCCTTTCCAAGGGGTAGAAAGGTAAAATTACAATGTCAAGTTGCGATTCGTACGGCTTAAACTTCTCTATGAAGTAACTGGAAAAACCTTTCTTCCTCAAATTCAATTTTAACCAAAAACTTTTAAAAATTAATAACAAAATTGATTTGAGCGCAGATTTACAATCAATAATTATAAAAATCCCCAAGATGTAAATTCAAACCGTAAAAAAAACCAAATCAGATGAATTCTAAATATAAATTGATGTGGGAAATGGAACAAAATAAGCCATAAAAGGGAACCAAAGGATACTTTCATATGATCGAAAAAAAATTAAATTATCTTTATGAAATTAGAACAGTAATTCAAATTCAAACCTAACAAATTTTAAATTAAAAATTTAGCGTGGAAAGTTGGTTTGAAAAGCAAGATAATAAGAATTTACTTTGAATTCGAGACTATGTTTGCTGGAAATAGGAGTTTATTAAGAAATTAAGAATTTTAATTCTTGTTGGAATTTTCTTTCAATCGTAGGTAAATGAAAGAGGGGAAGAAAGAAGTGCGATTTTTAAGAAAAGTTGGCATGAAGGACAAACTGTACGATCAAATTCAAATAAACAGCCAGGATTTATGCAAGAATATGAAAAGGCGGGAAATCTCAATGCTAAAGTAAAGAGGAGTATCGAAACATATGACTTGAAAAGTCAAAGTCATCCCTACACAAGGAGGGGCAAGTGTTACTACTCATTCTCACATCAACCTTGTCGAAACCAAGATGAATAGAAGAGAAGGATGTACAAGAGATGATAGCATCAACAAAACCTTTTCAAGGAGTCGAAGGGATGCTACAGCCAAAAGTCAGATGTGTCACAAGCTTTCGAAGTGGTCGAAAGGATCGAAAGCACCCTTTTGCTTCAATTGCTTCTTTTCGAAATAAATGCTTTCAACTGCATGAAGACATTTTGAATAAGTTGAGGAGTACCTTTTGAAGGCAGCAAATAACAGCCACTCAAATGCGCCAAGCCATTCGAAACCGAGGGTTTCGCCTTCATTCAAATTACTCAGAAAGATGTTTTGTTAGAGCAACCCCTTCGAAAGCATAATTAAACCTTTTGAACCAGTCAAAACCTTTCACAATTAAGAGGGGTTTTGCAGCAATCCTCAAGTATGTTTTCAGAAGTTACCTTCCACATTGGAACCCACAATATTTCAATACCTTCGAAACCCCAAATATGTACCCGTTGATAGAGTCGAAAGCTCATGACCCTTATTACTTGCAACAACAAAGAAACACAGGGTGGAGAGGCGCACCTTCCCCTTTCGATGAAGACGAAAGAACTCAAGTCCATTCAAATGCAATGCAGAAGAATGCCCAAACGTTGACGACAACGAAAGGTCTACAATGACGCCTTTCGACAAAGTCGAAAGCACTGAGTCGAAAGGTGCCAACCCGCACCTATAAATAAGATCCTAGGGGTTTGGTTTTGGGGATCCAAATTCCTTCACTCCATTCTTGTATTTTCTTAAAGTTGTAAACCCTAATTTTCAAATTAGATTGGGAATTTGATCAATTTTTACTGCTTGAGTTCAATGAAAGCAAGATTATGGAATTTTTGGATATTTGGCTGATTTGATATTTCTAACAGATTCAATTTGTAATCTTCTTATTTCAATTGGTTCGAAGGGTCACCATTAGAGTAGGTCGAAACCCTTAGTTCAACTAATATCCACAGAACTTTAGCTCCTATCCTCAAGTCGTTGAAAGGTCAGCTTCCGAAGGAGTCGGAACCAACCCATTTGATTCGCATCCTTAACCCATTAGAACCAACCTTAGAGTCAACTCAACCAATTTGAAAGGGAGGTTTCGAAGGGATACTAAGTCAAATTAACTTGATCAAAAGTCAATATAAGAAGGATTTCATTGTTTTGTCTAAATCGAAAGGGCCAATAAGAAGAAGTTTCAACTACAATAAGCTGTTCAAAAGGAAAACTGAAGAGAATAGAATGGATTATAGCCATCTTCACCTGATTAAGAAGTGTCGACTACTTTCATCTTTTTGAAAGAAGGTTTCGAAAAAGTCATCTACACTTTGAATTCAATTTTGGGGTTGTTGACGCCAAGATTGGGCATCAACACCTGTAGAATCTCATGGAGATTAAACAATGAGTGAAATTAAAAACAGAGCAAAAAAAGTAAATAAACATACAGATTTTTATAGTGGTTCGGCAATCTTAGCCTACATCTACTTCATATTTCTATTGATCTTTCATTTGATTACAATTACAAAGATGTTTGGATCAGCTAGGATCCATTAATACAAGAATAAAGAATGAAAATGGCAGAGCCTCGGCAGCATGAAGAAGGATCCCCTTTTCTGAAGTTATGCTTGCTGTATTTATAGGAGTGGGCATGCATGGATCGAACTGAAACTTTTCAAGAAGGCTTTCTACATCTATAAGGGCCCACCATATCGATCAGCCATGTTAATTCGATGATCAGGAACGATCGGTATAAAGATAGCCAACCCGTATCCTTAGCTCCAATCACTATGCAATCGTTCTAGGAGGGTCCTACGTGCTTCTTAATGTTGCTCCTTAAATATGGGATCAAAGTGAGTTGTATATTGTGAAATATCGATCGATCTTGGTCGAAGCTAGGATGCACATTGAATTAGACCGATCGTTTTGATAGATCATCCAAAACGATCGGTGACGATCGATCGGCCATCTCCCATCTTTCTCTATGTACTGTGCGATCGTTTTTGTAAGGCCTCTCCCTTATTCCATCGATGCCCTAAAAGTTTCACATGATTTGGCTTCATGGATTTCAAGATATTGAACGTTTTCTTACTACTTGAACTGTTTCCTGGATTGTTCTCTGGTCGATCCAAACAAATCTTTGCTCCATCCACAGCTTGAGCGTATGAACTTCAATCAACTCCAAACTTGAGATATAACTTCACGGGACCATGCCAGTTACTTCGTGCTAGCTACACTTTGATCGGATGCTGGCTCAAATCTGCCCGATCGTCGTCTGTAATACTGTATGTATTTGGCACTTCAGGCTGTTGATCGTCCGTTCCTGGTCAAATCAATGATATCGCGGCTTTGCCAAAAGATGGGATAACATTTGCCCCCTAAAGTACGTCTTGTGAGTAACATGAAGTGCTTTGAATCGAAAAAGGTCTGAATTGCCATAAAGAAGTCCATTCAGATTCCTAATTAATTACTATTCCTCTATCGACTTTCAGTAGTATACATCTGATGTCGTATTACGCTTGCATATGCAAATTCGGTCATGCAGGTCTTATGAGCCTTCTTTTATCTGATCCAATCTCAAACTCGACATTTCCAGGTTCGATTGCAATTTCTGTTGATTTTGAATGGCTGAAATTTTAAACTGCTCCTATGTATATTCATATACACGTTTATGTTGTTGGCTCCCGGACATGTTCGAACGTCCACAGGTCGTTGCCTATCTTCATGATATTCTGCATGTTTGCATTTGCAATCGAATTCTCATGATCATTCATCATTCCACTTCTCATTCATTTCATCTATTTATATATATATATCTCTCTCCTTTGCATATAATAATAAACAGATTTCAAACCACTTGTGATCATGGAATCGATCGTCATATGTTAGGTAGTGAAACGATCGGCCTAAGACATAGATAAAGGACGATCGACACATGATGGAATGATTGGAATATGGGTTAGAAATGGATCGGTCGACATACTGCTAAGAAATGGATCGGCCTAGCTCTTGGGTGTGGAACGATTGGCCTAATCATTTAGAGTAAAAACGGTCGGCCGGGTCTGTCCCCTATATAAGACCTGATACTTAGTCAGTTCTCCTTCACTTGCTCCATCCTTTTCCTTCTGAAACAAAGACGAAGCATACTCCACCACTCCTTCCTGCCGATCCTCCATCAAACACAGCAAATTCACTTTCCTTTAATCGATTCAACGATTTCCTTCTCTAGATTTGAATCTAGGTAGCACAATTTCCACATTCGCCTCATGTTTTTTAGATCAAAATGAGTTTAACATGGCGACTTGATTTGTTTCGGGGATCGCTCCCTTTCTTTTTCCTTATGATGGTTTGAGACAGAGATGAAGTGGCTCACTTTGATGGGAGATGATCGAACTGTTATGACAGTCAGTCATTCTCTGAGAGAGATGAAGTTGTGGGGATGAAGGAATTGTACGATCGACCATATATGTTCGGTCATGGACGGTCGGTGAGGTTCTAGAATGATGAAGCTTGACAACTGCGTGCGAACGATTGGCTGTAGCTTGGACATTAGAACGATCGGTGGGTAGGATCGATGTTTGACGATTGGCTAATGTTGCCTTAAGGAACGATCAGCTATAACATAATTCCAGAATGTTCAGCCTTTAGAACATTTAGAACGATCGAATTATATAATACTAGAACGATCAGTCTGAACTTAAACTAAGTGCTTTCACCACACATACGAACCATTATTCTCTTTTCCCATAAAATGGAATAAAAATAGATTAACTTGAACTAAGCAACGAGCTCCAGTGTCTCGTACTTGAAAAAACATTTGGATTTGTGTATGACTTGCATATGATACGAACTTCCTGACCGGTAGCAGATCGCCTTAGAAAAAATGTCACAAACGAAAACATTTAACTATCATGTTTAAACACATCTGTACTTAGACAATAATCAGATTTCTGTTGGCTAACAATTGTCCATGAAACTCATGATGCATTGTTTCCTGATAACACGCAGGGATGGTTGAGTCGGTCAGGAATGATGGTCTCTCTGAACAAATTTTTAAGTCTTGTTGCCTTTTCTATCTTCAGTTTTGCACAACTTATTACTATACTGAGCAACACTTTATCACACTACACTTACACTCATTATGAACTGGGGGGTATAGGTTATTTCTTCTAATTATGATTTTAACTAAGCTTGATAGCAAGGGAATCTAGACGTTTCAGGTACTTCGCAATCATGACAACTGGATCATCTTCGCATAGGACCAATTCCGACGTAGAGTCTAGTTCGGGGACCGAGTCTGATAATTTTCCGCTAAACCATGGTTCAGCATAGCCAGAAGGCTCGAGTTCTTAGCTTGGCCTATCTGAAATTGCTCATGTATTTCCGCCGGAAGTTATCGAACCGACACCCGACACTTTAGAGGACGCAGCCATCCTCGAAAATCCTCCTGATTCGGTGGATTCAAAGATTAAAGAAGACGCTCTCCAGAGGATTTGCACAAGGCACGTATTCCTTTTGGCGATGCGTTGGTTCCATCACGAGACAACAGGGCTCATAGACCTACCGAAGGATATACAACATGTAACAAATTTATGTGCTAGGCGGGATGCATCCCGCCTTTCAATTCATATATCCGGGGGATCTAACACTATTTAAGGATAGCTCCTGCACAACTCCATCCAAATGGCTATGCACTCCTTGTTTCCTGGAGATTTGACCAGGCAACTAGTGCTCGGCATACTACGAGAACTCGGCACAAGTAGTACTCGGCATCCAGTGGAACTCGGCAACAGGAGTACTCGGCATCAAGTAGTACTCGGCATCCAGTGGAACCCGGCAACAGGAGTACTCGGCACAAGTAGCATTCGACATCCAGGAGTACTCGGTGTCTAGTAGTACTTGGCATCTAGTAGCACTCGGCATCCAGAAGCACTCGGCATCTAGGAGTACTCGGCGTAGCACTCGACATCCAGGAGTACTCAGCATTAGAAGGCGTTCGGCGTATATGACTACTCTACATGGCAGTATCGTTCGGCCAAAGGGATCGTTCGGCCAAAGGGATCGTTCGGCCAGAAAGCATCGTTTGGCCAGAAGGCACGTTAGGCCAAGGAGGATCGTTCGGCCAAAGGGATCATTCGGCCAGAAGGCACGTAAGGCCAAGGAGGATCGTTCGGCCAAAGGGATTCGGCCAGAATGCCTCGTTCGGCCAAAGAGCATTGTTCGGTCAAGCGCTTCGTTCGGACAGAGGCACGTTCGGCTTCGACTAACAACCATTCCACACTTCCCACACATCAAACATACCGTTCGGCATAGAAAGGGTGGTTCGGCATCATTGTGTTTGGCCTACTTGGTTTGGCATACAGCGACCACTATACTTGGGCCAGAGTGTTCGGCTACCGAGCCCACTTGGGAAGTCCAGCCCATCTTTGTCTATAAATAGAGGGGCAGGGTCATAGTGAAAAGGGACCTTTTTGGGAGAACACTGGGGAGACTCTGCCATTTTTCAGACTCATCTTCTTTACTTAACAACTTCATTCAAGCATTTGATCTACGAATTGTATTTGTAATCAATCATTAAGAAGATCAATAAAGTTTAACCTTAAAGTGGACGTAGGCAATTACGCTGAACCACTATAAATCTGGTGTTCTTACTTTCTGAATTTAAATTAGCATTGTCTTCTTTGTTTAACTGATATTCATCACTTACATCTCTACACAATCTTTCTCTATGAGGTTAGTGACCATTTTTGGTGCTAACACTTTGGTGCTTTCACTGAGAATTGAATTCTCAGACCTTAAGGATCTGCTTTGAAGCTACTGGATTGAACAAATCCCCCAAAGAAGATCCGACTCATTGATAGGACATCCGTTGATTCTACTCAGAGTTCATACCAATAACTCTACAATGGCAAGGCCACGTACCAGGTCAGCTTCTCATAATGCGGATGCCCATGAGACTGCTAGCGTGCAACAAGCAGGACCTAGCAATTAGCCAGCAATTCCGGGTGTAGGAATCGCCGCCCAGGACCAGACTCCAGTTGTCACCAGAATAGAGTTCAACGATTTGATGAGAGAACTCAGGGAAAGCAGGAGACAACTAGGAGAGCAGATGCAAGCTAACGCCAACCTGATGGCACAACTCACCCAACAGCAGCAACAGAATGCTGGGGGCAATCCCGCTCCTTGTTCCTCATCCGACAGCTCAACTTCCTCTGATGAACCTTCCCGGCGCAGACGCCGTAAGACTGAAGCTGCACGGGCAGGTGCTGCTGTTCAGACAACTGGAGACCGTGACCAAGCCGGAGCTAGAAACCTAAGAACTGGAGTGCAGGTGGAGGCTGGAGGCCCAGACCATCAAAATGCTAATGATGTCGAACCTCAAGATGCACATTTGGCAGATCGCCAGGAGAGGAGGCATCAGCCTGGCCAGTCACGTAGAACAGACTCCAACCTTCCATCTTCAATACAAACACCAGATCTGACAGCCATGGTCAGGAAATTGATGAAAGAAAATCAAGGCTTATCAAATGTTGATTGGGGAGTATCAAGAAGTCATACTCCATTCACAGATGTTGTGCTACAAGCGGCGTACCCCCGAAAGTTTAGTATGCCTACTATCCCTGCGTATGAGGGAAAGACTGACCCCAGACATCATGTCATGAGGTACGAGTGGATGATGGATTCAGCTAGAGCAAATGATGCCACTAAGTGTAGATGCTTTCCGATCACTCTATCTGGGATCGCTACTATATGGTTTACCCGACTTCCTCCGCGGTCCGTATCCAATTTCGAGGAGTTGGCGAAGAAGTTTATTGAGCAGTTCAGAATACACACTACTCGTCCAAAGGACATAATGTCTCTATCAAGTGTAATCCAAAATCCTGGGGAGACATTGAAGGAATATTTACAAAGATTCCATGTTGCGGCAACTGAAGTCAGTAATCCCAATGATCATGCAATTCTAATGGCTGTAATGAGAGGTGTGGATCCGGACTCTGAATTTGGAGACTGGTTGGCAAGAAAACCTCCGACCACACTAGAACGTTTTTACTCAAAGGCACATCAGTTCATAAGAAGAGAGGAAGCTAGGTGGGTAAGGCGAGATAAGGCACCAGGACTTGTCCAAGAATCCGTGAAAGGCAACATTGCTGTGAAGCAGTCCGGAGACAACACAGGAAAGGTCCAAGTCAATGTCCAGAACAAGCCTGGGCAGCCTAAGGAGTCCGGAGGAAGGAATCAAGGGAAAAAGAGAGAAGCGGTGAAGTGGAAGTCGAGAATTCCAAGCTACAACGAGTATACCCCACTGAATGCGTCTCTTGAGAATATTTACCTCTCAACCTGCAATACCTTTCAATACAGAAAGCCACGTCCAAAAGATTCAATCGAGGAACAGAAACGAACTGGAAAATATTGCCGCTTCCATGAGACTTATGGACACAATATGGAAGAATGCAGACACCTACACGACGCAATAGAGAAATTGATCAGGCAGAAAAAGCTGTAGGAATTTGTGAAGGATCCTCAGGAAGGAGGACAGGGAACGTCCAACCCAGGTCGCGCTCCACCTCCACGTCATCCCGATGAACCTACCCGGACTGTGGGTAGGCTAGTCATAAACACGATCATCGGCGGGCCTCACCCCGCGGATAAGAATTGGCAGGAGATGGAGCGGTATGCTAGTGCCCTGAAGCATGCAGATTTCGAATGTTGTTCGAACACGGAGGATAGGACCCCTGCTAAGCAGCAACGCGTAATGACAGATGATATAGTGTTCAGAAACAGAGATGCTGACCAAGTAGAGGCTCCAACCATCGACCCGATGGTCATATCTGCGACGATCAGACCGGTTTATGTGAAAAGAATTCTGATTGATTGTGGAAGTTCTGTCAAAATCATCTTCAAGAAGGCTTATGACCAAATGAAGATGGAAACCAAGGACTTGAAACCATCCAAAGCTCGTATACACGGCTTTAATGGCACATCGACCGATGCAGTGGGGTATGTTGAGTTACCAGTTGAACTGGGACAAGGCGAGCGTCGGAGGGTGCGAATCCTACCCTTCGTAGTTTTGGATGTGGATTCTCCGTATAATGTTTTCTTGGGCCGACCGGCCCTGGCTGAGTTTAGGGCAGCATTAGCCCCGTGGTGCTTAACTTTGAAGTTCCCAACTGACAAAGGGGTAGGTATTGTTCATGGCGACCAAGCAGCTGGTCGTTCCTGTTATGTGGCTGAGCTCCGGGAGGCCCATCGGAGGGAGAAAGGAAAGGTTGCGGACAATCCCCCTTAACACGGATAATTGACAAGTAGTCCCCGAGCCCTGGCTCGGGCATAATTCTCGGATCTTCAAAGACATAGATCCGAGAGACGACGCTGAGAAACCCAGGGAAGAAAAGGCAGCGCCGGCTGAATTAACGGTTGACATTTCAGTTGGCCGAAACGACCCTTCGCGGATGCTGAAGATCGGATCACAGCTTGGCCCCGCAATGACTGAAGACCTTAGTGACTTCCTCCGGGCGAATCTTGATGTTTTCGCCTGGACGCATTCTAATATGTATGGGATTTCTCCCGCCATCACGAGTCATATGTTGAACATAGACCCGAAATACGTCCCGGTTAAACAAAAGAGGAGAGGAATGGACCCGGAGAGGTCCGCTGCTCTCAGAGAGGAGGTGGACAAACTCAAAGCCAATGGGTTCGTCCGCGACGCCCTCTATCCTGAATGGGTATCGAACCCCGTACTGGTGAAAAAGGCAAATGGGAAATGGAGAACTTATGTAGACTATTCCGATTTGAACAAAGCGTGCCCCAAGGACAGTTTCCCGTTACCAAGGATCGATCAGCTGGTCGACACCACCCCAGGACATGAGCTGTTATCATTCATGGATGCATACTCGGGATACAACCAAATTCCAATGCATATTCCGGACCAAGAACACACCAGCTTCGTTACAGATGTCGGGCTATATTGCTATGTAGTAATGCCCTTCGGACTGAAGAACGCAGAAGCGACTTATCAGCGTTTGGTGAATCGAATGTTCAAGGACCAGCTTGGTAGGATGATGGAAGTCTATGTGGATGACATGCTCGTGAAGTCACGATAGTCAAACGACCACATTCGAGACTTGGCTGAAATGTTCGACATACTCAGGTATTACGGGATGAAGATCAACCCTCTAAAGTGTTCCTTCGGCGTTGCGTCGGGGAAGTTTTTGGGATTCATCGTCAATGCTAGGGGAATTGAAGCTAACCCCGAAAAGATCCAAGCTATTCGAGATGTGCAAGTACCCAGGACTATAAAGCAGGTACAGAGCTTGAATGGAAAAGTAGCTGCGCTAAGTCGATTCATATCCAGGGCAACTGAAAAGTGCATCCCTTTCTTTGATATAATAAAGAAAGGGAAGAGGAACTTCGAATGGACGTCTAGTTGTGAGGAAGCATTCCGGGATCTGGTGAGGCATCTGGAGAGTCCACCAGTGCTGTCAAAACCAGTAGACCACGAGATGCTGTACGTATACTTGGCTGTATCCCCACATGCGATAAGTGCGGCTTTAGTTCACGAGGAGGACCGAATACAGAAGCCGGTATATTATGTTAGCAAGCGTTTAACGGGGGCAGAAAGAAATTACCCTAAAATCGAGAAATTGGCCTATTGCTTGGTGATTGCATCATGTAAGCTACGCCCATAATTTCAAGCACACTCAATCAGTGTTTATACCGATCAACCCATGTGGCAGGTACTCCAACGACCAGAAACTTCCGGAAGATTGCTAAAATGGAACATCGAGTTGAGCTAGTTCGATATCGCCTACTTGCCACGGAGGGCCATACAAGGGCAAGCATTAGCATATTTCATCGCTGAGTTTACCATACCCATAGAACTAGATAATCATGACGTCATTCCCCCCGTTCGTTGGAAATTATACACTGATGGGGCATCAAACGACCGTTGCTCCGGCGCAGGTGTAGTTCTTATAACTCCGGAAAATCGATCAATCTATTATGCTTTGAAGCTTGATTTCCCAGCTACAAATAACGAAGCAGAATATGAAGCACTGATCGCTGGCTTGAAGCTCATCGGAGAACTCGGGATCAAATCAGTTGAAATCTTTTGTGACTCACAGTTGGTGGTTTACCAAGTGCGGGGAGATTACCAAGAAAAGGGACAGAAGCTGGCTCCGTACCTTGTTCAGGTCCAAGAACTACTGTCAAATCTTGAGCGTTATGACATTTCACATGTCCCGCGCGAACAGAATAAAGAAGCCGACTTGTTGGCTAAGTTTGCAAGCACAGGCGACGCGCAGCAAATGGGATTGTATCCCGTTGAGGCCTTGCATGCCCCGAGCATAGACGAGATGAAAGTTGACCGTGTGTTGGAAACAGAAATCGAAAAGGAGTCGTGGATGACCCCGTTCAAGCTATACCTGACAACCGGGGCTTTACCAGAAAAAAGGAGCGAAAGACGACAGGTCCTTCGAAAGGCCGCGCGATACGTGATGCAGGATGGATTAATGTATCGAAAAGGGTTCTCAGTCCCCTTATTACAGTGCATCGCTCATGACAAGACAAAGCGGGTCTTGAAAGAGGTTCACGAAGGGGAATGTGGCGACCATATCGGTGGGCAAACGCTAGTAAAAAAGATCCTCCGCTATGGATACTACTGGCCGACCGTGAATCGGGACGCTGCGGACTACGCAAGGAAATGTGACAAGTGTCAAAGATATGTGAAAATCCCGAGGACTCCATCAACGGAACTCACACAAATGGTTAGTCCCTGGCCATTTGCAATCTGGGGAATCGACATAATCGGCTCTTTGCCTATATCCAAAGGTGGTGCGAAATACGCAATAGTTGGAGTCGACTATTTCACAAAATGGGCTGAGGCAGAACCCTTGGCCACAATCACCACTAAGAAGGTCATTAACTTCGTTGTATGAAGCATTATATGCCGCTTTGGCCTTCCTCGCACCATCATTACGGACAACGGGACGCAATTTGAAAGCAGAGATTTCAAAGAGTTCTGTTTAAAGTATGGCATCGAGAAGAAGTTCGCCGCCGTTGCACACCCAAAAGCTAACGAACAAGTCGAGGCCATTAATAAAATAATCAAGTCAATACTGAAGAAGCGTATGGAGAAAGTCGGAGGCAAGTGGGTAGATGAACTCCCGACAGCATTATGGGCTTATAGAACTACCCACAAGTCCGCGACCGGCCACACTCCATTTGCCTTGGCATACGGCTCTGAAGCCGTTATACCCGTGGAACTTGAAGTTCCATCGCACCGGGTGACATATTATGATCCCAAGACGAATCAGGACCTCTTATTGGAATCACTGGATTGTATCGATGAAAAACGTGAAGAGGCTGAATTAAGGGCGGCAGCACATAGGCACCGAGTCAAGCGTTACTACGACGGCAGAGTCCGCCAAAGGATATTTGATGTGGGTGATCTCGTTTTGAAACGAGTTTTCCCAGTACCTTCGCGTATGAATCCCAGCTGGGAAGGTCCGTACGTCATTGAACGGAAGCTTGGAGAGGGAACATTCAAGCTAGCGACCGTTGATGGCGTGACACTCCCCCGGGCGTGGAACAGCGAGCATTTGCGACATTATTACATGTAGTATGTTTCTTTCCTGTTTTAGGCACAGTTATTTCCTATATGTTTTCATTCAGTCGCAACTTAGTTTCCTTTTAACTATGTAATCAAGCAGTTTAGTTGTTTTTCATTAATAAAGGCTTGAAGCCGTATTTTCCACGAATTACTAATGTTTCTATACCTCATAGTCGGGTGATGAATTACTAGAACTACATTATCCTGTACAATGCACGAACTCGTATAAATGGTTTCAAATCTCCAAATCCCCAGAGCGTGGATCAGAGTACTCTAAGTCCCCAGAGCGCGGACTAGAGTATAAACGATTTCAAATCTCTGAATCCCCAGAGCGCGGATCGGAGTACTCTAAGTCCCCAGAGCGCGGACTAGAGCATAAACGATTTCAAATCTCTGAATCCCCAGTGCGCGGATCAGAGTACTCTAAGTCCCCAGAGCGCGGACTAGAGCATAAACGATTTCAAATCTCTGAATCCCCAGAGCGCGGATCGGAGTACTCTAAGTCCCCAGAGCGCGGACTAGAGTATAAACGATGTCAAATCTCTGAATCCCCAGAGCATGGATCGGAGTACTCTAAGTCCCCAGAGCACGGACTAGAGCATAAACGATTTCAAATCTCTGAATCCCCAGAGCGCGGATCAGAGTACTCTAAGTCCCTAGAGCACGGACTAGAGCATAAACGATTTCAAATCTCTGAATCCCCAGAGCGCGGATCGAAGTACTCTAAGTCCCCAGAGCGCGGGCTAGAGTATAAATGATTTCAAATCTCCGAACCCCCAGAGCGCGGATCGGAGTATTCTAAGTCCCCAGAGTGCAGATTAGGATATAAACGACTTCAACCTCCGAGTCCCCAGAGCGCGGACCGGAGTACTCTAAGTCCCCAGAGTGAGGACTAGAGTATAAACGTTCCGAACCTCCGAATCCCTTGAATGCGGATCAAATTACTCTAAATCCCTGGAGCACGGATTTAGAAAAAAGTACAAGTACTCAAGAAATGTGGGACAAGAAGTATGCCACATCTGGAAATGTTCGAACAACACGAAAATGGACTGGGAAATAATGAAACTCCTAAAAACTTGAGTTATGACCACGGTCAGTCAGCAAACCAAAGAAAAGTAAGAGAATTATTCAAGTGAAAAATAAACTAAAACTTCGTTCAATAGTTCAAAATGGGGTTACACAGTTATCCCTCCAAAGCTTGGAGTCAAGAACCTATCTATACAAACTACAGAGACAAAAGATAAAAGTAATTACAAGACTTAAGCAAGGAACTCGTTGAACGAGTGTAGCGATTATTTCTTCGATTTCTTCTTCTTGTCTTCTTTTGTTTTTTCCGACGACTCCTCTCCCTCACGCTTTTTCTTGGATTTCTTGCTCACTAAAGAAGCGGAGTCAGGAGTAGGAGACGGAACATCCAGTGTTTTAAACCTGCCCGGGAGAATGATTTTCAGAGGTCTATTCCGCGGGTCGGTAAGTTCCAGTATTTCAGGTTCGACTTTGACCTCGACCTTTTTCTTCTCCTCTTCGGCGAGGCGTTCCTTCATGCTCATCTTTGAGGTATGCTCAGAGGCGCCAGTGATTTCGATTTCATCACTCCCTTCGGCAGGAGACGAAGTGTCAAGCTTGTCATCATCTAGCACCCCGATCACTTGAGCGTCAGGGCCAGGAGTTACTCCCGCGTGAGCAACATCGCTTGTTTTCTCTGCCTCCTCCTTGGCGTCATCACTCCTTGGAGTTGGCTCGGGATCAGAGCAGCCTGCATGAAAACATAAAAAATGAACATTAGAACGAATAACCAATGCTGGAAAATAACAAGATCTTTCGACTGCTAGAAAAGAAGAGTTTCCTACCGAGTTCTGGTTGCCTATCGGTTGCGCGTGGGGTTTCACCCTCCAGAATAGGAGATATCACGTGAACGCCAAGCCTGGGATCTTCAGGATCATAGCCGGCATGCTGCTCGAACGGGTAAAGTGTCGGCCGACCGGCCGACTGAGCAGCGGGAGGAGCAGCAATATGAGGAGCCGTAGTCTCAGCCCCAGACGGGCCAGCTTCATCACTTTTCTCTTTTGGAAGGGGAAAGCCTTTGTTATAAAGCGCCAAAGCTGCAGATAAATCCGCTGGCTCATTCCCCCCTAAGAAACTCCTTCACCAAGGCATCCTCATCGACCTCTTCAGAGCCCGACTCGATTTTCCTAATCTTCACTAAAGTTTCCCAGGCCTCAGCTAGGGATTCGAGATAGCCATCGCCCAAGAATGTCAAGTCGCGGTGCATAAGGACGCGGGCTCCATACTCAGCAATCAACGGGTCAAACATGCACTTGACCTCTTCCCTGCCGGCTTCTACGGCCGCCTCGAGGCAAGAATCAATCTCCTCCGCAGCTTTTCTTTTGCCCTCCTCACGGGCTTCGTCCTTCATTTTTTCAACCCCAGCAAGTTCGTCATCGAGCTTCGTTTTCAGGAGCCGAGTAGCAACGATTTCATCACAGTATCATTGTGACTCTTCTTGAGCAGCTACTTTGTCCTCTTTTTCCTTGGAAAGTAATTCCTTCAACTCTTTGACTTGTATAGCGAGCGCGTCCCTTTCTTTTTGGATGGAATCTTTTTCTAGGGCAAGGGCACCGCTACGCTGGACTGCTTCATCAAGTTCCTTCTTGTGAGCCACCTCTAAACGAGCGACTGCCTCAGCAGTATCTTTTGCGCTTTGCTCAGCGGCTTCCAGCTTCGACTTGTACGAAGCAAGCTCCTCGTCTTGGTGCTTGATGATGTTCTTGTCACAGCCAGCCTCCAATTTCAGACGATCAATCTCATATTGTCGCTCAACAGACACCTCCGAGATCTTTTCAACCAAGTGAACAAACGCGTCATGTTGAACATAGACGTCGTTGTTACAGGCAATGGCACTCTGCTTCACGTGCCTAGGAATATGATGGATAGCTGGGAGGAATTTCAGACCATCAAAGCAAATTTTTGGAAATTTGGCCTTAAGATTGACCATTTTTTCTGCTACAGTTGGGTCAACCGCGGGAGTAGAGGAAGGAGGCCTTGGAAGTTCTGCTCTTTTTTGTTGCTCCCGAATTTGCCTCGTACTCGACGAACCGGAGTGCTGTTCTCGAGGAGCATCGGGTTGGGAACCCTTCTGTAAAGACTTCTCTCTATCCGGCTCAGTTGGAGGAAGAGGATCGCGGGACTGTGAAGATTGGGAATATGCCTTCTTACGATAAGACGAATCGCGGGGATGGTTGTCTCTATCTTCATAATCATCTCTGTCCCTGCGTCTGCCCGAACCTGAATCTCGTCCGGAATGATGAAATATGGAAGAGCCGTGAAGGCGATCGAATCCGTGAGAGCGCCCCATGTCACCTACAAAGAATAGAGATAACAACGAGTTAAGAAAGATCTGAGAAACAAGGAAAAAACTTGAAGTGTATGATGGAATGCGTATGTGCGTGTGTGTCATAGTGTTCCCCCCGACGGACCAGTTCTTTTGTCTTTACTAATCGGAGTACTGTCTCCCTGGACTGGGAGTTGAACTCCCGCATTGCCTCTAGCGGGCGTAGAAAACTTGAGGGCTTCAGGATCGTCAAACCCGTAATTAAGTATATCGTCGGGGATAGAGAGATTCGACAAACCCCTTAGAGAACTCTCCAGGTGCTGTGAGGAAGCCTCTTTCTCTGGCGGAATAGGCATAACTTTTGAAGTGCCGCCAACTTTCTCCTTCCGAATCTTGTATTTTAACCTCTTCTTTCCCTTCGAAGGGGAGGATGACGTTTCAATGTCATGAACTTCGACCGCCGAATTCCAAGCGGGACCCACATTCTCGCCTTGAGTCTCAGGAGCTTCATCCTCTTTGTTCTCACCTTCTTCGTGCGTATCGGGAGTGCGGCGTGATGACGATCCGGCCTATTTTTTCCCTTTACCGGATGCTGGCTTGGGAATGGAGACGCCCTCCGGGAGGCTAATCCGACGACCTGGGGCTAGCAAGCCGAACCTTGACAATGATTCATTCGAAATGATGGTTCGGATGTCTTGTTCCTCGGCAGGAAGAGCTCTAATGGCCTCAACGGCCTCAGAATATCCTCGGCCCTCCGGACGCGGGTTGATACCTGAAAAGATGAAACGAGGAGTTAGAAAAAGCATGACTCCAATTAAACGCGAATGATGACTCAGCGAAGAGACTTACTGCCTTCAACCCATCTCCTCGCAAAACCAGGAGGGCAACACACGTAGAACCATTCCTGTTTGTACAGGGCGAATTTACTGCATGATCCTGTCAAGATTTGGCATTTGTGGTACGGCTCGAGGAACATGAAGGAAGGGCTGTCTTTCCGTTTCTTGATCATATAGATGTATCTAATGTCGCCAGAGGTTGGAGGTCTAGAGAAGACGGCCATGAAGAGTAGATAGGTCCCATATAGAAACGCGTGATCGTTCGGATGCAGCTGCGACGGAGCAATGTCGATGTACTGCAACACGTCCTGAAGGAATAAATTAAACGGAGGCACGCTGCCCATCCAACACATGAACTTGTTGCAGGTGGTATATCCGACTGGGGCAGGTGAGGACGATCGTGTCGCGAAGGGACTAACACATCGGTGAAAGGAATCCCATGAATGGAGCATATCCATCGAAGTGCGGCTTCATTGATCTTCGAAGCTTGTGAATCGTTCGGGTTGTCTAAAAGAATTGTTGCCTCCAGGGCATCGGGTGCTAAGTTATGGGCAGGGGAAGTCGACGGATTTGAAGTATCAGCGGCTTCTTGCCTTGATGACGGCCCAGGCCTGTCAGATATGGTGGCGGAGCTAGACTTCATAAACATCCCCAATAAATAATGAATCTGTTTAAGTGCCTGTGAAAACTATACTTGAAAAACGTTAAACGTTAGAGTTAACAACACGAATACCCCCCCGTGTAGTGTGTGATCTAGTGCAAGAAATCGTGTAAAAGCGTTGAAAGTTTGAAGGTCGCAAAGTTGTTGCTATAAAACTGAGCATCAAGTCATCGCCTTCGGAGACCGTCATCGCTGACCGTCCCCAGAAGCCTGCCTTTTGGCGATTGCAATTCTAGATCCAGAAAACGTATGATAATCTAAGTTCAGATTTACGTTTACTGAAGCTAAGAAGTTAGTGATCCGGGTCGGCTTCACGTATGCTAGAATGCTTGGGCCCTGTTTCTTGTTTTGCTATACGAGTAGATATAGTTAAAGAGTGTTCGGCATTTGTGACTATTCGGCTAAGTCATTGTTCGGCTAAGACATTGTTCGGCTATGTCATTGTTCGGCTAAGTCAGTGTTCGGCTAAGTCTTTGTTCGGCTAAGTCATTATTCGGCTATGTCATTGTTCGGCTAAGTCAGTGTTCGGCTAAGTCTTTGTTCGGCTAAGTCATTGTTCGACTAAACCTGTGTTCGGCTAAATTTTGGTTCGGCCAAGTCATTATTCGGTGTGTAAGTCGTGTTCGGCCTTGTTTTGTTCGGCATGTTTTAGCCTGAGTATGGTACGGTGTTTATGACTGTTCGGCTGAGATGACAATCGGCACGCTGTCCTTAACATTGGCCTCATCTCTTCCTCCATCCACACCGAACCACGAGGGCACATCGTTCGGCAAGTTGCGCCAGACCATACCGCTCGATGCCCCTGATCATCTCCTATTTCCTCCATGTTTCTCCTTCCACCAATCTGGTCCGGCATAAAATACTTATGCCGAACCACGGTGTGACTACCAATGATTTCCTACCACCCTCGTCGCGTGACTCGACACTTTAGTCAAGGCTCAATTTATCCCATCAATTAAGGGATTTCGAGCGTAAAGGCTGCAGTTAGGTGAGAGGATCAGTACATAGTGGGCAAGGTAAAGACTTGGGAAGAATCGGCTAGTTGTATGTTGGCTGGTAGCTTCGGTAGGTGCAAGGCAGAGGTTAGAAGTGTGAAAAGAGAAAGAAGGGTAGAGGTGCTAGCTTTTATAGGAAAGACAGAAGAAGTCGAAAAGGCTACATCCGGTGGAACAGGTCAAAGTCATAACGTTCGGCATCGGCGTATAATGATGTCCGGCACTAAAGGTTCGTTCGGCCAGAAAGCATCGTTCGGTTACGGATGTCTCATTCGGCATTTAGAACACGTTCGGCACACACCTAAACCACTGGAATTCTCAAAAAGGCGTCTCCGCTCGAGGATTTAAAATGAAATGAAAAGGTTACATGACACAAAGTGTACCACGTTCGGTCATGTGATACACTTTGGGGGGCAAGTGTTTCCTGGAGATTTGACCAGGCAACTAGTGCTCGACATACTACGAGAACTCGGCACAAGTAGTACTCGGCATCCAGTGGAACTCGGCAACAGGAGTACTCGGCATCAAGTAGTACTCGGCATCCAATGGAACCCGACAACAGAAGTACTCGGCACAAGTAGCATTCGGCATCCAGGAGTACTCGGTTTCTAGTAGTACTCGGCATCTAGTAGCACTCGGCATCCAGAAGCACTCGACATCTAGGAGTACTCGGCGTAGCACTCGGCATCCAGGAGTACTCGGCATTAGAAGACGTTCGGCGTATATGACTACTCGACATGGCAGTATCGTTCGGCCAAAGGGATCGTTCGGCCAAAGGGATCGTTTGGCCAGAAAGCATCGTTCGGCCAGAAGGCACGTTAGGCCAAGGAGGATCGTTCGGCCAAAAGGCACGTAAGGCCAAGGAGGATCGTTCGGCCAAAGGGATCGTTCGGCCAGAATGCATCGTTCGGCCAGAGAGCATTGTTCGGTCAAGCGCTTCGTTCGGACAGAGGCACGTTCGGCTTCGACTAACAACCATTCCACACTTCCTACACATCAAACATACCGTTCGACATAGAAAGGGTGGTTCGGCATCATTGTGTTCGGCCTACTTGGTTCGGCATACAGCGACCACTATACTTGGGCTAGAGTGTTCGGCTACCGAGCCCACCTGGGAAGTCCAGTCCATCTTTGTCTATAAATAGAGGGGCAGGGTCATAGTGAAAAGGGACCTTTTTGGGAGAACACTGGGGAGACTCTGCCATTTTTCAGACTCATCTTCTTTACTTAACAACTTCATTCAAGCATTTGATCTACGAATTGTATTTGTAATCAATCATTAAGAAGATCAATAAAGTTTAGCCTCAAAGTGGACGTAGGCAATTACGCTGAACCACTATAAATCTGGTGTTCTTACTTTCTGCATTTAAATTAGCATTGTCTTCTTTGTTTAACTGATATTCATCACTTACATCTCTACACAATCTTTCTCTACGAGGTTAGTGACCATTTTTGGTGCTAACACTCCTCAACTATACTTATATGATACTTATGGAGTTTCTGCACTGTCCTCCCACTATCGAAGACATCCAATTTATTTTTTCTTTCAAACGGCGAACAAGGAGTCTATCATTTACATTCCTCGAGTCAGCAAAGAGATGCCAAATTTTGACCGGCACTTGGAACAAATTAAGTGGCTTCAAGGGAGAATGGTTCTTTGTTCATTGCCCGCTTGGCTTCGCTGGGCAGTGGCTAGAAAGGCGTAAGTGTTTCCCACCTATTTCAAAATAAGATAGGAAAATAATATACAAGTTGCATTCTGATGATGTTAATCATTTTTACGTGTTGTTACCCGGCCCAGCGGAGATATTTACGAAGAGGCAGTCTCAATTTTGAAGAATGCTCCACCCGAGGATAGAAATATCGAATTTTTGCTCAGGGACGAACGTATCATCACTTTTAGTTTAATAGAGGAGGGCCTCAGCGTGGGGCTAACTAAAACTGCCCAGACGGGGAGGATAAGACCATGGGCCGTAGTCAGTCAAAGAGATAGTCAATCCAGTCCCATAGTGCCCCCAGCCATGAGTACTCAACAGTCCGCTGATATAGATGTCGGAAGACATAGTGAAGATGCACCTGGTCATGACAGCAATTAATCTGATCCCAGGGTCAGCGTCGAATCCTCGCAAATCTCACAACCCCCGGTCGCGATCCAGAGAAAAAAGAAAACATTTGCACACAGGCCTCCAAGAAGTCGTCTTTCCGACCAAACTAAGTCATCAATGAATCTACCATTAGATCCTCTGTCCGATCTACCAATTCCATTTGATCTCGATGCCTATCATTTCACCGACGTAAGCATTGGTGGGTCAGAGTCTCCCGTCAGAATTGGCTTGGAGATCCCTACTTCTGGAGGGGAGGTTACACCGTTGAGAAATGCTCCCATACCTGGTCTGTCGGGGGGTTACACCAGGACACTTATACACACTTGCATCGTTCCACACTGCACTATACTTGACTTATACTTTCTAATACTCAAAGTTGATTGATATCCACTTTTCTTTGCAGAAACGATGGTGAGGAAGAGGAGCATGTTCGATTCTCTACGGGATGTACGACATCAGTCATTAGGATTCCGATCCGGCTCCTACTGCACCAATCAAAATTATTATGATTCTAGCTATCACCTCAGTCACAATCGGGGTTATCAAGAGAGAGATGACAGGGACATGTCTGCTCAGGATGTACATAGATCGAGGTCGAGATCTCCTCCTCAAAAAGGTCCTGAAAAACCAGCTGAGCGTAGGGACCTGCCTATCAATCCCCCTCACGGCCCTTATACTGCTCCAATGCCTCTAAAACCCTTGGTTCCATCTCAGTCTCAACGGTCGAGCAATCACCACCGCCATGGTGAATACACCGTCGTTCACATGCCTGGCAAAGAAAGTACCAGGGTGGAAGCTGCTTCTGAAGATCTTCCAGTTGATCCAAATGTTTGTATGGTGCAACTTCGAGAGGAATTTCCGAACTTATGCTTTGATGGATTCTATTTTCCTCTCAATTTAAAGAGGATTCTAGATGTTGTTCAGAAAATGACCATTGATTGTGTCACCTACATCCACATGCAATATCGAGAATGGATGAAGGCTGCAGAAAAGATGTCAAAAGTTTCGTTCGAGCGTGCGGTAGAAATCGAAAAACTAAAACGACAAGAGGCCCAAGACAAAAGAATCATCGACACTTTGACGATTGAGCTGCCTCTAGAACCGCCTTAACAGAAGCCAAAGGGAAAGCTGACGCCGCCTTGAAATCTATGAAGGAGATGAAAACCAGTCATCTCGATATGGTTCAAGTATTGCATCACCAGAACTAAGAGATAGCGCTCCAGCGAGACGCGGCTCGGAACAATGAGTTTGCGACCTTGCAGGAAATGGCCGAGCTCAAGGCCAAGCTTGAATATGCGATTGAAGAAAAAGAAGACGTTCGGAAGATTGCTCAAGATTCTTGTAAAGAGTTGGTTCATGTCAGGCTTGAGAGAGATGCGGCTATTTTGAAGGCCAAAAATGTCGACACGTTCATTCAACGCGAGACAAAAGCGATCAATGACAAGGCGAGAGAAGATGTAATGAATGAGCTCGACCAGCTTCTCATTCTCTACAACGTCAACATTCTCAACAATGCTAGTGTTCTCAAACATAGGAATTTGGTGTGGCTTGGCAAAGATTATCCTTACCAGCTTCATCGCGCTTGGGAATTTCTTGTCGCGGAAGAGAAGAAACTTCATGGTTCAGAGGATGTCAATGTAGCCCAACTTGAAAGCAAAGTGCTACTGTGCGATAAACCCAAAATATTGCATGACATTCAGACTTCTCTTCAGAAAGAATCCATGGGTGCTCATTCACATGAAGTGGGTGAAGGATCTGGATCAGCGCACTCTGATATCGCAGCTGAATTGCCCCCGGTGTGACTAGTCATGCCTGGCTCTACAGGGAGCTCCTCAACTATCCCCGGGTATGATCCAGACAAACCACGTCTATCTCCAATTCTTAAGCACAGTTCCAAAGATGCTCCAGCTCAACCTGGAGTTCATACCGAAGAAGGTATTCCGTCGACTTTTGTAACGACCCTAATTTTTGATAATTAAAAAGTGTTAATTTAATGAGGTTTTGATAATTAAATTTGAAAGAAATAAAAAGTTGTAATGAATTAATGAAATGAATACTGAAATGAAATGTAACAAATGATAATTAAAGCTAATTATTGATAAATTGAATGAAATTACAATAAATAAAATAGTGTAAAATGTTATACTTGGCTATAAATTGCATATAAGAAAACAAACATAAACATTGAATTAATTAATGAATTAATATAATAAATGTTAATTGAATAAGATCAATGTTCTGTAAGTAATTTTAATATTTGTTTGAAAGTAATAAACTTATAGTGTAATTAAAAGTTAACGGTAACAATTATTGTATGTTACCTATTTATTTAACCTGTTAATTTAAATTGGAAATAAATTTCAATATATGTAATTAATTATTATGTTAATGTAAATTAAGTTAATGATTGGAAATAATGTTAATTCTATTCATACTATGACAATTGGTTGAATAAAAGAATGGAAATCAAGATTTATCAATTTATTGGAATTTAAATTGGGATAATTGGATTAATTGCAAATAAATGAAAGTAGATATTTAAATATTACATTAATGGAAATTTAGATGAAGATTGATAATATTAATGTAATAAACCATGAACCAATGTTAAGTTTATCCATTTGATAATAATGAATTGAATAATAGGATGAAAGGTCAATTTAAATGGAATTATTGAAAATTTAATTTATAATTTCTGAATTTAATAAAAATTGAAATTTAACACTGAAATTGATGGATTAATCAACTTTAAATTGACATCTAAATTTGTTTAAATTATTGTAAATAGTTAAGAAATCAAAAATGATAAAAACCATCAATTATACAATTGAAATTGAAAATTTGATTTAATTAATTTAATATTAATTTATTTAATTAACTAAACATAGCCATTTTGGCAACTGATTCGAATTTCGACGAAACCAGTTTCATCGAATCTGTAACGCTGAATTATTATACGATATAAGGTTTTGCAGCGATCGGACTTGTCGTTTGATCGTACGGGCTCGAAACGCCTAGAAATCAACTTAATTGAAATCAATTGAAATCAATTTGAAATAAATTAATTTTACCATAACTTCTTCATACGATTAAATTTGGACTTGAAACCAGTTCCATTGATTTTAAAATATTTGAAAACATCTATTTTGATATATGGGATTACCAATTTCGTTTCGGAGTCAGAACGGGCTTTTCGGGCCATTTTTCGTTCAACTGTCCAAACCAATCATGTATGTTCCTCTATTTTCAGCCCTACCTATATATATCCACTTATAAACCCTAGCAGCCTTTTTATTTCTCATTTCTGTATGTATAGAATTTTCTGTTGCTCCTCTTTCTCAATGGCAGACAAACCCTAAATTCCCAGTTGCCATTCCAATTCAAAATTCAACTTCAAAATTCAAACTCCTCCAATCCAAACAAATTATATACCGTATTGAAGCTCTTGACGAGAACATCTCAATTCTGTGATTCGTTTTTCAATTCGATACATCGTTTGTCCAGAAATTCAAGTTGAACCTCAGTCGTCCATGGGCTAGGGTTTTGATCCAATGGCGGATTCGCGATGATACGACGATCGGAAAGCATGGAATCGTAGAGGACGTCGAGGGGTGGAGTTCTATGCGGTTAGTCTATCCTATCGACACCAGGAATCGCCAAAATCGCTGCTCTTTGGCGTGGAAGTGCGGAACCGAGAGAGAGAGGCAGAGATCTACGCGATTTCAGGGGACGATCGGCCGGAGGTGAGGATTCCGTTGGAGGTAGTGGATTGACGTGTCGTTGGCTGGGGTTGGCGAAATAATTCGTGGAGTAATGGCGGCAGGCTAGGGTTCCGGTATCGAGCTGCAGAAGATCGAACGCGCATGAACGCGAGCGCGTGGCGACGTGTACGTACATGAGTGGTTTCCTTTTTTTTCTTTTTTAATTTATTTAAATTTTATCTTTTGAATGTTCTAACTCGCATAACTCTCACATACGAGGTCCGATTCATGCACGGTTTGATCCGTTGGGATCGTGTTGAAATTCCAGAAATTTTGATGCTGGTTTGGCCGAATTCTGAAACTGTTCAAATTTTGGGCTTATTTTGAATTTAAATTCGATTTAAATTCAAAGGTGAGTGTTTTAACCCACTCACAACCTCTAAAATTTCTTATGTTTGTTAAATTAAAATGTTGATATGATTAGAAATTTATTTATGACCGCCTGGTATATTTTAAATCATCATCTCAGTTAATTTGAATTTATTTGAATTGAATCGTTATTTAATTTAATATTGAATATAAATTGCCAGTTAAATACCTGTTATTGATTATCAGTTCTATATTGATATTTATTGATGGATTTGGATGATGTTTGTAATGGATGTTGATTTTGATATTGGATGAATGGATGTTGTATCTATATCGTTATAACTGCAAGTTCACTATGGGTTGAAATGATACATACCCGAATGATCAATAGATTAAGGAAAAATCGTTATGGGTTGAAATAATAGACTCGAGCGATTTTATGGATTCTGTTATTAAATTTGGGATTGCGGTTTGAAATGATATATAACCGTAACATTGTAAATTGCGGGTTGAAATGATAAATATCCGTATCACTTGACCCTAGGGTAGAGAATTATATACGGACACCGGATTGGTTAAATTTAAATGATTTTGAATCCTTAAATTTTGCATTGATTTAAATGATATTTTGAAATAATAATTGATTTATACGAATTGAATTATTATCGAAATTCAAGTTTATGATAAAAAAAATGGAATTGGTTTAAAGGTATTGTTAAAAGGATTTAATTTAAAATTTCCAAGTTGAATTTGGAATAAAAAGTGAAATTTGATAGAATTGAATTATTTTAAGTTGTTGAAATATAACTTTGAAATATATTGAATTTGGAGTAATTTAAATCGATATTTCGAACATGGATTGGAGGCGATATTGAATTAAATATTTTATTGAGAATTGGAATTGGAAAATATGAAATTGGGTTTTGGGATATTGAAATGGTCCAAATGTATTGGAATGAAACAAATAGTTTAAATTGATATAAATTTCAGGTTCATATTTTTATATAAACAAGTTTTAAGATATATTATTTTAAAGATTTTAATTATTAAGATTTTCAACTTTTAAACTAATTAACCCATTTAAACTTATTTTAAATCTAATTAACCCATTTTAAAGCTATTTAATCTATTTTAATTATATTTCATCTATTTTAATTCTATATTAACTATTTATAACTATTTAAAACTACAAATTCCAAACTAAGTAAAATGGATGGGTTTATATTCAAATTCTCGATTTTTAAGTAAATATGGTTAAGTGATATTATACCCTCAGTTGGGATTAAAGGTTATATTTTATTGAATATGATAATTTTGAAGCAAGAATTTAACGTAATTGGAAATATGACTTCGAAAATATTATGTGTTTGTACCAAAATTGAGCACAACAATCTTCGGAAGTTTTTGAGGAGATAAAATAAAGAAGATAAATGGAAAAGGAGGATTATCTAACAAAAACTCCAAAAACAGATAATGAAAGTAATAAAAACGCACAGAAACACAAGAATTTAGAGTGGTTCGGCGTGTTGCCTACGTCCACTATGAAGTTGATTGCTTTATTGATGTTTCTTTGATGATTACAATTGATTGCAGTGGGTTACAACAGATAACAATGATTTGCAGCAGTAAAATTCATTAGCAGCAGCAGCAATGGAGTTTAGAACCGGATCCGGCAGAGTATGGGCGTTGGAGAATTCAAAGAAGAAGAAGATCCCTTTTCTGTTGGCTCTGGGGCTCTATTTATAGGTGTAGGAGGCTGATATTTCGCTCAGATCTTGGGAGACTTCTTCTGGCACGTGAGGGGGCGCACGCGACCAAGCCCGTGTAGTTTCGGCCCGATCCGTGATCGATACGAACGAATTTCGTATCGATCAAGATTGTGTCCGATGGAGTCGAAACTTGGTGTGGGCATTCTTCAGCATGCACGTAAGCTCCTGTGAAAATTTCATAGCATTTGGACTTGTGGATCGCGAGATATGATCGATACGAATTAGGACTTTCGGTTGGCTGTTTCGTTCGACTCTATCATTTCGACTCGATCTTGTTCGAATCGATAGTTGCGCGTGATCGAGTGGTGACATGGCGAGCATTCTTCGGATCGACCCACCTTCTTCACCGAGTTGATCGAGTCATTCCGGAGTTTTCGCCGCATCCATATCGATGCGATCGTCCTGTTCGAATCGATCATTAGCTTGCCTTTTCGTATCGATATGCAGCATGCCTTGTTCGTATCGATGGAGGTGGCTTGGTCGTATCGATGATGGTGGCCCTGTTCGCATCGATGAAGGTAGCCCTTGTTCGTATCGATCAAAGCTGCTTCGACTTGATGGATACGAACAAGAAACATTGTAATGGGTACGAATGGTGCAATGATCGATGGATACGAACAAAGGACTGCTGATCGATACAGACAAGAGATCAGCTGATCGATGCGAAGAGAATGGCCGATCGATACGAACGAGGCATATTCCTCCGATGGATACGAATTGTGGTTCTCCTGATGGATTAGAACAAGGCTTGTCAATGGATGCGAAGTAGACTCTGGTGATGGATGCGAAGCTGATCGATTCGAACTAGGGCTTTCTGATCGATACGAAGCTGATCGATTCGAACAGAGGTCTAGCCGATCGATACGAAATAGAGTTGATATTCCTTAGCTTGTATCGATCGTATCTTGAGCATATCAACTCGGATTGACTTGAAATTTGGAACGTTGGCTCTCATAGCTTCGGTTGTCGTGTCATATCAATTTTAGCTTGATTCGGACTTGGACAAAATTCGTCGATGTCCATAGTGAGCCTGTGTATAACCGATCTCCAAGACGAACTGTCATTGGTTTCTGGTCAAGTTCTTGGTATCATGGCCTTGCCAAAAGGCGGGATAACATTTGCCCCCCAAAGTACGTCTTGTGGAAACATGATGTGCTTTGAAATGCTGCAATCTTCATTCTGAATATTTACCGTCTCTTCGATGAAAGTTGTAACCTTTGACTGATTTTTTAAGTAATGGAAACCATTGACTATCAACTGTTGTACCCAGTATTGTTACAATTGATTGTTGTATGCTAGTGATTAGCCGTTTGTTGTTGTAATCGTTATCAGATAAGTTTCCAATTCCTGTAAATTTGGAAAATTGAATATTAGTCCGACATATATGCATATATGTTAATCTGACTCTCGTTGACGTTTGCACGTTCACGAGTCGTTGTCAATTTATCTCGTATCAAATTCCGTATCGATCCTCTCCTGAACCGATGTGAAATTCAAATTGTAACAACGCTCGATGGTCGTTTTTCACTTTTTACTTCGTCTTCGCTTTCGTATCGCTCTAGAGACTAAGAGAAAAAACTGCTCTTTTCCTTCGAATTGAATCAAAACCTTTAATCCCTTTAACCAGTTATCGAGAATAAGGTAATCAATTGAACAACCTCAGTCCTAAAAAGATGAGACTCAAATTCTCATGCCATATCATTCGAATTCATGTCCAAACGTTGTCTGGGGAAGTAGATTTTGTGCGAGGTCGAGGAAGGAGAAGAATGGAGTTCGAATCGATCTAGGGAAGAAAGAGTGTGGAGGAGGATGGCTTGATCTTCTTTTCGTGTCGATCTGCAATGATTGTTGCGTGGACTCGTCCTGTACGATCGATACGAAATTCTATCTCCAATGATTGATGTGAAAACTAAGCCAGTGATCGAGTCGAAGTCCTTGGCTTCAGATCGATTCGAAAAATACTCCTTCGATCGATACGAAATGCATCGAGTGAATGTGATCGATACGAAGCCAGGGCTCCCCTGGCTGATACGAACCCAATCGTCCACGATCAATTCAACGCCTCTGAACTTGATCGATACGAAACCGGACACTGACGATCGATTTGAAGCGAATTCCTGACGACTGGTACGAACCCGGATCTTGATGGATACGAAACCTTGAATAACCGATAACATGATTTCCGATGAGCTTCATTCTTGCATATCTGTACTTAATTATTACCCTGCATATTTAACTGCCTACTGAAGCTCGTCAATGGAACTGTAACTTAACAAAACTTTAACAAACTCTGACTTGGATCGATCGCTAATAACTGGATGGCACGGTTGTGATGGTCAGCGATGACGGTCATTACGACTAAATTTTGAAGTCTTATCGTTCACATGCTTTCTTTAAATCCGTAGAACTTGTCAAGTGATATACAGCACTGCACTGCACAACATATTCACACACTTCACACTGCGGGATGCACGGGTTTATTATTTGTTTAACGATGATTTTTCATAAGTTATTTAGTCATGGAACCTTCAAGTTCACAATAGCAAGAAGTTCAAGGTTCAACTCCTTCAACCATCGAGATACCGGTTATCGAAGCCGAAGTCATAGATCCAGCTCCGGACGAGTTTCCAAACGCCCGGTTCATTATGAATCCACAAGATTTTGTGTCGTCCGGCATTTCTGAAGATTGCTGGGACGGATATGCTTAAGACATGGCTTGTCGCTTGACGACGTATTACTCCCTGGGACAAATGATAGACCACATGCTCCCCCGGAGGGGTTTACTGCTTTCAACCGTCATGCTTGCATAGCGGGGACACTTCCTCCATTTAATCAGTACATAAGGGAGATGCTGTCATTCCTTGGAATCGCTCCATCTCAGCTACACCCCAATGGGTACGCCTTGTTGAATAGCACCTTCATTCTGTTTATGGAAATTCTCTTTTGACCACCAAAGCCGATCGATATCAGATATCTCTTCAACATCAAGAGCCGCGCAGACAGCCCTTCTTTCACATTTTTGGAAGCGGTCAGGAACTGTTAAATAGTAACAGGATCCTGGGGAAGGCTAAGTTACTTCAAGATAGAATGGTTCTACGTTTGTTCCCTCCTGGATTCGCTAGGCGATGGTTGAATAGACGTAAGTGTTGCAGTCTTTATCATGAATTATCGAGATAACACTAATTGTTTTCAAAACTGACATGCTTCTTTTCTTTTACAGCCGCAATCTCACGACCCGATGGTGGATATTTCAGAGAGCTAGTTCGGATCCTCCAAGCGGTTCTGGGTGAGGAGAGGCACATTGACTTGGTTCTAATTAACCGACAGAAACTTGAGAATTGTCGGGCTGAACGAACGTAAGCAAAACTTACGGCTGGAAGGGACACTTAGAGCGGTCTCGAAGAAGCGGGTGAGACAAAAAGCGCCCAGAGTCGTAGTAGCCGAAGAGGTCGATCCGGAGAGAATGCCCACTGATAATGAACTCTAAGCTGGGCCTTCTTCCGGTGTTCAAGATTCAGGAGGAAGGAGAAAAGGCAAGGCAGTTGCTCATAAACGTTCTAAATCCACGAGATTGAAATCCGTGGTTATGTCTTTGCCTGTTCAGGTGATTAGAATTTCAGAGGCTCCTCCCCCACAAGTAGAGAATCTTTTCGAAGGGCTTGCTGATATTCTGATTCCAGATTATGTGTCGTTTCAACACGACACCGGGATGGAGGAGCTTGACAATGCTCTTGATCTGAGCGGGTCGCTTGCTATGAGTGCGGCCGACATTTCCGGTTGGTCGGGGGGTTGCACATACATACACTTCACTGCACTACATGATTCATAATCGTAAATCGTCCAGTCCAAGAGATCACTAACTTTTCCTTTGTTTCTCATTTTCAGGTACGATGTTCGGGAGAGGATCAATGCTTGGGAGCCTTCGCTCGGCCCGAAAGTCTTCTACCTATTATGATTCCCGCAAGAGAGACTCTGATAGAGACCGCGATCGCGGGTACTCTAATCAAGAGAGGTACGAGCGGGATTGGGACAGAGAATACATGCACCGATCTAGATCTCGCTCTCCTCCTCTTAGACTTCCGTCTCCACCTCCTGTTCATGTTCCACACCCGCCAGAGCCTCCATGACACAGACCGTCCTCTCAAACTTCGAGGTCCGAAACTCATCGCCGGCGAGTTGAAACCGTGCCCTCCATAATTGCAGAGCAGGCCATTACTGAGCCCACGGGGGAAGGGGCCATTAAAATTGCTCAGCTGAAGAAGAAGTTCCCGAACATATGCTTCGATGGCTTCGTCTTTCCACCTCACTTAAAGAGAATCCCATCTGGAGTGGAAAACACGATGCATGATTACATTCATGATATCTACACCCACTATAGAGAGTGGGTAAAGGTTGTGGAGAAAGCTTCCAAGTTGGCCTTTGAGCAAGCCAAGACAATTGGAAAAATGGAGACCGAGATCGCTCAAAGGGACCGGATCATTCAAGTGCTCACTGCTGAAGCCGAGTCTTCTCGAAAATCTGAAATTGATGCCACCAAAAAAGCCGATGAAGCGAACATGGCAATGGAGAGGTTGAGGCAGACTCATGTCGCCTTGGTGGAGGAGATGGGCCACCGGAACACTACAGTCACCGCCGAACGGGATGTGGCGGTCATGGAAATCAACGAGCTTAAGACCAAATTCTCCAACATGGCCAAGGAAAAGGACGAGGCGAACAACGCAGCCCAGGAGGCGTGCGAACAAGCTGTCTTGCTCCGGGTTGAATGGTATGCGGCCATGGCTAAGGTTCGCAAGGTGGAGACTGAGGTTGAGGAGAAAGTGAGATCGGCCGAGTCCAAGCTAGAGGATGATATTGAAGACCTTCTCGTTGTTTACAACGCTAACATGCTGAGGCACAGGGGTCTAGCCTGGCTCGATGATTATCCAACGCACCTATACAACGCCTGGGGCCGATTAGTTGAAGAAGAGAAGGAGGCGCATCTGGGTGAGTCTGTAGATGAATTCGAACTCGAGAATCGCATTCTGAATGAAGATGAAAGGAAGATTCTTCACGAGTCAATGATTCTGCACGAAAAGGAAAGGCTCGGCGCCCAGCACTTCGAAGTAGGAGAGGGTTCAGGGTTTGACCATCATGAGGCGAGTCTTGAAGTTCCAACGTCAACCCAGCCTGAGTCCTTGCCTGCGGTTGATCCCCAAGCTGTTCCTGCCTACAATCCGAATCAGCCGCAGATGTCTCCGGCTACAGAGCAAGTTACTGAAGCCGTCCAGCCGCTTACAAGTCAAACTGAGGAAGGTATTCTGAACATTTCACATATCTGTCTCGGGTCGGAATTTTCACTTGAATTAAGTTCTAACAGTTCTCTTATTTTTTGTCCAGTGATTGATGTTGCACCGGTCGTGCCTCTTGCTACTCAAGAATCATATTAGACATAGGGGTTATCATTATCGAAGCGACCACCGTAACCACAACTGTGCCGCTCGACGAAATGCAGGGTAGCTCACTTTATTTTTGATGAGAAGCTGATGGAGGAACTCTTCCTCCGCCATGGCGACCCTCTTGCCGACCTGCCATTTGTCATGGGTGGAGGCGTTCCTGCTACAAGTTCTTCGATGCCAACTACTGATGCTCCCAGCGAGGCTCGAACGATTACTGAAGAGGAGATATTGGCCGAGATCGACGCTGAGATGAATGCAGCGGCACATGGTGGAAGTTTTGGAGGTGGGATGGCGGCATCTGGGCCAGCTCCACCCAGAATGATATCTCCTGGTGGTACAGTTTTCGACACCAGTGTGCCCATTCCACCTTCTACAATTGATCATGTTCCTCCGACTCCACCCGCAGGAAGCATCCCTATTCATTCTAGTTTGGAGGAGGATGTTGAGATCATGCCCTCGCCTGGAGACCGACCACCAAACAGTAAAGGTTCAAAGAGGAAAGGTAGTGGCGGCTCCAGCGGGTCTACACCAAAAAGGAAGCCGAGGAAGAAGAAAGATTAGACATGCTTCCTGGGTTTATTTTTACTTTCATTTTGTTAGCCGTGTATAGATGCGGGTTCGGCCCCTGCTAGTAGGAATTTTTTTGGAACAAACTTGTACATGAATTTCTTTCATAAATAGTAGAAATGAAACTTTTCTTTTTTAGCTTCTTGTGTATTTGCTTAAGTGTTTCAATGTTTGAAATGCACTTGTACAGTTCCAGCTTCCGATTCAAGTTTTTCTTTTTGCACCAAGTCTGGAAACTGTGGACATGGTTCGCGACCAGGGAGCGAGTTGAATTTTGATGTTGCACCGCTTCAGTCAATGGTCAATGCTTAAGTCATGCCCCCTAGTCTTGGGTTTGAGTTGTTGGACATCAGCCAGCGATTGCATTTTACTTACGACACGTTGAGTCTAGTGCCGCTGAATGGATGTTTGGGACAAGTGGAGATCGAGTGGTTCATCCATACTTGTTCGATTATCGGTGATCATATCCGCACTCCGGGGATTCTCATTGGCTTACTGGTGGTTGGTCACGCCGGCTTAAGTTTTAATTATACGTCCGCGCTCTGGGGACTCGGAATCGACATTTATACTCCGACTCCCACTCTGGGAGTCCAGAGCTGGCATTTACACTCCGTTTCGCACTCTGGGAATTCAGAGTTGATGTTTATACTCCGTTTCGCGCTCTGGGAATCCAGAGTTAATGTTTATACTCCGACTCACGCTCTGGAAGTTCGGAGTTGGTATTTATACTCCAATTCGCGCTCTAGGAATTTGGAGTTGGTGTTTATACTCCGACTCGCACTCTGGGAGTTCGGAGTTGATAAGCAGGCGGTCAGTCACATCTGCTATATGTTTTGGATTTCGCTCGCACTCTAGGAGCGAAAGGTGTATCAGGATCGTGGATGGTCGGATCACATCCACCCCGAGTTAACAAGCGAGGTCGTTAGATGGATGGGTCCACCCTCCTCAAACTTGGTTCAGATAGGGACAAAGTCGTTAGGCGGACGAATCCACCCTCTCCGTAGACGTATTTTTGTACCCTAGTTTGCACTCTGGGAATCGGAGGTTAAGTAAAGGATTGTCGTGTATCAATCCTTTTTTGACTTTGGTGTGATGGCTTGTCCTCGAGCTCGGGTTTCACTTAGCGAGTGATCGGTTGCATCACAGTAACTCTCTATTTGAATAAATCCCACCGTATGGTGAAACTTAACTCTCCGTGCATGGTGATGTTCATATAAAGTATTTCAAGTTAATCACAGCTCTGGCTCGAAGAGATTGCATTTTATTGCTGAAATAAGAAAATATGGCAAAGTCGGCTGCCTTATTACAAATTCTAATTTTGAAATGCAGAAACAAATTGCGAAATGGAAAATAAACTAAATGAAATGACATAGCCTGTTATGTGTAGTAGCAACGAAGACTCTCGCTATTCCAGGCTCTTGGCAAAGTAAGACCGTCAATGGTCGATAATTTGAATGTGCCATCTCCAAGCCTTCGTTCAATGACATATGATCCTTCCCATGTCGGCTTCATATGCGAAGGAACTAGATAGATTCTTTTCAAGACGAGATCGCCTTGTTCAAAGGTTCGCAGACGGACCTTGGTGTTGTACAATCGGGCGACTCGACTTCGATGCGCGGCTACCCTCAAATCAGCCTCTTCACGCTTCTCATCTAGTAAATCGAGAGATTCAGCAAGTAGGATAGCATTAGTCTTCGGATCATAGTACGTCACACGGTGAGAAGGTACTTCTAGTTCGACCGGAATAACAGCTTCTGAACCATAAGAAAGACAGAACGGAGTGTGACCGGTCGCTGACTTGTGGGTTGTTCGGTAAGCCCATAAAGCCATAGGAAGTTCTTCGTCCCACTTGCCCCTGACCTTTTCCAGTCGTTTCTTCAGAATGGACTTTATAACTTTATTGACTACTTCGACCTGTCCGTTCGCTTGAGGGTGCACAACTGCAGAGAATTTCTTTTGAATGCGAAATCGTTCGCAAAAATCTTTAAATTCTGCACTATCGAATTGGGTTCCGTTGTCAGTAATAATAGTGTGTGGGAGACCGAATCGACAGATAATGTTGCGGACTACGAAGTTGATCACTTTCTTCGTCGTTATGGTAGCAAGAGGCTCAGCTTCAGCCCACATTGTAAAGTAATCAACTACGACGATGGAATATTTCGCACCACCTTTTTCCAGGGGTAAAGTACCAATGATGTCGATGCCCCACATTGCAAACGGCCATGGGCTAACCATTTGCATTATCTATGTAGGAGGGGCTCTAGGAATTTGAGCGTGCTTCTGACATTTATCACACTTCTTTGCATATTCCAACGCGTCGCGATTCACAGTAGGCCAGTAATATCCATATCGAAGTATTTTCTTGGCAAATGCTTGCCCCCCGGTGTGATCGCCACATTCTCCCTCGTGTACATCGTGCAATACTCGTTTAACTTCATCGTGAGCGATACACCGAAGTAAAGGGACAGAGTACCCTCTTCTGTACATGATTCCGTTCTGGATGGTGAATCGTGAGGCCTTCCGAAGGACTTGTCTCTTTTCACTCCAGCGTTCCGGCAGGGTTCCGTGCTCAATGTAATTTCTGAGTGGAGTCACCCACGAATCCTTTTCGGGTACGGTTTCGCATAACCAGTCTATTTCTGCCCGGTCAATGCTTGGAGAAGATAAGGTCTCTACGGGAACGAGTCCCATTTGCTGAGCTTCACCTGTGCTGGCTAGCTTTGCCAATGAATCGGCTTTTTGGTTGCGTTCTTGAGGTATACAATAAATGGCATAATAATCAAACTGATTCAGTACTTCCTGAACTTGAGATAAGTAAGCAGCCAGCCTTCGATCTCTTACTTGATACTCTCCCCGTACTTGACACACAACTAACTGTGAATCACAATAAATGTCCACAGCGATAATTCTCAAATCTCTAGCAAGTTTCAATCCAGCTAAGAGGGCTTCATATTCAGCTTCATTATTGGTCGCATGAAAATCGAACTTCAAAGCATAACATATAGATCGGCCTTCGGGAGTTTCAAGTACAACACCAGCGCCCGAACACCGGTTGTTTGATGCACCGTCGGTATAAAGCTTCCAAACGTATTCAGGGGATTCACTGGTTTCGGGTAAGTCCTTTGGAATAGTAAATTCAGCTATGAAATCGGCTAGGACTTGTCCTTGAATGGCTCGTCATGGAGTGTAAGTGATATCAAACTGGCTCAGTTCGATGTTCCACTTGAGTAACCTACCAGACGTCTCAGGCCGCGTAAGGACCTGTCGTAACGCCTGGTCGGTGTAAACAATAATGGGATGTGCCTGGAAATACGGTCAGAGTTTTCTTGATGCAATAACAAGGCAATAAGCCAACTTCTCTAATTTCAGATAATTCCTTTCAGCCCCAGTCAATCGCTTGCTGACATAGTATACTGGCTTCTGTATCCTGTCTTCTTCTCGAATTAAGGCAGCGTTGATACCGTTTTCTGATATCGCCAAGTATATGTACAACTTCTCATGATCAATAGGCTTTGATAGGATATGTGGTGTGGATAGATGTTGAACTAGTGCTTGGAAAGAGCCCTCACACTCCGTGGTCCATTCAAAGTTTCGTTTTCCTTTTCGGATCAAATCAAAGAAGGGAATGCATTTGTCGGTGGACTTTGAAATGAACCTGCTCAATGCTGCTACTTTCCCATTGAGAATCTGGACTTACTTTATAGTTTTCGGAGTTTCAAGATTTCTGATTGCCCAAATCTTTTCAAGATTAGCTTCGATTCCCCAAGCGTTGACGATAAACCCGAGGAATTTTCCAGATGCAACTCCAAAGTGACATTTCAGTGGGTTAAGCTTCATTCTGTATTTTCGAAGTATGTTGAACATAGTTTTCAGGTCTTTAATATGGTCAATGGAAAATCGTGACTTCACAAGCATGTTGTCTACATATACTTCCATGGTTTTCCCGATTTGATTGGCAAACATCCGATTGACCAATCGTTGGTAAGTAGCCCCGGCATTCTTGAGTCCGAATGGCATAACTTTGTAGCAATAAAGTCCCAGATTGGTTATGAAGCTGGTATGTTCTTGATCGGGTAAATGCATCGGTATCTGATTGTAGCCAAAATACGCGTGTAATGACCCCAGATTTTAGTTAAATTTAAATTGATAATTAATTTAATTTTTGGATAAAAATTGTGAAATTCATTGATAAATTGATTCGAGTTTCCCCGAAATCAAATAAAAATGTGTTAAATCATTTAGAGTTAAATATTGTATATATGTGTGAATATATGTGTATATGTGCATATATGAGTAAATATGAATTTATATATATATATATATTGAATTTGAGTTTAAATCTAAAATAAATGGTTTAATAATAACAATTTGAGTTTATAAAAATATATTTATAGAATTCAAATAAGTGTTGATGTTAAACAAATATTTCAAATAGATTTATAGTTATATAAAATGTGAAATGAACATATTAAATAATTCTAGAATTATATAAACTATAAAAATGAATATTATAAAGTAAAGCAAAATTAAAATGGAAATTTATTATATTTTAAAGTGATATTGCAAAAGAAAAGAAAATAAAAATACATTCAAGTATATTCTAGTGTGAATAAATATACATAGCTATGTATATACACTTGCAAAAGAAAGCATATATTCAAGTGTAAACAAATAATATATAGTGAAGCTTGTAAGAGAAGCCACATCAAAATTATCTTCATACATGTATCGGCCGAAATGAAGAAAAATTATATAAAAATGGTACAAGGCAATTAATGCAAGCCACCAAACGAATATCTATCAGCCTCCAATTTGAAATAAAAATCTCTGGCCAAAGTATAAACAAAATATTTCCAGTACATAACAAATTATATCAACCTGCGAACTTACTTTCATATATATCTATTATCTTCATCAGTTCATCCATCTAAAAAAATTGAGTAACCTCTGAAGTAAAAACCATTTCATGACTTAAACAAAATTCAAATTTAATTAGCAATACAAACTAGGGATCAAAGAAAGACTTCAGCTAGCAAAGTTCAAACCTGTTTCAACATAAAGAAGAAGTGATATGTTCTTCTCTTGAAACACTATGAGTAAACCATTTAAATTAAAAGTTAAGTATATATATATGTATGTATGTATATACATATATCTGTTGCCTGTGAAGTCTGAGATTGAAGTTACTTTGTTTTGCATATATATATATACATGAATTTCCTCTGTGTTATAAACATTTGTATGTGTGTATGCCTGTATATATTGGAATCATCTCTGTTTTCTCGATTCAGAGCATCAAGGCTTGATCAAAACCCAAGAATCAAATCTTTTGATCATTATTAGGCTAAAAGATCCAAACAATATGTTTGTTTGGTTATAAATTAAAGAAACATTTTTTTCCAGCAAAATAAAATTTAGATGTGCTTGAAATCTCCATAGTACTGATTAACACATGCAAGCATGATAAAATCAAGTATTATAATTTATTGTTTCAATTATATAATTTGAATCAGCTCTGGAAAATAGGATTTTTGAAATAAAAATCTCGATTTTTAATCGAGTATCGAAGGTGCAGTTCAAAGTTGAACTGGAAATGGCTTTTGACTATTTCCTGGTGATCGACGATCACTTGACCCTCGGGGTTTCATCTGGAGGAGGAGTAATGTACGGCGAGGCTAGGAAAAATAGTGGAAGCGTCGACAGACCGTCATGGCGTTGGTTGTGAGGCGATTTAGTTTTTAACCCTAATTTGGGTCGTGGTCGAGAATTCGATCACCATGGATACGTTAGTGCATCGATTTGCACCAGACCTGGTGGAAAAGAAGCGTGGAAGGCTAGGGGATGTGTGGTCGGAGTTGCGCGATTTCCGGTGGTCGGAGACGTGAGTTCGAGAGGGGTTTTGGCCATAGTGTGTAGTTCCAGTTTCGACTCCATAGCTTGATTTTGAATTTGGGTTTGTGATGAAGTCTGGGTGGTCGGGATCGATGATGGGGATGGTCATCGACATGTTGAAGGTATCGGCGATGGTCGGAAAGTCGAAGTTCTGGCGTACATGTGTACGCGTGTCAGAGTGTCAGTAGTTTGGCAGGGGAAGTGGCTCGAGAGGAAACTCGGGGATTCAGCTGTTTTTCTCGAGTTTTCTTCGGGGACGTGAGTGTTTAGTTTTCCAGATTTTAACTTAAACAAAATATAAGTTTTTAAAATTTAAAGTAAAGGTAAGGGAAGGGAATGGTTTACTCGAGGCAGGGCTCGAGTAGTTATCGGGTTGTACCCAAAGTAAATGTTAAAAACAAGTTTTTAAATTTAAATAAAAGCCAATCTTTATCTAATGAATGTTTTAATAACTGATTTAAGAGGTATGATTTAGGTTACTTAAACTTATCATGATAAATTCTTAAGTTATTTTAAACTTAATTTATAAATGTAATTAAGTGTTGAGTAAAAGGACAAAATGTTTTAAAGTTATATGTTAATGATAGTTAAGAAATTAATAAAGGATAACGGTTTATCTTAAAGCTAATTGAGATTAATTAAGTTAATAAAGTAATTAGGGAATAATTAATTAGTTTAATTAATTAATGGTTAAGGATAAATAAATTAATAATTAAGGGTTATAAGTTAATTAATTGGAGGTTAATTAATTTGTAATTAAGAATTATTAATTAGATAATTAGAGATAATTAATTAATAATTAGTGATTAATTAATTAAGTAATTAAGATTTAATTTATTTATTTTAAAGGAAATTAAGAAGTGATTAATTGATTAAATAGTTTGTAATTAATTAATTGTTGATTAAGCCTGACTGGGAATTATCCATAGGCAAATGATCTGGTTTAGATTAACCAGATATCTTAATTAGTTTCACTTATGGATGATGGTATTCTATTGAATGCTGTGAATTGTTCGATACCCCTACTATGTGATGCGGTGTGATATGAATTGTCTTAATTCAAGCTGTGATGAACGTAATTTATTTTATCTGTGACATATATTTGTGATCTGTGAATGAAAGATAAGCGTTATAGTTACACCGCTTATCAACTATATTTTTGTATTCTGATCTGTGATGATTGAATGTTGTTGCACTATTGTGTTAAACCCCTGGACCACACTTTTACACACACAAATATGGATTTCACGAGGAAATCGGTTAAGTCACAGATGATTTAAATTTAATATTTTTGAAATTGAAATTTTAATTTCAATTGATTTTGGAAATGGATTTGGGTTAAATGTTAAAGCTTTTGAAAAGAAGTTTTTAAGATAAAAGTTATTTTGAATAACTTGGTAAAGTTTCAATTTAAATAATTTAATTTGAATTTGAATTCAAAATTTGGAATTGAATTCCATATTTGGAAATTATGGTTAATATGTTATAAATGTGTTTATATGAAATTAAACCATTTTAAAAGTATGGTTTTGAGAATTTGAATTTAACCCAAGGACTTTAACTCGTATAAATGAATCAGATTTTCCGAAATAAAAACTGTTTGTTTTCAAATGATAAAAGCTTTCATATAAGAAATGAAATTCCAATTTACGTTAAAGGAATTTAAAGTTTGAATTGAAAAATGGTTTTCCAAGTTATGAGTGAATTCTTTTTGAAAGTTATAAGTTAAATCTTGATTTAAAGATTTAATGAGTTAATCCAATTGAAATGGAAATCGATTTGGAAATCTATGAATAGATCTTTGTGAAACTGGGTGAACTTTGTGAGATGAATCTTTTTGTAAAAGATTAAAATGGTGATTTGTTTAAACCATTCGAAAGGAAAGTTTTGCATAATAAGTCGTGACTTAACTGAAATCCCATTATCCATATGTTTTTAAATATTACGCTCACTATTCGGTTTAGCCGGGAGAGGACATTGTGTCATATAACCCATTCCGAATAAGTGATACGTCGTATATGGATAGCAATTGAAGACCGGTGTTGAAGACCGTGTATTTGTGAAAACGATAGGATAACCTATCGATTGTCTCTGCACTGGGTAGCGCCCGGTATAGAGATTCCCTAAGTGATGGGAAGTTCGATCGGGATTGTGAATACCCGGATTGTAAGGGATTCTTTGGAAGTGTTTTCGGTCCTGTTCGAACCCGGAACAGACTTGTATGGTTGTATGTCTGACACTACACTTTGAGATATAAAGCTGATTTCTTTCAAATACATTTCTGTTTGGTGGCGGAGAATTTATTCTCTTAGCTTAACACCCTTCTCTGAGACGTACGAGCTCAGAGGTTATGTAGTTGAAGGTTATCAGTGATATACTCCCAATTTGGTAGTGTGGCATGCTGAGTGTTGCTGTGTGTTGATGATCATTCGTTGATCAAAGCATGGCTTTGTGAAAAAGCGTAGCTTTGTGGACAGGACCTCATCGAACCTCACAAACTGGAAATGGTCGAAACAGGAAAGATGCGGCAAGGTTATGAGGGTCGTTCCCTTTAGGGTATGTCATTTCCTTCTGGAAAAGGGTGGTATCAGGTATGGAGCCCTGATATTTAACCTATGTGGTTGCTCCAATCTCATTTACCTATGTGATTGTTGCTGTGTGATCGAGGCCTCGGATAAAGGTCCCAAAGGACCGGGGGTGGCATATTCGTGTAGTAGTTACCTAGTGTAAGAGTTAACCCGGCCTTGTGTTGGCGGAGAGCAGTTGTCCCTCGAGACGTCCATCCAGCGGCGTACCCATTGGCTGTAGGAAGTTCCTTAGCCTAACCATTTGTTGGAAAATCCAAAGAAACAATCCGAACCTTGTACGGTTTTAGTTGTATAACCTGCTATGGAATGTGGCGGTGACCTGCTATTGAGCATTGTAGCTATAGTAGGCATACAATAATGGTTGTATGTTGGCTAAGATTAATATTATACTTTCAAAATGGTTTTCTACACTATGCACTAATAGTAATAATAATCCAATGATTTTACGTAGTAAGCATGTTTGACTATCATAAGAAGAAATCTCCTCCAATTCTGCGTTTGCATTGTGTGTGGCGGGAGGTCTTATGGTAGTTTCATTTTCCAAAAGCATTGCGGATTTCAATGTTTAAAATTCTTTTGTTGTTTGTTTTAAAGATAAACTGTTTTTGTTACTCACACCAGTCCCATGACTGACCTGGAGTTTATTGTTCCCTTCCTAAACTCTGGGTGCCCATAATTTTCCACACGGGCAGTCTAGAGTTGGGGTTTTCAGATAGTCAGGTTAGTAGATTATCAGGAGCTAGTTCAATGTTTGGAGTTCGTCCGTACTGCACTTTCTTAGCTTGGTGGAATGTGATGGTGTTTCGAGCTGATGTTGGAGTTGTTGGACTCATTCTCTTTTGAGGATCATTTGGAGTTATCACTTCTGTTATTTCCGCTGTATCATTATTTGTCTCTGATATTGTTGTATCATATTGATATCATTATTGTATATCATTCTGGATATTATATTCATTGGAGTTGTATATGATATCATTGATTTCTTTATTCCGCTGTGTTGTTATATTTAATGGTGTTATAAGCTCCGGGGAGCCAGATTCGCTGTTTGAATCTACCGCATTTGAGTACAAGTGAAGTATGGGTGCCGATTTTCGAAGGCCAAGTCAGGATCGCTACAACGCGTCTACGAAGGATAAGAGCTCATGCCCAACTGTCGAATCTACTAGCTGATCAATTCTGGGAAGCGGGAAACTGCCTTTGGGACAAGCTTTATTCAGATTGGAATAGTCGACACATGTTCTCCACTTTCCGTTTGACTTTCGGACGAGTACGGGATTCGACACCCATTCTGGATATAATGCATCTCGAATGAACCCATTCGCTTTAAGCTTTTCTACTTCTTCTTTAAGGGCGACAGATCTCTCTGGATCCATACCACGCCTTTTCTACTTGACCGGGACATGCCGCGGGTCAATATTCAGAGTGTGGATCGCGATGTCCGGTGAGATCCCACACATATCAAAATTCGTCCAGGCGAATACATCAAGATTCGCTCGTAGAAATTCAACAAATTCCTTTTGAGTCTGCTGGCTTAGCTGAGATCCAATCTTTATCATCTTTGAATCATCATCATTGTCGATTGGGACATCAATCGTCAGTTCGGCCGGGGATGCTTGACTTTTTTTAGATTCTCCTTCATCTTCAGTTTCTCTTGGGTCAAGATCCCTTTGGAATTGGTTGGGGTGCCCGGGCCTAGGCCCAGGCGTTAATTGTCAATTATCAACAAAACGGACGCAGAGAGATTCCTCTACGCCCTTTCCTTTCTCCTTTCGCTGCGCCTTCCGCAGCTCGGCAACATAACAGGCTCTCCCAGCAGCCTGATCTCCTTGAGTGATTCCCACTCCACGATCAGTGGGAAACTTTAAAGTCAAACACCACGGGACAATGGCGGCCCTGAATTCAGCGAGGGCCGGTCGGCCCAAGAAAGCATTATAAGTGGAGTCTATGTCCAACACAACGAACTGCAATATCCACATTCTCCAGCGTTCTCCAACTCCCAACTCCACCAGCAGCTCCACTACTCCAATGGGTATAGTAGCACTTCCATTAAAACTATGGATTCGAGATTGACAAGGTTTCAAATCTTTGGCTTCCATTCTCATTTGATCATAAGCTCATTTAAACATAATATTCACAGAGCTTCCACTGTCAACTAAGATCCTCTTCATCCAAGCAGCACCTACTTGCGCTGAGATGACCAGTGGATCGATAGTGGGGGATTCGACTTTATCAGCGTCTCTGTTACTGAACACGATGTCATCCGTCATCGTCTTCTGCTGCTTGGCCGGAGCCCCTTCATCAAAACTACTACAACACTCGAAGTCCGCATGCCTGATAGAGCTGTCATACACTCCATTTCCTTCCAGCTTCGGTCTGCTGGATGAGGACCACCACTTATTATATTGATAACCAACCTCCCGCCAGTACGAGAGGGTTCCTCCTGTCTTTCCTGATTTGGCGCACGATTCTGATTCGATGGGCCCGCACCTCCTGACTGCGGCGCCCGTAGATACTGATCCAACTTTCGCTCACGTATTAACTTCTCAATGAGATCTTGTAAATGACGACACTCATTTGTATTATGGCCATAACTTTCGTGGAATCTACAAAACTTCCTTGTTTGGACCTGCCTTTCTGTCGACGGCTTCGGGGCAGGTTTCTTGTATTGTATGGTATTACAGGTCTGCATATACACATTTTCCAACGACGTATTCAATGGAGTATAATTGTCAAACATGGGAGCTCTACGTCGTGGACCACGGCTTTGATCTTGCTTCTTTCCCTGATTTCCATTGTCCCTCTGCTGATTCTGTTTATTTTGTATATTCAACTGAACTTTTCCAGAACTCTCCTCGGATTGTTTAACGGCGATGTTACTCTGAATTCGTTCAATGTTGGGCCCTGCGTCATCTTGCTTCCTAGACTGTTTCACATCCTTCCTTCTCAAGAATTGGGCTGCCTTGGAATAGAAACGGTCCAATGACGCAGGCGGTTTCCCAGCTAACCAATTTCTGAACTCGGAATCAGGATCAATCCCCTTAGCCAATGCCATCGGGATAGAGTTGTCATTGGGATTGCTTATTTCTGCACACGCAACATGGAATCGCTCCAAGTAACGTCTAAGTGTTTCTCCGGGAGCTTGAGTAACACTAGACAGAGTGTTAACATCCGTAGGCCTTGCTACGTGCATACAGAACTATTCAACAAACTTGGTGGCCATCTGGTCAAAATTAGAAATGGATCGTGGGGGCAAACGAGTAAACCACATAATTGCAATGCCCCCCCAGAGAAATGGGGAAACTACGGCATTTTACTGCGTCATCAGCTCTCGCAGCGTCCATCAGCCATTCATACTTCAGGATGTGTTGGTTGGGATCAGAACATCCTTCATAGACTGGTAAAGTTGGAATCCTGAAGCGCCGAGGTGGTTCATCATACAATATGTCATCGGTGAAAGGGGTATGACTCCGGGAGATTCCCCAGTCATCATTAGTGAGACCCTGACTTTCACGGATCATTTGACGAATCATCATTGGTATATCCGGCATCCGGATATTAGGAGCATGCTGTGCCAAGGTGTGGTCGGGTTCCACAGCGTGAGTCTGGACCGGACGCAGTCGACGGTCCGTGCATCGCCTCCTTGGTTCAACATTTTCTAGGACATAAGGCTCTGGAGTGTGATCTCGATGGCTACGATGAGGATCAGCTTGGTTTCTAGCGTCAACTCCTTGTTCGGTAGTGGTGGTGGTAGCAAGGTTGCCTGTGACATGATAAGGAGCAGCACCTCCTCGAGATGAAGGTCCTGTATGATGACTAGTGGATGGTCCAGTTCTGGGTTGTTCAAGATTCGAAGCAGGTTGGTGTCTTGTGGCCTGGGTGTAGCTTACATCCAGCCGTGGGCGTGTGGATCGGTGATGACCATCAGATGAGGCTGAACTCTCCATGGAAGAATAAGAACCTTGGTCTCTTCTGGATCTTCTACGCCTTTGGCGATTCAGCTGGTTGGTCAACTCTGTGTTGGCATGCAATTGTTTAGTTTGCTGTTGCCGACTCTGGGTCAATTCTTGGAGCAGCATCTGAAACTCTTGTCTGGTAACCAGGCCTGATGGATCTGAAGGTCCGACGGCATCTTGGTTGGATAGAGGCAATTGCACGGGATTCTGTCGGTCCCGTCCTTCTTGATCAGCAGCTGTAGAGGTACACTACGCCATAGATGGCCTACTGCAACGAAATTACAAGGTGTTGCTAGCTATAATGTAACGATAGGTATGCTGATTTTTGTCTATTGCAACACTCGCTTCAAGGTGTTAGCCTAGGTATCAACAAGATGTTGCAGTAGCTATAGATGTATTCAAATTAAAAAATTAATAAAATTAGCAATCCGCGTGAATACGATCCAACGATCCACATTTAATCCGATTGTTAAAACGGATCACCACTGCAATTTGTCCCAAATTTTCGTTTTCCCGCCGATCCCCCTTTCAGTTTTCTGTGTAAATTATCGACTTCTCCACTTTTTCTCTCCGATGAAACGCAAAATCAAATTAAAAATGCAGATTCAAAAGGCCAAATCAGAAACCCAATAATTAGATTGATTCCTCAATTCCATTAATTAAAAATGCAGATTCAAAACGCAAATCAGAAACGCAAAAATGAAATCGAATTCATTCCTATCTAAAAAAAATTGAAAGCTCTGAAAATTCCATTAGTTAGATCCGTATGGAAGCTCGCGGTCCAGAAAGAGACCTCGACTCAAAGAGGTTGAAGACGAGGATTGTCGCCTCCAGTTCGCGAAGACGATCGAGATGGGCGTTTCGTTTTTGAATGTAGGGAGAAGTAGGTAGAGTAGTTCAAGTGTTTGTTCGAGGTGATTTACGTAGTTCAAGGTTGCAGATTAGACAGAGGAAGGAGATGGAGACGGTGGATTTGGGTTCGGTTCTATGGAGTTTCTTGATTTGGGTTCGAAGGAAGGAGGTGATTTGTTCGAGTTGATGAAGGCAACAGAACCAATTGCGGGTTGTATTGAAGTGGTTCGAGAAGTAAGGTGGTTTGAGAATTGCAGTTTGTTGTGGTTCGAGAAGCAAGGTTGTTGGTTGTGGGTTTTTGACCTTGGTGGATTGATTAATTGGTGAATTTCATTTTGGTTCCCGTAAGTGATGATGCATGTTTGTGATCTAGTGATGAGGTGAAGTTGTGTGTAGGTTGTATAAGGAAGTGTGGAAATGTTGTTTTAGTGAGTGAAGGAGTGATTGATTCTCGGGTGATGGTGGTGTAGTGAAGTGGTTTGGGTTTTGTGGTTTGTTTGGTGAATATGGTAGAAAGTGGTCACGGGTAGTATTGGTTATGGCTGTGTTTTTGTTCGAAGAAGTGAAGATTGGTTTCAGAGGTGATGTTTGGTCATGGAGGAATTACTGTAATCGTATAGATGGGGATGCAAATGCAATGGGTGGTTGCTGGTTGAATGTACGGTTGAAGGATGTTTGTAGTTTTGAGGAGGAAGTGATGTAGAGGTTTGTTTGTGAAGAAAGTTGTAGTGATGTTCGATGTTTGCAGAGGGTGGTTTTGGATAGCGGGAAGAGGAGGTGGTGGGGTACGGGCGTAATTTTGAAGGCAGATTGTTGGGATCGTGAAGCACGCGTATATTTAGCCATTAAAGTAGTAAAAGGTATATCCAAATATCACTATGCTGCTAATATTGAAATTGATGCTCCCAATCTTCTTGCTGGGAATGATAGAAAGGGGCAAGCTTGAGGAGTCATGGTTGTCGTTGGGGGTAGTCGCATCGACGGTGGGCAACAGTCGCAAGGCAATGGTCGCGATATAGAAGGGGCCGCGATCGACTGCATCTTCATCACATTATTATATGAGTAAATTTTACTCACCTCTGCATTTTTAACTTACGTTTCTTCACTGTTTGGTTCTTGAACTTTATGTTCTTCGCTGTTGACTGTTGCTTGATAAGAATAGCATGGCCTTGGAGATGTTTTAAGTTGGAATCAAATTATGAAATTTGAATAGTTCAAATTTTGAGGTTGCTGGAAATATAAATTTCCATATGAAAGCAAATTTCTATGTATCAATGATCATTGTGTTATATGGAAGAAAACTATATTTATATATAGATCAATATTTTTATGAAATTTTTGGAAAGAAGTTAAGGTAGGAAGCTTGAAAGAGTATTTATATAAAATAGAGGAAAAAGAAGAAGGGATACAAGCTTTTGAATTATATATGTGAACTGCTTTTGAATTATATGTGTGAACTGCTTTTGAATTGTGCTAATATCTGTGAACTGCTTTTGAATTATATGTGACAGGTATTGAACACTGGACAACCGGATACAAGCTTGAAGACAGAGTCAAATCAAATGTGCATGAGCTTGAAGACAGGTTTCAATGAAGGCTCGATCTTCCAAAATCGGATGAATCGGGCGGTGCCCCGGACCCCCGCCGGCGCTGCGCCCGGACCCGCTTCTCGGCTCGCCTTCGGCTCGGCACTCGGCTCGTCATATATTTGTCAGTGTTGGTGTCTGTATAAATTGAAACTGCATATGTAATGAGTGACCTGAGTGATGTAGTGAGGAATATCTGTATATGTGAATATCAGTGTTATATATCATTGAATTGTAAAATAGTGGAGTCAGGAATTTGTACTATTTCAAATGTTGAAATAAAATATTCATTTAAATAAATTACTGTTTGAATATCAAATTCTGTGCAATAGCATTTTATTAAATAAATATTTATTTCTATTAAAAAATCAAATATGCTCTACATTGTGGGTCCCACAAATTCAGAAAGTTAATATCTATAGCAACATTTTGGAATGTTGCTACAGACACCTATGGATGTTGCTATAGACCCAAATAGGGTTCTATTGCAACAATATTTCTTTTGTTGCCTTAGATAGTCAAAATGTTGCCTTTGAGGTCTGCGGCAAAGCGGCAAAATGCATCACCGAGAAAGCGTTGCCTTTGCCCTTTTTTAGCCTACAGCAACATTTTTTGGCACTTCCTGCATCACTTCTTGGGTGTTGCAGTATGCAATCTATGGCGTAGTGGTAGTTCGTGTACTTACCATGGTGAATTAATGAAAGTCCTTTCCTAGATCTGATGCAAATATGAATAGAATGGAAGGGCTTCAAAGTCTGAGATCTGGATCTTCTTCTTGGATTTATGCAATCCGGTATCGATAGGAGATCCAAGGAGCAGGAGAAAATTTTGGTTTTTTCTCAGTGAAAGCACCAAAGTGTTTGTACCAAAATTGGGCACAACACTCTTCAGAAGTTTTTGAAGAGATAAAATGAAGAAGATAAATGGAAAAAGAGGATTATCTAACAAAACTCCAAAAACAGATAATGAAAGTAATAAAAACGCACAGAAACACAAGAATTTAGAGTGGTTCGGCGTGTTGCCTACGTCCACTATGAAGTTGATTGCTTTATTGATGTTTCTTTGATGATTACAATTGATTGCAGCGGGTTACAACAGATAACAATGATTTGCAGCAATAAAATTCGTTAGCAGCAGCAGCAATGGAGTTTAGAATTGGATCCGGCAGAGTATGGGCGTTGGAGATTTCAAAGAAGAAGAAGATCCCTTTTCTGTTGGCTCTGGGGCACTATTTATAGGTGTATGAGGCTGATATTTCGCTTAGATCTCGGGAGACTTCTTCTGGCACGTGAGGGGGCGCACGCGACCAAGCCCGTGTAGTTTCGGCCCGATCCATGATCGATACGAATGAATTTCGTATCGATCAAGATTGTGTCTGATGGAGTCGAAACTTGGTGTAGGCATTCTTCAGCATGCACGTAAGCTATTGTGAAAATTTTGTAGCATTTGGACTTGTGGATCGCGAGATATGATCGATACGAATTGGGATTTTCGGTTGGCTGTTTCGTTCGACTCGATCATTTCGACTCGATCCTGTTCGAATCGATAGTTGCACGTGATCGAGTGGTGACGTGGCGAGCATTCTTTGGATCGACCCACCTTCTTCGCCGAGTTGATCGAGTCGTTCCGGAGTTTTCGCCGCATCCATATCGATGCGATCGTCCTGTTCGAATCGATCATTAGCTTGCCTTTTCGTATCGATCTATTGCACGCCTTATTCGTATCGATGGAGGTGGCTTGGTCGTATCGATGATGGTGGCCCTGTTCGCATCGATGAAGGTAGCCCTTGTTCGTATCGATCAAAGCTGCTTTGACTTGATGGATACAAACAAGCAACATTGTGATGGGTACGAATGGTGCAATGCTCGATGGATACGAACAGAGGACAGCTGATCGATACGAACAAGAGATCTGCTGATCGATGCGAAGAGAATGACCGATCGATACGAACGAGGCACATTCCTGCGATGGATACGAATTGTGGTTCTCCTGATGGATTCGAACAAGGCTTGTCAATGGATGCGAAGTAGACTCTGGTGATGGATGCGAAGCTGATCGATTTGAACTAGGGCTTTCTGATCGATATGAAGCTGATCGATTCGAACAGAGGTCTAGCCGATCGATACGAAATAGAGTCGATATTCCTTAGCTTGTATCGATCGTATCTTAAGCATATCAACTCAGATTGACTTGAAATTTGGAACGTTGGCTCTTATAGCTTCGCTTGTCGTGTCATATCAATTTTAGCTTGATCCGGAATCGGACAAAATTCGTCGATATCCATAGTGAGCCTGCATATAACCAATCTCCAAGACGAACTGTCATTGGTTTCTAGTCAAGTTCTTGGTATCATGGCCTTTCCAAAAGGCGGGATAACATTATGGTTTTGAGAATACGATAATTTGGTATAAATTGTGAATATGACTTTTGAAAGGAAATAAAATTATCGAACTATGATTTCAAATGAGATATGATTTCAAAAGTGAATACGATTTTGAAAGTAAGTAATGATTTCGAAAGTGATATGGTTTGAATTGAATATTATATTTTGATATCAATTATGAAATGATTTTGGAAATATAAAAGAACCATCCGGTGTGTAATAAGTGATTGGTTGTTAAAGAGACCGGGATCGGATATGGGCATACTCTCCGTCGATACCGAAAACCACTTTGACAACTGTGTACGCGGTGGAGATTCCAGAATGAAGTAGGATGGTGGCGACGATCCTATATGAGGTATATACGTGGACCCGACTCCCGTGAGTTGGCATAAGGTGGCTAAAACAGGAGCAATTGACGGGCTAATGAGGTAGCTTCTCTGATCGAACACATTCCATCGATACTATATTCTGACTTTGTGATTTATTCGGTGGCCACCCTTCGATTTTTACTCGGGAGTGTGTTTCGAGGTGGGCGGTAGTGGCTGTTATGCGTTACCACCGGTCCGGAAGTGTAATTGGTATATCTACCCTGGCATTGCCTAGTTGTGCCATGTCACCTACCCTAGCGCGCCTTATACGAGTTTGTTTTGTACCATACCTATGGAGTGCCCTCTGACGACTCCCAGTACGGGGGAGACTACGGTACTGTATAGACTATGGGAAATGAAAATGTGTTAAGGTGGAAAATGTAAAGCCTTAACGCTATTTTAATAGTTTATATTACTGTAGACATTATTATAATAGTGTATTGTACTACATAGTAGATAGTTTAACGGATCCTTAGGAGATGTGAATCCCGAACATCTCTTAAGTTACTACACTCACGTTAGACACTGGATAGGAGATGTCAAAACCCCGTAAACATCTCGGACGCCATTTACACTCATATTTATTTACCGTTGATTTAACTCACATAAGATCTTTTAGTTCTGACTCGAGTGTTTTTTCTTTTCAATTTGCTCTGGTCAGCTTGAGCATTTCAGGATTTGAAGACCTTATTTATGAAGGACGAAGATGAAGATTTTATTATTATTTACTATATTTATTCCTCCGCATTCATACTGTTCCGCTGCAATGTTATGTATTTATCTCTGATATGTGTAACTCTGATTCTGTATTGTATAAGTATAATCAAATGTTTTGTAAACAACTTCATGAACTGTTATTTGATTATTATATTTTGTCATTCCGCTGCGAGATTCTATTTTGTTTTTATTTCTTTCTCTTTTTCTTATTCACCCAAATAACAATTCACCCTTCTGTATGGTTTGAGTTGGCACGAGTGTCTGCTTAAAGCGTACAAAAAGGCGGGATGTTACAACTTTTCTCTTCTCTCATAAATTTGGGGTGCTATCAGTTGATATTACTAATCTTTTCGCCTATTTTTTCTCAGCTTTGGATCCATCAGGCATTGCTCCTCTCCCTTCACAAGAGCCTCAACTGGAGTCGCAAAGGGCCGTGACAGAATCTGTTAAAGCTACGACTTCGGCCGCCACTCAGAGCACTCACGAAGAAGCCTTTGTTTTTGACAACCAATTCATGGAGGCATTATTCAAGAAGGGAAGCGACCTGCACCACAAAATCCTTTTTGACATGGAAGTCGTGATCACAGGTTCCTCCGTCCCCATTGGTGGGCTCAGTATGAAAGAGCGGATTGAACGAGAGGAGCTTTCAAAAAGAAAGATAAAGGGCGAGCCTGTTGATTCGGTCCCGGATGAACCGATACCTTCCCCACTTCAAACAATCCATCCTGTTGGGACGATTCCTTGGACGATATTCCCCATGCTTCTGGTGCTGAAGATGCCTCTATCCCTCCTACTTCCGAAGACGATATCGCCTCAGTCCATACGGCTAAGGAAACTCCTTCGATGAAAGGTCGAGGCAGCAGAGGATCAAAGAGGAAGTTAAGCAGTAGTTTAGAGGGAACCGCTCCGGAAAAGCAAAAGAAGGATAAAAAATCCAAAAAGTAACCTTCGGACATGTAAATAATTCAAATGATCATTTCTCTTTTTGTTGGCTGTATCTGTTTGGGCATGGCCCTTCATTTCGGTTTTGTATTTTGTACATCCAGTTTCATGTAAATAAGAATTCTTTTTTTCCTACGTATGATTTCTGCATTTACTCATTCAAATGTCCGAACTATAACATTTCTCATTTTATGTACTTGTGACTTGTCGTTTGTTGAATTAAACATGGATTTGATTAATCCATCTCAAGGCCTCCCGACGGTCGTGGCCTTGAGTCATGGTAAACACTGGATATGAGTCGCACTGTTAAGCTATCATAGTCATTCTTGGACGATCACATTTCTGCTCCCGATTTCGGGTCGATAAATTACTACATGGACGGTCAAGATTCATCCAGTCGTGTTTACGGTCTCAACTTGCCCCTAAAAGACTTAAAAATGATCAACGGATGGTCGATTCACATTCATCCTGCTTCTCTTTCGTGCCCTCCAGTCTGGGGCATGAATTGATAAGCAAGAAGGGAAGTTATGTTTTCTTTAGCTTTATACTATACCCCGTTGAGTTCTGGAATCGGGCTAATTGATAGAAAACTGAGCCGCGCTTATTCTGGTTTTTAGCAGTTTGTACTCCTTCTCTCGGTTCCAGGTTAGAGTTGTTGGGGCAGAATACAGTCAAAATCCGTTCATCTGTCCATTGAGTTTATAAGTCGGTCCGTGCTCTGGGGATTTAGAATTATTTCACGAGCGGTCGGTTCATGCCCGGATTGTTTATATTCCAGTCCGCACTCCGGGGACTTAGAGTTTTCTCGTGGGTAGTCGTTTTTTCACCCGAATTTTCTATACTTCGGTCTACACTGCGAGGACTTAGAGTTTTCTCATGGGCAGTCATTTTTCCGCTTAAGGCAATCATTTTTCCGACCGAATTTTTTATACTCCAGTCCACACTCCGGGGACTTAGAGTTTTTCGTGGGTAGTCGTTTTTCTGCCCGGATTAGTCGATTTTCCACCCGAATTGTTTATACTCTAGTCCACACTCCGGGGACTTAGAGTTATGGGCAGTCGTTTTTCCGCCCAAATTGTTTATACTCCAGTCCGCACTCCGGGGATTAGAGTTGTGGGCACTTGATTTTTCGCCCTAATTGTATATACTCCAGTCCGTACTCCGGGGACTTAGACTTTTGTCATGGGCAGTCGTTTTTCCGCCCGGGGCAGTCGTTTTTCACCCGAATTGCTTATACTCCAGTCCGCACTCCGGGGACTTAGAGTTTTCTCATGAGCAGTCGTTTTTTCGCCCGAGACCGTCCTTTTTTCCGTCCGAATTGTTTATACTCTAGTCCGCACTCTGGGGATTAAGAGTTTTCTCGTGGGCAGTCGTTTTTCCATCTGAGGCAGTCGTTTTTCCGCCCGAATTGTTTATACTCCAGTCCGCACTCCGAGGACTTGGAGTTTTCTCATGGGCAGTCGTTTTCTACCGGGCAGTCATTTTCCGCTCGAATTATTTATACTCTAGTCCGCACTCCGGGGACTTAGAGTTGTAGGCAGTCGTTTTTCTGCCCGAATTATTTATACTTCAGTCCGCACTCCGAGGACTAAGAGTTTTCTCGTGGGCAGTCATTTTTTCGCCTAGGGCAGTAGTTTTTCCGCACGAATTGTTTATACTCCAGTCCGCACTTCGGGGACTTAGAGTTCTCTCGTGGGCAGTCGTTTTTCGGCCCGAGGCAGGCGTTTTTCCACCCGAATTGTTTATACTCTAGTCCACACTCCGAGGACTTAGAGTTTTCTCGTGGCCTGTCGTTTTTCCGCCCGAATTGTTTATACTCCACCGAGATGTTACAGGTGCTTCTGCTTGACTTCTCTTCTGGATTACTCTGACTTTTGGCTAACTACATAGATTAGTAGTTTTTGGTTGTACACCTTTGAGATATAGACTCTATGTTATGTACTTATTCTTTTGTATAGCACGTGATGCTATTCTTTTGTATTATAGTGAATCTTTCTGACCACTACTCTGATGTACACTTTCATGTGTTATATATTTATTCATATCTTCTTCCGCCTTTGTGATATGGATGTCTGTGACTGATTTATGTTATGATTATTTCTATGTTTGTTTCCGAAGATTATATATAGCCACCGTGTGATAGCTTTGTGTTTTTATCGGTATGTCGGATTTCCTCCTTAAAAGATATGCATTCTATTCTATCTGACGTATCGGTGCTCGCACAAAGAAGTTACATGGATGGTCGCTCCTCCACAGCCTTATTCTCCGTGCTAATTGACAGCACTACATCGTAGTGTTCTTGGTTAGCGTGGGTATAGAGGTGGGGCGTCACAGCTTGGTCCGCACTCCGTGGACTTAGAGTTTTCTCATGGGCAATCGTTTTTCCACTCGAATACTCTGGTACGCACTGTGGGGACTTAGAGTTTTCTCATGGGCAGTCTTTTTTCCGCCCAAAATGTTTATACTCCAGTCCGCACTACGGGGACTTAGAGTTTTCTTGTGGGCAGTCATTTTTTAGCCCGGGCAGTCGTTTTTTCGCCTGAATTATTTATACTCCAGTTCGCACTCCGGGGACTTAGAGTTTTCTCGTGGGCAGTCAATTTTCCACCTAGGACGGTCGTTTTTCCACCCGAATTATTTATACTCTAGTCCGCACTCCGGGGACTTAGAGTTTTCTCGTGGGCATTCATTTTTCCGCCCGATTGTTTATACTCCGGTCTGCAATCTGGGGACATAGAGCTTTCTCGTGGGCAGACATTTTTTCACCCGAATTGTTTATACTCCGGTCCACACTTTGGGGACTTAGAGTTTTCTCATGGGCAGTCATTTTCCGTCTGGGGCAGTCATTTTTCCACCCGAATTGTTTATACGTCAGTCCGCACTCCGGGTACTTAGAGTTTTCTCATAGGCAGTTGTTTTTCTACCCGGGGTAGTCGTTTTTGTGCTCGAATTGTTTATACTCTAGTCCGCACTTCGGGGACTTAGAGTTTTCTCGTGGACGGCCAGTCATACCCATTTTTGATTTATACTTTAGTTGTCAAGTCGAGTCAGAGCTGTCGAGCGAACGGTCGAACTATGTTCATTCATGGAATGGAATTCTGCCCCCAGAATCAAGGATGAAACTTGACAATTGGACAGTCGATTCTCGTCCACTTGGTGATTGTAGCTCATCCAATCAAGTCAAGGAAGGAGGTACATGATGGATGGTTGGATCACATCCGTGCTGGGGTTGGATAATCAGGACTTGTACAATTTGCTTCGTATTCTTTCTAGCAAACGGAGGTACAGAGTTATTGAGTGGACAGTTAAGTCGCATCCATTTCAAGGTGTAGTCGTGTCCATGCGTTGAAATCGGTGGTTGATGAGTAGGCAGTCAATCGCGGCTAATTAAAATCTAATATGAAGGTTGATGAGTGGATGGTCAGTCGTGTCAACGTTCTATTAGATTCTGACCTTGTCGAGCTTTTCCATTATATGCCTTGATCTCCCAAGTCAGTGGCATATGGTAGCTGATGAATGGTCGAATCACGTTCGTCTTGATAAAAACTCCACAGGTTCTATCACGGTCTGTAGAGATTGGCTAGCGGCCAACTTTGAGTGCCTGGTCACCTGCGTCGTTTTGGAAGTAGTTTAGTTCAAGTTCGTCGCAGTTCACAACACAATTGAAATTAAAATAGGGATAATTCAAAAAAATCAGAATAAATCTTATTTATAAGCGAAGCGATGTCGTATGCTCGCTATTCCACTCTGTCGAAGCCCTTCTCAACTGGAAGTCGAACACGGGTGGTTCAATTAATCATCAAAGTCCCTTATTGATAGGAGTCGATGTTTTTGTCATCGTCAATCCCGTACGTTTTTAAGTTATTGCCACCTGTTATGCTCGCGAATAACTATGCATATCCAAGTGACGCGCAAAGCGAAATAGACCGGTATTGACGGGTTAGTGGCAAATCACTTGAAGTCGGACTTGAGAAAATATGATAATTGTTTGGAGTCAATAATTGGATCGCTTGGAGTTAATCATCGGGTTGCTTTGAGTCAACCATTGGATCGCTTGGAGTTGCTAAATTTGAAGGTCAGGATGAAAGGTGCTTGGAGCCATCCCGGCGTCCGCTTGGGGAAAAACTTTATCTTACCCGAGTCCGACTTTGGGTCAGAGCGAGGGTTTTAAGATCTCACTTGCCTTTGTACTTTTCAAAATTCATATGCAACACCAGGCTTCAATGAATATTAAATGTCGTTTTTCCATACTTCTCCATAGGAAAGTAGGATATTAGCTTCGAGGAACTTCAATACCAATCATTGCTAGACTGCGGGCCAAAGCAGAAGTGGATGGTTGAGCATTTGTTAATGAATATGTTAATAAAAACAATCGGTTGTATTCAGTGACCTTGGAACGATCGTACTAGACCGATCGTATAGGAATGACAATAGTTCAATCGTTTGTTGGTGGATAGGCTAACAAAAAACGATCGGTTATAATGATGGAAGTGGAATGATCGGTCAAGTTGGCCACTGGAATGATCGTATAAGAAACGATTGGTTAGAATTAATTGGTGAAGGGACTAATTGAAATGATCGGTGAAAAACGATCGTGAAGAGAAGAAATTGGCCAAATCCAAGTTGTTGAAATGACCAATGTGAACCATCATAGGGAACGATCGTTTAAGATGATAGGGCGTAGGGATCAATAACAAACGAACGTTTATTGCGTGTGTATGGGTCATGGTCGATAGGCGATCGTTCACATATCCTTCCAAACTTGAACGCATGTGCACTTTCGTGGAACACATGGCTAATTAGTCACTAATCTCATGACTTCCTTCTTTTGCGAGTAAGGTAGACTTGGCTTTTATGACCTTGGGGAATATTTTCCATCTAGATCTTTCCAATCTGAGTAGAATAGGAAACCTATCGATCAAAAGCTGGATCTATCTCGCGAACATGAAAATTCACCAGTAGAAAATGAGATCCAATCGAGCTGAGAATTCATCTCTCAATGAAAGCACCAAAATTTTGATGCTAAAATTGAGCATCAATACCCGTAGAATCTAATGGAGATAAAATAATGAATGAAATTACAAATAGAGGAGAAAAAGTAAATGAACACATAGATTTTTATAGTGGTTCGGTAATATTGGCCTACATCCACTTCATATTTCTATTAATCTTTCGTTTGATTACAATTACAAAGATGTTTGGATCAGCTAGGATCCATTAATATAAGAATAAAGAATGAAAATGGCAGAGCCTCTACAGCAGGAAGAAGGATCCCCTTTTTTGAAGCTATGCCTGCTATATTTATAGGAGTGGGCCTGCATGGATCGAACTAAAACTTTGCAAGAAGGCTTTCAACATCTAGAAGGTCTCACCATATCGATCGGCCATGTTAATTCGATGATCAAGAATGATTGGTATAAAGATGGCCAACCCTTTTCCTTAGCTCCAATCACTGTGCGATCGTTCTAGGAGGGTCCCACGTGCTTCTTGATGTTGCTACTTAAATATGGGATCATTGTGAGTTGTAGATTGTGAAATATCGATCGATCTTGGTCGAAGCTAGGATGCACACTGAATTAGATTGACCGTTTTGATAGACCATCCAAAACGATTGGTGACGAACAATCGGCCATCTCCCTTCTTTCTTTGTGTAATGTGCGATCGTTTTTGTAAGGCCTCTTCCTCATTCTATCGATGCCCTAAAAGTTTCACATGATTTGGCTTCATGGATTTCAAGATATTGAACGTTCTCTGACGACTTGAACTATTTCCTGGATCATTCTTCAGTCGATCCAAACAAATCTTTGCTTCATCCGCAGCTTGAGCGTATGAACTTCAATCAACTCCAAACTTGAGATATAACTTCACGGGGCCATGCCAGTTACTTCGTGCTAGCTACACTTCGATCGGGTCCTGGTTCGAATATGCCCGACCATCATCTGTAATAATGTACGTATTTGGCTCTTCAGGCTGTTGATCGTCCATTCCTGGTCAAATTGATGATATCACGGCTTTGCCAAAAGGCGGGATAACAAGGGCGTTGACAAGTTTTCTTATTAACAAGAGGGTCAGACTATAATTCAACGAGAGATGTAAGTCTACTACATACTGTTTGTACCAAAAATGGGCACAACACTCTTCGGGAGTTGTTTGAAGAGATAAAATGAAGATTATAAATGTAAAACAGAGATTATCTAACAAAAACTCCAACAAACAGGAATGTAAAGTGCACAGACAAGCAGTTTAGAGTGGTTCGGCGTATAGCCTACGTCCACTATGAATTTTTGATGATTTTATTGATTCTCTTTCAATGATTACAAGCGTTTACAGCAATGAACAGCGGATTATAGTTTAGAATTCGAAATTGACAGCAAAAGTAGGATGCAGGTCTCAATCCGGCAGAGTCTGGACGCTTCAGAGAAAAAAGATCCTTTTTCTGTAGGCTTCAGGGGGCTATTTATAGGCGTAGGAGGCTGAGATCGCGCCCAAACTTCGGGAGATTCTTTCAGGCATGTGAGTGGGTCCACGCGCCCGGTCCCACCAAATTTCAACTCCATCTGGGATCGATTCGAAATGACTTCGTATCGATCAGAAAATGCTCCAATCGAGCTGGAATTTGGCGTGGACATCCCTCAGCATGCATGCAAGCTTCTCTGAAAATTTTACTGGATTTGGATCAGTGGATTACGAGATATGGTCGATACGAACTGGAATTCCTCATAGGCTGTCTGGTTCGTATCCATGAATTCGACTCCATCCGTTCGCCTCGCTGGCTGCACGTGCTCTTGAAGTGAGGTGGCGCGCGCGCTTCGTCTCGATCCGGTCTTTGTGCCACATTGACTGTTTCGACTCCACATATCTTGCCTTGTTTTACTTTGATGGAAGACACGTCATCCCTGGTCAGTTGACTCGTTGGATACGAACAAGTCATTAGGCATGGATTCGAAGTGAGGTCCTCTGATGGATACGAAGAGCACTGGTCCGATGGATACGAAGCAAGCACCAAGTGATGGATACGAAGTAGACGCTGAATGATGGTTGCGAAGTAAACACTGACCGATGGAAACGAAGCAAGTACTGAATGATGGATACGAAGCAGACGTTGGCTGAAGGATACGAGGTCCTTCAATTGCTGGTGTGTATGAAGTCCATCGATACGAGCTCGATGGATACGAAGGAAGTCGAGTCGAACCTGGGTACCTCGATGGATTCGGAGCTGATTGGTACGAAGCTTGATGGATTCGAACTAGGGCTTCGGTGATGGATACGAAATTGCCCAGAGTGATGGATACGAAATCTGGGCTTTTCCCTCCAGTTTGACTCGATCATAACTTGAGCGTACGAGTCCGGATTGACTCGAAATTTGAGGTGCTGATCTCTATGGCCTTTCTTGTCATGTCCTATCAATTGTAGCTCATTCTGGGCTCGGACAAAATTCAGTGATATCCATGGCGTGCTATCCTTGTTCTCTAGTCGGCTCCTTGGTGTCCTGGCCTTGCCAAAAGGCGGGATAACATTTGCCCCCCAAAGTACGTCTTGTGAAAACATGACGTGCTTTGAAAAGCTGTAGGTCTTCTTTGAATAACTTTGAAAGTCGTACCCCTTAGCCATTCTCTTGTATCGGTCCTCTTATGAATCGATGCTCAAAGTCGAAAAGCCTTCTTTCGTATCGATGTGGGTTGACTTGATGGATACGAAAACGATCATTCGTATCGATGGTCACAAATCGCGGTGAATTCTGATTCGAATTGGTGATATCTGGTGGATACGAAATGGATGTTCGCATCGATAGATACTGATGGATACGAAAGTAACGCTCGTATTAACAGGTCTGCTCTGTTTCGAATCGATGGCTCAAAATTTGGATGTTTCGAAACGATGGTGTCTGGTGAACATTTCGCCTCGATGAATGCACAGCTTGATGGATTCGAAGAGAGCGTTTGCATCGACCCATCGTATTCATGTGGCCTCCCTGTGCGCTTCGAACCGATAAAGTCTGGTGGGTTCGAAACGAGCCTTCGTTTCGATGCGCTGTCTGACTGGTTGCGACCGGTCAGATTGACTGGGAGTCGAATCGACTCGGTTCCGTCCTAGGCTTCATATAAATATCTGGGACTTTGTCATTTCTCACTTTTTTACCTTTTACTTTTACTATTGCTCTCCATTCCCTCTTTTACTTTCGTATCGATAAACTGAGAGACAAGTGTTCGTTTTCGAGTCGAAGCAAACCTTCGTTTCTTTGTTTCAAAATCGCTGAAATCAGGTAATGAATGGATAGAGTCATGTTAATAACGCCGAACCACGAGTCTGCGCATTCATCTTTCCTGCTTTTTCGTCCAGTCTTCACGAATTTTCAGATCTGGACGAGAGAAAATGATATTGGGGAATGACTCGTGGCCATGGAGCTGAGATCCCTTGGGGAAGAAGAAGATATGGAGGAAATTGCCCTATCTTCGTCTCGTGTCGATCTGAAATTGGAATATTCGAATCGATCCAGTCAGCATACGTTCGTATCGGTAGGGAGATGAAAGCGGCAATTGTTGCGAAGCCATTGTTTTCAGATCGATGCGAAATTGGCGAATTCGATCGGTGCGAATTGATCTGCCTCCGATCGCTACGACTCGTATCGATTCGAACCTGATTGATACGAAGCGCTCTCACCCCTGCCTGACCGATACGAATGTATTGAGTCGAACTCGATCGATACGAAGTACCTTCATTCCAGTGCGATCGACACGAACACATCTTTCATTCTGAGACGATCGATACGAATGTATCGATTCGAACACAGCCGGGTTGCGATGCATGATCTTCATGACTCGATACGAAATGAAATGCAACGATCGATTCCAACCTAAATTTGGACGGACTTAAAGAAACTTTTAATATCCAAATACTTGACTCCGACGAGCTTCTGCCTTGCACAATAGAACTTTGTCATAGAACTGCATATTTGACTGACTTTCGGAGCTCGTCGATGGAACTGCCATTTAACAGAAAAGTACAACGAACTCTTTAATCTTGAATCGATCGTTATCATCTGGATGGCGCAGTCATGACGGTCAGCGATGACGGTCATGTTTGTCTGACTTCCAGGATCTCGTCGCTTGCACATTTTCTTTAACTCTGCAGAATTTGCTCAAGTCACGCACAACACTCGCACTACACAACACATTCATGCACTTTACACTGGGGAATGCACGGGCTTTTTGTCACCTAATGATGGTTTCTCGTGAGTTAGCTAGTGATGGAACCGTCAAGTTCACAGTAGCAAGAAACTCAGAACCCTGTCCTTCCCAGAATTGAGATTTCGGTCATCGAGACCGAAGCTATTGGTCCAACTCCGGACGAGTTGCCCGATGCGTCCTTCATTAATAGTCCACCTGATTCCGTCTCATCCAATATCTCTGAAGACATGCTGGGGAGAATATGCTTAAGGCATGGTCTATCTTTGGATGAGGTATTGTTGCCCGGACCGGATGATAGGCCACATAATCCCCCGGAGGGGTATACTGCTTTTAACCGGCATGCGTGCGCAGCCGGCACACTTCCTCCATTCAACGACTATATAAGAGAAGTATTGGCTTATCTGGACATCGCTCCGTCTCAATTGCATCCAAACGGATATGCCTCACTCAACAGCTTGTTCATTGTATTCACGGAGTACCTCCATCGTCCTCCCCGTATGACCGACAAAAGATACTTGTTTAATTTCAAGAGTCGGACTGACAGCCCATCTTATACGTTCTTGGAGTCTGTAAGGAACTGCCAAGTCGTCGCGAGGTCGTGGACTAGGCTAAGCTATTTTAAGTCGGAGTGGTTCTATGTCCGATGTCCTCCGGGGTTTGCCAGAAGATGGCTGTTCAGACGTGAGCATTGTCTTTTTTCCCAAGTAATTGACAGGGCAATTTTCGGAGTGAAATTAAACTTACATCTTCTTCTCTTTTCTTTCAGCTATCATTCAGCGGCCTGAGGGTGGCTACTATAAAGAGATAGTTCGGGTCCTCCAAGAGATTCCTAGCGAGGAAAGGAATATTGAACTGTTATTGACAGATCGGAATCTCAGAGTCCTTGGGCTGATCGGCCGGAGGCAGAGCATAAGACTCGATGGTGCATTAAAGACCATCTCCAGGAAAAAGGTCAAGCGGATGAAGCCCAGGGTTGTGATAATCGAGGAACCCGATTCCGAGAAAACTCATACTGACGAGGAACCGTTGGTCGGACCTGCTAATGCAAACCCGGAGTCCGATGCAAAGAGGAAAGGCAAAGCAGTGGCCTCGAAACAGCCTAAGTCTGGGAGGCGGAAGTCTGTGGTTTTGCACCGTCCTTTGTCAGGAGTTAAGATTACGGAGGCATCCTCCCTGCAAGCTGAAGATCAACTCGAAGGGCCTGCTGACCCTCCAATCCCGGACATCGAGCCGGAGCAACACGATGTTGGGTTGGGTGGACCGCGACATATCGTCGATGTTAGCGAGTCTGAGCTTGCCAGTGCGATTGACACTTCTGGTTGGTCCGGGGGGTTACACATTCACACACTCTTCACGGCACAACACACTTTCCTAACCATAAACAGCACATCGCGAACGGTTACTGATTCTTTGTGATTTTCTTTTCAGGTACGATGTCTGGGCAAGGTTCTGTGCTTGGCAGTTTGCGCAATAAGCGCCGTTATCGCGAGCCACGCAGGAGAGAGGGGGAGAGGGATTACGACTCAGGATATTCAGGCCAGGAGAAGTCTGACAAAGATAGAGGATACGTTCGCCGATCCCGATCTCGCTCTCCTCCCCCCAGGACCTCTGCACCTCCTACGGCCGCGGTTACTTGTCCTCCCGAGACTTCACGGCCTAGGCCGCCTTCTCAAGCTTTGAGGTCCGATCCTCCGCGCAGGACTGAAATAGCCACCTCTTCGGCTACTGTACCGGTCCCGACCGAGGCGTCTAGCGAAGGAGCGCTTAAATTGGCACAGATGAGGAAGGAATTTCCTGACATCTGTTTTGATGGGTATGTCTTCCCTCCGCACCTGAAGAGAATCCCGCCAACCGCGGAAACCACTATCCATGATTATGTTGCGGACATCTTTTTCTAGTATAGGGAGTGGGGACGGGCCGCGAGGAAGGCGTCTAAAGTGGCATTCGAGCGGGGCGTCACCATCGAGAAGCTCGAGAAGGAGCTGGGTCGCAACGACCAAATCATAAAAGCGCTCAACTCGGAGGCTGAGTCTTCTCGTAAGTCTGAAATGGAGGCTTTCAAGAAAGTTGATGAAGTGAACGCTGTCATGGCCAGGATGAAGCAAGAACATTACACCGCCATCGAGGACATGGGTCATAGGAACACTTCTATTACTGCCGAGAGGGATGCCGCTCTGAAGGAGCTTAATGAGCTGAAATCAAAGTTTTCAGAGATGGCGAAGGAAAAAGACGCAGCTAATGTCTCTGCGCAGGAAGCCTGTGACCAGGCAGTGACACTCCGAAAGGAGAAGGAAGCGGCTATACAACAAGCCCATGAAGCTGAGGCTGGGGTTGACGAGAAGGTACGGCAGGCGGAGGCCAGGATTGAGGCCGAGGTGGAGGAGCTACTCGTCACTTATAACGCCAATGTGCTAAGGCACCGAGACTTGACATGGCTTGACGATTACCCTACACATCTCTATAATGCCTGGAACCTACTGGTTGATGAGGAGAGATCTGGGCACCCTGATGAAGCCCTTGACGAGTTCGAGCTGGAGAACCGCATCCTTAATGATGACGAAAAGAAGGTTCTCCATGACTCCATGATTTCCCACGACAAGGTGAGGCTTGGTGCCCAGATCCAGGAAGTCGGAGAGAGCTCTGGTGCAGAACACCATGTTACGAGTTCTGAGATAGTCGTGTCAACTCAGTCTGAGCCAACTCCGATGATCTACTCCCAGCCTATCCCGGCGTATGACCCAGATCAACCGCATTTATCTCCTATTAAGGAACATCATTCTGAAGCAGTTCATACGACCTCGAGCCAAACCGAGGGAGGTACTTTGAACTAACTTCTAGTATATTTGGATTGAAGAACCCGTGATGAAATGTTGTTAATGACATGTCTTTTCCTTTGATCAGTGACAGGAGTTGCACCAGCCGCGCTTCTTACCACCCAAGACTCAGGTCAAGCGCCAGGAGCCATCATCTCTGAGGCGACCTCCGTCGTGGCACTGGCACCAGTTGGAGTGACGCAGGGGAGCTCACTTTCTTTCGACGAGCAGATGATAAATGAACTCCTTGGCCGTCAAAGTGATCCTTTTGCGGACTTGCCATTCGGCTTGGGTGGATTCACGGCTACTTCTGACACCTCGTCTCAGACTACTACGGCCCCTAGTGAGGCCAGGGCACGGCGGGAAGCGGCGATGTTGGCCGAAATTAATGGCGAGATGGCGGCCGCGGCGCACGGCGGTGAAGTAGGTGGCGGAGCAGCAGCACAGTGCCCTACTCCTCTTATGACTGTATCTCCTGGGGGCACACTTACTGATGTTAATGCGCCAGCCCCTCCTCCAACTGCGGAGTCTGTTCCTCCCACTCCTCCTTCGGGAAGTATCCCTATAGAGTCCAGCTCAGACGAGGATGTTGATATTATGCCCTTACCCGAAGGGAGCTTGCCTAAGGAGAAAGGCTCCAAGCGAAAGGGTACTGGTGCCTCCAGTAGCTCCTCGAGGAAGAAGAAGCTGAGGAAACAGAAGGATTAGACATTCTTTTTATAGGCAGTTAGGGACTTTTGTTATTTTTTCTGCTTCTTCCCTTTTGTAGGCCGTGTTTAGATGCAGGTTCGGCCCCTGCTAGTAGGAATATTTTGGAAAGAACTCATGTATGAACCATTGTTCTTGAGTTAATTGGAATAAAATTTTGTTTTCTAGCTTCAGCTTGTGTTCCTTTCTATGCTTGAATATTGCAGTGTTCGGACTTTGGTCCAGTGTACTTGCATTACCTGATTGCTTCAAGAATAGCTCATTTTACTTGTTAAGTGCGGAAATCTCGGACTTGAGTTGTGATAGGGGATCGTATCAGAGCTGAGCATCGCATAGTTTCGGGTAATGACTAACATTCGCCTCTGCCCCCAGTTCCGGGGTCAAGTTGTGATGATCAGCTTGTGATGACATCAAGCGAGGACTGAGTGGTCGAACTACGCTCGTTCTCTTATGAATCGTTCCATCCACACTCCGGGGATATGCGTCATCTCATAAGCGGTTGTTCGCACTCTGGGAACATGGAGTTGATTGTTTATACTCCGCTTCGCACTCTGGGAATGCGGAGTTGAATGTTTATACTCCATTTCGCACTCTGGGAATATGGAGTTGAATGTTTATACTCCACTTCGCACTCTGGGAATATGGAGTTTAATGTTTATACTCCACTTCGCACTCTGGGAATATGGAGTTTAATGTTTATACTCCGCTTCGCACTCTGGGAATACGGAGTTTAATGTTTATACTCCACTTCGCACTCTGGGAACATGGAGTTTAATGTTTATACTCCGCTTCGCACTCTGGGAATACGGAGTTGAATGTTTATACTCCACTTCGCACTCTGGGAATATGGAGTTGACTGTTTATACTCCGCTTCGTACTCTGGGAATGCGGAGTCGAATGTTTATACTCCATTTCGCACTCTGGGAATATGGAGTTGAATGTTTATACTCCACTTCGCACTCTGGGAATATGGAGTTTAATGTAGGATTGTCGTGTATCAACCCTATTAATATCGGTGTCATGGCCTGTCCCCGAGCTCGGGTTTCACCTAGTGAGTGGCCGGTCGTATCACAGCCACTCTCCATTTGAATAAGTCCCATTGCGTGATGGGATTTAGCTCTTCGTGCATCGTGATGTTGTATATTGTACATAATGAATCACTGCTCTGGCTCGAAGAAGTGGCATTTTATTGCTGAAATAAGAAAATGCGGCAAAGTCAGTTGCCTTATTACAAAATTCAAATTTCGAAATGCAGAAACAAATTGCTAAATAGAATGAAATAAATAAAGCCTGTCATATGTAGTAGCGGCGGAGACTTTCGCTGTTCCAAGCCCTCGGTAAATCGAGACCGTCAACAGTCGACAGCTTGAATGTACCATCTTCGAGCTTTCGTGTAATTACATACGGCCCTCCCCAGTTCGGTTTCATGTGTGAAGGAACTGGGTAGATTCTCTTGAGCACGAGGTCGCCGAGTTCAAAGGTTCGAGGTCGAACTCTGGTGTTGTACAATCGGGCGACCCGGCTTCGATGTGCGGCTGCTCTCAAATCAGCCTCTTCCCGTTTTTCATCCAATAGATCTAAAGACTCGGCTAGGAGTATAGCGTTTGTTTTTGGATCATAATAAGTCACGCGATGAGAGAGCACTTCTGTCTCGACCGGAATAACAGCCTCTGAGCCATAAGATAGGGAAAACGGAGTGTGTCCGGTCGCGGTTTTGTGGGTCGTTCGATAGGCCCATAACGCCATAGGAAGTTCATCGACCCACTTGCCCCCAGCCTTCTCTAATCGTTTCTTCAGGATCGATTTTATAACTTTGTTGACAGCTTCAACCTGTCCATTTGCTTGGGGGTGTGCGACAGCCGAGAACTTTTTGCGGATATGAAACCGTTGACAGAAATTCTTGAATTCCGCACTCTCGAATTGGGCTCCGTTATCAGTGATGATAGTATGCGGGAGTCCAAATCGACAGATGATGTTGTGAACCACGAAATTTATCACTTTCTTTGTCGTAATGGTTGCTAGGGCTTCAGCCTCAGCCCACTTTGTGAAGTAATCAACTGCGACGATGGCGTATTTCGCACCGCCTTTTGCTAAAGGTAAAGCGCCGATGATGTCAATGCCCCACATTGCGAATGGCCAGGGACTGACCATTTGGGTTATTTCAGTTGGCGGAGCTCTCGGAATTCGGGCATGTATCTGGCATTTATCGCACTTCCGGGCATAGTTTGCCGCATCTCGGTTCACTGTCGGCCAGTAGTACCCATATCGGAGTATCTTTTTAGCGAGAGCTTGCCCGCCGGTATGATCGCCGCACTCTCCTTCGTGCACGTCATGTAGCACTCGTTTGATTTCCTCGTGGGCGATACATCTGAGGAGAGGAACGGAATAACCTCTCCTGTACATGACTCCGTTTTGGATGACGAACCGCGAGGCTTTTCGCTGAATTTGTCTCTTCTCATTTCTAGGTTCAGGCAGCACCCCATTCTCAATGTAATTCCGATACAGAGTCATCCAAGATTCTCTACTGGGAGCGGTTTCAAATACAGAGTTCATTTCTATCCGATCGATGCTCGGAGTGGCCAAAGTTTCAATGGGGACACGTCCCATTTGTTGCGCTTCACTTGTGCTGGCTAACTTCGCCAGTGAATCGGCTTTCTGATTACGCTCCCGAGGCACATAATAGATGGCATAATAATCAAACTGGTTTAGGATTTCCTGAACTCGTGCCAAGTAAGCGGCCAGTCTTCGGTCTCTTGCCTGGTATTCTCCTCGCACCTGGCATACCACTAACTGCGAATCGCAATAAATTTCTACAGCGATAATTCTCAAATCTCTGGCAAGTCTTAGGCCGGTTAGGAGGGCTTCATATTCGGCTTCATTATTAGTTGCACGAAAGTCGAATTTAAGAGCATAACATATGGATCGGCCCTCGGGAGTCTCAAGTACAACCCCAGCGCCCGAACACCGGTCATTTGACGCACCATCAGTATACAGCTTCCAGATGTATTCGGGAGATTCACTGGTTTCGGGTAAGTCTTCTGGAACGGTGAATTCGGCTATGAAATCAGCCAGGACTTGTCCTTGAATGGCCCTCCGCGGAGCGTATGCGATGTCAAATTGACTTAGCTCAATGTTCCACTTGAGTAACCTACCGGACGTCTCAGGCCGCGTAAGGACCTGTCGTAACGGCTGGTCGGTGTACACAGTAAGCGGATGAGCTTGGAAGTAAGGACGGAGCTTCCTTGAGGCAATGACCAAACAATAAGCCAGTTTCTCCAGCCTCGGATAATTTCTTTCAGCTCCTGTTAGTCGCTTACTAACATAGTAGACCGGGTTTTGCACTTTATCTTCTTCCCGGACTAGAGCAGCACTGATCGCATGTTCTGATACTGCCAGGTAGAGATATAGTTGCTCGTGGTCAACCGGTTTTGACAAGATCGGAGGTGTGGAGAGATGTTGAACTAATGATCGGAACGCGCCTTCACACTCCGTGGTCCATTCAAAGTTTCGTTTGCCCTTCCGGATCAGGTCGAAGAAAGGAATGCATTTATCGGTGGACTTTGAAATGAACCTGCTCAATGCTGCGACCTTCCCGTTAAGACTCTGGACTTGCTTTATAGTTCTAGGGGTTTGCAAATTTCTAATAGCCCAGATCTTCTCCGGATTCGCCTCTATTCCTCGAGCGTTGACAATGAACCCAAGGAATTTTCCGGATGCAACGCCAAAGTGACATTTGAGTGGGTTGAGCTTCATTCCGTACTCCCGGAGGATGCTGAACATTGAATTCAAATCTCTGACGTGATCGGTGGAGAATCGGGACTTCACCAGCATGTCATCCACGTAAACTTCCATGGTCTTCCCAATCTGATCAGCGAACATTCGGTTGACTAAGCGTTGGTATGTTGCTCCAGCGTTCTTTAGACCAAACGGCATGACTTTGTAACAATAGAGTCCCAGGTCGGTCACGAAGCTGGTATGTTCCTGATCAGGCAAATGCATGGGTATCTGATTGTAGCCGGAATAAGCGTCCATAAAGGATAGTAGTTCATGTCCGGCCGTCGAATCTACGAGCTGATCGATTCGTGGAAGCGGGAAGCTATCTTTCGGACAGGCCTTGTTTAGGTCAGAGTAATCAACACAGGTTCTCCACTTCCCGTTTGGTTTCCGAACTAGTACAGGGTTGGACACCCATTCTGGATACAAGGCATCTCGAATGAACCCATTCGATTGTAGTTTATCAACTTCCTCCTTAAGGGCGGCAGATCTCTCTGGATCCATACCGCGCCTTTTCTGCTTTACTGGGACATGTCGCGGATCTATATTCAGGGAGTGACTTGCAATGCTCGGCGAGATCCCGCACATGTCAGAGTGTGTCCAGGCGAAGACGTCGAGATTCGCCCGAAGAAATTCGACCAACTCCTGCTGTGTCTGCTTGTTTAGTTGGGACCCAACTTTCAGCATCTTTGAATCATCATCCTCACTGATTGGGACGTCCACAGTCAGTTCGGCTGGAGAAGCTTGACTCTCCGTTGATTCGTCTTTATCCTCGTTGTCCCTGGGGTCCAGGTCCTTCAGGAATTGGTCGTGGTGCCCGGGCCGAGGCCCAGGCATCAATTGTCAATTATCGATAGAGCGGACGCAGAGAGATTCCTCTACGCCCTTCCCCTTCTCTTTACGTTGCGCCTCGCGCAGCTCAGCAACATAACAGGCCCTTCCTGAGGCCTGATCTCCTTGAACAACTCCAATCCCATGATCAGTGGGAAACTTCAGAGTCAGACACCATGGGGCGATCGCCGCCCTGAACTCGGCTAAAGCTGGTCGACCCAGGAACGCGTTGTATGGCGAATCGATTTCTAGCACAACAAATTGTAACATTCGGACCCTCCGGCGTTCTCCAACGCCTAACTCGACTGGGAGTTCAGTTATTACGATGGGTATCGTGGCACTTCCGTTGAAACCATGGATTCTGGATAAACAGGGTTTCAAATCCTTTGTCTCCATCTTCATTAGATCGTAAGCCCGTTTGAGCAGGATGTTCACAGAGCTCCCACTGTCAACCAGGATCCTCTTTATCCAAGCAGGACCTACCTGGGCAGATATGACTAGTGGGTCGATAGTAGGGGCTTCGACTTTATCGGCGTCTCGGCTCTTGAACACGATATCATCGGACATTATCTTTTGTTGCTTTGCCGGGGTTCCATCCTCGCAATTACTATAACACTCGAAGTCCGCATGCCTGATAGAACTGGCATACGACTCCATTTCCCCCCAGCTTCTGTCTGCCGGATGGGGGCCACCACTTATTGTGTTGATAACTAATCTCCCGCCCGCACGAGCGGGTTCATCCTCTCTTTCCTGATTTTGCGAACGATTTTGATTCGAGGGGCCCGCTCCGCCAGGCTGCGGCGCCCGTACAAACTGATCTAGCTTCCTCTCTCTAATCAGCTTTTCGATGAGGTCCTGTAAGTGCCGACACTCATTGGTATTATGTCCATAGCTCTCATGGAACCTATAGAATTTCCCTGTCTGAATCTGTCTCTCCGATGAGGGCTTCGGAGCAGGCTTCTTATACTGTACAGTGTTGCAAGTCTGTAAGTATACGTTTTCCAATGACGTGTTTAGCGGTGTATAACTGTCAAACATCTGAGCTCTACGTCGTGGACCTCGGTTCTCATCTCTCTTCTTATTCTGGCCATTGTTTCCTCTCTGCTGGGTTTGCTTGTTTTGTATATTCAGCTGAACTTTCCCGGAACTCTCGCCGGACTGTTTAACTGCCACATTGCTCTGTATTCCCTCAATGCTGGGCCTTGCATCGTCCTGCTTCCTAGACTGTTTTGCATCCTCCTGCCGCAGGAATTGAGCGGCCTTGGAGTAAAAACGGTCCAACGACGCGGGCGGTTTTCCAGCTAGCCAGTTTCCGAATTCGGAATCAGGATCAATCCCCTTGGTCAGAGCCATTAAGATTGAATTATCGTTGGGATTGGTGATCTCGACGCATGCTGCGTGGAACCTCTCCAGGTAACGCCTGAGTGTCTCTCCAGGAGCTTGAGTGACGCTGGACAAGGTGTTGACGTCTTTTGGCCTAGCAACATGCATCCGGAATTGTTCCACAAACTTCTTGGCCAATTGATCGAACGAAGAAATTGATCTAGGTGGTAGGCGGGTAAACCACATTGTCGCGATCCCCCCAGAGAGATGGGGAAACTCCGACACTTCACTGCGTCGTCGGCCCTCACAGCGCTCATCGACCATTCATACTTCAGAATATGCTGGTTGGGGTCACTATTCCCTTCATACATCGGGAGAGTCGGCATTCTGAATCGCCTAGGGGGTTCGGCATGTAACACTTCGTCTGTGAAAGGGGTATGACTACGGGAAATCCCTCAGTCATCATTAGTGAGCCCCTGACTCTCGCGGATCATTTGACGTATCATGGTTGATATATCCGAAACGGGCAGATTCGGAGCGTGATGAGCTAAGGCGTGGTCGGGTTCCACCGTGCGAGTAGGGATCGGGCGCTGTCGACGATCCGTATCTCGCCTCCTTGGCTCAACGTCTTCTGGGACATAAGGTTCAGGAGTATGTCCTCGCTGTTGATTGATCGGCTCAGATTGATTTCGGGTATCGACCCTTGTCTCTGCTGCGGCGGTTGTGGCGCGGTTATCCGTGGTGTACTGTGGGGCAGTACCTCCTCGTGTTGAGGGACCGGTTTGGAAACTGGTCGACGGTCCTACCCTCAGTTGCCCAACAGTTAAGGTGGGCTGATACTCAGCAGCTTGAGCGCGACTCCCCTCTAGTCGAGGACGGGTAGTTCGGTGGTGATAATCAGATGAAGCTGAGCTTTCGGTAGACGCTCTGGAGACATCATCTCTCCTGGACCTTCTGTGCCCCCGGCGATTTAGCTGGTTGGTCAGCTCGATATTGGTGCGTAACTGTTCTGCCAACTGCTGACGGCTTTGGGTCAGCTCCTGGAGCAATACCTGAAACTCCTGTCGGGTGACGAGCCCTGTTGAGTCTAAGTGAGTGGTATTGTCTTGATTGGAAGAAGGCGGCTGTGCGGGATTCTGCCTATCTCTGCCTTCTTGCTCTGCAGCGGTAGCGCCAGTTCTTGTGCTGACCATTCTCGGTGGTGGAGTCCTTTCCTAGATTTTGAGCAAATCTGAATAGAATGGAAGGATTCCGGACTGAATATCTGGATCTTCCTCTTGGATTTGTGCAATCCGGTATCGACGACAGATCCAATGAGCAGGAGAAAAAGCTGGTTTTCTCAGTGAAAGCACCAAAGTGTTTGTACCAAAAATGGGCACAACACTCTTCGGGAGTTGTTTGAAGAGATAAAATGAAGATTATAAATGTAAAACAGAGATTATCTAACAAAAACTCCAACAAACAGGAATGTAAAGTGCACAGACAAGCAGTTTAGAGTGGTTCGGCGTATAGCCTACGTCCACTATGAAGTTTTGATGATTTTATTGATTCTCTTTCAATGATTACAAGCGTTTACAGCAATGAACAGCGGATTATAGTTTAGAATTCGAAATTGACAGCAAAAGTAGGATGCAGGTCTCAATCCGGCAGAGTCTGGACGCTTCAGAGAAAAAAGATCCTTTTTCTGTAGGCTTCAGGGGGCTATTTATAGGCGTAGGAGGCTGAGATCGCGCCCAAACTTCGGGAGATTCTTTCAGGCACGTGAGTGGGTCCACGCGCCCGGTCCCACCAAATTTCAACTCCATCTGGGATCGATTCGAAACGACTTCGTATCGATCAGAAAATGCTCCAATCGAGCTGGAATTTGGCGTGGACATCCCTCAGCATGCATGCAAGCTTCTCTGAAAATTTTACTGGATTTGGATCAGTGGATTACGAGATATGGTCGATACGAACTGGAATTCCTCATAGGCTGTCTGGTTCGTATCCATGAATTCGACTCCATCCGTTCTCCTCGCTGGCTGCACGTGCTCTTGAAGTGAGGTGGCGCGCGCGCTTCGTCTCGATCCGGTCTTTGTGCCGCATTGACTGTTTCGACTCCACATATCTTGCCTTGTTTTACTTTGATGGAAGACACGTCATCCCTGGTCAGTTGACTCGTTGGATACGAACAAGTCATTAGGCATGGATTCGAAGTGAGGTCCTCTGATGGATACGAAGAGCACTGGTCCGATGGATACGAAGCAAGCACCGAGTGATGGATACGAAGTAGACGCTGAATGATGGTTGCGAAGTAAACACTGACCGATGGAAACGAAGCAAGTACTGAATGATGGATACGAAGCAGACGTTGGCTGAAGGATACGAGGTCCTTCAATTGCTGGTGTGTATGAAGTCCATCGATACGAGCTCGATGGATACGAAGGAAGTCGAGTCGAACCTGGGTACCTCGATGGATTCGGAGCTGATTGGTACGAAGCTTGATGGATTCGAACTAGGGCTTCGGTGATGGATACGAAATTGCCCAGAGTGATGGATACGAAATCTGGGCTTTTCCCTCCAGTTTGACTCGATCATAACTTGAGCGTACGAGTCCGGATTGACTCGAAATTTGAGGTGCTGATCTCTATGGCCTTTCTTGTCATGTCCTATCAATTGTAGCTCATTCTGGGCTCGGACAAAATTCAGTGATATCCATGGCGTGCTATCCTTGTTCTCTAGTCGGCTCCTTGGTGTCCTGGCCTTGCCAAAAGGCGGGATAACACATACTCCGCACGTTCGCAAATAATACCAAGATAATTATGGTAATCGATCATACCTTAATCCTATTTAACCTACATCTGACAAGTTAGTTAAATAATTCATATGTTACATGACAAACTTCGTGAAATAAGGTCTCAATCTAGTACATTACAATGGTCAATGGTACGATCTAACCTATACTCAAAGCCAAGCCCACCCTATTGCAATAATACATGGCCGAATCACTTAATGGATGTAATTCCATACATGGCTTACAGACCCATTTCTGTACAATGACCCACACCTCGGATTTTCTACACATACTAAGCGATCGTGTTATCATGATAACCAATAGAGGTCTCAAAAATCAATAGTCAAACAAAATCTTAATAATGATTGACTATTCATACGTATATATTCATATATATCACATATATCTACACACATAAATTCATCCATATATTCATTCAAAATATTCCAATTTAGTAAGGTTGGAAGTCACTTCAAACATCATCTAATCGATGTCTGAAACCCAAAGGAAAAAACCCATACCGATATAATTAAATATATTAAGCTTGCCTTAATGGCCCAGGTATATTGGGCTATTTAAATGCCCAACGGTCGACCGCTTTGGTGTCCACTGGTCGATCGGTGTTTGCATTTTTACAAGAATAAATTCCCATACATTCTCCTGAAGGTATACATATAATTTTTGGTTTTTCTATAGATCGTAACTTTCTCGTTTTACACTAGATTTTGAATCCATTTTCTTTTAAATTCAAATAGGACTCCACTGTCAATCTACTTTAAGCACATCAAAAGTTTAAGTTGTTTTTTGGCAATAAAGTGAACCAATTTTCAAAATAAAATTATATATATATACATATACATATATCTGTATATTTCATTTCTAGTGTAAATTTCCATATACCTTTCAATATTACGTAATAATTCATATAAAAATACATTTTATAATTTATATGTTTTCTAAAGCATATAAACAATTTTTTTGAAAACATGTTATAAACTATTTATATGATTTAAACAAGCATTTTCAATATACTACATACTTATATATTTCAAAAGCGTGCTTTTCAATATTCATTTTTACAATCTTCATACATATATACAATATAATATATAAATAAATCAAAATTTCTAATTTAATTCTCTAGCCTATGAAGTTATAAATCATAAATTCAAATTTATAATATTCATGCATTTAAAATGATTATTGATCTCATATACATCATATACCACCTCCAATGTACATTGTTTAGCGAAACATCACTTATATATTGTTTCTTAACTAAATTCTACTTTATTTTAGATTTATTTTACTTTTAACCCCTGTTATACTTTAGTAATTATATTCATATTCCACATTTTCTAATCCTGATCCATAATTACTTAGAATAATCAGGATTGAAGAGAGTATATTGTAAATTAGGCATAAATCACATTCATAGAGCCCAACTATTCAAATTTGCTCGTTGTCCAGAATTCAATTCGCCTTCAAATCTATGGATTTACGACTCTAATAGTTTTTTAGAGTGTAGGCCTTAAATTTCTCTTCAATTCAGTATTACATTATTGAATTTAGTGAAGAACTTGGAGAGAATTTGATCTTGTAATTGAAAGAGGTTTTTCTGTTCTTTGAGAGAGGAGAGGAAGAAGAAATACGTCATTTAGAAAATGATTCAAAATTTTAAATGAGATAACTATCTAGATATATATAGAGAGTAGGGTGTCCGTTCAAATTTGTTGGGTTGGCACAACTTAAATTTTCAAATTTCCAAAACACGAGAATCACGATATCTCTCACATCCCAACTCCGATTCAAACTAATGAATATACGGCACACATTAGAAAACATGATTGTTGCAACGGATCCAGTTTCACTTTCAAATTCAAATGTTTTAAAAATTGTGATTTTGCCCTTTGGTCAAGATTATTTCATTTATATCATTATTTAGATATACCGTCTGCTCAAATTTTCCGAGTCAGCACAGTTTAAATTTTCAAATTTCCAAAACATGAAAATCATGATATCTATCATATCCAAACTCCAATTTGAACAAAGGAATATACATCACGCATTAGAAAAACGTGATGGTTGCAATGGATCCAGTTTCACTTTCAAATTCAAAAGTTTGAAAAATGATGATTTTGCCCTTCGATCAAAATATTTAATTTATATCATTATTTTAAAATATCGACAAATATGGGTTATTACATATACTAACTCCAATGAGCACAAGAATACATTAAGATCGCAACGAAAATGGTAAAGAAGTCTACCAATGCCTATATCATAGTACGGTCGGATCTATACTGTACTTAACAGCTAATTGATTGGTATGATGATGAGTGTCTATCTGTGTGCTAGATTTCAAGCTAGACCAAAGGAATCACATTAAGAGCCATTAAAAGAATATTACATTACCTAACTAGAACTAAGGTGTAACATACCCCACTTCGAGACCTGAAAATGAATGGCAATGATGTTGCAGTCAACACCAGAATTATTTTCAAGTGACGAAGTGATATTGGTATTTTGTTTTCACAACATTAAGTAAAAAGAGCAGCTAACACTACACCAAAACAGTCATTTGGCAACACTTTTTTTTTCATTTGGCGACACTTATATGGGTTGCATTTTAGTCTCGCTAATAAGTGTCGCTATCCAATATAAGTGTTACTGAAAATAAAAATTTACACTTTTAAATACGGCGACACTTATTTTCGTTGTAAGCCTTGGTTTAATTGGAGTTAATTGAAATATACTAGGGCAAAATTGTAATTGAATAACATATCACGCTTAACCCTAGCCACGCTTATCCCTGGCCGCATTTTCCTCAAATCGTTTCCCTCTCTGACGTTCATTCTCCAATTCGCACGCTCCACTTTTGGTGACGGCAGGCTCTGACGTTCATTCTCCAATTCGCAGGCTCCACCTTTGGCGACGGCAGGCTCCACTTTTGGCGACGGCAGGCTCCAGTTCGCAATCGACTACGGCAAGTAAACACAAATTTAATATATGGTAAAGCCTACAATATAACCATAGCTTTCAGCAATGATGGCTGAGGGAGGTCGTTAATGATTTTAATAGGACCACTTGATGGAGTTGGAACTTTACCTTCCAATAGCAAACAGAAGCATGTAGCAATTATTTTACTTGAGATATGAAACTGGACCGAGGAGAATTAGGCAAACAAAGTAAACTACTATCACCTGAGCTTGAGTAAACATTGATGACAAAATTATATAGTCAATACTTCTACATTCAGCAGGCCAAGACAAACAATTCTATCCAAAAGAAAATTTTCAAACCACAGTTTGTTCACTGATTCCCATTAAAAACTGACCAAGTTCTCAAATTCTAAAATTAAATCAGAACTAATTTGTAGTAAAGATAGAACATGAATTTGCTTCTTTGTATTCACATAATTAAACAGAGGGTTTGTGCATATCTTTAGCCAAACATGTTAAAATAACTTACTCTCTCTATCATACATACTCGAATGAATCCCACTATAGAACAGATCATAATCTTAGGACTATATTATATTCTTTTTACATAATGATAAAAACAGGTCCCTAAACCATCTAACTCTATATAAAGGACACACGTTTTCTACCATGAGTGATATCTACAACCATTTAGCGGGATGCTTACAGTTTTACTGTTTATTTGCATTAAGAATCACCTGCTTGAATTATTATACTTCGTCCAAAATTCTAATACAATCAGTCTTTTGTTCCATGTCACGCGGCCTTTTATTTTTCCTCTTAAGGATCAATATATTTCTCTATACATATAAGATTAGATTATTTAGTAGTGATTTTGATCATTTGATGTTTATAAAGGTTTCGTCCTTGTAATCAATACTTCCATTGCATTGTCCTTATTTCAGATCTAAGGTTTGAAGTTAATTTTTAATTACAGTAACTGATCGTAGTTTATCCTTTATAAACAGTAAATTGATCGTAGTTTGTCTTTTTTTTCAAGCAGTAATGCTTCTACGATTCTATTTTTTTTGGTTACTTGAATTGAAAATTGCGGTGTCCTGCTTTTATTTTTAGAGTAAAGGGTTACACACACACGTCAAAAAATTCATGTAAATCCTTAGAGATTTTTTTGGCCCCGTTTGACAAGTGTTGTATATGATCGTTATATGGATATTCGTTTTTTCATACATATATATTCATCTGATACAATATTTGTTGGATTTTTCCTAGTATTGGACAAGTTACAAACACAATAAAGTAATCACATTTTATAAATCATTTCAGGTTGAATGGTTCACAAAATTTCGATGGCACTTCCTTTTTGTTCCATGTGTACACGTATTTGTGTACGATACAGGGAATAAAGGGAAGTGCTGCCGAAATTTTGTTGAATCGTTTAACCCGAAATGGTTTATAAAATGTGATTACGTTATTGTGTTTGTAATGGGAAGTAGGATGACCGACCTTCAAAGTTATTGTAATGGAACTTTAAAATGAAATGAACACTATATTTTTGTTTAACAGGTTCAAAAGGTAAAACTTGAAATTTATGTCTAACTCAAGTTCAAGAGAGTGGATTAAAAGTCCATACAGAAATACTGAAGAATATAAGCAAGGCGTTCGAGACTTCATTAGTTTTGTGAAGAATCACTCATCCCCCGATGTCGAAATATGCACTTGCCCTTGTATCAAGTGCAAGAACTCTAAAAAGCTCTCATTGGAAAGCGTTGAGAAACATTTAATCATTCATGGTATGATTAAAACATATAATAGATGGTTTTTCCATGGAGAGATGAACAAGAATAACATGGGGGTGAATCATACACAAAATATTATTCCAGATTCTCATATCCAAGATCAAATTCAAACCGACCATTGTGTAGAAGGAGCTCTTAGAAATCTCATAGACGATGCTTTTGGAGTGCATAATATGCCCCAAACTAGCTGTGAAGAGGATGTTCAAGAGATAAATATAGACAATTCTCATTCGTACCACGGAGAAAAGCACAAAAAATATACAAACAAAGCAAACGAAAAACTTTATTCTTCTTGTGAAGATGGGCTTACAACATTAGGCGTAATTGTTGAGCTTCATAACCTTAAACAAGAATTTAATTGGTCGGGAAACAGTATGACTGAGTTGTTGAAGCGAATAAAATGTTGGCTTCCAAAGGAAAATAATTTACCTGACAAGTATCCCACAATGAAGAAAATATTAAAGGATCTTGGAATGGAGGTGAAGTGCATACATGCTTGTGAAAATGATTGCATATTATTTTGGAAAGAAAATGTTTATGCGAAAGAATGTCCTCAGTGCCATACACCAAGGTATAAAACTAAAAAAACAGTGTTAGGGGAGGTCAAATTAACGAAAGAACCAAGAAAAGTTTTAAGATACTTTCCTATAATTCCGAGATTAAGTAGGTTATACACTATACCATGGATAGCTCGTAAAATGCAATGGCACAAGAAAGCCACACCCTCTTGGAATTCCATGCGACATCCTATGGATTCAGCTGAATGGAGATCAATCAAAAGTCGATGGCCAGAATTTGCTACTGAAGGACGCAATGTGTGGCTTGGTATTGCTACCGATGGGTTTAACCCAAATGGCGTTCTCTCCAATAGTTATAGTTGTTGACCTGTTTATATGATACCTTATAACCTACCCCCTTCGTTGTGTATGAAATCACAATTTCAAATGTTGACTCTTTTAATTCCTGGACCAAGAGCACCAAGTCAAGACATTGATGCATACTTGGAACCTCTTATATATGATTTAAAACATCTTTGGGGCGAAGGAGTGTCTGTTTTTTATGCGGATAAACAAGAAATTTTCAATATGAAAGCAATATTATTATGGGGAATTCATGATTTACCAGCATTTGGTAACTTATCTGGTTGTATGACTCACGGTTATAAAGCGTGTCCTGTCTGTGCTATCGAGACGGAATCAGAGCACATTGGCAACAAGATCGTCTATCCAAAATATAGAAGGTTTTTGAAGGATGATCATCCATATAGAGCATTAAAACACGGATGGTATAAGGATATTGAATATAAAGAGCCTTCGACTCGGCTAAGGGGCTCGTCTCTTTTAGAAAAGCTTGATCGTATCAAATATATTCGTAGAAAACTACCACAAACCAGAAAGAGAATGATTTCTGAAGCTTATGATAATGTAGATTGTCTTGTAGATGATGAAGAAAGACCGGCATGGTATAAGAAGTCAATTTTGTTTGACTTGGATTATTGGACCAGTCATAAAGTTCGTCATACTATTGATGTTATGCATACTGAGAGAAATGTTGCTGAACATCTCATCAACTTTATGTTTGATAAAGGAAAACAATCTTCTAAATATGCATGGGATAAGATTCACAAGCTACAATGTTGTCAAGTCCTTAAAGATGCAAAACTTCCATCATGTCTTGCAACAAAGTTACATGGTCTTATAGGTCTTCAACCACCTAGTTTGCATATTAAGAAGACATATGATTATCATATTATTATTCAATATTTGCTCCCTATCATGGTTCAACATGCATATCCAAAGTGTCGCGAGTTAAGACGAGCACTTCTACAAATAAGCTTGTACTTCAACATAATATGTTCGAAAGTTCTAGTTCGAGAACATGTACAAGCGGCCAAAGATATGATTGCTGAAGCATTATGTGTGTTGGCACACTATCTTCCAATGCACTTTTTTGATATAAGTATCCATTTGATGGTACATTTAGCAAATCAAGCTCTACTCTGTGGACCATCAAATTATATATGGATGTATCCATTTGAAAGGTAAATATTGTTTTTTCATTCGAATTATTTTACCTAACTACTTTGAAGTAACTAACTGTAAATATGCATATTAATTTTTGTGTCCTAGGGCTATGAAGGATTGTAAAAACATACCTAGTAATAAAAGGTATATTGAAGGATCAATTTCTGAAGCATACCTTGTTTCAGAATCAGTTCGATACGCAATGGAATATATGCCAAACCCACGTGATGGAAATCATAGCTCTAAACATGCATCCTTTTTAGATGAGAATGGTGATGATATATATGAGCGTTCCATCGTTGAAGGTAAACCGTTAAAATTATCTAGAGTGCAACGATCACAGATTCGACGATGGTTACTATTTAGAATTGATACACCAGAACGAGATGAATACTATAGGTTATCTATTTTCACCTTTTTTCAAATACTTGTAGCACAATATATAAATAATATATATATATATATATATATATATATATTTACCATGATTTTGAATCTGTAGAGCATACCGCTTATCTTTAGAAGACGGTCTTCGTGGTAAAAGGAAACCAATCACAAAAGCAGAAGTAATAGTTCAATCTGAATTTGTTGATTGGCTACACAAGAAGGTATGCTATATTTATCTGAAAGTAATGTGTTTCTTTTTATCTAATCTTATTCTATTAATTTTGTTAATTTTAACAGCTTGTGGAAAAAAAATGCATGAACACAATATTATGGTTGTATGTCAGTGGTCCAAAGTGGGATGTCAGAACTTATCTTAAGTATAGAGTGAATGGCTATACGTTCTCTCCTCGGCATTATGACGACACCATTTCAACGCAAGATAGTGGTGTCTGCATGGATGTGATCACTACATCTGTTGCAAGTTTAAAAGATCTAAATCCTACGGATGATAATACTACTTGGTATGGTATTATTAGAGAGATCATGGAAGTTGATTACTATGATTTTCAACATGTGGTATTCTATTGCGACTGGGTGAATGTTGGAGATAAGACAAATGGTTGTAAGGTTTGCCCTGATACAAATTTGTTGATGGTAAACTTAATGAAGCTCAAGAATACCGATGGAGAATATGATGAACCTGCTATTCTCGCGTCCGAAGCAAGTCAAGTATTTTACATAAAGAACACACAAAATTCTGATTGGTCCATTGTTCGACGTTCTCCTAAACTCATGATGGATAACATAGATGATTATGAAATACCAACCACGTATCAATCTATTTTGAAAGAACAACCAAACTTAGAACCATTGTTGAAATGTATTCAATAGAAATCAACTTGTTGATTAGAACTATATTGCATGTATTTTGCTTATTTTGATCCATGTATTAACTCTTATTGATGTATCGTACAATCGTGTTGTGTTGTGAAATGTATGGTTTTCTTTTATTAATCGTGTTGTGTTGTGAAATGTATTAACTTTTATCCATGTATTTTGTTTGTGTTTTTTATATAGATTTTTCATCAAAATGACAAACGATTATAGCGCAAATGCAAATTTAAATACAACTGAGACTGTTGAACCCCCCCTCCAAAGGTAAAAAGTACTTTATAACAGTTAGCGTTGAGGGTGCAAAGGGGGATGATGCAGATAAATGGAGTTCACGTTGTGGTGCTTTGATTCGTTGTCATATACCTATTGGCTACAAAGAATGGAGGGCGGTAGATGGCTTCTATACGGATAAACTATGGGAAGGACTTTTGGTACTAGTCTTATTTATATTTTTATTATCATCAATTTCACCATCAAGTTTAAATTATGATATATTTAACCATTTCATGATTTCTTTATTTTTTTCCTTTTTTGTGATAGGAAGAATTTTACATGGATGTAGATCCTACCATAGCTCGACCATTATTAGAGAAACATTTTCCACCATTTTATAGATCATTGGAGTCAACATTACGAAACAAACTTCTTAAAGTTGATAAAACTATGATTCCTAAACATGTTGCTATTGATAGATGCCCAAAGGATATAGATAAAGTGTGGTGGGAAAAATTCCTTGATATTGAGTATACGAATGTAAAGATGGAGCAGTGTAAGGCAAATGCAAAAAATAGAGCAAAAAACTCGATCACTCATACTCTAGGAAGGAAACCTTACCATAGAGTGCATGATGAAATGGTATTAAAATTATCTTTTGTAAATAGTTTATAAAATGTTATATTAATTATGTGTTGTCAACTTTGATCTTTCTTGTAGGTAGTAGCAAATCCAGAAGCAGATATTTCACGAACAACGGTTTGGAAGGCTGGACATAAAAGAAAATCAGGAGAAATACTACCATGTGCCGCGGAAAAATATGTAAGTGTCAGTTTAAAACAAATTTCAACTTATTCCATTGTGTGTTTAGTTTAAATTTGAACTAAACAAATGAAAATTAGGAACATTTCTGATAATGGAATGGTGCAAGAGTTAGTGGTGAGGGACTGGCTTTATTGGATCCCATATGACCGATTATCTATTTTTGCATCGGCTTATCGTAAAAATTGTGGTCAATTGACATTTTTAAAGCTTGTTAGGCTAATACTGAATTTACAAAAATTATCAATATCCATTATTAGTGAAGTTACTTTATAATATTGAATTTACAATTTTCTTCCCTTTTTAATAAAAATCACAGTTCTCTCAGTTCCATACTTCAATTAATTTAACTTGAAGCTCAAATATCTAAAGTTCATTTTCAGTTTCAATTCAGCCAACATTTTTGCTTTGGTATCAACGGTTCTTTTCAATCCGTAGTTTAATTTATTTGGAATTCCTTTGGCATATCAAGGTTTTCCACTGGAATGCGTTTTCAGGCTTTTAAGGTACATTTGGATGGTGTTTGACAAAACATGTTTTTTTTCTCCCAGAAGTAAAAATAAAAAAATAATAAATTATTTACTCTCTCTTTCGTGTACATTATGAAATATGGATAAGTTCTCTCATTCTTTGAAAATTCTAGTTGATCTATTTTATGTATTTATTTACTCTCTCTTTCATGTACAGACATATGGATCCATAGTCTTGACTCGTGTGACAATATTTTTAACTTATGGTAGGTCTGAAAAAAATAAATGAGAATTTATCATATCTATGTACATAAAATTTAAAATGGTCCAAAAAGTTTGTAATGGAAAGTCCTCTCTTATAGGTAAATTAAGTTGAATGGCGCAAGAGTTAGTGGTGAGGGACTGGCTTTATATGCAATTTGGTTTAGGATTTGGACAGTGGTGCTCTTCTCTTTCTATCTTTTTTGCATATGTGGGGTCTTGTGAAGACAAATAAAAAAATTCTATTCATTCCCCACTATAGGATATTAGGATTTGTTTTATTTACTCTTTGTAGTAAATTTTCTTTAAATTCCCTGTAAAAGATTGAAGTTAATCATAGCCATTCAATAGGCAGATGTACTGTGATGTCCCAGCGGACTTTTTATATTTGGGATCATATAGTATACATAGTGTGCACTGCATTTTTTTAATTTAGTTTTTATGAATTGGTTGTGTAAAAGTTCTCCTTGATGGTTGTTGTAGAAGGAGAAAGCACATGTACTAAATTTTAGAAGCGTGAATTTTCTGTTAGCAACCAAGGAGACATCACATAGGACATGGATGATTGGTTTTGATTCAAAAGTTGTTTAGTTAAGTGTGTTAGTAATATATTTCAGTAGAGTTTGTCAATATTTGTCATTTTTTTCTTTTCTTTTTCTGTATAATTTCAATGTGGCATGTGATGTAGTAAATCAAATTGAACAGGCTTTAGGTTTATTAATTTTGGATTTATAGTAGTAATTGTATTGAAATCATGACGACTTACATATTAAGGGTACTAATCACTTTACCACGAAATCAACAGTAATGGAAAGAGCATTTTATTTCAGCTCTGTATTTGTTCATCCGCATATCTACCAGGCACTAGGGGATGAATAAATAGCGTTCACCTTATATGTGTGTGAAACACTTATTCTCCTGTAGAAAGTCATGACCTAAGTAGTTCGATGAGTGTGCGATGACAGTTTTTATCTCTGCCTGCAAGACCTGAATGGTTTCTATGATGTCTCTGAACTATTAACAATCAGTTGTAGAAGAATCTTGTTGAAATTCGGAGTTTATACTTGTATGTATTGATGGAATAAAAGCAATATAGATAGGAGCAGAAATCATTGTGGTCGAGTTTATTTTGTTTGTTCACATTTCAGGTAAATATTTATTATTCAACAAATTTTCATTTCACTGTTCAGGCATTTGCATTTTTAAGCATCCCATTTCATATTTTAAAAAAAACAGTTTTCATTTCACAGTTTTCAAGTATTGTTCAAACCCTCTGTTTTTCCAACTTTCACAGTTTAATAAACAGAACTTTTGATTTTGCAGTTCATTTGCAACTGCATTTGCACACTTTTTCACTTCTATTACATACAACTCCACCAGAAATCTTTTCATATACACTTTCCCCTTCAAACCAAAAACTCCTGAACCCAAATTACTACACCACCACACTCCTCCCTAAACTTATTCAACAGCATCTGTCACTGCTTATCTGTTAGTGCTCCCTAAAACTCCCATCCGATCACAGCATCTCCCTAAACTACATTGAGACTGCATTTCCTTTTGCTTTTGGATTTCATTGCAGTCTCTTTCATTTGCAGTTCATTGGCTCAGTTTCGAAACTGAGTCGAAACGGCTCAGTTTCGAACTGAGCCCGGGCTCAGTTTCAAAACTGAGCCAAAAACTGAGCCGAGCTAAGTTTCGAACTGAGCCGGGACGCAGTTTGAGCCCAGTTACATTATTAATTATCAACTTAATTTAATGTTCAATTTAATTTTTATAAAGGAACTGCAAATTCAATTTAACGTGATATTAAATGCAGGCACTTCTAGAGGAAGCAAAAAAAAAGAGGAAGTTGGATGATAGTTCTAAGGGTGGAGTCGAAGGTCTTGAAGATGACCCAATTGCGGAAGTTTTTGGTTCCGACACGAAGAAAAATTATTGTCGAGCAATTACTTCTACTTCTTCTATAAAAAAATTGAAGATGGCTCGAGCTGTAAAAGCTGTAACTGAAAAGAAGCAAGCCATGGATTTGTCTATTTGGAAATTGGAGATAGAAAGGCAAGTAGCTAATCAAGTTAATAATGCCATCAATTCAATTACTTCAGCTTTTATGAAATTTATGCCTAGTTTGCAAGAAAAATATGTTGCAAGTCCTACGACTCCACAAACAGAAGGTGCTTCTAATTTAGGAGATTCTCATACAAACAATAATGTAGTTGTTACTCCAACCGTGTCAAATAATGATATTCGGTCATTGATGTGTACGTAAATGTGCATATTTTTACCACCATATTTAATCTATTTAATTTAAATAAATGATCATATTGGGTATTTTAACTTGTTTAAACCAAAATTCAAATTATCACATATTCATCTTCATATAGGGGTAAAATGGTCATTTTTGTGCATTTATTAAATTGTGAAAATTTACTTGGAATTTTCTATGTTGTTTTGTAGGAAATTTGGTGAATTTTACAAGTGGTTTCATGAAGACACATGCATGCACATGAGTAAAGAGAACAAATGAAGATGGAAATAATTCAAAGTGAAGATAATGAAGGACCCCACCTACCCACCTACCTTAATGTACAAATTAGAGGCTAATGCACATGCTTATGGAATTAATGGCTTCATGTACATTTAAGTGAGGGATTATTGATGCTAATGATAACTTGGCCACCACACTTCCTAAGGGGTAGTTTGAGCATTCCCCAAATTATGGATTAAGGTTTCATGCTTGTATAAATAACCCATTATGTTCATGTAACCTCTCTCCTTTAGTCCCTCTTTAGTTTAGTTGTAGGCTCAAAATAAAAGAAAGCTCTCTTTTTCTTTTCATGGCTACTTAGCCATTTTCTTTTCATGTAATTTTTTATGCAATTTAATACATGTTATTTTCCTCTTCTTGTTTATCTCCTTTCATGTTGTAGTGTAGATTCTTTTCTTTTATGCAAGTAGAATAGTTCTCTTTTCATTTAGCTTTCATTTTGCTTCCTTTTTTTTCCTTTTGTTAGTTTCATGTTGTTTTCTACATTTGTTGATTTGATAACAAATATGAGAGCTTAATCCCTACAATTTAGGGGTAATGAAGCTCTCTAATATGTAGATGCAACATTTTGATGCTTATACTCTCTTTTTGTGCTTTAATGGAAACACTTGAAGTGGTTTAATGATGTTGTTTAGCTTTGAATTTGATAGTCTATATTGTTCATAACAAATAGGCTATGCTTAAACAAACATAACACAAATTGCCTCTTCATCTAAATATGATTATGGCAAAGAAGTGAATGTTGAGATTGAAATTTGATAGCCTATATTTCTAAACAATAGTTAATAGGCTATGCTTAAAATAGATTTTTATTTCAACTTTGTTGTCATATTTCATAAGAGTTAATTGTGTATTAGTGGTTGTGTTATAGTTTGATGGTTTATATTGGGCTAATTAATAGCACAAATATACCATACTTATGATAAGCACATCAACTAATTACACTAATGACAAGAAAAGAGAGATCATAACTTCATTTTGTTGATTTATGTGATCTAGAGAGTGGATTTACCTCTAAATTGCCTCTACACTCTCATATTTTTATCTATTTTCTTTGTTAGTTTGTTAGTTTTCTTATTTTAGTTAGTTAACAATCACTCGACTTTGGTATAATTTGATTGAATAGAATTTTAAAATCATCAATTCCCTGCGGATCGACCCGTATTCGCCACGTACTACAAGTGTACGCCGTGCGCTTGCGGTTATTTTATAATTTAAATTCGTTCGATGGTTTTCTAAACCGATAGAATTTCCGTCGACGAACAAGTTTTTGGCGCCGTTGCTGGGGAATTGTTTTGATTTTGATTATTTATTCTTCGAATTATTTGTGTTTGATTTTAGTGTGTGTGTTTGTTTTGTGTGCATTGTGTTAAAAAAAATTTGTTTATTGTTTGTGTGCATTTGTTTGCTTTTCCATATTAAAAAAAACAACAACATAATTTCATTTCTAAAAAAAATTTCCACTTCATTTTGCATTTACAACTTTCATTTTACAATCTTACAAATTCATTTTCTGTTTATAGTTCTACATTTACATTGTCAAACATTTACATTGTCAAACACTTTTGCTTCTCTGTCTACATTTCCTCTCTGTTTTACAAAACTGCTGTCAACATTCTCATCTGCAAATACATTCCCTGCCTTGTTAAACCCTTTGAAACTTCCAATCTGTGCCTTCCAAACTGCCTTCATACCATCAACACTCCCCCATATCCTCTGTCTGCATTCACCATACTGTCCACTGTCACTTCTACTATCACAACTATTTCCAATTGCATTGCCTTCCAAATCACAGTGTTTACAACTCCACTACTTCACAGTGAAGCATATTCCCATTTCCACTGCCAAAAACAGTACATCACCACTCGCATACATCTCACCTGAACTTGTTACTACTCCATCAATTCACAACAACCTTTAACCACTACACCTCCGAACTGCCTACAATTTGCCGCAGTGCCATCTCCACTCCTCATCAGCAGCAAATACCACACCGCCTCAATCCATAGCCATTTCAATCTTCTTTATACATCACAACAAATCAAACACTGACACACAACATATCATACACCTGATTCATACCATATCATCTATTGTAACCTATTCATCCTTCCACTTCCTAAACAAGTTTACTTCATTACCACAATACATTCCCACTAACCAATTTGCTCAATATCAAACAAAGTGCACAATAGACAATTTCCATCACAAACAGTGCATAACAGTGCTCAATATCATCACAACAGTCACTAACCAATACTTGCTGCCACATTTGCTGCTGCCGCCCCACTTCTACTGCTTCAAACTGTATCAAACTTCAACAAAACCATCGACAAATCCCTGACTGCTGCATCTCCCTGTTAACAACTCACTGTCTACTGGCCATCTTCCACCACTGACACCCTACTTCCTTCATCACCTCACTATGTTATACATCATCTTCTAACCATTCAAACATGACTCAAACTCAACCGCATCCAATTCTACAACCCTGCCGCTACCTTCACCAATCGCCTGCACCATAAAATCAAAGACCACGAAGTCGACCAATCTCCATCGTCCAACAGCCAACCTCGACCACACCAGAATCCCCAATTCGCCAATTCGCGACCAATTCACGCAATTGCCTCTACAATACAAATCCACATCCCCACAGTTCACCCTTCGCAACATAAACTGCCACATTCCCATTGCCAGTCAAAACTTCTATACCACTGCAGCTTTGCAAACAACACACCCTCCTCAAAACATTTCACTGTTCATTCTCCCCTCTGTGCATCTGTGCACAAACTACTGGCATGCACATCCCGTAGTGCCTCGACTACGAACAACCATCCTTCTGTCATCACACTTCCCTCTGCTATTGCCTTCAAAGCCTATTGCAACTTCAACTTATACACCCACATATCACCAGCATTGACAACTGCCTACACTTCCACTGCCTTTCAAACATTATTAACTGCCTCGATCATCCCACACTTCACTCTTCAACAAAACTCCACTGTCAACATCATTTCCTCCTCTGCATCACTGCCATACTAACCACAGCAAGCCACTCCTCAACCTGCTGCCACTTTGCAACAATTCCCATCCACCTCCTGTACTTTACCCCTTAGCTGAAGCAATCCACCACGAACCGATACCCATCCAAATCCCAAACATCACGAACCAAAACCAGTACTCCCCTCACAAAATCCAATCCCTTCGAATCTGCACCAAAACGAAACTTTCATCTCACCGAAATCACCAATCGCACTCCTTCCTCGTACATCGCGACTTCACAAAAAAAAGGGGACCGGCAACAAAATCTTGGCAGGCGAAAACCAACTTTGATTTGTAGGGAATTGGTTTACGAAATTTCGAAATTGGCAGCTGGTTTTAGATTCGTGAATTGGTTTAAGAAATTTGGTTAAGGAAGTTGTGAAATAAGTGGATCTAAGTGAAGTGTTAAGCCTTCATGTCGTAGCATTTGGGCCTGGCCCGGGTATATGTGTGGGTTGGTTGTGTGATAATTTTTTTTTTCTTTTCAGCAATTTTTTTTAGGTTATCTTTAAAAAAAAATTCTAGTTCGTCAATTTTGATTTACTTTTCTTTCTACTTAATTTGTGTGCATCCTATAGTTTATTTTATTCTATTTAAAAAAATAAAAAAACTTTTGGTTAGAGTTAGATTGCCTTGAGTTTCTTTTTGCCTTTCAATTTTTTTTTTAAGTAAAACAGTACTTTTAAGTTTCCTTTCCAAAACAAAAATAAAAAAAAATTCAAAAAAAAAAACCAAAGAGTCTCTTCCAAAAAAAACGGGGGTTGTTTTGAATTTGTTTAGTTTTCATTTATTTTAGTTTATTTTTCGATATAGAAAAAACTGTATATATATCTTGTTTTTATTTTCAGGTTGCAAAAGCAGAAAAGGAAAGGAGATGCTTGCTAAAAATAATTGCTTCGCTTTGCTTGCCAAAAAAAACTGCTTGCTTATTTATAATTTTCTCTTTATTTGCCTTGCATTGTATATATCTATTGTTTTTGTTTGTCTTGCATTGTTGTTTTCTTGCATTTAAAAAAATATATTCAGAAAACCAAAAAAAAAAACAAAAAAAAAATCATTTGTAGTTGCATTGTTAATACACGTTTAATTTCTGCTTTGCATTTCATCCTAGATTTTGATTAATAATAACGATTAGACATCGATAAATTTTAATTGTATATTGACAAGTTGTCTTCTTTGAACAATTTAATTTCTTTATGTCTAGGCTAAGGCAGAGTAATAACCATTTATAAATATTACGGTGATTCGTAAATATTATAGTGGTTGTTCCTTTGAAGGTACTTAAACCTTCGGCTGCATTGGTACGGTGATTCGTGGTGCACCGATAAATCCTGTCCGTTACCTGGCTGAGAACTATCTTGTTGAATTAAGACAATTTGTGATTATACAATTTTGGGTTAACTTAGGATAAATCATTTGTAATTAAACCTTACATTCATTTAGTTGCATTAGTTCATGCATATTTAAACAAAAAACAAAAAAAATCAAAAAATCCAAAACTAAAAAAAAATTGTGAATATTCCTTTTCCCTTGAAATTTTTAAATCCTTTTCCTTTGAAATTTCAAACATCCAAAAAAATTTAGAAAAACCAAAATCCAAAAAAAAAATTATAAAACCTTTTCAAAAACAAAACAAAAATTGAAAAAAAACAAAACAAAAATCGATTTCCCTTTTGAAAAATAAATTTTACTTGTAAATATTTTTCCTTTATAAAAAAAAAACCAAAAACATTCTTGAAAATGTCCAAATTTCCATATTCACTTGAATTTTACAATAGTTGTGAAAATCAATATAATCCATATGATTTCACTCCAAATTCGTATGAATATTTTAACAACAACTATTGTTTAAATGATTCAAATTTTGAACCACAAAATTTTCAAAACGATGACCAACCCTCAAATCTTGAAAAGAGCATTTCGTCTTTACTTGAAATCTCTACACAACAAAATCAAATGATAAATGATTTGTGTAATTCATATTTGAGCAATAATTCAAATCAAAGCTTTCAAAATAATCAAAATTTGAATTCACTTCAAAATTCAAACGATTTCGATTATAACCCATGCCAATTCAATTTCGTACTCCAAAATGAATTTCAAACTCAAAATGAAAATGGAAACAACTTTTCAAACGAATTTGGCAATGGGAATAATCTTAACTACGTTACGATTGAAAATCTTTGTTCTCAACAATTTCAAAGTGAAAATCCTCATGTTAATAACTATAAATTGGATTTTGTTGAGCAAATGAACGAAATATACGATGATCACACGGATTCGTTGTTTGAAACATATATGAAACAACGTGAAAAACAAAATCAAATTCCAACGTATGACGAGTCAAACAATAATCCATCTTTTACCCAAATCGACGATTTTCAAATAACAACTTTTGAAATTGAAAATAACGATCTTAACGAAGTTGTTGAAAATTTGGTGATTGACTTGGATTTCAATTCTTTTGAGGGTGAGAAACTCGATTTAAATTTCGATCTTCCTTTTTCTGAAAATTTGAATACAACAATTTTGGATTTTGAACTTGAGATACGCAATGAAGTTGTTGATAATCCAACAAAGGTCGAATTTAACGAACACGAGTTTTATGGACTTTTTGAAAACGAGTTGTTAAACTCTGATGGGGAAGATTTAAATCACCAATTTGATTTTGAAATCAATAATTCTGAAGAATTTTTCAATGAACCGCTTGAATTTCAATTTGGTGAAAATAAACTTGAACTTCAATCAATCGTTTTATCAACTCCAAAAATCATTGAAAATAAAATGACTCGTACAATTTTTAATAAAACGACATTCGTTTTTCCAAATCCAAATTCAACTTTGAAATCTTTTACGATTTGGTTTTTCGAGCTTAAACTGTGTCTCGTATACTTGATGAGACAAATGAATCGGTTTTTGGAAGACCGTTTCATTTACGCTTTGACGATATACTTTCTGATCCCGTGTAAATACCGTTCATTTTCATATAAATAAAGGCCATTTTTATTTTTACTTTTCTCCTTTCACTTGGGTTGACTATGGGGACACAGTCAAAATCAAGTGTGGGGGGGGAGACTCATCATCATTTTTCAATTTTTCTTTCCAAAATAAAAAAAAATCTAAAAAAAACAAAAAAAAAGATTTTTTTTTAAAACCATTTTGATTTATTTTTAAAGAAATGCTATACAATAAATATATGGTTTTGGTTTATTAAATTGAAATTTTTGAAAATTTATTCGTCTTAACAAAAATAAAAATGAAGTTTGATTACAAATAATAATGGTTTAACTAGTACATAGGAAGATTCATACGTGTTAATTATGAAATACGTCCTAATTGAAAATCTTTGTTTTAAAAAAGTGGTTGATTTAAAGTAAAGGATATAACATTTTTTTTGACTTCTAAGTTAAATGGTGCTAAGATGATTTTGCAAAACTCTCTCTCTCTTAAGAAAAATAAAATAAAAAAATAACAACATCCAAAGTATTCACTCTCACTTAAAAGTCCTCACGGTTATGCATGGGTGAATTACTTGGAATCTTTGATTATGTGCTTTCATACTCATTTAAAAGTCCTCACGGTTATGCATGTATGGAACACATGTAAAAAAAAGAACAGACTTAATAAAAACCACCTACGGTCGATAAGTGTATGCACGAAAGTGTGTGCACTCGCCATGCTCTGTACTCCCCTCACATAAGCCCGAAAGGCAGTGCATGGGTGGTATATCTGGCCTCAATTTACCTGAGCTAGGTGTGTAGTTTTTCTTGCAAATAATGAGAGAGCAAGCAATTGAAATGATTGCATTATTTTTACTTATTTGATTTGATTTGTTATTGAAAAGAAATGAAAATACCACTTTGATAAACTTTGATAATCAACTAAGGATCTATTTCATGGTTACACTTTGTTATCAACCGAAACAACGAGTTAAAACTGTAGTCTATTTGTTATGATAACTTAATTTTTGTTGGAAATTTTGACGAGTAAATGACTTAAATTTCAAGATAATGACCAAACCTATATTTAACTTATTTGTGTTAATTTAAAAGTAAATCCTTCATTCGTAAATATTTTCAAAAACTTGCATTCACATCTTTGTAAATAAATCTTGCATTTTGTAAATATTTTCATCCTGCATTTGGATTTTGTGGGTAGTATCCGCTAAAAACCCTCACGAGACAACACTCGTCATACTGGGGACACCCATAGGTTTAACGGCTTGTTGCATACGCTCAATGCAATCGTGCTCCCTACGAAAACAGATTTATCTTAGTTTTTCTTTATTCGAGGACGAATAAAAAGATAAGTGTGGGGGTATTTGATGTGTACGTAAATATGCATATTTTTACCACCATATTTAATCTATTTAATTTAAATAAATGATCATATTGGGTATTTTAATTTGTTTAAACCAAAATTCAAATTATTTTCAAATTATCACATATTCATCTTCATATAGGGGTAAAATGGTCATTTTTGTGCGTTTATTAAATTGTGAAAATTTACTTGGAATTTTCTATGTTGTTTTGTAGGAAATTTGGTGAATTTTACAAGTGGTTTCATGAAGACACATGCATGCACAAGAGTAAAGAGAACAAATGAAGATGGAAATAATTCAAAGTGAAGATAATGGAGGACCCCACCTACCCACCTACCTTAATGTACAAATTAGAGGCTAATGCACATGCTTATGGAATTAATGGCTTCATGTACATTTAAGTGAGGGATTATTGATGCTAATGATAACTTGGCCACCACACTTCCTAAGGGGTAGTTTGGGCATTCCCCAAATTATGGATTAGGGTTTCATGCTTGTATAAATAACCCATTATGTTCATGTAACCTCTATCCTTTAGTCCCTCTTTAGTTTAGTTGTAGGCTCAAAATAAAAGAAAGCTCTCTTTCTCTTTTCATGGCTACTTAGCCATTTTCTTTTCATGTAATTTTTTTATGCAATTTAATACATGTTATTTTCCTCTTCTTGTTTATCTCCTTTCATGTTGTAGTGTAAATTCTTTTCTTTTATGCAAGTAGAATAGTTCTCTTTTCATTTAGCTTTCATTTTGCTTCCTTTTTTTTTCCTCTTGTTAGTTTCATGTTGTTTTCTACATTTGTTGATTTGATAACAAATATGAGAGCTTAATCCCTACAATTTAGGGGTAATGAAGCTCTCTAATATGTAGATGCAACATTTTGATGCTTATACTCTCTTTTTGTGCTTTAATGGAAACACGTGAAGTGGTTTAATGATGTTGTTTAGCTTTGAATTTGATAGTCTATATTGTTCATAACAAATAGGCTATGCTTAAACAAACATAACACAAATTGCCTCTTCATCTAAATATGATTATGGCAAAGAAGTGAATGTTGAGATTGAAATTTGATAGCCTATATTTCTAAACAATAGTTAATAGGCTATGCTTAAAATAGATTTTTATTTCAACTTTGTTGTCATATTTCATAAGAGTTAAATGTGTATTAGTGGTTGTGTTATAGTTTGATGGTTTATATTGGGCTAATTAATAGCACAAATATACCATACTTATGATAAGCACATCAACTAATTACACTAATGACAAGAAAAGAGAGATCATAACTTCATTTTGTTGATTTATGTGATCGAGAGAGTGGATTTACCTCTAAATTGCCTCTACACTCTCATATTTTTTATTTATTTTCTTTGCTAGTTTGTTAGTTTTCTCATTTTAGTTAGTTAACAATCACTCGACTTTGGTATAATTTGATTGAATAGAATTTTAAAATCATCAATTCCCTGCGGATCGACCCGTATTCGCCACGTACCACAAGTGTACGCCGTGCGCTTGCGGTTATTTTATAATTTAAATTCATTCGACGGTTTTCTAAACCGATAGAATTTCCGTCGACGAATAGTCATCTACAATGGAAAAGAAATATGTAATGCTATTGTCACAAGATTTAGAGAAGGAAGTAGCTAAAGGTTATGTTGGAACACAAACTATTTGTCATTTTAGGAAGGTGATACCGAATGTAGAGAAAGTAATTTGGGTGGATGATGTTCTTGAACCGGATGCACCAATTTATGATGGTCCTCAAAATGGAATGTACAAGTTATGTGATTTTTCAGATGGAGGTTTCGTTATATGGCCGGAGTTTCGTATTCGGTATTTGTAGAATTTCACTATGAAATTTACGTTGTCTTTTGTATTCCAATTTGACATTGTTATGAAGTAGTTGATTATGTATTGAATTAACCAACTTAATTATGTATTGTACTTGTTATGAAGTAGTTGACATTGTTATGAAGTAGTTGACATTGTTATGAAGTAGTTGACTATGAAATTTATGTTGTTATTTGATCATGAATATTGTAAATTTTGGGTTCCTATTGAATGTAGTATAATAATGCATATCATGTTAGTTATTAATTGTTTATTAATGTTAAAATAATTGATTATATTGAGAATGAAAATATTTCAGCGTTATAAGCGTTGGCAATTAAAATTTACCAACGCTTATAAGCGTCAGCATAGAAAATTAAACAATGTTGGATGGTTAATTTGCCAACGTTTATAAGTGTTGCTAAATAATATACACCAACGTTTATAAGCGTTGGCGAATACAACCTTCCAACGCTTATAAGCGTTGGGAAACTAAACTCGCCAACGCTTATAAGCGTTGGCAATAAATTGCGACACCCCCTACAGCGACGCTAATAAGCGTTGCTGAAACTGTTTGCGACAGTTATACTCGTTGGGAATCACCTGTTTTGGTGTAGTGTAAATAAATTTCATTAAACATAATTGTCTTTACATTTTATAATCCCTAAATGTGCCCTTATAGGGGTAAAATATAACCAAACTTAATTAGCAGTGTCGTGCCTGACACTTGGAGATGTCGACAGGAACAGTTTACCAGTTATAAACTCTGGTTTTACAACGGCAGAATACAAAAGAAACTTTTAATAGGTGAAAGCCTCCTGCTTCGTCTTCAACTGCTTTAATCGTCCTCTAGCGGAAACCTGTCTAATCCTTAAACTCAACCTACTCGATGAGTTTATGAGAAATAATAAAAATACGTGTTTGACATAAAGCCAGGTATGAATAACACTTTACTATAAACATACACATAGTGAGACCAAGTCGCTGTAGCTTGGAACGGACTTATACATCACAACAATTATATCATATCATGTAAACAATAATCCACTGTATGAGCATCCATATAGCATCATTTTATTTATAAATATTTCCTATACTAAACATCATATTACGAACCAAGTCATGCACTCGTCATTCACATTTACGCACATCAACTAACCTCTTATTTAGGTGTCAATCAATAAGTTGTTATTAAGTATTTAGTGATTACCTCCTTAAGCCCTCCTATCACTAATTTAGAACAACGTCGCCAGATGAAATGATTACTCATTCCATAATGGGAGCCACCCTGACTCTTCTAAGAGTTTGAATGTAAGCACCATGAATACATTATAGAAAGCGTCCTAACTAAGCGTCAGTAACATGTCTTAGTCTCGAAACCCCCTCGTTCACATTGCCAATTCATTTATAACACCACCTTGATGTTTTGGCATCTTGCCATGAACCTATCTTAACATTCAGTTTTACTGAATTGAAACCTATAGACTTTCCAAGTCCTGGCATCCTGCCATACACAGTTGAATTTAGACATCATTATTCTTAGCACCATGCCATTTAATAACTCCATGAGTCAGTATACCTTTATGATCTTAGTTCAATCCATTTCTTTCATTTATTTATTATGTACCATAGACGTTCTTTAGGTAAAAAAATTTATATCTTTAATTTAAATGATGCAACTATCATTATATAGCTTCCCTAAGCTTTTTTAAAGTTAACACAATTTTAACTTATAAATTCATTCCATGAAATTCAAAACCAACATCTTGGAAACTGGCTTCCAAAATGTCATCAAAAACTTTCTTAATTTATTTAAAGAATTCATCTGTACTAGCTATCACATACATATGTTAATAGCCATTGAGTGTCAATGTTAATTTAACTATCACATGTCACAATTACAACGCTATGATAACTCATAGCTATTGCAACCTATAATTATCGCATCCTATAGCTATCGCATGCCAAATGGCAAATCCCTAATTGAATGAAAAACGATATTTTTCCCTAATAAAGCGGTATCTATTTATATAACATGTACACATGTCATCCATTTACTAGTAGCTTTTATTTTGTAATAGTAATTCCTGACTATAACCGAAAATTAGAATTCGTATGTTAATCATTTCCTTAATTATGTTCTTAATTAAAACACATTTTTCCTTGGCTAATTAGTTCATATTTGATAAGATCCTTCCATTTAGCAGCACCTTAGGATGGCATAGCCTTAACATTAATGGCGAGGTTCAAACGAGGAAAGGCTTACGGTGGATACATAGGCACCCAAAAATTCATAATAACTTATTTCTCCATCCAAAAATTAAAAACTCATCTCTATTTTGTCATTATAAACATAATACTAAATTTTTGATACATATAGATATGACTGAACCATGTTTTATCCTAAATCATGACTGAATTCCTTTCGTTTAAATCATAAAACATATTCAAAGTCATATCTAGTCAATCAAACATGTCTATCAATATTATAACTATTAAAACAAAATCAAATCCAAACCCAAATTGGTTTGGAAGGTTTTAAGGGAAATTTTACTCACCTTAGTTTAGAAAACCTTTAAAACCTTTGATTAAATCTTATCTTATCTTTAGAATTAAAAGTCCTTTGTTTTGTATTTATTTTTCCCTTCGTTGTCTCCATGAATGCCTGGCCTTGGTTAAGAGCTTGTGTTTTATTTAATTTTTTTAAGAATGATGAGAATGTGAATGTAAAAGAGGTGATGAGGGGTATTTTATATTAATGGTCTTAAATCCTCTCATTTGTTCTCTTTAATTTATTTTCCTAAATAAAAGATTTATTTCATTCAACATTCACATTTTGAATTCTTTACCATTCAAAGTTCAAATTTATTTATTCTCTTTAATTAGATCGACTTTAGTTGCTCTAATTACTTTTACTATGTTTAATTAACTTTTAAAAGTGTCTCACACCTAATTAATCTAATCTTTCCTAGGTAATTCTTGCAAACAAATTTATTTAACTCTATTTTCATTTTCCTTATTGTTAATTTATTTCCTTCTTTTCAAGATCCTCTCTATTCAGATATTAGTTTGATTTCCTCATATGTAGCACAATTAATTATTTACCATTCACATATTTAATATGACTCCCATTATATACAACCAGATTTAATTACATTCAAATAGCCATAGTATAAGATCTCCTATATTCAATCCTTTCTTGCCTAATTTGTTTCCCTTAATAAAAATATTCTTATTCAAATATTTATATTTTCCCTTTATACATACGATTGAATTTAATTACCTTTAATATAAGTTCTCCTTTGCATAAATATTCAATCTTCTTCTTATGTATTTACAACTGAACTTAGTTATATCTAATTGCCCTTAATTACCAGTTAATTGATTTCCATTATTCATAGCTATACTTAATTACATCTCTTTTAATTTTAGATTCCCTACTTTTCATTTAATCCCTTATTCACAAAGTAAATAATGTCCCGCATATATTTTCTTATTTAACCCATTCATTTTCTTATGTAATCAATTAACCTTTATTCTTATAATTAATTTCTTTAATTAATTATTCATTAATTTATAAGTCATCACATAAGACATGGACTTTTCTATACAAAAGGCTATCCTTTTGAATTTGTATCCTATAGTGATGCTGAATTTGGAGGATGCAACAGGAATAAAACAAGCATGGGTGGAACATATCATTTTATAGACCAATCTTTAGTCTCTTGGTTTAGTAAAAATACAAAATTGTGTATCCTTATCAACTTGCAAAGCAGAATATATTTCGGCAGTTCTAGCTTGTGTATAAGAAATATACATCTAACGCATGTTAAAAAATTTGCAATTTATATTACTATGTCTCCTATATATTGTGACAACACAAGTGTGATTTATATGCCGAAGAATCTAGTTAATCACTTGATAATGAAAAATATTGATGTTAGACATCATTTTATATGTGATTATATGTCTAAAGAAAACATTACTTTAGATTATATTAATGTAGAAAATTAGATTGTTGGTATCTTCACAAAACCAGTATATGAACAAACATTTATTAAACTCTGATAAGAACTGGTATTTATGCTATAAATGATTTGATTTAAATTTTTAACTCGGTTTAAAAATTAATGGAGAGGAGTTTAATTTTTCGTCCTTTCTGTTGATGATAAAGGAGGAGAGAAATGTAAAGAAATTGGGGGAGAGAAATATAAAAACAGCCATATAGACATGGGAGCTTTAAATAATTTAAAACTATGATTTGGGAGGAAATATAAATTTTATATTTTTATGTTATGTATAATGTATGGTTGTCATCATCAAAAATGGGGAGATTGTTAGGAAATATGTTAGTGAGATTTAACGATATCAACCTTACAGCAGTGCTATTGGCATTTTCTATCAAGTTATACACATGTGTCTAGGTAAAAGATAGTGCTGCTAAAATACACTTACATAAGAGACAAACAAACTCAAGTCAAACATTATATATATCATATATACAAACTGCAAAGAAGTGATATCATGCTTAGAAAATCAATCGAAGACATAAAGCAAAGAAGCGATCACATCGATCACAGTTGTGGTTGGCACCGACATAAAGTTCACGAGGGGTTTTGGAAGTTTGTCATGAGATCAAGGAATGGAGTGGTAAAGAAATCACAATGGTGCCAAGTTGATGTGCACTTGAATAGTCTACTTCTAAAAGAGTAGTTGAACAACTCCACAGCCTTTGTAAAAAAGGACAAGTCCCACATAAGACAAATTGTATTAGCACTAATATGAAGTGATGGAGTAGTAGTGAACGAAGCTTGGAGATTCAAATCTTGCATAGATATGGGGACAGTCCACATTACGATGGAGGGCATTGTGATTGGTACCGGCCACGATTGTGGTCGATACAAACATGATTTTTCTTTACAGATTGACTTGCTCTTCCTTCTTATATATTTTCTCAGATCTGGATCCTTATCTGGTCTTCTATAACAACCCCCACCTCTATATCCATATTATTCAAGAGTACTACAGAGTAATAACATCGAATAATATGGAGAATGACGCGATATAGGGCACATACATGAATATTCCTTTGGGCCAACACTGGTTACGTATTTAAACATCGAATATACTCACCATTAAATGTACATAGTATTGACACAAAGCAATAAACACTTGTGTCTTCAGGATATAACAATACACAATATATAGAAATATCAGAGATCACAGAGTCAATCGTAGCGATAATATATAATATACAATATACAAAATGTGTCCAATACATGTCACAATGATATACATACAAGAGCTATATAATACAGAATGATAAAATACAAATTATCTAATCTCCTCCATGTCCAGAAAATACAAGCTGGTCTCATGTCTCTGTACCTGAAATTTCTCGGACTAATCTGAGCGTTATATAAATAGTAAATGGGTTAGACTATATCTAAATCAAAGGTCAATAACACATAGAACTTTATCTATACTAGGTATAAATAAATATAATAATTTCATCACAATAATCATAAATATCGTATTCATAGGACTCCACAAAAACCAATACAAAATGTCAACACCCATGTAAAGAATACCAGTCAAAAATCATGAAATTAATGACAAATGGGTGAAACGTTCATATTTAGAAATCATCATCAAAATCAATTTATATAAAATATGAGATAACCTATCAAATCATCTAAAACATCTCCAACATCTTACAAACCATCAATATAAATCATCCACAAACCAAAGCATTAACAATAAAGTAAGGCTATCTCAATAATATCAAGTCATCAAATTCAAACAATCTTATTTTAATAAAGTTTGTTTATTTACGACATAAAAAGCAAGGTTGTTACAGACTTCTCCCCTTATAAAAATTGCCTCCTCACAATTTCTCATAGGGAGACGTCGAATAACCCATATTCCTAACTTTCTTCGTATCCACGAACTTTTATCAACTAAACTGTTCAATCCTCTATGGGGCCTTTTATCTAATTCCCTTATCGTATGCTACAATTAAATAGAATCGGCTACAATTAAATAGAATTTTTTCATGACTTTCCATTAACGCATACAATAAATTTTTTGAAAATTTTCCAAGTGTCAAAATTTTCAAATTTTTTTGACACAATCTCATTTGTACGGAGAGTATTTCAAACTATTACAATATGATAAAATGGATATACATCGATCATAACATGCTCAAAAACAATTTATATATCAAAACACTGCCACACATCATATATTCCACAATATATATCACTCTTTTGTGTAAAACATACTTTACTTTGCATTTTAAGCGTACTATTTCACTTTTACGCTAGCAAAAGCAAGCAAGGTCGTCAATCCGTACACCAAATAGCTTTTTAACTACCTATACTTAACTCAAATAAAGATACAAGTCACAAACGATGGAGCAGTCTAGCTATGTAGCACATCTCTTATCAATTTGGCATATGACATGGTCAAGTTATAACCAAATCATGCATATTGACTACAGAAGCACTCGTTTATTTTTATTTTTTTGTTTTTATTTTCTCTCGAGCAACTGGGGTTCTGTCTTACTTGATAGCAGAAAATAAATGGAAATAAATTGATATGATTATGCATAGTTTAACCAGACCCGGCCTTTAGCATAGGCCCACTAGGCCATACCTAAGGACCCAAAATTTGAGGGGCCTCAACAAAAAAAAGAATAAGAAGAAGAAAGTCTATACGTTAGTTGCAGCAGCCAAAACTCTTCTTCTTCCATCACATGCACACGCAAAAAGGAAAAAAAATTCGTTTACAAAGCACGCACCACACGCCCAAAAAAAATAATCATTCAGCGGACAGCAGCCGAGCAACGCCAACTTCAGCTAGGGTTTGGGCGGTTTGGAAAATTTCAAAACATTTTACTTGCAGCTAGGGTTCAATTGATTAAGGAGACAAAAGAGCAACGGAATCTCATTTCTAATTCAATCGACTATTAGGTAAAATTCTCACAATTCTTTCTTACTCAATAGCTTCTAGGTTATTTGAGAAATTTTATGTTTGAGGGCACCACCGCCACTAGATTGGGTATATATGTTGTCACAACCAGCACATTTGCTATAGCCACCATATCATAAGGATGTTATACTAATTATAAAGCAAGTGGTTATTAACATTTGTATTTAATTCATGTTGCAGAAAGTGTTGTTTTTTTTCAGTGGCCTATTTGAGTTTATACAAGACTTGAGTGATTGAGACTAATTCAACCATTCAAGCAATTAGATATGTTTGTGTGATAACTTATCACAAAAATTCAACAATTTTTTTTACAACAGTATGTTTGTAAATTGTAAACTAATTCAATTGTATGTTTGAGTGATTAAGAATAATGATGATATATTTTTAGAGTTTTAAATTGATTGTTATTAGACTAATTCAAGCAATTATAATGTTAAAAATTAAAAAGATGGAATCGTAACTAATTGAGTTATGGTATCATTATTTTTACAGGATGTCTTTTAGAAAATATGAGTCCGGGGCTTCCAAAAGAAAGAAAAAACTTGAAATTGAAAATGATATTAGAAAAAGCGGGCTCGCTTAATAAATTTTTTAGAACAAAACAAGAGGAAGAAGTTGGTATTGAAATAGAGGGAAATGATGTTGAAGTGGATGAGGTTGTGACAAGCGAGAACGCAGTTATTAATGCGAATAAGATTAATTTAAACGGGGACATTGCTATGGAGTTTGTACCACTTTCTTTAGACATTAGTGACCCGGTAAATTGGAAAAATATGAATCAACACTTGAGAGGTTTGATTGTTCAAAGAGGTCCTACAAAAGATGATAATATTAATTTTCCTAAAGATGTATCAAATAAACGTTTCTCTACCATACACTATTTTAGACAATTGTCAAATGGAGAAAAGCATGATAGAAAATGGTTAGTATACTCCAAAGCATTAGATAAAGTATTTTGTTTTTGTTGCAAGTTATTAAAAAATGATAAAATTATGTTTCAATTGACAAATGAAGGAGTGAATGATTGAAAAAATATTAGTGAAAAACTCAAAGCACATGAAGTTAGTGTTGATCATATCACTAGCATGGAGAAATGGATTGAATTGGAAATAAGATTTCAAAAGAATGAAACAATTGACAAAAGTGTACAAGGACAAATTAGTAAGGAAAAAGAGCATTGGAGACAAGTACTTATAAGAATAATATCGGTTGTCACAAATTTTGCTCAAAATAATTTGGCATTTTGTGGTGATAATGAGAAGATTTATCATGAGAATAATGGAATATTTTTAAGCATTATAGAAATGATTTCCAAATTTGATCCAATAATGCAAGAAAACATTTGTAGAATTCAAAGTAAAGAAATCCATTACCATTATCTTAGTCACAAGATTCAAAATGAGTTAATACTTCTAATCGCGGGTGAAATTAGAAAAGCAATTATTGAAAAAATTAAAGAAGTAAAGTATTTTTCTATCATACTTGATTGTACTCCGGATGCAAGCCATGAGGAACAAATGACTATAATCATGAGTTGTGTGTATATTTCAAACAATACGGTGAAGGTGGAAGAGTTTTTCTTAGGATTTTTAGTGGTTGATGACACTTTCGGCAAGGGGCTTTTTGATGAACTTGTTGGTGTTTTGAATGATTTGGAACTTGATATTTATAATGTGAGAGGACAAGGCAATTGTAACAACCCTCATATTTTACGAATTCATATTTAAGTATTTTATTTAAATATAGCATCGTTGATTTAATTTAAAGTCCGAAATCGGACTATTTGTAAACAGTCGAATCCGGACTCGAGACTACTTTCATTGAGTTCAAAACGATGTTTAAAACTTTTTGAGTATAAACATTGATATGTTTGGAGTTGATTATGATTTTTGTGTTTTCATTTGGGCTTTGGGTTGTTTTCTAGCCCACTAACCCAACAAGAAAACCCAAACTTTTCTACAAAACACCCCTAACTCCTCTCCTCTTCATTCATTCCACTCACAATTTCCTAACACTCAATGCAAAAGGAAAAATGGGGAAAAAGAGGGGAAATCAAAATTCCTAAGCCCTAGGTTCTTAGGAAATTCAAATTCAAGTTCTAAAAATCAAAGAGAAGCTTAAGTAAGCATTCTCTTCATCTTCTCCATCTCAATCTCTCTACCCAATTTTCATAATTTCCTATAACCTAACTTAGGAAATATTTGCATATGATCATAGATTGGAGTTTCTAGAGTTGTGATTGAAGTAGAGTTGATCTTTCCTTGTTTTAGAGCTTCTCAATTGTTGTTTTTGACTTTAAAGGTGAGTACTTGAACTCACATCTATGTCTATAGCTTTCATTGTTGTTAGGTATGAATTCCTAACATCTATTTCATGTTCAATTGCATTTGAATTGAATTGGTTTGGTGAATTTTCCAATTTTGGTATTTTGAAGTCAAAATCTATGAAAATCCTACTATGGATGTTTGGACATGTTGTTTGGAGTATATTGAAGAGCCTATAGGGATGGGTTATCGCTTGACATAAATCCCTAGCCACCATCGCTCATTCGATCGCTTCCGAGTTAATTTGGCCATCATTGGCCTAGGTAAATTTTGCCCTGAGCTTCAGCTCAAACGTCTGGGAAAACGCTCAGACGTCTGAGGCATAGGAATAAAAATTCTAGACCTTCAGCTCAAACGTCTGAGGTTATTCCCAGACATTTGAGCAATCTGGAAGAAATTTCCAGATCTTCAGCTCAGACGTCTGGGAAAACCACCAGACGTCTGGCACTATTAAATTCAGCCAATTTGCCTATTTTTATGTGGGTTTCCGTTTTAATCGATTTTTGTTGATCCGGTTAGTTGTTGTCATTTATTATCGACTTTGATGACTTCTTTTCTGGATTTTTAGGAATATCCATTTGGTGGATTTGATATCGATTTTCATGGTTTTAATTCACGTCGTCGAATGTGAATTTTTGGTGATAGATTGTTTTTTTACAATCGTTTCTATGATTTGTCACTTTAAAATACAAAGGTTTCTATATTAGTAGTAAATACTCAAACTCTTTCACAAAAATGATTTCAACATTTACTTTTAATACAAAGCTCATTCTTAAAACCATTTTCTAATCTATTAGTATATACAAACCTTTACCTCCTTCGTACGAGAAGTTCAATTAAACGACTTAGCAAAACAAGTGGTATGAAACGCTTGCGTTTACTTCGTCAGTTAATTCTTAGACTTGTTCGATTGAAATCTTGTTACAATTTTCGAGTGGAAATCTAAAATTTATTCATAAATATTTAAGTTAAGCTAGTGGTTATGGGACATGAAGCTAAACTCATCTATTTACTAGCTTCATGTAATTTACACTTATTGATCAATGATGGTCATTTTGTGGTTTAGACTAGCGATATGCGATGTCTCTTTGTCCGTGTGGGGGACTATACCTCGTTCTATAGGGCTTCGGCTCAATTTTGTGGGGTAGCGACCCATGGGACGTACCTTTTTAGGTGTGTCGATGTTTGGCTCAATCGATTCTGTCCATGGGGCGTATCTTTTTAGGTATGTCGATGCTGGCTCATTACAGGTTAGCGACCCATGGGATAGCGTCCCCGTTTGTGATACATGTGTTGGTGAGTTTTCATGCTCCCGCTTATGATAGGCCTCCCTATTTTTATGTTTTCTGGATTTCTAAAGTATTAGTTTCTAGAATTTGTATTTCACCAATTTTTGTGATTTGCATTGATAAGCTCTATCAATATTTTTGATTTGGTGAATAAGCTAAAGAATATGACATTCTTTTTGGTGTTTGAGAAAATTTGAGGTGTTGTATGATTTTTGATGTTATCATATATATTTGTCATATCTCTTATCCTATCTCATCTTACATGATAATTATAGCTAGACTGATCCGTTTATTATTTTTCTTCATAAATAATACTCGGGTCAGACCAAGGTGTTTCAGGTGCTTCCACTTGACTTCTTAGCAGGGATTAGCTTCTAACTTTTGGCTAACTACTTTAGCTTACTAGTTTTTTGTTTTTTTATACATTCAAGATAGAGACTCCTTGATGTATACATATTCTTTTGTCTAGCACTTGTACCTATTCTTTTGTGTTGTAGTGGACCTTATATGACCACTACTTTGATGTTCACTTCTATGTGTTATATTCATATCTATTTCTGCCTTAGTGATATGAATATCCGTGACTGATTTTGTGTTATGCTTATTTTATATTTGTTTCCGAAGGCCATATAGCCATCGTGTAGTAGTTTTGAGTTTGTATTTGATATGTCAGATTTCCTCTTGAAATGAAATGCATGACCTACTATTTGACATATCGGTACTCGCACAAAGCAATTACATAGATGGTCGCTCCTTAACAGCCTTATTCTTCGTGCTAGTCGACGACATCACCCCGTAGTGTTCTTGGATTGTGTGAGTATAGTGGTGGGGCATCACAGCTTGGTATCAGATAAAACTTCGGAACAATATAGGATATTATGACAAGGATCATTTTCCTAAGTCTCCCTTAGGAATCGTGCCTTAGGATTTAATTCAAGTCTTAGGACCGTTCTATCCTATTTCCTTTTATGATGCCTTGTTTATCAATCTAGTTATTTGAATTCATTCTGAGAATAACCTTTTTTCCTCTTCTTTCTTTCTTAAAGAAGAGAAATGGTTAGACCTGGCCGTCCTAGCGTCGGTCAATCCAGTGCTACTCCTCAGAATGGCGTATTCATGTCTGCCCAACAGCTTTTGGATCTGGTAAAGAATGCCCAAGCTGTCGGACCCATTCCTGAGCCTACTCATCCTAAATCCGGGTTTGCATGCTAGTGCAGTGATTATACCAATTTGGGTAGATGGCCATTCAAGGGTTCCGAAAGCGTTATAGAAGTCCAAGCTTGGCTTTGAACATGCGATCGCATCTTTTCTCACATGAATCTTGTGGATCTACATCGAGTCCAAGTGGCTTCTATCATGCTCCAAGAGAGAGCATTAGATTGGTATTAGTTTTTAATTTCGGAAATTGTTGAAGTGGATCTTACTTGGGAGCAATTCCGGGAAAGGTTCGAGTTGAAGTTTGTGTCGGAAGCTGAAAAAGTAACTTTAGCTCGACACTTTATTGACCTTGTTCAAGGTGAATCTTCTGTGACGGATTACGTCGCATCTATTGAACCCCTCTCTAAATATGGGGTCGAGTTTATTAATACTCCATTGAAGAAAAATCAGAGGTTTATCTATGGGTTGAATAAGAACCTCAAAAAGCCTTTACTTCTGAAACTAGAAGTTCCTTTCGATCAGCTTGTAGATATCGCTCTTCGACTTGAAGAGGCTAATAAAGAAAGTGATGGTGATGTTGGGGGTGCCAAGAAGAACTACAATAACAACAAGAAGAGGCATTCTGATAATAAGTTCAAACCTAATCCTAATAAGAAAGGGAAGCAAGCAACTTCGGTAGCAAAGACTCCTACCTCTAGTCGTGGAGAGTGCTACAATTGTGGTTCTAAGGACCACTATGCAAATAAGTGTCCGAAACCCCTTTATTTCGCTATTGCAAAAGTTTGGGTCATCATATATCTGCATGTCCCAAACTTCAAAGCAAGAAAGAGGGAAAGCTAAATGTTGTGCAAGCCTCTAGTAACACTCCTCTTGGTCAAGGTATTTCTCATTTTGTCCTTGATGGCATTATTATGTTTCGTGATCATCCTATTCGAGTTCTTTTTTATACGGGTGCATCCCACTCTTTTATATCAAAGGAACTTGTTGATATTTTGTCTTTAAATGTTATGGGCTTGATGACTTCATTAAAAATTGCGAATCCGGTTGGTGGATCCGCAACACTGAGTTTATTTTGTAAGGATGTTGAAATTATTTTATGTGATTATGCTTTCCGAACCGATTTGCATGTTATGCGCTACTTAGGTTTCGAAATGATTTTGGGAATGGATTGGCTTAATCGTTATGAAGCCCACATCCTATGTCCTGAGAGGACTATCCATCTTTGACATCCCCTATCTGTTAAGCGGATTTCTATTGTTCTTAAAGATTTAGATTCCAATTCGGTAGCATCCTTATATTATCTAAATCCACATGATGGCGATAATGATGATGAGGAAGATGTCATTTCCCTTATTCACGTTTTTCGTGAATTTCCCGATATATTTGAGCCCGTTTTAAGATTACCACCTAAGCGAGCAATTGAGTTCAGAATTAATCTAATCCCTGGAGCTCTACCTATCACTCGTCCTCCTTATCATATGTCCAATAAGGAAAATGAGGAGATGCGTAAACAATTATCCAAATTGGAAGCAAAAAAGTTTATTCGTTGTAGTTCCTCTCCTTGGGGAGCTTCAGCTATCTTTGTGAAGAAATCCGATGGTACACTTAGGCTTTGCGTTGACTACCACAAGCTTAATGATCTTACCATCAAGAATACCTCTGATTGATGATCCATTCGATCAACTTAGCGGTGCTAGAGTCTTTTCACAGTTAGACTTAGCAACCGGTTTTCATCAGCTTTGTATTGCAGAGGATAGCATCCCTTTGACATCGTTCCGTACTCATAATGGATCTTATGAATGGCTTGTTATGCCATTTGGTTTAACGAAATGCTCTCGCTTATTTCGTTGACCTTATAAATTGAGTTTTCAAAAACTTCCTTGATCGATTTGTTCTCATCTTTATTGATGATATTCTTGTTTACTCTAAAACCGAGGAGGAGCATGAAAAACATCTTCGGATTGTGTTGGAAACTCTTAGGAGCAATCAATTGAAAGCAAAATTTTCTAAGTGCCACTTTTGGCAATCCCGTGTGAAATTTTTAGGACATATTATTTCTGAATCTGGAATTTCCGTGGAACCTTCAAAGATTGAGGCGATTCAAAATTGAAAGAGACCGGAGAGTGTGACGGAAATTCGTAGCTTTCTTGGATTGGCGGGCTATTACCGTCAGTTCATAAAAGAATTTTCTTAAATTTCCATACCTCTTACTAGTTTGTCAAAAAAGGAGTTAAGTACATTTGGTCAGACAAATGTGAAGCTGCTTTTAAGAAATTAAAAGAACTCATTTCTGATGCTCCTATTCTTGTGATTCCCGAAGGAAACCAAGACTTGATTGTTTATGCCGATGCTAGTCACGTTGGTTTAGGAGCAGTTCTTATGCAAAGGGAATGTGTTATCGCTTATGCTTCTAGGCAATTAAAGCCCGTCGAGACTAGATATGCCACTCATGATCTAGAGCTCGCGGCCATTGTTTTCGCCCTTAGAATTTGGTGTCATTGTCTTTTGGGAGAGAATTTTGTTCTCTACACTGATCATAAATCTTTGAAGTATTTGTTCTCTCAAAAGGAACTTAATTCGCGTCAACAACATTGGCTCAAATTCCTTGTATCTTATGATCTTGATATTCTTTATACTCTTGGAAATGGAAATCGTATTGCCGATGCCCTTATTCGTAAGCAAAAAATGGTTGTTTCCATGATGATATCCGAATGGAATGATCGCGAGACTTTGTCCACTTGTGAGATTCGAGATCGTGAATCCGATTCATGTTCATCTCTTGTTTTATGTAGCCTTGAGGCTCATCCTTCTCTTTTAGACCGCATCCTTGAAGCTCAAAAGCAAGATCCCGAATTGGCTCATCTTAGCCAAAGTTGTAGGGATATAAATAATACAGATGGTCTGAAAGACTTTGAAATTGATGCTCGTGGAGGCATTCAAAAATTTGATAGACTTATCGTGCCAAATATTAGTGATCTTCGTAAAGACATTTTAGAAGATACCCATCGTTCTAAATTTACCATTCATCCCAGTAGTAGTAAAATGTACGCGGACATGAAGCGGCTTTATTATTGGGATGGAATGAAATCTGATATTGCTAACTTTATTAAGTGTTGCATGACTTGCCAACTCATAAAGGCCGACCATCAAAGGCCCGGTGGGTTATTGCAACCTTTGGACATTACAGTTTGGAAGTGGGATCAAATTTCCATGGACTTTATTGATGGTCTTCCCCATTCTCGTTTGGGTCATGACAGTCTATGGGTGATTGTAGATAGACTTACAAAATCCGCCCATTTTATTCCGTTCGGTCCAATCGGACCGTACCTCTTTTGGCTAAATTCTATGTTAAGGAAATTGTTAAATTGCATGGAGTTCTTACATCTATTGTTCGTTATCGTGATCCATTATTTACTAGTGGATTTTGGAAGGGTCTCCAAAAAGCTTTGGGAACGAAGCTTAATTTTAGCACCGCTTATCATTCTTTATCCGATGGACAAACGGAGCGTGTGAATCAAATTCTTGAAGATCTCCTTCGTGCTTGTGTTCTTGATTTTGGGGGAAGTTGGGAAGATCATATTTCTCTTGTTGAGTTTTCTTATAATAATAGCTTCCAGTATAGTATTGGTATGACACCTTTCGAGGCACTCTATGGAAGGCCATGCCGATTTCCTTCGTGTTGGCTTGAAGCCGGTGAGAAGCTGGTTTTAGGTCCAGATTTTATTCGTGACTCCATAGAAAAGATTGACCTTATTCGTCATAGGATGAAAGAAGCTCAAAGTAGACAAAAATCCTATGTCGATAGCCGAAGAAGGAATTTGGAATTTTCTGTGGGAGATTTGGTGTTCATTTGTGTTTCACCTATGAAGGGTGTTGTGCGTTTCAGTCGATCGGGAAAGTTAGCACCTCGATATATTGGCCCATTTCCCATCATCGAACGCATTGGTTCCGTGGCTTACCGCCTTTTATTACCGGCTCAATTTTCTGTTATTCATGACGTATTCCACGTTTCTCAACTACGGAAATGCCTTAGAGATTCCGATTCTATTCTTGAGCCCGATGTTATTGAAGAAATTGAAGTTTCACCTAATTTGACTTATGAGGAACATCCAATTTGTATCATTGCTACGGAGGTTAAACGCCTTCGTAATAAAGATGTTCCACTTGTGAAAATTCAATGGTCCGCAAATCCTAAAGATTGTTCTTGCGAATCCAGAGAATTCATCGAGCGAACGCATCCGGACTTACTCTCTCGTGCTCTTAAAGATGAAATTCTCACTTCAAAAATTTCTTTTGTGTTGTTATGCCTTAGAGTGGTTGTTACTCTTTATTTTCTCCTTAAGTATTGCGAGGACGCAATTTCTTTAAGGAGGGGAGTCTGTAACAACCCTCATATTTTACAATTTCATATTTTAAATATTTTACTTAAATATAGCATCGTTGATTTAATTTAAAGTCTGAAATGTGACATTTTGTAAACAGTCGAATCCGGACTCGAGACCACTTTCATTGAGTTCAAAACGACGTTTACAACTTTTTTGAGTATAAACATTGATATGTTTGGAGTTGATTAGGATTTTGGTGTTTTCATTTGGGCTTTGGATTGTTTTCTAGCCCACTAACCCAACAAGGAAACCCAAACTCTTCTACAAAACACCCCTAACTCCTCTCCTCTTCATTGATTCCACTCACAATTTCCTAACACTCAAAGCAAAAGGAAAAATGGCGGAAAAAGGGAAAATCAAAATTCCTAAGCCCTAGGTTCTTAGGAAATTCAAGTTCTAAAAATCAAAGAGAAGCTTAGGTAAGCATTCTCTTCATCTTCTCCATCTCAATCCCTCTCCAATTTTCATAATTTCCTATAACCTAACTTAGAAAATATTTGCATATGATCATAGATTGGAGCTTCTAGAGTTGTGATTGAAGCGGAGTTGATCTTTCCTTATTTTAGAGCTTCTCAATTGTTGTTTTTGAGTTTAAAGGTGAGTTCTTGAACTCACATCTATATCTATAGCTTTCATTGTTGTTAGGTATGAATTCCTAACATCTATTTCATGTTCAATTGCATTTGAATTGAATTGGTTTGGTGAATTTTCCAATTTTGGTATTTTGAAGTCAAAATCTATGAAAATCCTACTATGGATGTTTGGACATGTTGTTTGGAGTGTATTGAAGAGCCTATAGGGCTGGGTTGTCGCTTGGCATAAATCCCTAGCCACCATCGCTCATTCGATCGCTTCCGAGTTGATTTGGCCATCATTGGCCTAGGCAAATTTTGCCCTGAGCTTCAGTTCAAACATTTGGGAAAACACTCAGACGTCTGAGGCATAGGAATAAAAATTCCAGACCTTCAGCTCAGACGCTTGAGGTTATTCCCAGACATCTGAGCAATCTGGAAGAAATTTCTAGATCTTCAGCTCAGACGTTTGGGAAAACCACTAGACGTCTGGCACTGTTAAATTCAGCCAATTTGCCTATTTTTATGTGGGTTTCCGTTTTAATCGATTTTTGTTGATCCAGTTAGTTGTTGTCATTTATTATCGACTTTGATGACTTCTTTTCTGGATTTTTGGGAATATCCATTTGATGGATTCAATATCGATTTTCATGGTTTTAATTCACGTCGTCGAATGTGAATTTTTGGTGATAGATTGTTTTTTTTACAATCGTTTCTATGATTTGTCACTTTAAAATACATAGGTTTCTATACTAGTAGTAAATACTCAAACTCTTTCACAAAAATGATTTCAACATTTACTTTTAATACAAAGCTCATTCTTAAAACCGTTTTTTAATATATTAGTATATACAAACCTTTACCTCATTCGTACGAGAAATCCAATTAAACGACTTAGCAAAACAAGTGGTATGAAACGCTTGCGTTTACTTTGTCGGTTAATTCTTAGACTTGTTCGATTGAAATCTTGTGACAATTTTCGAGTGGAAATCTATCATTTGTTTGTAAATATTTAAGTTAAGCCAGTGGTTATGAGACATGAAGTTAAACTCATATATTTACTAGCTTGATGTAATTTACACTTATTGATCAATGATGATCATTTTGTGGTTTAGACTAGCGATATGCGATGTCTCTTTGCCCGCGTGAGGATTATACCCCGTTTTGTAGGGCTTCGGCTCAATTTGGTAGGGTAGCGACCCATGTTCTTTTGACCGTTCGTGGAGCAATCGGCTCAATGAGTCTGTACATGGGACGTATCTTTTTAGGTGCGTCGATGTTCGGCTCAATCGAGTTTCTGTCCATGGGGCATATCTTTTTAGGTACGTCGATGTTGGCTCATTACATGTTAGCGACCCATGGGATATCGTCTCGTTTGTGATACACGTGTTGGTGAGTTTTTATGCTCCCGTTTATGAAAGGCCTCCCTCTTTTTATGTTTTCTGGATTTCTAAAGTATTGATTTCTAGAATTTGTGTTTCACCAATTTTTGTGATTTGCATTGATAAGCTCTATCAATACTTTTGATTTGGTGAATAAGCTAAAGAATATGACATTTTTTTGGTGTTTGAGAAAATTTGAGGTATTGTATGATTTTTGTTGTTATCATATATATACTTGTCATATCTCTTATCCTATCTCATCTTACATGATAATTATAGCTAGACTGATCCGTTTGTTATTTTTCTTTTTAAATAATACTCGGGTCAGACCGAGGTGTTTCAGGTGCTTCCACTTGACTTCTTAGCAAGGATTAGCTTCTAACTTTTGGCTAACTACTTTAGCTTACTAGTTTTTTGTTTTTTTATACATTCGAGATAGAGACTCCTTGATGTATACATATTCTTTTGTCTAGCACTTGTACCTATTCTTTGGTGTTGTAGTGGATCTTGTATGACCACTACTTTGATATTCACTTCTATGTGTTATATTCATATCTGTTTTCCGCCTTAGTAATATGAATATCTGTGACTGATTTTGTGTTATGCTTATTTTATATTTGTTTTCGAAGGCCACATAGCCACTGTGTAGTAGCTTTGAGTTTGTATTTGATATGTCAGATTTCCTCTTGAAATGAAATGCATGACCTACTATCTGACATATTAGTACTCGCACAAAGCAATTACATAGATGGTCGCTCATCAACAGCCTTATTCTTCGTGATAGTCGACGGTATTACTCCGTAGTGTTCTTGACTAGTGTGAGTATAGAGGTGGGGCGTCACAGCTATGATAACGGTTCCAATATGAAAGGAAAAAATAAAGACGTGCAAAATAGATTACTACAAGTTAATCCTAGAGCATTTTACACCCCTTGTGGTTGTCATAGTCTTAATCTCGTTCTTTGTGATATGGTTAAATGTTGCTTCAAAACCGTTTCTTTTTTTGGAGTGGTACAACACATATATACTTTGTTTTCATCCTCAACTAAGCGATGGAAAATATTTAAAGATAATGTTGATGGTCTTAGGTTAAAGCCATTATCACAACACGTTGGGAAAGTCATGTTGAAAGTGTGAAAGCGATTTGGTCTCAAGCTCCATATATAAAAAATGCTTTAATTTAATTGGTGAGTCTTAATGATGATCCTATATGCAAAGGCGAGACTGAATCCTTAGTAAAGTATGAGTTTGAGAACTTTGAGTTTTTGCTTGGTATGGTTATATGGTACACTTTATTGAATAATGTTAATAGAGTAAGCAAAGAGCTACAAGTAGAAGATATGCATATTGATGTTGCTATGGATCATCTAAAGGGTCTAATTTGTTTTTTCAAACTTTTTCGAGAAAATGGATTCGAATCCTTAATGGTTGAAGCCGAAAAAATTGCAAATGAATTGGGAATTGAACCTTTATTTTTTGAAAGGCGCATAATTCGTAGAAAGAGACAATTTGATGAAAATAGTAGCGAAGACATTGTGCAATCACCAAAAGAATTTTTTAGGGTCAATTATTTTGTATATATCGTGGATCAAGGTTTGTCATCACTTGAGAGTAGATTTGAACAAATTAAAAAGTATGATGAGATATTTGGATTTTTGTATGATCTAGAAAGGTTGAAGCATTCTTCTTATGATAGTTGAAGTCTTCGTGTGATAACCTTGAGAAATATTTGAAACATGAGATGGTTTCCGATATCGATGGAGCGGAGTTATTTGCGGAGTTGCAAATCATTAGAGAGGTTTTACCAACAAATGCAAAAAGAGCTATTGATGTATTAAATTATATTAAGATGATGGGTTGTTTTTATGTCAATGCATGAGTTGCTTATAGAATATTATTGACTATTTTCGTGATCGTTCTCGGCGGAAAGAAGCTTTTTAAAACTAAAACTTATTAAATCTTTTCTTCGAATGACTATGTCGCAAGAAAGATTGAATGGATTGACGACAATACCATCGAGGAAATTTTTTTAGAATCACTTGATTTAAGTGTTTTGCTTAGTAATTTTACTACTCAAAATGTACGGAGAATGAGTATAATGTGAAAGACTTTTGTTTCATCTCTATGTAATTATAACTATGAACTATCATTTTGTATTAATGAAATATTCTTGTTTTCTGATTTTTGTCATTCACCGTTATTTTTTAATATTTTTATATGTGAGGGCCTCAAAATAAAATTTTGCCTAGGGTCTCTCATACATCAGGACCGGCCTTGAGTTTAACAACCATAAATTTGAACTGAAATTTTCTACAACATTCATACTAACGTGTATAGAGATAACTACTGTTGACAAAACAACATGCTACTGGAATAGGCAATTTTAGAGTGTCTTCGTTTGAATTGATGTTGCTTCCTCAGTGCAAATGCAGTGTGTATTTGTGAAACATTCCTTAGGTTTCAACACAAACATATATATATGTAACCATGAATCACGCAAAAAGCTATTTACAGAAACACTCTTTTTACTTTATGACAAACTTCTAGATTGACCAGCAAATTTGTTAGCCCATAAATCCTCATTTTCTTCAAAGCCTGAACAATGAAAACGCAGCTCTCTCACTATAAATTTTATCAAGTCCATGCATAGTAAGCACAAATTTAGAATTTTAGATTGACAAAACATTCTATCTTTCAATAGCTTGTGTTACTAAGAGTTTTAAATTTTTAATGCACATGCAAATGCTCTATATTTTTTTTTCAAAATGTTGTTTAACTCAATTTTTTTAAAATACAACTCGACATCAAAATTATGAATACAAAATAAATGACATGTACGGTCAAAGTGTGCAAGATAGAGAAACAGACTCTGTTTTTGGGTGCATTCTGCATATTTTTTATGGACCAATTTAAATGTCAGTTTGAAGTGTTCATTGAATGGCCATGTGTTTCATTATCAAGTAAAAGTTGCCACTGTTGCAGAGTTTATCTTTTACTTGGTATACCCATTTCTTAACAAAACGAGTAAATTATTATATATATTTTTAGATGTGTTTCTTATCAATAATAGCTAAATTGTTAAGTTGTCAGTTAGGAGAGAGCTGATATAATAAGGTATGTAAAAAATATATATATTACAGGTTGAATAATTGTTCTATTTTGTTGACAATATACTGAAGTTAGAATAGTATATGCTGTCATTAAAATTACATAATTGAACTGAATTTTTATTTTTATTTTTTTTAATATTGCAGCAGGTGAATAATTTACTTGGGCAGCTCCTTGGTGGTACTTCATGGCCTCCAATATGAAGCTTTTAAGAGTTCTGTTTATGCTTGCATCATAACACCTTAATTGCAGAAGGAAGAAGTATTTTGTATCATTACTTAACAAATATTCTTACTTTAGTATCATAACACCTATGTGGTTTCAAACTAAAGCATAGAATGGTCTAAAAGAATGCTTCAGGCAGAGAAATTTTAAAGAAAACTCGATCTAAATGGCTTTAGCTAGGTTGTTCAGGAACATCCAAACATAGTTTAATTTGCACCGTTCAGTGCCCATCATAAAATAACATCAAACCACAAAATAATAATCTTAAACTAAATAATAATAATCATCATACACAACATTAAATGTTAAATATCAATAATTAGTGTCTTGCTCGGTTTAGTCAAAAACAAATAACTAAAAAAAAAGCTTTATTTTTATATACAGAGACAAGAATCAAACAAAATACAATTTTGATACGAGCAATAGGAAAAGCATCTCAAAGTAGCGTAACCAAACTAAAACAGAGTTTAATCAAGTTATTAGATTCATCTGCAGAAACAAAAAGAAAAAAAAAAGCTCTAATGGCCGACTGCTCTAATCAGATATTAAAGGCCAATTATTCTATCATCCCCGAGCCTCCTCCACTCATCCCTTCTTCTTTTTCTAACCCAAAGGAGTAGCCACATGAAATCGACAATGAGATATTCCAAATAGTTAGAAACCGCCGGAATAGGAGAAGACCCATCACCAATCTAATCTTGCCCAAAATCGCACCAAGAATCAAAAACAGACCAACTACAATGGATTCGGAGATGCAAATTATTCAAGAAACAACAATTACAATTACAATTCAAATCAAAAATCTCAGAATTCTTTCAGATCTGCAGCCACAATGCAGATAAGTCAGGAATTTATTGGTGCAGTGGCAAAACAGAGTTATACTATGAACAATAATGGATCTTTCTCACATAAGGCGTCTTCTTGGATAGATTTAATTAAAAAGGGAGGCTTCAATCATGATTTTGATCTGAAGTATCAAGCACCTATAACCATTAACAACAAGAAAATGGTCATAATGAAGGAGGGAGTTAGCAGACGAACAGATTCCAAGTGGAGTTGCTCGATGATAGCTTATGTCTTCGGAAAAAGGCCTTTATATCATCATTTTAAAGCATTTTTGTAAAGGACGCGGAATCCTACCTGTAACTTTGAAATTTTCACAAGAAATAATGGTTTTTTTATAATCAGGTTTGCTGTTGAAAGTAATTGTGAAAAAACAATCAATGGAGGGTCATACTTTATCAATGGAAAGTTGATTATCGTGAGAAAATGGAGTAAAAAATTGCATTTGACAGAGGTCTATTAACTACTATTCCTATATGGATTCACCTTCCAATATTAAGTCTAAAACTTTGGGACAGAGAAGCATTTGGGGGCTATTGCAAGTGTTGTGGGTGTTCCTCTAAAATTAGATGAACAAACAGCGAATGAAACAAGATTAAGCTATGTAAGAATTCTTGTTGAATTAAAAACAAATTCAGAACTTCCTGATGAAGCTTACATTACAATGCATGATGGGGAAAATATTGTTCAGAAAATTGAATATGAGTGGATTCCACCAAAATGTTTGATATGTGCATGCTTCGGGCATTCTACTGAAATCTGCTCGACAAAGAAGATTTGGAAAGAAGAACCGAAGGATATCTTGGACAATAAAGAAAAAAATTCAGTCTTGAAGCAAAATCAAGAAACAAACAATAGTACAGTTTTCAATTTCAATCAAAATGCTGGGCAAAATGAGGCAATCACTACTGAATCAGAGGAAAACTCCTTATCAGGCAAAATTAATTTTTTTGAAAACATGAGAAATAAGGAAAGTGCAAAAGACTTGAATACAAGCGTGAAAAATCTTGAAGTTGTTAAGCAACTGGAAACTTACCAAAAGCAAGCTATATCAGAACTTGTTATGCTGGAGAATCCAGCTGAGAATATGAATCAAAAGCAACAAAATGAAAATGAAACAACTTCAACAATACAACAGCCTCTAAAGGATCCTGGCGCACAATCTAAGCACTCCCCTCTTGAAGAAGATAATGAGATAATTGATGAAAATATGGAAGTAAGCACAAATACAGATGAAAGAAATACAAATGTTGTTGCTAGGAAAGAATTCAACAATAATATTACTAGATTAAACCTCTCTCAACAAAGTTTATCAGAAGATCTTGTTCAAAAATCCATAAAGCTTGTACCAAAATCTTTTTCTCCAGCAAAGAATAAAAGAAAAGAAAGGAAAAAAACATAACAAAAAATATGCAGGAAATTTTATCTCAAAGCAATGAAGATAATCAAGAACAAGATGAATTTCATGAAAAATATATTATGAGAAATCCAAAATGGTTTGAACATCTCAAAATAAAAGACAGAAAATCTCTTAAAAGAAAAGGGCACAGAAGTTCTAATTAAATATTTGGAAGAGAGGAGAGACAAGGAGAATCTGGAGGAGTTGAACCCTAGTCTCTCTTTATAGCAGCTATGATATCCTTATCATATCCTTTATATCATTTATTTTTAATTTTATTAATTTGTGATATATAATGTCTATAATTACTTGGAATGTTAGAGTGTTAAACTCTCCTGAAAGAAAATTAGATTTAACTAATCTAATTCTTACAAATAGGCCTAATATTATTGGTATTTTGTAACATAAACTTGATGATTCAAAAATTGAAAATTTTCATGCCAGCAAATTTAAAGATTGGGGTATAGCAAATAACAATATTATGAGGGGTAACGGTAGTTAATGGTTATGTGGGATCCAAAAATATGGAGTTTAAGTCATCATTTTTTAAATTTGCAATTTATTCACTGTAAATTTATAAATAAAGGTGGTTTAAAATTAGAAATTACTTTTGTTTATGCTTCAAATAGTGAAAAAGAAAGAAATTTGCTCTGGAATGATCTTGAAATTTTAAATAATAACATAAAGCCTTGGATTATAATGGGGGATTTCAATACTGTTTTTCATTCATTTGAAAAGAGGGAGGAATTACAATTTCCTTTAGAAAATTGGAATTTCTTAACAATTTCTTTCTAAAAATAGGCTTAATCGAACCCATTCTTATGGGTAATAAATTTACATGGAAATCTGGTGAATTCAGAAATATTCACTGTAAACTTGATAGGGTTTTAATTAACCAAGTTTTTGAAAAATACTTTGCTGATTTCCAATGTATAACTCTCCCCCAAGCCACTAGTGATCATACCCCAATTCAAATTGTTCTTTCTAGGAAAAATAATTCTAGAAAAAATATCCCATTTAGATTTGTTAATGGGTGGACTTTTGAAAAAAATTATATGGATACTGTCAAAAATAATATTATATCTTCTAATCAAGGCTCTGCCCAATATAATTTTTAAAGCATTTTAAAGAATACAAGAGAAAATCTGAAAATTTGGAATAAAAATAGAAATAGAGATGATATTAATCATATTAGAAAAGAGTGTGAGTCTCTCCAAAACACCATTGATTTTGATAGCTTAGATAAATCTCTTGTTAATCAATTTTTTCAAAATCAAGATAATTAAGTAAAAGTTTGCATGTGCAAGCAATCAACATGAGACAGAAAGCCAAGGTAGACTGGCTTACTAATGGAAATGAATCTAGCAAGTTCTTCTATGCCAAGATGTCTAATAGGAAAAATATCAATGACATAGGAAAACTGCTAGATAATAATGGGGTTATTTTAAATGATGTCTCTCAAATTGAGCATAATGCTATAAAATAGTTTTCCGATCTTTACAATACTGATTCATATAAAAGAGATATCCCAAGTATTGAAACAAAGTGTTTGCTTAATGAAAACAGTAAGATATTCTCTTAGCCCCTGTTGTAATGGATGATATTAAAAAAATTGTTTTTGGTTCTAATATAGATAAAAGCCCATGCCTTGATGGGTTTTGGTGCAAAATTCTATAAAACACAATGGGAGGATATTAAATTTAAAATTTATGAAGCTGTAAATGAATTTTTTTTTCAACTGGAAAACTACTGAAAAGTTTAAATCGTACTTTTATCACCTTAATCCCTAAGGTTAAAATTCCTAATGGATTAGGGGATTATAGACCTATTTTCTGTTGTAACTTTATTTATAAAATTATAGCTAATATTTTGAGTAATAGAATTTTTTTTTAAATATATGATTTCAGAAAATCAATGTGCATTCATACCAGGAAGATACATTATTGAAAATACTCTTCTGGCTCATGAAATGATTAGAAATTTCAACAAGGGTTGTAAAAATAAAGTTGGTACTAAAATTGATATTCATAAAGTATTTGATAAGATCAATGGATATTTTATAATTCACATGATGAGACATTGGGATTTTATGAGAAATTTTGCAATTTAGTTAAAGAATGTATTGACATTGCCTCCTCTTCTATCTTAATTAATATATCATCTTGTAGTTTTATTAAAAGCAATAGGAGAATTAGACAAGGTGATCCTCTTTTCCCTTATTTATTTACAATTGCTATGGAATTTTTATCTTTGCAAATGGAATTAGAACAAATTAATGGTAATCTTAGACCAGTAAACAAAAATATGCCTAGTATTACCCACTTATTATATGCTGATGATTTGCTATTATTTATGAATGCAGAATCTAACAGTGCTTTATCAATTGAAAAAACTTTTAAGTACTTGAATGATTATGTAGGTTTGCAAATCAATGAGAGCAAGAGCAAAGCTTATTTTAACAATATATGTGGAAAAAAGGATGAAATTCTTCAGATTTTAAAAATTCAAGAAGGACATTTGCATGTTAAATACTTGGTACTTCCTCTTAGTATAAATCAAAATGCTAACAAAGATTGCTCAAGGCTATTAGACATCATTCAAGGCAAATTAGAAAGCTGGTCTAGCAAATTATTATCTATTGCTGGTAGACTCGAACTCACACACACACACACACTATCATCACGGCTATAATAATGTATTAGATTCAGACTCACAACATTCCAGAATCAGCCATTCACAAAATAGAAAAAATGTGTGCTAATTTCATCTGGAGAGGGAAAATTCATAAAGTTTCTTGGGATATAGTTTTTAAACCAAAAAGGGTAGGTGGATTGGGATTAAGAAATATTAAGGATTTAAAAGAAGCTTGTAATCTAAAGTTGTTTTGGAGGTTTGTGGAGGGCAGTTCATTATGGTCAAAGTGGATAAAAAATAAATATGTCAAAAATACAAATTTCTGGAATATGCCAATTGAAAATCATCATTCTCACTCTTGGAAAAGCATTTTAAAGAGCAGAAGCGATGGTGTCAAATTACTGGAAAGGAATTTCAAAGATGGGAAAAATTCTAGTCTCTGGTTTGATCCATGGATCAAAGGCAAATCTTTAGTAAACTTATTAGGTTGGTCCAACTTATTGCAATTTGGGGGAGCAAATTTTAAAAGTTAATAGTATCATCCAAAATCACAGATGGAATACAAATCTTCATCCAGCAACTTCTATATTCAAAAATGCCATTGAAAGCATTGAAATTGATTCAAGTATATTTAAAGATTGATGGAAATGGAAACTTTCAACAAAAGGTAAATTCTCTTTTAAAACTACTTGGGAATACATCAAAGGTTTTAAAGCAGAAATGGATTGGCATGATACTATTTGGAACATGGCAAACTGCTCAAAAATGGCACATTGTGCCTACTTTGCTTTGATAAATAGATTGCCAACCAGGGATAGATGCAGTAAATGGAGTAAAAATTGAGAAATCAAATGTCTCTTATGCAAAGCATAAAATGAAACAATAGAGCACTTATTCTTCGATTGCAATTACTTAAGACATATATGGTTCATTGTAAAAAGCAAGCTCAATATCAACCAAAAAATTCCAATGCAAAACATCAAAACCAGTATTCAACATTTCCAACAAAAATACAAAATCATATCAAAAGAATTCAACAAAGCAAGCATAATGCTAACAACTATCATCTATCATATATGGAAGGAAAGGAATGCTAGGTTGCACTCTAAAAAGGAAACCAAAACCATTCAGACATGGAAATTCATCGAAGCGGATTTTCATATTCTAAATCGGAAAGCAATTAAGGAAAAATCATCATCTCAAAATCTTTATTCTGCTATCCAAGACCTTGATAATTATGAGGAAAGTGTAGAATCATACTTACAGGGTGGAAAATTCAAATATGACATTTTCCATAGAGGGCCTTTCCAATTTAACAATCACTAATCTTATAGAACAATGGGGAGAGAAGCTAACAACCCCATTAGCACCAATGCAGGAGGCGGCCATTCCATTACCAAAACCAGGAGTATCTCCTGCAAGGGAAGTAAACAGAAATTAGTTTTTTATAATGCAATGGATAATTATAATCACGATAATAATACAAATTTTGTTTTACCTGATTTTGGCAGGAGCTACCGCTCTTCCTATAAGGAACCGATGAAGCAGTTGCACCCCCTAAATCAAAACAGAACAAACCAGTCAGATCTCAATATTCAGAGAATCAGAGACTATCACTACAATAGCAAGCTCAATGGCCAATCATATCATTTATCTATGTAGGAGAAGGGAGAAAGCAGCAAGCATTATAGCAAGACAGACCATTTCGTTGCTAAAGAGGATCGATCTAGCAATTTTAGTAGCAAATCGACCTTTGAGGGGCGCGATGCTAACAATAATGGTGATGAGAAGGGAGAAAGCAGCAAGCCTTATAGCAAGTCAGATCAATTTATTGCTAGCGAAGAACGATCTGGCAATTTTAATAGCAAATCGACCTCGGAGAGGCGCGATGCTAATAATATTGAAGAAGCAAAGTACTGGGATCCTCCATAGCTAGCTTTAGTGGCCATCAGAGTTATTATTTTCTGGTTGCGAGCGTAATCTATCAATTTCTAGTGGTTGAAGAAAGTAGACGAAGAAGAAAGATGTTGCCATTTTCTTTCTTTTGTTTGTTATAGGGTTGCGGCTAGGGTTTGAGAGTGTTTTGTGTTTTAGGTGTAAGGCGGTATCATCTATTTATTAACCCTAGCAGGCCTTGGGCATGTTGTTTTTATTTGGGCTTTTGCCCAACGCTGTACCTATGTTTCAAAAAAAAATATTAATTAATCACCGATTGTAAGTAAATTTCAAGCAGATGCAATGAACTACATTAGACAAAAAACTAATATGACAATTGAGAAGAAAAAAAATATAGTAACTATGAGAGTTCAAAATTCCAATCTACTTGAATCTAGGATCCAGGGATACCTATTTGTAAAAAATAATAGCATTTAATTTGACACTCTATTAAATCAAATTAGAAACCTACCACTGGTTAACAATTTTATCGGATGCCCCCATATATATTTCCTCTAAAACATTGTATTCTTTTCAAAAACCAATTCACAAAGACCACCTTTCTATTATTCAAAACATAGATTACTTTCCAAAATAGAAGTTCTCCTTTTACCAAAACATTGTGCCGAAATGCCTCATCACCGTATTTAGGAATCCTTATCGATAACGTTGGCCAGACGCATCGATAAGAATTCTTAAAGCACTTAATGAGCAGATTAACACCAAAATAAAAAATTTAAACATTTTTAAATCACTTGGAAAAATCCAATTCATATTTTTATTAAATCATTTACTTATTAGAAATAAAATATTAAATTTCAAATATTGTATGTACGTTTAATTCAACAATCATAAATAACAATAGAAATCATCACACATTATCCACAAAATCAAGCAAGTATCAATACAATAATACACACATTTTTAAATAAACAAATAAACGCTATAAAGGCCCGTATCTCCGTACCCTTTGAGTCGACCATAATTCACATCAATTTAACTCAAATTGAACGAAAATATGAATCTTTAGGGGTGAAGAAGAAAGAGGTAGAAGAAAATATAAACAACACAGAATCTCACAATCGCACCGGAACAAAATATAATATATAATAACAGATTTTTATACAAAAGAATCTGTAACTGTTTTATACCTACAATCATCAGAGTACAACAATCAATACATCAATCTGGACAGTTATAATAACTTGTCCTCATACAGCGGAAATATTAGTCAAGTACGGAAATACATCTCTGTCATCTAGCTCATCTTCTGAGCTCCATAGCATCATATCCTGAATCTGTAATACTCGGCCTGACCCGAGCATTATAATAAACTAACACCCGAGTCAGTCTGGGAAATTAGCTTGAAAAAACACACTTAATTTGAATTATTAAAGTTATCAAAACTCTTTGAAAAACAAAGGTATCTCGTAAGACCGCGTCACACATAAAGACGACGAGTTTTTCCCTTACGATAACCAAAACATTTTATAGAAAATCCAGTGATATTATAATAGTGTCTAAGTACAAATAATTATTAAAATAACCGAAATTGTTACATTAATTAAATTCCAGCATACTAGGCTCTACAAACAAAACAGTAAAGGCTCGTATTGGAGAACGGATGCCATACAATGACTGGGGTATCGCCCATCACAGTACACCTCTAGAAAAATGTACCGAGGACCTCGTCGGGATCCCCTGCTACACAAGACCGGCCTACCCCTAACCTGGATAGTACCGAATATGTTATCACCTCGCGTGTTCCCACCCTTAAAAATCGAGCGCTCCCTTTTTCATGCACAACCATATCTATAATTTATATATATTTCCGAGGGTATCTAGAGAAGTGATAACATATCCTAATTGAGTGTGACTCACTTAGCCTTGCTGCATCTCCCATGTTTTAGTCATTCCCGGTTGATGAGACTTGAGGCTAACGTTACCTTTCAAGAACAATTCCACTTAGAATGCTCATCGTCCTCCCATGACGATGTTTTGATAGCATTCGTCCATACAAGTTATCCTGGGTGTGGACAAACCGAATCACCGTCTTCAATAATCTTCACTATATCCATTCGTAACGTTCAAACCGGATTAAAGTGGTTTTCGGATAATTAAATTCGATCTCGGTCTCTTCGAAACGATTAATGAAATTGGTCAATATTGATAGTCGGTTATTTAAATATCAAATAACATCCATAAGTAGTCACTAGGCCCATATTATAATTTTCTTCCAAAATATTCATTTCAAAATACCTTTACAAAGGTATATATTCAAATCCCTTTCCATATACCAATATTTGAAAACAATTTCAAATACTTATCTCCATAACAGGATATTCCCAAACCATTTCAACGCTTAGAAATATTTCCAAATTTCCATTTTAATACTTAGGAAAACATTATAAGTCTTATTTTCCAAAATCATTTCAAATATCAACGCTTTAGAGGATTATTTCGTTAATTATCTCATAAGTCTCCGGAATCATTAATAAATTCCCTTTAACAATTTCCAAAACCCAATATACTTATTTATAACCCCATTCAACAATTTATAACTTCTTTTATGAATTCAGATATCATTTTTCGAAGTTCCCATATTCAACATTTTGAAATTCCATTTCCTCCAAATCCCTTATAAAATCCCTCTTCTCAAAATCATATCCATTTATAAGCTCCATTTACGAATCTTGAGAGAATTTATAAATAAAATTTTAATCATTTCAAAACTTTATATATATATATAACAAGTATTTAAAAGAATAATAATTTATTTTTAAACAAGTTTAAGTAATCGGTTAAAAATATCGAAACCCTTTTTATAAACATCAATAACTCATTTTTTATATATAAACAAATGAATTTCAAAGCTGATTTTTTAATAGAATTTATTAAAATAAATATTACGTATTTGAAAAATTCACTTTTCGATGTACTTTAATTCTACTAGTTCAAAATTTCATAGTTTGATATATAACATTTTCCTTCAAAAACAAACTTAAATTCTTAAAATTAAAGATATATTTTTAAAATTCCAATAACCAATTCAATTTATAAATCCTCTCGATTTACAACCCATCGATTCGATTCCAGCATCCTATCCATTTCCACTTTTCAAAAATAATATCCACTTTTTTTCCAACCCTATTTCCATATTCTAATATAAATTCACCCTATGAATTTTATATTCCTAAATTTTCATACGTTATCGATTTTCGTTATTTAAAAACATCGTTTATAAATATATAACTTCTTTGAGTTTCACTTTTTATAAAAATATAATAAAATTCCATTTTATAAATTCAATGCCTTATAAATTCTATTCATTTCTGCCAACCTATTTTTAATATCGATTTCAACTTCTTTTCATATTTTCCAGAAATATCGTTTAAAAATCCATCGTTTAAAAATCCTTTATATAATTTATTTTAAAATCTCTATTTAAAATATTTTTACGAATAGTTAAATACAACCCAAAAATCAATTTATCGTTTTATCCAAATCAAATTCTTTTAAAATAATCCAAACTTCGATATAAATATTTTTATATCCAAAATCTCCTTTTAAATTCCTTCAAATTCCAAAAATAATACCATGGTTCTTAAAATACAAAAGGTTAGGCCAGTTCTACTATAGCATCCAATAATTCACATCACAACAATAATCTATAACAGATTATTCTAACACATCATATATCATTATATATGAAATTTAAAATCAACATTTTTGAGGAATCCAGTTGGATCCCTCCAAACTATTTTCCCTGCATCCACAGATGTTAATACAACATAAAATTACCAATCCCACTTCGAGGGGGATATCGTGGTATATAGGGTCATCCGTTATTATGCGGGGCGCATAGAGTCTCATCCGCTAAATATGCGGGAACATCAATCCAAGTACTATTATATATACTACTATATATATAAAATCATCCAAACTGATAATAATTTTATAATTTCAACCAAGCGCACAAAATTAATTTTAACTATTTAAAATTAAATTTGGCAATCCAAATGAGTGAGAATTTCTCACCTTGACTTTTATTTGCAATCCGTTCCAATTTCAAATTAAATTGAATAGCGTTCAATTTAATTTGAAATTTCTACTAACTTCAAATGATTCCAACCAAATTCCAAATTGTAGCGTTTTCCATAATGATTCCAACGCAACTTATTTCATAATTTTTGGACCTCGCACGGATTAAATATTGCATTTTCAGATACGCGAATATATAATGTAATTAATTTCTTAAATATACATCAACAATAATTAATTAACGTAATAACGAAGACTAACCCTCCCCTTATCAATCCAGGTAGCACGCTAAACAGACACTAGGAACCCATCACCTCCCGATCGAATCCCACCATTGGCGACCAGACCCTCACTACGACACCGCCACCTCCTTCTCTATGCTACCACCCATCCATAACATCAACGACAATTCCCCCTCCCAAATCCAACCACCAGCGTTCTCCTAACCGAAGACCGCCGCTGTCGTTCACGGCGTTGCGCCTCCACCTACTGCGCGTGCGTGCCCTTGCCACGATCGCGACTGCAATCGACCCAAGCCCTAGTGTCACACGTAGTCGCACACGAGCTCGCGGCCCCCTTTTGCCCACGTCGTTCGAGTCCTGCACCTCCCCTTATCGCGCGCACGATCGCCTCCCTCTACCGAAACCCTAAACTCGAGCTTCCCTCTGTCGAACGCCCTTCCACTCGTCTCCAATCCCATCGTCGCTTTCGCCCTCGACATTCACGAGTTTGCCCGATTTGAGACTCTATCGCGATTCGATCATTCTCTTTTTTTTAATATATGAGGCGATTTTAAATTTTTCTTTGAATTGAAGAAGAAGAGGGAGGGAAGACTTATGCGATTTTCTGAATTGAAGAATACAAAGAGGGAAGGCTTTTTAATTTGATCTCGTTTTCACTGGAGAAGAAAGGAAGAAGGGATGTGATTTTGATTTCAAACTGAAAGAAATGAAAGAAAGAAAATCTCGGTTTAAAATGAGAAGAGAATGGGTAGGTCGGCTATGATTTGCCCTTGATTTGATTATATATAATTTATTTTATTTCAAATATCTCACATCACATATCGTGAAATCTCGAACTCCTATTGAGGCATGCCGCTAGGCGTTCATAATGTTATATCCCTATTCCGAATGCAATGGAAAAGGTTTCGAGTCCTAATTCGATCGTATGGAGAAGATAACTTTTTGGACCCAATTTGTATATCGAGTTTATGATATTAAATTCAACGCGTTTCTATCCCGTACGACCAAACGATAACTCCTAACACTACGAAATTTGAAATCCAATAATAATACACTATTACAGATCCAATGGAACCAGTTTCGTCAAATTCCAAGACTGTGTCCCTGAAGGCTATTTTAAAGCGTCGATTAAATTGACAATTTCCAATTTTTACAAAACCGCTTAAAATTTTCAGTTTTAAAATCTTACTAACTAAATTATAATTCCAAATCCAATATTTTAAACCATTTAAATATTTCAAATTAAACATCGAAAAATCCAGATCGTTACATTCCTTCCCCCTTAAAAAAATTTCGTCCCCGAAATTGCTAAAATAGGAAAAATGCTCCAAACCCACTACTTTTCAAAATCACTAGTTAAAACACTGCTTTTCACTTTTCTACATTTCTAAACCTTCGTTCACTAACTAATCCAAAACCCTTTATTTCTTAGTTAAATTCAAAAATCAATTTCTAGTTAACAAAAATTTTCAAAAAAAATTTCTAACACCCTAAATTTCCGAATTTTTTTGGCAGAGCCTCCCTTGTACGGAGAGAGCCTTTTGCAATATGACAAGAGAGATAAAATATATACATCGACCCACACGGTCGGAAAACACAATATATATCAATATTTCATATTTTGCGATATTTAATCCGAAAACGTACCTTATTTTTGCGTTTTTAAGCGAGCGGCTTATTTTATATGCAGTTTGCGCAACCAAAATCAAGCAAAACAGTTCCATATACCTGTACTTACTCAATTTAAACACGTAAGTACCAAAACATGAAAATTCAATAACATTTCACTTATTTAACAACTTAAACACATAATTTTCATAGCATGAATTAATAGCCACAAGATTCCAACATTTTATTATTTGTTTCAATCGATTTATATATATTTTTATTCAATTCGAATGATTCATAATCCAATTATCTGCATTCAATTCATATTTATACCAAAAAAACTCATATCCATTCCAGATTAATTTCAAAATCAATTTATTCACTTTCCATTAATTCACAGACTTTAATTACTTCCATTTACGTCAAACGACAAATTTTCTATGCAAATTCGGCGATATTCATTTAATAAAATAACCATTTTAGTTTATAGCTATTTTAAATTGATTTCAAATCAATTTATATTTAATTCTATTTCATTTCAAATTGGTTCACATTCAAATTTTTCAACAAAACCAAGTTCGCTAAATTTTTATGTCAACGACATCCAATCCATAAATTTATTAGCTTCCATTCAAAATATTAACTTAAGTTATTCATTTATTTCCAATCAATTCAATTATATAACTTAAGTCCATTGCAGTCAAATTCCACTTAAATTTTAATTCCATACTCGAATTCATTCTCGAATTTATTTAAATGATATCCAAGGCCATATTTAATTTATTTTTACCTACATTGAATTTATTTATAACTTAAGTCATCATCATTTCAACCCATTTCTATTGACCACATTTTCAAATATGTTTAATTCGCTTACATTTTAGTCGAATTTTATTTATAACTCAAGTTCCATTTCCAATATCCACTTTCAATCCACAATCCAATTTACTTAACCAAGTTAAACTCCATTCCCATATTCAATTAACTAATTAATTTATCCAATTAGTTCACTTTCAATTTATAATTCACAATTAGATTTTTATATCAAAAATCACTTCATTTAATTTACTTGAGTTCAGACTCATCCTATACTCAAGTTTGGATTTTTACTTCTTCACCAAATTATCAAACCATTTTTATTTTTGGTTTTTCTATTCCACTTTTCCAATTTACAAGTTACACAACTTATCTCTCACATTTCCATCAATTTTATACTTGAGTATATTCATATTTTATTATTGACTCAATATTATACAACACTTTATAGCTTTAAATATATATATTTATTCCATTAACTCCAATTTTGTAAGCTATTCAAACTTGTTTATTCACAATTCCAGCATTCTCTTTTCCACTTAATTTTTTTATTCCATTCACTACCCTATAACTCATAGTTATATAACCACTTTACCATTAAAACTCTATATTCAATTCCAATTTTATTTTCAATTCAATTCAAATCCAACTCACTTTAATTTAACTTACCTTAAGTTAAGGTTTTATTAATTTTAACTCACTCAAGTTAAAATTTATTTCCAAAACTCAAATCCCATACTTTTCTTTCCTATTTAAATCATTCTCAATTTATAAGTTCATAACTTATTTCCAAATGTTTTTCCAACATTTATATTAAAATTGCAGAATTCAAACACCCGGTTTTTATTTCAAATCATTTGAAATCAAATATATGACCCTTTCTTGGTTTTAACAACCATTCTTTGGAATTTTCAAAACCAATTTGGTTTATCTAACACAAATCTTCTTTCCAAAGCAATACCTATTTTTCAAACAAATTCCTCATATCAAATTTTACAGTAGCAATCCATCACTTAGAAACTCGAAAATGAATATTGATGATATTGCGTAGTCATCACCAGGGTTATTTTCCAGTGACTGAAGTGAGTTCAGTGCTATATCACTTCCAAAATCCATTTTTAAAACATTTTCTATTCAACCAAATCTCAATTTTAATACTCCATTATTCTTCCAACCACTTTGGAAACATTTTCAAAATTTCCGAGACTTCAAAATTCCCAAATACTTTGTTTAAACCATTTAAAATATTTCTCAAAGCTTCCGAGGTTTTAAATTCCCAAATTCTGCTTTGAATCCATTTTTATTTATAATTCATTTGTATAATTCATACTTGTACAAATTTCCATTTGGATATATATAACCATTTCAAATTTATAATCTTGTTTTGATTATAATAATAACAACCAAACACTCCAGTATATTATAATAACTTTAGAAAATTATTTCTTTTATATCAAAATATAATTTGGGTAAAATTATTTCATATACCCACTTCAAAACCATACTATGTCAGTTTACAGTGTTCAAGTGTTTAGAAACTCCTATCGATTTAGTGGCGTCCCACTATTCGACCAGTATTTATATGCCACTCAACAGATAAATCAACACAATATAAAACATTTTATATTCACTAACAAGTACGGGCTCATATCTACTAATACACCCAACTCATTCTAGGGTACTACCGACCCTATCTTTAATGAGTAATCCCCACCAAAGCCAAGGTTCTCGCTTAACCTTGCGCTCCAATACCAAGTGTAAAGGCCCGTATCTCTGTACCCTTTGAGTTGACCATAAATCACATCAGTTCAACTCAAATTGAACGGAAATACGAATCTTTAGGGGTGAAGAAGAAAGAGGTAGAAGAAAATATAAACAACAACACCGAATCTCACAATCGCAGTGGAACAAAATATAATATATAATAACAAATTTTTATACAAAAGAATCTGTAACTGTTTTATACCTACAATCATCAGAGTACAACAACAATACATCAATATGGACAGTTATAATAACTTATCCTCATACAGCGTAAATATAAGTCAAGTACGGAAATACGTCTCTGTCATCCAGCTCGTCTTCTAAGCTCCATAGCATCCTATCCTGAATCTGTAATACTCGGCTTGACCTGAGCATTATAATAAAATAACACCCGAGTCAGTCTGGGAAACCAGCGTGAGAAAATACACTCAATTTGAATTATTAAAGTTATGAAAACCCTTTGAAAAACAAAGGTATCTCGTAAGACCGCGTCACACATAAACACGACGGGTTTTTCCCTTACGATAACAAAAACATTTTATAGAAAATCCAGTGATATTATAATAGTGTCTAAGTACAAATACTTATTAAAATAACCGATTGTTACATTAATTAAATTCCAGCATACTAGGCTCTACAAACAAAACAGTAAAGGATCGTATTGGAGAATGGATCCAATACAATGACTGGGGTACCTCCGATCACAGTACACCTCTAGAAAAATGAATCGAGGACCTCGCCGGGATCCCCTGCTACACCAGACCGGCCTACCCTTAACCTGGATAGTACTGAATATGTTATCACCCCGGATGTTCCCACCTTTAAAAATCGAGCGCTCCCTTTTTCATGCACAACCATATCCATAATTTATATATATTTCCAAGGGTATCTAGAAAAGTGATAACAGACCCTAATTGGGTGCGACCTACTTAGCCTTGTTGTATCTCCCATGTTTTAGTCATTCCCGGTTGATGAAGCTTGAGGCTAACGTTACCTTTCAAGAAAAATTCCACTTAGAATGCTCATCGTCCCCCATGACGATGTTCTGATAGCATTCGTCCATACAAGTTGTCCTGGGTCTAGACAAACCGAATCACCGTCTTCACTTATCTTCAATATATCCATTCGTAACGTTCAAACCGGATCGAAGTGGTTTTCAGGTAATCAAATCCGATCCCGGTCTCTTCGAAACGATTAACGAAATTGGCCAATATTGATAGTCGGTTATTTAACTATCAAATAACATTCATAAGCTGTCACTAGGCCCATATTATAATTTTCTTCCAAAATATTCATTTCAAAATACCTTTACAAAGGTATATATTCAAATCTCTTTCCATTTTCCAATATTTGAAAAAAAATTCAAAAACTTAAATCCATAACAGGATATTCCCAAACCATTTCAACACTTAGAAATATTTCCAAATTTCCATTTTAATACTTAGGAAAACATTATAAGTCTTATTTTCCAAAATCATTTCAAATATCAACGCTTCAGAGGATTATTTTGTAACTTATCTCATAAGTCTCCGGAATCATTAATAAATTCCCTTTAACAATTTCCAAAACCCAATATACTTATTTATAACCCCATTCAACAATTTATATCTTCTTTTGTGAATTTAGATTTCATTTTTCGAAGTTCCCATATTCAACATTTTTTTCATTTCCTCCAAATCCCTTATAAAATTCCTCTCCTCAAAATCATATCCATTTATAAGCTCCATTTACGAATCTTGAGAGAATTTATAAATAAAATTTTCAATCACTTCAAAACTCTCTATATATATAATAAGTATTTAAAAGAATAATAATTTATTTTTAAACAAGTTTAAGTAGTCATTTAAAAATATTGAAACCCTTTTTATAAACATCAATAACTCATTTTTTATATATAAACAAATCAATTTCAAAGCTGATTTTTTAATAGAATTTAGTAAAATAAATATTAAGTATTTGAAAAATTCACTTTTCAATGTACTTTAATTCTACTAGTTCAAAATTTCATAGTTTGATATATAACATTTTCCTTTGAAAACAAGCTTAAATTCTTAAAATTAAAGATATATTTTTAAAATTTCAATAACCAATTCAATTTATAAATCCTCTCGATTTACAACCCATCGATTCCATTCCAGCATCCTATCCATTTCCACTTTTCAAAAATAGTATCCACTTTTTTTTCGAACCCCATTTTCATATTCTAATATAAATTCACCCTATGAATTTTATATTCCCAAATTTTCATCTGTTATCGATTTCCTTTATTTATAAACATCGTTTATAAATATATAACTTCTATGGGTTTCACTTTTTATAAAAATAATGTCATTTATAAAATTCCATTTTACAAATTCAATGCCTTATAAATTCTATTCATTTTCGCCAATCTATTTTTAATATCGATTTCAACTTCTTCTCATATTTTCCAGAAATATCGTTTAAAAATCCTTTATATAATTTATTTTAAATCTCTATTTAAAATATTTTTACGAATAGTTAAATACAACCCAAAAATCAATTTATCGTTTTATCCAAATCAAATTCTTTTAAAATAATCCAAACTTCGATATAAATACTTTTATATCCAAAATCTCCTTTTAAATTCCTTCAAATTCCAAAAATAATATTATGGTATTTAAAATACCAAAGGTTAGGCCAGTGCTACTATAGCATCTAATAATTCATATCACAACAATAATCTATAACAGATTATTTTAACACATCATATATCGTTATATATGAAATTTAAAATCAACATTTTTGAGGAATCCAGTTGGATCCCTCCAACCTGTTTTCCCTGCATCCACAGATGTTAATACAACATAAAATTACTAATCCCACTTCAAAGGGGATATCGCGGTATATAGGGTCATCCGCTATTATGCGGGGCGCATAGGGTCTCATCCGCTAAAATATGTAGGAACATCCATCCAAGTACCATTATATATACTACTATATATATATAATCATCCAAACTGATAATAATTTTATAAATTCAACCAAGCATCCAATTAATTTGAACTATTTAAAATTAAACTTGGCAATCCAAATGAGCGAGAATTTCTCACCTTGACTTTTATTTGCAATCCATTCCAATTTCAAATTAAATTGAATAGCGTTCAATTTAATTTGAAATTTCTGCTAACTTCAAATGATTCCAACCAAATTCCAAATTGTAGCATTTTCCATAATGATTCCAACGCCAACTTATTTCATGATTTTTGGACCTTGCACGAATTAAATATTGCATTTTAAGATATGCGAATTATATAATGTAATTAAATTCTTAAATAAACATCAACGACAATTAATTACTGTAATAACGAAGACTAACCCTCCCCTTATCGTTCCAGGTAGCACGCTAACCAGACACGAGAAACCCATCACCTCCTGATCGAATCCCAACATCGGCGACCAGACCCTCACTGCGACACCGCCGCCCTCTTCTCCATGCTGCCGCCCATCCATAACATCAACGGCAATCCCCCCCCAAATCCAACCACCAGCGTTCTCCCAGCCGAAGATCGCCGCTGCCGTTCACGGCGTCATGCCTCTACCTATCGCGGGTATGCTCCCTTGCCACGATCGCGACTGCAATCGACCCAAGCCCTAGTGCCACATGTAGCCGTGCATGAGCTCGCAACCCCTTTTGCCCTCGCCGTTCGAGTCCTGCACCTCACCTTATCGTGCACGCGATCGCCTCCCTCTACCGAAACCCTAAACTCGAGCTTCCCTCTATCGAATGCCCTTCCACTCACCTCCAATCCCATCGTTGCTTTCGCCCTCGACATTTACGAGTTTGCCTGATTCGAGACTCAATCGCGATTCGATCATTCTCTTTTTTTTAATATACGAGGCGATTTTAAATTTTTCTCTAAATTGAAGAAGAAGAGGGAGGGAAGACTTATGCGATTTTCTGAATTGAAGAATACAGAGTGGGAAGGCTGTTTAATTTGATCTCATTTTCACTGGAGAAGAAAGGAAGAAGGGACATGATTTTGAAAGAAACGAAAGAAAGAAAATCTCGATTTAAAATGAGAAGAGAATGGGTAGGTCGGCTATGATTTGCCCTTGATTTAATTATATATAATTTATTTTATTTCAAATATCTCACATCACATAACGTGAAATCTCAATCTCCTATTGAGGCGTGCCGCTAGGCGTTCATAATGTTATACCCCTATTCCGAATGCAATGGAAAAGGTTTCAAGTCCTAATTCGATCGTATGGAGAAGATAGCTTTTTGCACCCAATTTGTATATCGTGTTTACGATATTAGATTCAACGCGTTTCTATCTCGTACGACCAAACGATAACTCCAAATGCTATGAAATTTGAAATCTGATAATATACACTATTACGGATCCAATGGAACTGGTTTTGTCAAATTCCAAGACTGTGTCCCGGAAGGCTATTTTAACGCATCGATTAAATTGACGATTTCCAATTTTTACGAAATCGCTTAAAATTTTCAATTTTAAAATCTTACTAACTAAATTATAATTTCAAATCCAATATTTTAAACCATTTAAATATTTCAATTTAAACATCGAAAAATCAGGGTCGTTACAAACACCTTCAGCGGAAAGTTATCTATCGATTTCCGCTATGCATCTCTGATCACTACTGGATCACTACATTCATATTCAAGCCATACAGAGGTTTATTCACCATTATCAATATCGACAATACTCATCGGACTATCACTTCTACCTTTACAACTTTCGTCAACTACTCTATATCTCATATCGAGACTACACTCTAAAATAGGCAGAAAAAATATATTATTATATAATAAGAAAAATCCAAATGCGTCCTCATATAATTATCCCAGTAACCATCGTATACTCCTACCATAACTTGAGTATAAACAATACTCTACCACACACCCACGGTAATAGGGACCCTAAGTCTCATCTAAGGCCAAGACTCGTGTCTCTTATACTCTGTGTTGTTCTAAACCTGCTCTGATACCAACTGTAACAACCCCCACGCCTATACCCATATTATTCAAGAGTATTATAGAATAATATGGAGAATGAAGCGATATGGGGTACACACGTGAATATTCCATTAGGCTAACACTGGTACGCATTTTTACATCGAATATACTCACTATTAAACATACGCAGTATTGGCACAAAGCAATAAACAAGTATGTCTATAGGATAGAACAATACACAATATACAAAAATATCGGAGATCACAGAGTCAATCGTAGCGATAATATATAATATACAATATACAAAATATTTCCAATACACGTCTCATGATATACATACAAGCGACTATATAATACAGAATGATAATCTAAAAATACAAATTATCTAGTCTCCTCTACATCACAAAATACAAGCTAGTCTCACTTTCCCTATACCTGACATGTCTTGGACTGGTCCGAGTACTATATAAATAATAAATGGGTCAGAATATACCTAAATCAAAGATCAATAACACATAGAACTCTATCTATACTGGTATAAATAAATATAATAATTTCATCACAATAATCACAAATATCATATTCATAGGACACCACAAAATCCAGTATAAAATGTCATCACCCATATAAAGAATACCAATCAAAAATCATGAAATTAACGTCAAATGGGCGAATCATCCATATTAGATATCATCATCAAAATTAATTTATATAAAATGTGAGATTGTTTATAAAATCATCCAAAGCACATCCAACATCTTACAAACCATCAATATAAATCATCCACAAACCAAAACATCAACAATAAAGTAAGGATATTTCAAAAATACCAAATCATCAAAGAGTATGGATATACGGGGACTGACTACACTTTAGACTCAACTTGTCTCTAGTGTAGTTAACTCATTATAGGAAAGAGACATATATGCCAATCCACTTGTAACATCCCCCTACTTGGAGGCCTAAAACTAACGGCTACGGATGCGGCAGTCATTCATAGTTATTAATCCTCGGTGACCAAATATGGCGGTGTTTGACTCATTGATACACAGAAACACATGAATATGGAAAAAATTTAAACTTCAAACAAAATCACATTTCATTTCAAAATATTTCCAATTCATTACATAATCCCATAATCGCAAATCATGTTCAAAGAAAATATATTTATTACAACATACGTAGAGAGCGACATATGAAGATGCCCCTTTGGATGATCAGAGTATATACATGCAATATAACAAATTTGTCGTTACAAACAACACAACGGAATCAAATAAAATAAAACTCTAAATAACTATCATGTCTTATGCACGTCTCCGGAAGCTTTATTCATCTAATGAGGTACCTGAAAACCTCAACTCTCAAACTACTCAAAATCAATTGAGTACCCGAGAGTTTAAGGGGAAAACATAAACTACGAGTCAGACATAAAGCCTTGTATGAATAATAATCTACCATCTCTAATTATTTAGATATCTAGTGAGACAATGTCGCTTAGCAGAATGGGTTTTCCCCTCAATATTATCCTAAAACCTTTATAAAACCATATACTGTGCTCCTGCATCCACAATGGTTAAAAACATAATCATTTCAAAATATTATGATGATATGCAAACATATTAAAACATACTGGATTTCTCATCCTCTATTTAATTGACTCATGCCGTATTTATATTTTCTAGGGTCAATATTAACCTATTAGTTTTCATGGGCTTACTAATAACCTCTATATAATATATGGACTCCCTGTTCTGTTTCATAGTTTTCATGGGTGCTTTATGAAACTATTGGCCCCTGCCAATTAACTTAATACTACCACTCCTGTGAGTTTAGTTGATTCATAGGTTCCCTTTAATCTATTGGTTACTCGAATAACTTCTCCCTTATCCTAGTTTTCATGGGTTGACTAGGAACTTATTGACAACTGTCAATAACTTAATCCGGATATAGTTTTCATGGGATAACTATGAACCAATTGGCCCCTGCCAACCACTCTTTATAACATAGTTTTCATGGGATCACTATGAACCTATTGGTAACTTCAATAATTTCCTAATCATAGTTTTCATGGGATCACTATGAACCTGTCTCCTTGACAACTTCCATATTTAGGCATCCTATGTGTTGGTCTCCCTGACCTCTTGGATGCAAATCTACTCATCCAGGAGTTTAATCAATTTATATTCACTACTGGGTCAACCTAACTGGTTCTTCTACCCATTATCCCCAAAATACAGTTATGAGTCCATTATAATGTGAATATATTCATATTTGAAGAAGCAAACATGATTACAAAACAGTACCACTCCTGTGGGTTTAATGTCCTTGAAAAACCTTTCATATAAAACATGGTTAATCCCTTTAACCTATAATTTTTATCATGGAAAGCTTCTTCTTAAAATCATTTCAAAACTCCTTTAATTTTAGCCATGGGTTTCTCCTTTTAAAAATAGAGTTTGGGTTATAAAACCTTTCGAAACCTGGCTTTCGACTTCATAGGATGACCTCCTTCAAAAGCCTTAAAATCTATCTTCAAAACATTAGGCTCTTGCCTTTTTAATACTTTATAACCTTCCTTTCGATTGTATTAAAGTATTAACGTTTAACTTTAGAAGCATAGCTTCGAAACCAGTTGAAAGTACACCTGTCGACACCATTGGAAGTAACCTTTTTCAAATCATTGAAAGTCCCCCTTTCGAAACCATTGGGTTTATACTTAAAATATTATTTGGGTCAAAGTGAATATAGGCGAAAGCATCTCTTTCAAAACCATCTTTTATCATATAATAATATTGGGGAAAACCTGAGGGCGTCGACACCAACTCTGTCGAAAGCTTTAAATCATTTAAACCAAACATTGGAGGATAACGTCGAAACCCCTTTCGAAGCCATTGCCTTCGAAACCCTTGGGCCCTTTCGAAAGCCTTTAGGAAGTGACTTAAAACAACTTTAAAACAAACACTACCTTTCGAAAGCATTGATGACTTTAATACCTTCGAAAGGCTAAAGAACGGCAGTAGGGCTTCGACTAGGTCAGAGCCCCTTCTTTCAAAACATTATTTCATAAGTAAAGGAACCCATTCGAAAGCAAACTTATGTTAATGTCAACCCTTTCGAAACCTTTTAAAACCTCTTTCGAGACCATATGCTTCGACTCCTTCGAAGGCTAAAACAAAACAAAGGCAGGCGCTTCTCTTTTTTTTAAACAAACCAAGGTAGCGACCCCTTCGGAAGTTATGCTTTCGACACCTAACCTTCCTTCTTTCTACAATCCACTTCATACCATCTTTGTGATACCTTGTGTATTGGTTTTGGCTTACTAGGTTTCGACTAGGTAGAAGGCGGAAGCTCTGTGTCTAAAGGTACTTCCAAAGTAGGTGAAACCATCTTTTCTGAGTAAACCTGGTTTAATACTACTTAAAGCAAACTTTTTTCTAACTAACCTGCCATGTGTCAACACCAGATTGGTTGCCTTAACTTTTTCAAATTCTTTACTAAAATAACTGCCGCTAATTTCAAATCTAAACCATGGTTAAGTTGATCAAATAAGCCCTTCCATCAATATTGCAAAGAAGTCTCTCTTCTAAAATAATTTAATTTGCATAGAAAATTACTTTGGAAAAGTCCCCAAAAATTTCAGAAATTCACTTTAATCATGTTATCTAACATATCAAAATTCCAGAACAAAATTCTTAATATATTTTCCAAAAGAAATTTATAAACCCAAATAACCATATTTTCTTTTGAAAATTCATAACAATCTTTCCATAACTTGAAAAATTATAAAAATTGAAACCCAACTCCAAAATCATGTTTTATACAACATAAAAATTTTCCATGGCATTTAAACATCAACATATATCTGTTTTACCCTAAAACCGTGTATAAATTCATTTAAACAATCTTGTTTAAATTAAACAAATCAATATTCAAGCATATCATCAACCAATTCATCATAAAAACGAATTTACCCTTAAATCCGAAAACATATGATTCAAAACAAAATAGTGATAGAATTATTATTCACCTTGATTTTGATAAGGAGATTGGATTGAGATTGATTTCCCCTAAGCTTGATTCTCTAGCTTTTATTTTTATTCCTCTTGCTAATGGCCGGCCTCTCCTTCTTACGTTTTGTTTTCAAAATGACGTGAATGAGAATGAAATGGTAGGAACGCAAATATATAGGGGTAAGGGTTATGGGCGGCAATTTCCTAATATACCCTTATGTAATTTGATTAACCTAAAAACCATTCTTAAGCCCATTAATTATTTTATTAGGCACGGCCTTAATTAAATTTATTCAAATCTCAACCCCCATATCACTTAATATTTACATTATTATATTTAATTTATCTAATTAAATCTCCTGAATAATGTTATCAAAAATTAGGGGTGTTACAGGCTCCCCTCCTTAAAGAATTTCGTCCTCGAAATTCAGTAAGGACTAAATACTAAACATAACAATCATCTGTAACGACTCCCAACAACCATACTAGTCTACCTGACAAGGAATTATCTATATAAATCTAATATAGACATACCCTCAAAGCAGATCAGGATAAGTATCTCGAATCATGTCCTATGTCTCCCAAGTACAGTCCTTCTCGTTGTCACTTCACTGAACTTTCACCAACTTGACTGTCCTATTCCTCAATCTTTTCTCATCTCTCGCAACAACCTAAACTGGTTGTCTAATAAAAGTCAAATTAGGCTCTGCTACTAGATCTTCCAATCCTGTCGGAAGAATAGTAGCCTCTGGATCATGCACATACTTGTGAAGATGAGACACATGAAATACATTATGGACACCTGCCATACAGCCTGGCAACTCTACTCTATATGCGAGCTTTCTAATCCTTTTTGTAATTTGGAATGGACCAACGTATCTCGGTGCTAGTTTCCCTGACTTCCCAAACCGTACCACACCCTTCATTGGTGATACCTTTATGAAAACCCTATCTCCAACTGAGAACTCTAGGTCTTTATGCCTCTTATCTGCATAACTCTTCTGTCTGGATGGAGCTTCCTTCATCCTTTCTCGGATCAACTCAATCTTCTTTGGCGCCTCCCTAACAAAATCTGGACCTAAGACCAATCTATCTCAAGTCTCCAATCAACATACTGGTGATTTGCATGGCCTTCCAAATAAAGCTTAAATAGGCGCCATTCCTATACTAGTCTCATAAATATTATTATAGGAAAACTCAAACAAATGTAGGTGATCCTCCCAAGATCCACTAAGGGTGTGTTTCCTGGAGATTCGACCAGGCAACTGAGTGCTCGGCATTGGCCACTACTCGGCATGAAGGACTGTTCGGCATCCAGGAGGACTCGGCGAAGCGCGCGGCATCCAGTGGGAGTCGGCATCCATAGCGTTCGGCATCCGTAGTGATCGGCGTCAGTTAGTGTTCGGCGACAACCAATGCTCGGCGCTAGCGTTCGGCATCCAGGAGGACTCGGCGAAGCGCGCGGCATCCAGTGGGAGTCGGCATCCATAGCGTTCGGCATCCGTAGTGATCGGCGTCAGTTAGTGTTCGGCGACAACCAATGCTCGGCGCTAGCATTCGGCATCCAGTGGAACTCGGCATCAGAGAGTGACCGGCATCCAGGAGTGTTCGGCGAAGCACTTGACATCCAGGAGTACTCGGCGTGGTACTCGGCATCAAGAGTACTCGGCATCCCAAAGTACTCAGCGTCAAGTGGTGTTCGGCATCAGGAGTACTCGGCATCCCAAGGTACTCGGCGTCAAGTGGTGTCCGGCATCAACTGGCACTCGGCTGCAAGAGCGCTCGGCGTCCCCTGGCACTCGGTACCCGGAGGTACTCGGCGTAGTACTCGGCAACAGGAGTACTCGGCATCGCAAGGTACTCGACATCAGTAGAACTCGGCGATAGGATAACTTGGCAACGAGAGCGCTCGACATTCAGAAGGCATTCAGTATGCACAACTTCACAAGGACCGTTCGGTATGGAAAGCATCGTTCGGCATGGGAAGGACTGCTCGGCATCAGAGCGTTCGGCATACCAGGATCGGCATGCAGCGACCACTGTACTGAGGCTTGACCGTTCGGCTATCCAGCCCATTTGGGAAGTCCAGCCCATATTTGCCTATAAATAGGGGGGCAGGGTCACAGTGAAATGGATCCTTTTTTGGAGAGAAAATACGGGGAGACTCTGCCATTTTCAAGACTCATCTTCTCTACTTAAACAACTTCATTCAAGCATTTGATTCACGAATTGTATTTGTAATCAACCATAAAGGAAATCAATAAAGTTGAGCAAAGTGGACGTAGGCAATTACGCCGAACCACTATAAATTTGGTGTTCTTACTTTCTGCATTTGAATTAGGACTGTCTTCTCTGTTTAATTTACTTTCATCACTTATATCTCTACACAATCTTTCTGAACGAGGTTAGTGACCAATTTTGGTGCTAACACTTTGGTGCTTTCACTGAGAATCGAATTCTCAGACCTCAAGGATCTGCTTTGAAGCTACTGGATTGAGCAAATCCCCCAAAGAAGATCCGACTTACTTATAGAACATCCGCTGATCCTACTCAGAGTTCATACCAATAACTCTACAATGGCAAGACCACGTACCAGGTCAGCTTCTCTTAATGCGGATGCCCGAGAGACTGCTAGCGTGCAACAAGCAGGACCTAGCAATCAACCAGCAATCCCGAGTGCAGGGATTGCCGCTCAAGAACAGACTCCAGTTGTCACCAGAGTGGAGTTCAATGACTTGATGAGAGAACTTAGGGAAAGCAGGAGACAACTGGGAGAACAGATGCAAGCTAATGCCAACCTGATGGCACAACTCACTCAACAGCAGCAACAGAATGCTGGGGGTAATCCAGCTGCTTATTCCTCCTCTGACAGCTCAACTTCTTCTGATGAGCCACCCAGGCGCAGACGCCGTAAGACTGAAACTGCAAGGGCAGATGCTGCTGTTCGAACAGCAGGAGACCGCGACCAAGCCAGAACTGGAAACTTCCGAACCGGAGTACAGGTGGAGGAGGGAGCTCCAGATCATCAAGATGTTAACAATGTTGAACCTCATGACGCACGATTGGCAGATCGCCAGGAAAGGAGGCATCAGCATGGACAGGCACGTAGAACTGACTCCAACCTCCCAGCTTCCATACAGACACCCGATCTGACAGCCATGATCAGGCAACTGATGAAAGAAAATCAGGGCCTATCAAATGACGATTGGGGAGTGTCAAGAAGTCATACTTCGTTCACGGATGTTGTGCTGCAAGCGTCCTACCCCAAGAAGTTTAGCATGCCAACCATTCCTGCATACGAAGGAAAGACTGACCCCAGACAACATGTAATGAGGTATGAATGGATGATGGATTCAGCCAGAGCAAATGATGCCACCAAGTGTAGGTGCTTTCCGATTACTCTATCTGGGATCGCTACTATGTGGTTCACCCGACTTCCTCCGCGATCCGTATCAAATTTCGAGGAGTTGGCAAAGAAGTTTATTGAGCAATTCAGGATACACACTACACGCCCGAAGGACGTGATGTCTCTGTCAAGTGTAATCCAAAATCCCGGAGAGTCGCTGAAGGAGTACTTACAAAGATTCCATGTTGCGGCAACTGAAGTCAGTAATCCCAACGACCATGCAATTCTAATGGCTGTGATGAGAGGTGTAGATCCGGATTCTGAATTCGGAGATTGGCTGGCAGGAAAACCTCCGACTACGCTAGAGCGTTTCTACTCCAAGGCGCACCAGTTCATAAGAAGAGAGGAAGCTAGGTGGGTACGACGAGACAAGGCACCGGGACCTGCCCAAGAGTCAATCAAGAGCAACATTGCTGTGAAGCAATCTGGAGACAATTCAGGAAAGGTTCAAGTCAACGTCCAGAGTAAGCCCGTGCAGCCAAAAGAGTCCGGAGGAAGAAGTCAAGGAAAGAGGAAAGAAGCGGGAAAGTGGAAGTCGAGAATTCCAAGCTACAGCGAGTACACTCCGCTAAACGCCCCACTTGAGAACATTTACCTATCCACATGCAATACTTTTCAATACAGAAAACCACGTCCGAAGGAATCAACTGAAGAACAGAAGCGGACTGGGAAATATTGCCGCTTCCATGAAACCTATGGACACAACACGGAAGAATGCAGACACCTGCATGACGCTATCGAGAAATTGATTAGACAAAAGAAGTTGCAAGAATTTGTAAAGGACCCACAGGAAGGAGGACAGGGAACGTCCGACCCAGGTCGTGCACCGGTTCCACGTCATCCAGAGGAACCTGCCCGGACTGTTGGAAGACTGGTTATAAATACGATTATCAGCGGACCTCATCCCGCAGATAAGAACTGGCAAGAGATGGAACGATATGCGAGCTCCTTGAAGCATGCAGATTTTGAGTGCTGTTCGAATGTAGAGGACGGGGCCCCTTCTAAGCAGCAGCGCGTGATGACAGACGATATTGTGTTCAGAAACAGAGACGCTGATCAGGTGGAGGCTCCGACCATCGATCCCATGGTCATATCTGCAACAATCGGACCAGCATATGTAAAAAGAATTTTGATTGATTGTGGAAGTTCAGTCAACATCATCTTCAAGAAGGCCTATGATCAGATGAAGCTAGAGACAAAAGACTTGAAACCATCCAAAGCTCGTATCCACGGCTTTAACGGCGCTGCGACTGATGCAGTAGGATATGTCGAGTTACCAGTTGAACTGGGACAAGGCGAACGTCGGAGGGTACGAATTCTACCCTTTGTAGTTTTGGATGTGGACTCTCCGTATAATGTTTTCTTGGGCCGGCCGGCCCTGGCTGAATTTAGGGCGGCACTAGCCCCGTGGTGCTTGACTTTGAAGTTTTCGACTGACAAAGGAGTAGGCATTGTTCACGGTGACCAAGCAGCTGGTCGTTCTTGTTATGTGGCCGAGCTCCGAGAGGCCCACCGGAGGGAGAAAGGAAAGGTTGCGGACAATCCCGTCCGCATCCCCAACGCGAATAATTGACAAGTAGTGCCCGAGCCCTGGCTCGGGCATAGTTCTCGGATCTACGGAGATATAGATCCGAGAGACGACGATGAGAAACCCAGGGAAGAGAAGGCGGCACCGGCTGAATTAACAATTGACATTTCGGTTAGCCGTGACGACCCTTCGCGAATACTGAAGATCGGATCACAGTTAGGCCCCGCAATGACAGAAGACCTTAGCGACTTCCTCCGAGCAAACCTTGATGTTTTTGCCTGGACGCATTCTGATATGTGTGGGATTTCTCCCGCCATCACAAGTCATATGTTGAACGTAGACCCGAAATACGTCCCAGTCAAGCAAAAAAGGAGAGGAATGGATCCAGAGAGATCCGCCGCTCTTGGAGAGGAGGTGGACAAACTCAAAGCAAATGGGTTCGTCCGCGACGCCCTCTACCCGGAGTGGGTCTCCAACCCCGTGCTAGTAAAGAAGGCAAATGGGAAATGGAGGACTTGCATAGATTATTCTGACTTGAACAAAGCATGCCCTAAGGACAGTTTCCCGTTGCCTAGGATCGATCAGTTGGTCGATTCCACAGCAGGACACGAATTATTGTCATTCATGGATGCGTACTCGGGATACAACCAAATCCCAATGCATATTCCGGACCAAGAACACACCAGCTTCGTTACAAATGTTGGGCTGTATTGCTATGTAGTGATGCCCTTTGGATTAAAGAATGCTGGAGCAACTTACCAACGTCTGGTGAATCGAATGTTCAAGGACCAGCTGGGCAAAACCATGGAAGTCTATGTGGATGACATGCTCGTGAAGTCACGGCAGTCAAACGACCACATTCAAGACTTAGCGGAAATGTTTAACATACTCAGGTCCTATGGAATGAGGATCAACCCGCTGAAGTGTTCTTTCGGCGTTGCATCAGGGAAGTTTTTAGGATTCATCGTCAACGCTAGGGGAATCGAAGCCAACCCAGAAAAGATCCAAGCCATTCGGGATGTACAAGCGCCCAGGACTATAAAGAAGGTACAGAGCTTGAACGGAAAAGTGGCTGCGCTGAGTCGATTTATATCCAAGGCAACTGACAAGTGCATCCCATTCTTCGACATAATAAAGAAAGGAAAGAGGAATTTTGAATGGACGTCTAGCTGCGAGGAAGCTTTCCAGAACCTGGTAAGGCATCTGGAGAGCCCACCAATGCTATCTAAACCAGTTGACCATGAGATGTTGTACGTTTACTTGGCTATATCCCCTCATGCGATAAGCGCAGCTTTGGTCCGTGAGGAGGATCGAGTCCAGAAGCCGGTATATTATGTTAGCAAGCATTTAACGGGGGCAGAGAAGAATTACCCTAAAATTGAGAAATTGGCTTATTGCTTGGTGATTGCATCACGCAAGCTGCACCCGTACTTTCAAGCGCATTCAATCGGCGTTTATACCGATCAACCCCTGAGGCAGGTACTTCAACGACCGGAAACTTCTGGAAGATTGCTAAAATGGAACATCGAGTTGAGCCAATTCGATATCGCGTACTTACCACGGAGGGCCATCCGAGGGCAAGTGTTAGCAGACTTCATCGCTGAATTTACCCTACCCATCAAACCGGACGATCACGATATCATTCCCCCCATTCGATGGAAATTATACACTGACGGTGCATCGAACGACCGTTGCTCCGGAGCAGGCGTAGTTCTCATAACTCCGGAAAACCGATCAATCTGTTATGCCCTGAAGCTTGATTTTCCGGCTACAAACAACGAAGCTGAATATGAAGCATTGATCGCTGGCTTGAAGCTTATCAAAGAACTCGGAATCAAATCAATCGAAATCTTTTGTGACTCGCAGTTAGTGGTTTACCAAGTACGAGGAGACTACCAAGCAAAAGGACGAAAGTTTGCTCCGTACCTCGTTCAGGTCCAGGAACTACTATCAAATCTTGAGCGTTATGACATTTCACACATCCCGCGAGAACAAAACAAAGAAGCCGACTTGTTGGCTAAGTTCGCAAGTACCAACGATGTTCAACAAATGGGATTGTATCCCGTGGAAGTCTTGCATGCCCCGAGTGCGGACGAGATGAAAATTGATCTTGTGTTGGAAACAGAGATCGAGAAGGACTCGTGGATAACCCCATTCAAGCTGTACCTGACAACCGGGGCTTTACCAGAAAGAAGAAGCGAAAGACGACAAGTCCTTCGAAAGGCTGCGCGGTACGTAATGCAGGATGGATCCATGTACCGGAAAGGATTCTCAATCCCATTGTTACGATGCATCGCTCATGATGAAACAAAGCGAGTCTTGAGGGAAGTCCACGAAGGGGAATGCGGCGACCATACTAGGGGGCAAACGCTAGCAAAGAAGATCCTCCGCTATGGGTATTACTGGCCCACCGTAAACCGGGATGCCGCGGACTACGCAAGAAAATGCGACAAGTGTCAAAGATATGCAAAAATCCCGAGGGCTCCGTCAACGGAACTCACACAAATGATCAGCCCTTGGCCATTCGCGATCTGGGGAATCGACATAATCGGCTCTTTGCCTCTATCCAAAGGTGGTGCGAAATACGCGATAGTTGCAGTCGACTATTTCACGAAATGGGCTGAGGCAGAACCTTTGGCCACTATCACCTCTAAGAAAGTCATTAACTTCGTTGTACGAAACATTATATGCCGCTTTGGTCTTCCACGCACCATCATTACAGACAACGGAACGCAATTTGAAAGTAGAGAGTTCAAAGAGTTCTGTCTAAAGTACGGTATCGAGAAAAAGTTCGCTGCCGTTGCACACCCAAAAGCTAACGGACAAGTCGAGGCCGTTAACAAAATAATCAAGTCCATACTAAAGAAGCGTCTGGAGAAGGTTGGAGGCAAGTGGGTAGATGAACTCCCGACAGCATTATGGGCATATAGGACTACCCACAAGTCCGCGACCGGCCACACTCCGTTCGCCTTGGCATACGGCTCTGAAGCCGTAATACCCGTGGAACTCGAAGTTCCATCGCACCGAGTGGCATACTATGACCCCAAGACGAACCAAAACCTCTTGCTGGAATCGCTGGACTGCATCGACGAAAAGCGTGAAGAAGCTGAGTTAAGGGCGGCGGCGCACAGACATCGAGTCAAGCGCTACTACGATGGCAGAGTCCGCCCAAGAATCTTTGATGTGGGTGATCTCGTTCTGAAACGAGTCTTCCCAGTACCATCACGCATGAATCCCAGCTGGGAAGGTCCATACGCCATTGAACGGAAGCTTGGAGAAGGAACATTCAAGCTAGCGACCGTTGATGGCACGACACTCCCCCGAGCATGGAACAGTGAACATTTGCGGCACTATTACATTTAGCATGTTTCCCTTTCTTGTTACAGGCACTATTGTTTTCTGCATGTTTCCATTCAATAATGACTTAGTTTCCTTTTGAAGTTGTAATCGAGCAATTTAGTTGATTTTCATTAATAAAGGCTTGAAGCCACATTTTCTATGAAGTTTCTGTATCTCTTAATTGAATGATAAATTACATTATTCTCTGCGGCGTACAGACTCATACGAACGATTTCCAATCTCCGAGTCCCCAGAGTGCGGAGCGGAGTACTCTAAGTCCCCAGAGTGCAGAGCGGAGTACTCTAAGTCCCCAGAGCGCGGACTAGAGTATAAACAATTTCCAATCTCCGAGTCCCCAGAGTGCGGAGCGGAGTACTCTAAGTCCCCAGAGCGCGGACTAGAGTATAAACGATTTCAAATCTCCGAGTCCCCAAAGTGCGGAGCGAAGTACTCTAAGTCCCCAGAGCGCGGACTAGAGTATAAACGATTTCCAATCTCCGAGTCCCCAGAGTGCGGAGCGGAGTACTCTAAGTCCCCAGAGCGCGGACTAGAGTATAAACGATTTCCAATCTCCGAGTCCCCAGAGTGCGGAGCGGAGTACTCTAAGTCCCCAGAGCGCGGACTAGAGTATAAGCGATTTCCAATCTCCAAATCCCCAGAGTGCGGAGCGGAGTACTCCAAGTCCCCAGAGCGCGGACTAGAGTATAAACGATTTCCAATCTCCGAGTCCCCAAAGTGCGGAGCGGAGTACTCTAAGTCCCTAGAGCGCGGACTAGAGTATAAATGATTTCCAATCTCCGAGTCCCCAGAGTGCGGAGCGGAGTACTCTAAGTCCCCAGAGCGCGGACTAGAGTATAAACGATTTCCAATCTCCGAGTCCCCAGAGTGCGGAGCGGGGTACTCTAAGTCCCCAGAGCGCGGACTAGAGTATAAGAAATTTCCAATCTCCGAACCCCCAGAGCGCGTAGCGGAGTACTCTAAGTCTCCAGAGCGCGGACTAGAGTATGAACAGTCTCAAGTCTCCAAGTCCCCGGAGCACAGTGTCAGCAAACCAAATAAAGATAAGAGAATCATTCAAACAAGAAGAAACTAAAATTTTATTCGATAAGTCCAAAATGGGGATACAAGATCACTCCTACAAAATTCGGGCCTATACAAACTACAAGTTATGGAAGATAGAAACTGTTACAAACTTAAGCAAAAACTTGTTGAACAAGTGCATCGATCATTTCTTCGACTTCTTCTTCTTGTCTGCCTTCGGCGTTTCCGACGACTCCTCTCCCTCACGTTTCTTCTTGGACTTTTTTCTTGATAGAGAGACGGAGTCAGGAGTAGGAGACGGAACATCTAATGGTTTGGACCTGCCCGGGAGAATGATTTTCAAAGGTCTATTCCGCGGGTCAGTAAGTTCCAGGACTTCAGATTCAACTTTGACTTTGACCTTTCTCTTCTCCTCGTCGGCAAGACGATCCTTCATGCTCATCTCTGAAGTATGTTCAGAGGCGCCAGTGATTTTAACTTCGTCGCTTCCTTCGGCAGGAGACGAGGTATCAAGTTTGTCATCGTCAAGCGCGCCGATCACTTGAGCGTCTGGGCCGGGAGTTACCCCTGCGTGAGCAACGTCGCTTGTTTTCCCCGCTTCCTCCTTGGCGTCATCGCTCCTCGGAGTTAGCTCAGTGTCAGAACAACCTGTGAGAAATGTAAGAAGTGGGCATTAGAACGAATAACCACTGCTAAAAAATGACGGATCACTTCGACTTCTAGAGAAAGAAGAATCTCCTACCAGGATCAGGTTGGCTGTCGGTGGTGCGCGGGGTTTCACCCTCCAGGATAGGTGACAGCACATGAACGCCGAGCCCGGGATCTTCGGGGTCGTAGCTGGCATGCTGCTCGAATGGATCAAGCGTCGACCGACCAGCCGATTGAGCAGCATAAGGAGCGGCAATGTGAGGAGTAGTAGTGTCGGCCTCTGACGGGCCAGCCTCGTTATTCTTCTCTTTCGAAGGGGAAGAGCCTTTGCCATAGAGAGCCAATGCTACGGATAAATCCGATGGCTCATTTCCCCTCAGGAACTCCTTCACCAGTGCATCCTCGTCGATTTCTTCGGAGCCTGATTCGACTTTCTTGATCTTTATCAGAGTCTCCCATGCCTCAGCCAGGGATTCATGGTAGCCGTCGCCCAAGAATGTTAGGTCGCGGTGCATAAGGACGCGGGCTCCGTACTCGGCGATCAACGGGTCAAACATACTTTTGACTTCTTCCCTGCCGGTCTCTGCGGCCGCCTCCAGGCGAGAATCAAGCTCCTCCTCAGCCATTCTTTTGCCCTCCTCACGGGCCTCATCCTTCATTTTCTCGACCCCGGCAAGTTCACCGTCAAGCTTTGCCTTCAGGAGCCGGGTAGCCACAATCTCATCACAATACCGCTGTGATTCTTCCTGAGCGGCTATTTTGTCTTCTTTCTCCTTGGAGAGTTGTTCTTTCAGCTCTTTGACTTGAGTAGCGAGCGCGTCCCTTTCTTTTTGGACAGAGTCTTTTTCTAGGGCAAGGGCGCCGCTGCGCTGAACTGCTTCGTCAAGCTCCTTTTTGTGAGCCACCTCTAAGCGAGTAACTGCCTCGGCAGTATCTTTTGCACCTTGTTCAGCGGCTTCTAGCTTTAACTTATAAGAGGCGAGTTCTTCGTCTTGGAGTTTGATGATTTTCTTATCGCTGTCAGCCTCCAGAGTCAGACGGTCAATCTCGTGTTGACGCTCAACAGATACTTCTGATATCTTCTCCACCAAGTGCACGAATGCGTCATGTTGAACATAGACGTCATTGTTGCATGCAATGGCACTTTGCTTCACGTGCCCAGGGATGTGATGGATGGCCGGGAGGAATTTCAAACCGTCAAAACAAATTTTCGGAAACTTGGCCTTAAGGTCGACCATCTTTTCTGCAACAGTCGGGTCCACGGCAGGAGCAGGAGGAGGAGGCTTAGAGAATTCCGTTCTTTTACGCGGCTCTCGAACTTGCCTCGTACTCGATGAACTGGAATGTTGTTCTCGAGCAGCATCAGACTGATAACCCTTCTGCAAAGACTTCTCTTTATCCGGCTCAGCAGTAGGAGGAAGATCACGGGACTGAGAAGATTGATAGTGCGCTTTCTTGCGGTGAGACGACTCGCGAGGGCGATTGTCCCTATCTTCGTAATCACCTCGGTCCCGGCGTCTGCCTGAACCGGAATCCCGTCCGGAGTGATGAAATATTGAAGACCCCTGAAGGCGATCAAGTCCGTGGGAGCGGCCCATATCACCTGCAAAGAAGGAAGATAACAACGAATTAAGGAGAATTCACGAATTAAAAAGACTTGAAGTATGTTATGGAATGCGCATGTGCGTGTGTGTCCTAAGTGTTCCCCCCGACGGACCCGTTCGTTTGTCTTTGCTAATCGGAGTATTGTCTCTGTGAGCCGGGAGTTGAACTCCTACATTGCCTCTAGCGGGCGAGGAGAATTTGAGAGCTTCAGGATCATCGAACCCGTAATTAAGTATGTCTTCGGGAATAGAGAGGTTCGAGAGACCCCTCAGAGAACTCTCCAGACGCTGCGAAGAAGCCTCTTTTTCAGGAGGGATAGGCGTAGATTTTGAGGTGTCGCCAACTTTCTCTTTCTGAACTGTATATTTCAGCTTTTTCTTTCCCTTCGAAGGGGAGGATGACGTCTCAATGTCCTGAACTTCGATTGCCGGATTCCAAGCAGGACCCACGTTCTCGCCCTGAGTGTCGGGTGCATCATCCTCTCTATGCTCGCCTTCCCCGTGCGCGTCGGGAGCGCGACGCGACGACGGGCCGGCAAGTTTTTTCCCTTTACCAGATGGAGGTTTGGGAATTGTAACACCTTCTGGAAGGCTGACCCGACGATCAGGAGCTAGCAAGCCGAACCCCGACAGCGATTCATTTGAAATGATAGCTCGAATATCTCGACCCTCGGCCGGAAGAGCTCTAATCGCGTCGACAGCATCAGAATATCCTCGGCCTTCCGGACGCGGGTTAATACCTGAAAAGAGGAAATGAAGAGTTAAGAAAAACGTGACTCCCATTAAGTACGAGTAACGGTTCAACAGAGAGACTTACTGCCTTCAACCCATTTCCTAGCAAAACCAGACGGGCATCGCACATAGAACCATTCCTGTTTGTATAGGGCGAACTTGCTACAGGCCCCTGTCAAGATCTGGCACTTGTGATACGGCTCGAGGAAAATGAAGGAAGGGCTATCTTTCCGTCTCTTGAACATGTAAATGTATCGAATATCACCGAGGGTTGGAGGTCTGGAGAAGACAGCCATGAAGAGTAAGTAAGTCCCATATAGGAATGCATGACCATTCGGGTGCAGCTGCGACGGAGCAATGTCTATATACTGCAGCACATCCTGGAGAAATAGGTTAAACGGAGGCACGCTGCCCATCCAGCACATGAACTTGTTGCAGGCCGTGTACCCGACTGGGGGCAAATGAGGACGGTCATGTCTCGAAGGAACTAACACGTCAGTAAAGGGAATTCCGTGAATGGAACATATCCGTCGCAGAGCGGCCTCATTGATCCTCGAGGCTTGAGAATCGACCGGATTGTCCAGTAAGATGGTTGACTCCAGAGCATCGGGCGCCAGATTATGAGAGGGAGAGATTGACGGGTTGGAAGCATCTGCGGCTCCTTGCTTTGCTGACGGCCCAGGCCTGTCAGATATGGTGGCAGAACTAGATTTTCCTGACATCCCGAATAAATAATGAACCTGGCTAAATGCTTGAGAAAGCTATACTTGAAAAACGTTGAGCGTTAGAATTAGCAACACGAGTTTTCCCCCCACGTGGTGTGTGAACTAGTGCTAGCAATTGTGTACAGACAATAAGAAGGTTTTAAAGATATAATAATTAGCTTCGAATCATCGCCTTCGAAGACCGTCATCGCTGACCGTCTCAAAAAGCTTGCCTTGAGGTGATTACAGTTCAAGATTCAGAAAACATGTAATTTATGAAGTATCCGGCTTAAGTCTAATTTGACATTTATATCGTTCGGCATTTAAATGTCGTTCGACAGTTACATTGTTCGTCCTGAGAGGAGTTCGGCATGTATCTTGGTTCGGTTAAGTCATTGTCAAGTGTTCGGCATTGAAATTGTTCGGCATATATATGTTTGTTCGGCATTTGAATGTTGTTCGGCTTGAATTATTGTGCGACAATTGTATTGTTCGTCCTAAGTATAGTTCGGCACGTATATTGTTCGGCCTAGGTATTTATATTGTTCGGCATTTTTGATGTTTGGCGAATATAATGTTCGGCAGTTATATTGTTCGGCAGGTATGTAGCTGTTCGACATGACAGTTGTTCGGTAATTATGTCGTTCGGTCTAGATGCTACTCGGCATATATGTCTATTCGGCATAAGGGTAGTGTTCGGCCTTAGTTCGTTCGGCTAAGGCAGCGCTCCGCCCTCGATCATAACTCCGCCCTGCTCTTTCTCCATTTACGACGAACGACAGAGACAAGATCGCCCGGCGAAGGTTGCGCCGTTCGACACCCCATCTTCCTTTTTCTTCCAATCTTGATCAGCACAAAGGAGCTAGGTCTAACTACCATGCACCGTTCGGCGACTCCGAACGTGCGAACCACTTCTACTAACCACACATTGTACAATCCCATGTGATGAACCTAAAGTTGAAGTAATGTAATCGTGGAGGGAATGATACCTAGTTCGACGATCGAGGTTGAGGAAGGATCAACTAGACTTTATATCTGATAGAGTGGCAAGAATTGCAAATCTCTGGGAATAATAGAAGAGAAAGCGTAAAGAGAAAATGGTGGAAGGGCGCCTGGTTATATAGAGGGAGTTAGAAGTCGAAAAGGCCATGACCGGTAGAACCGGTCAAGGTCGTAGCGTTCGGCCTCGGCGCATAACGGTTCGGCGCTGAAGCATCACTCGGCGAGGAAGCACCGTTCGAACGCGCATGTCTCGTTCGGCATTTGGAACACGTCCGACACACATCGATCCCGCAAAAGGGGCGTCTCCGTTCAAGGTTAGCCAAGGGTTTAAGACGTGACGAAAAGGTTGCACGGTTCAAAGCGTACCACGTTCGGCCACGCGATACACTTTGGGGGGCAAGTGTTTCCTGGAGATTCGACCAGGCAACTGAGTGCTCGGCATTGGCCACTACTCGGCATGAAGGACTGTTCGGCATCCAGGAGGACTCGGCGAAGCGCGCGGCATCCAGTGGGAGTCGGCATCCATAGCGTTCGGCATCCGTAGTGATCGGCGTCAGTTAGTGTTCGGCGACAACCAATGCTCGGCGCTAGCGTTCGGCATCCAGGAGGACTCGGCGAAGCGCGCGGCATCCAGTGGGAGTCGGCATCCATAGCGTTCGGCATCCGTAGTGATCGGCGTCAGTTAGTGTTCGGCGACAACCAATGCTCGGCGCTAGCGTTCGGCATCCAATGGAACTCGGCATCAGAGAGTGACCGGCATCCAGGAGTGTTCGGCGAAGCACTTGACATCCAGGAGTACTCGGCGTGGTACTCGGCATCAAGAGTACTCGGCATCCCAAAGTACTCAGCGTCAAGTGGTGTTCGGCATCAGGAGTACTCGGCATCCCAAGGTACTCGGCGTCAAGTGGTGTCCGGCATCAACTGGCACTCGGCTGCAAGAGCGCTCGGCGTCCCCTGGCACTCGGTACCCGGAGGTACTCGGCGTAGTACTCGGCAACAGGAGTACTCGGCATCGCAAGGTACTCGACATCAGTAGAACTCGGCGATAGGATAACTTGGCAACGAGAGCGCTCGACATTCAGAAGGCATTCAGTATGCACAACTTCACAAGGACCGTTCGGTATGGAAAGCATCGTTCGGCATGGGAAGGACTGCTCGGCATCAGAGCGTTCGGCATACCAGGATCGGCATGCAGCGACCACTGTACTGAGGCTTGACCGTTCGGCTATCCAGCCCATTTGGGAAGTCCAGCCCATATTTGCCTATAAATAGGGGGCAGGGTCACAGTGAAATGGATCCTTTTTTGGAGAGAAAATACGGGGAGACTCTGCCATTTTCAAGACTCATCTTCTCTACTTAAACAACTTCATTCAAGCATTTGATTCACGAATTGTATTTGTAATCAACCATAAAGGAAATCAATAAAGTTGAGCAAAGTGGACGTAGGCAATTACGCCGAACCACTATAAATTTGGTGTTCTTACTTTCTGCATTTGAATTAGGACTGTCTTCTCTGTTTAATTTACTTTCATCACTTATATCTCTACACAATCTTTCTGAACGAGGTTAGTGACCAATTTTGGTGCTAACAGGGTGATATGTGGTACTCATCTTGAGCTTAGTGCCTAACACATCCTGCAAACTCTTCCAGAATTCGCTATTGACTAAAGCATCTCTGTCGCTGACTATGCTACTAGGAGCTCCATGAAGTCTAACTATGTTCTTCATGAACAACTTCGCCAAAACAGCTGCCTTCCTGGCCAACTTTACTGGAATGAAATGGGCACTCTTGGTCGACCTGTCCGCAATGACCCATATACTCTCATTTCCTCTGCTTGACCTTGGCAACCCATCAATAGAATCCATGGATATCGAATCCCATTCCCAAACCGGAATCTCTAGAGGCTGAAGTAACCCACTCGGCTTTTGATGTTCGGCCTTCACTTGTTGACAATTTACACGCTGCCTAACCCACAAGCCAACATCTCTCTTGATGCCTTCCCAATAGAAGCTCCTCTTCATATCTTGATACATCTTGGTCCCTCCAGGATGAATCATAAACTTGGATCGATGACATTCCTCAAGGACTTCTTGCCTCAAGTTCTCAACATCTGGAACACATAATCGCCCTTTCTTTCTCAACCATCCTCTCTGGTCAAGACTAAAATCTTTCAAATCATTGACCTTAGTTCCAAAATCATAAGCAGCCAAAAACTTAAGCATCCAAATCATAAACTTGGTCCCTCCAGGATGACTATGATCTGCTACTTTATTACCTTTCCTTGGGGTATACTCTATACCAAAATCATAAGTAGCCAAAAACTTCAACTACCTCTGCTGCCTCATAGTCAACTCCTTCTGAGAGAATAAATATCTTAAAGACTTATGATCGATAAACAACTCAAATCTCTCCCCTAAGAGTTAATGCCTCCAAATCTTCAAGGAAAAATCGCCGCAGCCAATTCAAAATCATGAGTAGGGTATCTAACTTCATGCGGTCTAAGCTGCCTAAATGCATAGGCAATGACTTTGCCCTTCTCAATCAACACTGCTCCCAATCCAATCCCACATGCATTACCAACCCTTGGTTTCCATCTGGAACTACTAACACTAGAGCATTGGTCAACAAATTCTTTAATTTATGGAATGCTTCCTCGCATTTGTCAGACAAAACAAACCTCACCTCCTTCCTGGTAAGCTTAGTCAAAGGCGCTGCTATCCGCGAGAAATCCTTGATGAATCTTCGGTAATAGCCAGCAAGTCCAAGAAAACTTCTAATCTCGGTCACCGTCTCTGGTCTCTTCCAATTGTTCACATTTTCGATCTTATCTGGATCGACTAACAATCCTTTCTCTGAAACCACGTGACCAAGGAACTTAACCTATTTCTTCCAAAAATGACACTTGGAAAACTTCGCCTTTAGCTGATTCTACCTCAACGTCTCAAGCATAACTCTAAGATGATCTTCATACTCTCTTTCATCCTTAGAGTATACCAAAATGTCATCTATACACACCAACACGAATCTATCCAAATACTCTCGGAAGACTCGGTTCATCAAATCCACAAAGAAAGCAGGTGCATTCGTCAACCCAAATGGCATTACTAACCACTCATACAAACCATATCTAGTTCAAAACATGGTCAAAGGAATGCTGTCCTCTGCCACTCTCAACTGATGGAAGCCTGTTGCCAACTCCAATTGGGAAAACACTCTGGCTCCATTCAACCAATCAAATAGATCATCAATTCTCAACAAAGGACACTTATTCCTTATCGTCCTTTCGTTCAACTTACGATAGTCGATAGACATCCTCAACGACCCATCTGGTTTCTTCACGAATACCGTGGCCGCTCCCCAAGGCGAACTGCTTGGTCTAATGAAATTACTTCCTCCTAGATCCACTAGCTACACCTTCAGTTTTTTCATCTCTGTCGGTGTCATCATGCTAGGTGGTCTACTCACAGGTTCAGCTCCTAGCACAAGATCTATCTGAAACTCAACAGCTCTTTTCGGTGGTAGTCCTGTGACTGGCTCAAAGACATCTGCAAACTCTCTTGAGATTCGAACCTGACTTAGCTCTTCTCCCACTTCCATTGCACTAAGCAAAGCACAACTACTCTGGTCAGAATTCTCTATTGAGAATATAATTTGGTTATGACTATCAGGGTGTCTTAATGATATCTCCCCATCCTGGCAAAATATCCTGGCCTCATACCTTCTCAACCAATCCATACCCAAAATGATTCCGATATCTATAAAATCGAAAACATGCAGACTGCATGAAAACATATGACCTAACAAATCAAGTTCTAACTGGTCACATCTCAACCCCAGAGTTGCATACCCTCCTATTGGATTCACAACCCTTAAGGAAGTAACAAGGTATGTGCATTCTAAGCTTAACTTATCAATCAAACACTGAGATATAAATGAATGTGATGCACCAGTATCAAATAGTATCCTAACTGGTATACTCCGAATCAAAAACGTACCTACCATCACAGTCTTTCCATTATCAGCTGCAGTTGGCTTAGCAGATGGTCCAACAACAAAAACTTTCCCCTTGTTCGCCCTGACTGGTTCTTATAATGCCCAACTTGATCACAGTTGAAGCACTTCACATTCTTCTTATCTGCAGCCTTCTTCCCCTTGCTTGACCGGCACTCATGAGCATAATGACCCTTCTTGTCACATTTGTAGCAAACTAAATCAGCCTTTGCCTTCTTGGCAACATCCTTTTTCTGGGATCCCTTCTTCTTAAAGAATTTCCTCTTCTTTCCCTGAGGACCCTGGGGTTCAACTAGCTTCTCTCTAGCACAACCAGCAAGCATCTCTTCATGGCGAATGGCCATCACCACCATTACATTACAAGGTTCTCGGATATGGGTCATGGTCATTCTAACAAGCTTAGGTCTCGGTCCTCGAATGCACCTCTCATTCCTTCTGATGTCAGTGTCAACCAAAGCATATCCATATCGAGACTTCTCATCAAACTTAGCAGCGTACTCGATTACTGACATCTCTCCTTGAACTAGATCCATGAACTTCCTCATCAATGCCGACTTAGCAACCTCAGATAGAAATCTCTACTCAAACCTCCTTTTAAAATCAGCCCATGTCACCTCTTCCTCCGGAACTCCAACGGTCACATTATTCCACCAGTGAAGCGCTGCCCCTTGCAACTGCATAGAGGCCAGCCTCCTCTTTTGCCCATCATCCAATCCTAGATCATTATAGATACTCTCACAGTGAAATAGCTAATTCTCAACTTCAACTACATCCTCCGTTCCAGCAAACGACATTCCATCCAGACTGGTGTAGTCTCTACTCAACTTAGCATAGATATTCCCAACTGGAGCCATAGAATTAGCTCCTACAACATTACCAGCTTGAAAAAGATTGGCTAACAACTGATATACCATCCCCACATCTACTGGCAGATTTTCAGCACCTACATTGGCCTCAGCATTTTGATTAGCATTAGCCGATCGACCTTGGTTCCTCCTGGTATTAGGTCGAGCATTTCCATTAGTTATGGTGCTTCCTCCACCTAGATTTCCACTTTTGTTTCCTGCTTCCATATCCTCTTTCTTGTAAATCTGCATACGAGCCTTAGTAAGATATAGAAGAACGGTCTAAGAGAGAGGGGACCACGTACTTATATATATATATATATATATCAAAACAAGTACGTCACTATAGCGTTAACCCAAACCCCGATCATATTTTCAAATTCATCGGATTATGTTTAGAAATTTTTTATGTTTAACATTTGTGATGACCCGATTCTTCATACCGAAAAATCAAACCATCAGAATTAAAGAAGAAGGAGGTAGAAGAAGAAATAGAAAACAACACAGAATCTCACATCCCAGCGGAATAAAATATAATAGATAATATCTGATCTTTACAGAAAGAAACTATATCTGTTTATACATACATCATCAGAATACAACATCAGAGTACAATACAATCAACATCTCAATTCAGGACAGTTATAATAACTTGTCCCACACAGAATATACAACATACACAACACAGCGGAATATACATCGTATACGTGTGATACGTCTCGCCATCCGGCTCGTCTCCTGAGCTCCACATCACCATATCCTGTATCCTATAATACTCGGTCTGACCCGAGCATTATAATAAAATAACACCCGAGTCAGTCTGGAAAACCAGCGTGAGAAAACGCACTCAATTGGATTATTAAAGTTTTCCAAACCCTTTGAAAACAAAAGCATCTCGTAAGACCACGCCACAAATAAACATGTCGGGTTTTTACCTTACGATAGCCAAAACACTTTTTATCAAATCCGTTTGATATTATAATAGTGTCTATATACAAATACTTATTCAAATAGCTGAAATTGTTACATGATTAAATTCCAGCATACTAGCCACAAAGTGGGTTCTACAAACAAAATCCGTAAAGGCACGTAGGGAGAATGGATTTCCAACTAAGGACTAGGCACTGGGGTACCACCTGTCATAGTACCTAGTCTAGATCAGCGTACCGAGGACCGCGCCCGATCCCCTGTAGCACAAGACCGGAACTACCCCTTACTGGATAATTCCGAGTAAGATCACCCTACGGTTGTGATCAGCAACCGCACCACTAAGCCGAATAAAAGGGACATCTAGACAGGGATGACCTCACCCTAATGGGTGCGACCCACATAGCCTTGCTGCATAACCCCTGATTTTCAGTCATTCCCGGTTGATGAGGCTTGAGGCTAAGCGTTACCTTTATAGAACATATCCCTTAGAATGCCCACCGTCCACCTGACGATGTTCCGAAAACATTCATCCATACAAGTCCGTCCCGGGTTCGAACGGAACCGAAGGCACAACTCCTACTACATCCATTTTGGAATCACCCTCAGGATTAGTAGCGACTAGCCCTTGCACTTCACTACTCCATTTTTGACTCCAGACTCGTTTTCCTCATGAAAACATACAAACCGAATCAAAGTGGTTTTCGAGAAATAAATCTCGATCCCGGTCTCTTCGAAACGATCAGCGCATTGGCCAATATTGATAGTCGGTTATTTAACTATCAATTAACATTCACAAACAACCATCAAACAATAAATAATTTTCCAAATTAGTTATTTACCTCAAAATATCTATGCACGATATATTTCCCATTTTCAACCCTTTTGAAAACAGTTTTTAAACCATACTCTACTCATGGAATAAATTCCCAAATATTTGTTTCCACTGAAAAAACCAAGTACATATAATAATTTATAACACTTTATATATATAAATTACACTTTAAACATTTAAATTAAAATCCACTTTAATACTTTATTCAAAAATATATACTTTAAGAATATTTAAATAAAGCTACTTAATAAAATATAAAACTAGAGTTTTATCCTTTAAAACATAATACCAAGTCATCTTTAAATAATTACTACTAAAATAAATTTGACAAAAACTTGCTTTAAAATTTAAACATTTAAGAATAATAAATTTCCTAAAACATATTTTAAAGCAACTTTAAAACTTTTAGCTTATACTTAAAAATTTGCTTTGGAAACGTACTTGGCTATCCAGGGAAATACACTTCTCTTTCACATCTTTAAAAAAATAAATCACTATTTATTTTTAAACAAATCTACCTATTTCTTTAATAAATTCCCACCGTGAATTTATTCTCAAATATCCACTGATATACTACTTTATAAACCTAGTTTATAAATTTCATAGTCTCATCCATCTTTTAGACCCAGTTCAATTACTTTACCAAAATTTCAAATTGATTTCCAAATCAATTCCATTTTAAAATAAATTCTTTACTCACTCAAATTTATTTAAAATCCGTTAATTTCATTAATTCCAGACTAAGCTTCTAAATTAGGATTTTTAAACCTTATTTAACTTGAATCCACAGATTTCATATTTATTTACAAATTTCTTCCTTATCTTTTCCAATCCAATTTAAATCTTGAATTTTTAAAATAAATTCTTTACTCCTTTTAAATATTATCACTTGATTTTATTTATTCAAACTATCTTCTTTCCCATACTTTGGGTTATTTGTTACAATTTAGAAATCAACTTTTATTCTTCCAAATCATTTTAAATTATCCAAGTTCCTTATAATTATTTATTTACTTTAAAAATCCAAACTTCATCTATATATATATTTCAATTCTCAAAATTCCAATATATATATAATCAAGCCAGAGAAATCAACAATTCCCAATATGATCAATATAATTCAACACAGGATATTAAATAATCATGTCACAGAATTATCAGATCAATCTAAATAATTTTGAGGAATCCAGTTGGATCCCTCTAACCTGTTTCCCTGCATCCACAGACGTTAGCACAATACCAATTCCACTTCGAGGTGGAATACCGTGGTATATGGGTTTTTATAATATCATCCGCTATTATGCGGCGCATAGGGTCTCATCCGCTATATACTGCGGGAAATCAATCACTCCAATATATATATATATTATATATCATACCACATCCAATCAATCAATAATTTAAATTCGAACTATTTAAATTAAATTCTGGAAATCCAGATGTGAGTGAGATTAACTCACCTTTGACTCTCACTTTGCAATCTGATCCATCTCGACTATTTTCTTCACGATTTTGGACCTTGTATAAACATTACATCATCTATAAATATTTGAAATAATCCAATAATTTATTTTTACCATCTAATAAATTTTAATTAACTAGTTTTAAAATAAACACTTGCCTAATATATTTTTCAGTTTGCAACTAAAATAGTTTAATTCACTATTAAATTTAAAAAAAGAGATTACCAGTATATATATTTTAAAATAATCAGTAAGTTACAGTGGGTGGATTTTTCTTAGTCCCTATGTATAAATATATGTATTAGATTAAATTAAATTAAGAGCAGAACTGTTTACGTCTTACTGCAAATATTTTTTCTTCAAATTCATTTCCTTTCAAATTAAAATACAAATTCAAATTTTAAAAACAGACAAAGAAGCCATACCCAAAGTTCGGCCCCAGACCAGCACTGCCTCTCTTCCCCTCTTTCTCCCTCGTACGAACGACATCGACTCACCCTGTAGCCGCTTACTCCACAGCCTCACCATTAAGTACCCATAACCAATCGTGACTCGACAATGAGGATCGCAAACCCTCATGACCTGGTCGGAGCTGCCTCTCCCACTACGACGTCGATAACCATCTCCAATCCCCCTAAATTCCACGCAAAACCCAGAGAAACTCAACCTTACTTCCTTCGCCCATTCGACACTTCCAGTCGAGCACTACAATCGATCGCACCTCATAACCCTAAAACCAGACCGAAACAAGGGTCACTCAAGATTCTAAAACCGAGATCGAATTTTTATGTGAAGTATTAGGAGATAAAAATTTCTGCACCATCGGCCCCCTTCTCTCTCCTTTTTTTTAGAAATCGAAATAGCTGCCATTACCCTATTTTTTCTATTCGATTTGAGGAGGAATCCATCGGTTTTTAAAACAGAGGGGCGCCGCATTTTCTTTTCTATATTTTTTTTAATTCGATTTGATTTGAAGAGAAAGGAACGTGATCTCGTAAAGAATCTTGCGTGCTAGAGAAGGGCTGCAGTAATTTGAAAAACAAACGCTGATGTGAAGGAATGTCGGCTGGTGAAGGTTGCTTGTATAAATGAATATATATATATTTAATTCAAATTGTCTCGATTTACATAGCTTAAACTCTCGATATCCTATCGAGGCGTGCCGCTAGGCGTTTATAATGTTATACCCCTATTCCGAATGCAATGGAAAAGGTTTCGAGTCCTAATTCGATCGTATGGAGAAGATAGCTTTTTGGACCCAGTTATAATATTGAATTTTCGATATAGATTTCAGCGCGTTTATATGTCGTACGCTCACACAACAACTCCAATCATTACGAAAATTGAAATCCGATAATAATACAATATTACGGATCCAATGGAACTGGTTTCATCGAATTCCAAGACTGTGCCTCGGAAGGCTATTTTTAAATATAAATTTAAACAATATATTTTCAAAACTGAACAAAATACTTTTAAATTCAGTTTTAAAAATTCTATTATCTTCAGCATCATTAATATGAATTTTCTAGGCTTTTAAAATATTTTTAACAAGCTTGAAACTCCTGATTTAACATTTTACCCAATTTTTAATTGTTTAATTCAATACTTAATTATCCAATAAATAGTGATATTTGAAATTCGAGTTAGAAATTCACTCTTGAATATTTAAAATCAATTAAATATTCCAATTTCAAATATCCAAAAATTTTGGGTCATCACAACATTCTTTTAAAGTTTCATAAACATATGCTCTGATACCAACTTGTAGCATCCCTCTACTTAGAAGCCCAAAACTAACGGCTACGGATGCTGCAGTCATCCATAGTTATTAATCCTCGGCGACCAAATACGGCGGTGATAGATTCATTGATGCATTGAAACACATGAATATGGAAAAAATTTAAACTTCAAACAAAATCACATTTCATTTCAAAATATTTCCAATTCATTACATGATCCCACAATCGCAAATCACGTTCAGAGAAAATATATTTATTACAACATACGCCAAGAGCGACATATGAAGATGCCCCCTCGGACGATCAGAGTATATATAGGCAATATAACAACTTTGTCATTACAAACAACATAGCAGAATCAAATAAAAGAAAACTCTAAATAGCTATCATGCCTCTTGTACGTCTCCAGTAGCCTTATTTCTATAATAAGGTACCTGAAAACCTCAACTCTCAAACTACTCAAAACCAATTGAGTACCCAAGGGTTTAAGGGTAAAATATAAACTTCGAGTCGGACATAAAGCCTGGTATGAATAATAATTTACCATCTCTAATCATTTAGATATCTAGTGAGACCACGCCGCTTAGCGGAACGGGTTTCCCCCTCACTAGTATCCTAAAACCTTAATAAAACCATACGCCGTGCTCCTGCATCCACAATGGTTAAAAACATAATCATTTCAAAACATTATGATGATATGCAAACATATTAAAACATATCAGATATCCCATCCTCTGTTTAATTGACTCCTTGTCATATTTATAGTTTCTAGGGTCACTATTAACCTATTAGTTTTCATGGGCTTACTAATAACCTTTATATAATATATGGACTCCCTGTCCCATTTCATAGTTTTCATAGGTGCACCATGAACCTATTGGCCCCTTCCAATTAACTTAACACTACCATTCCTGTGGGTTTAGTTGATTCATGGGTTCCCCTGAAACTATTGGTTACTCCAATAACTTCTCCCTTATCCTAGTTTTCATGGGCTTACTAGGAACCTATTGACAACTTTCAATAACATAATCTAGATATAGTTTTCATGGGATCACTATGAACCAATTGGCCCCTGCCAACCACTCTTTATAACATAGTTTTCATGGGATCACTATGAATCTATTGGTAACTCCAATAACTTCCTAATCATAGTTTTCATGGGATCACCATGAACCTGTTTCCCTAACAACTTCCATATTTAGGCATCCTATGTTTTGGTCTCCCTGACCTCTTGGATGCAAATCTACTTATCCAGGAGTTTAATCAATTTATATTCACTACTAGGTTTAATGTCCTTGAAACACCTTTCATATAAAACATGGTTAATCCCTTTAACCTATAATTTTTATCAAGGAAAGCTTCTTCTTAAAATCATTTCAAAACTCCTTTAATTTTAGCTATGGGTTTATCCTTTTAAAAATAGTTTGGGTTATAAAACCTTTTGAAACCTTCGAAACCCGGCTTTCGACTTCATAGGATGACCTCCTTCGAAGGCCTTAAAATCTATCTTCAAAACATTAGGCTCCTGCCTTTGTAATACTTTAAAACCTTCCTTTCGAAACCTTTCGATTGTATTAGAGTATTAACCTTTAACTTTAGAAGCATAGCTTCGAAACCAGTTGAAAGTACCCCTTTCGACACCATTGGAAGTAACCCTTCCAAAATCATTGAAAGTCCCCCTTTCGAAACCATTGGTTTATACTTAAAATATTATTTGGGTCAAAGTGAATATAGGCGAAAGTATCTCTTTCGAAACCATCCTTTATCATATAATAGTATTGGGGAAAACCTAATGGCGTCGGCACCATCTCTTTCGAAAGCTTTAAACCATTTAAACCAAACATTGAAGGATAGCGTCGAAACCCCTTTCGAAGCCATTGCCTTCGAAACCCTTGGGCCCTTTCGAAATCCTTTAGGAAGTGACTTAAAACATCTTTAAAAAAACACAACCTTTCGAAAGCATTGATGACTTCAATACCTTCAAAAGTCTAAAGAACGGCATCAGGGCTTCGACTAGGTCGGAACCCCTTCTTTCAAAACATTCTTTCATAAGTAAAGGAACCCATTCAAAAGCAAACTTATGTTAATGGCAACCCTTTAGAAACCTTTTAAAACCTCTTTCGAGACCATATGCTTCGATTCCTTCGAAGGCCAAAACAAAACAAAGGAAGGCGCTTCTCTTTTTTTTTAAAACAAAGGTAGCGACCCCTTTGGAAGCTATGCTTTCGACACCTAACCTTCCGCCTTTCTACAATCCACTGTGTACCATCTTTGTGATACCTTGTTTATTGGTTTCGGCTTAGTAGGTTTTGACTAGGTTGAAGGTGAAAGCTCTATGTCGAAAGGTACTTACAAAGTAGGCGAAACCATCTTTTTTGGGTGAACCAGGTTTAATACTACTTAAAGTAAACCTTTTTCTGACTAACCTGCCCCGTGTTAACACCAGATTGGTTGCCTTAACTTTTTCAAATTCTTTACTAAAATAACTGCTGCTAATTTCAGATCTAAACCGTGGGTAGGTTGATCAAATAAGCCCTTCCATCAATATTGCAAAGAAGTCCCTCTTCTAAAATAATTTAATTTGCATAGCAAATTACTTTGGAAAAATCCTCAAAAATTCCAGAAATTCACTTTAATCATGTTATCTAATATATCAAAATTCCAGACCCAAATTCTTAATAAATTTTCCAAAATAAATTTATAAACCCAAATAACCATATTTTCCTTTGAAAATTCATAACAATCTTTCCATAGTTTGGAAAATTATCAAAATTGAAAGCCAACTTCAAAATCATGTTTTATACAACATAAAAAATTTCCATGAATTTTTCCATGGCATTTAAACATCAACATATATCGGTTTTACCCTAAAACCGTGTATAAATCCATTTAAACAATCTTGTTTAAATTAAACAAATCAATATTCAAGCATACCATCAATCAATTCATCATAAAAATGAATTTACCCTTGAATCCGAAAACATATGATTCAAAACAAAATAGAGATGGAATTATTATTCACCTTGATTTAGATAAGGAGATTGGATTGAGATTGATTTCCCCTAAGCTTGATTCTCTAGCTTTTATTTATATTCCTCTTGTTAATGGTCGGCCTCTCCTTCTTATGTTTTGTTTTCAAAATGACGTAAATGGGAATGAAATGGTACAAATGAAAATATATAAGGGTAAGGGTTATGGGCGGCAAATTCCTAATATACCCTTATGTAATTTGATTAACCCAAAAACCATTCTTAAGCCCATTAATTATATTATTAGGCACGACCTTAATTAAATTTATTCAAATCTCTACCCCATTATCACTTAACATTTACATTATTCTATTTAATTTATCTAATTAAATCTCCTAAATAATGTTACCAAAAATTAGGGGTGTTACACCACTACACACATATAACTTGAATCTAATGGGAGACTGACAGCCGCCTACCGCAAGCCTGCTCTAGGAACATAGGTCTACTTGCCAAGCGTAGAGTAACCATCTATTCCTATAGTCTTTAAGGTATATACCAATCTACCATACACATACCCTAAACCAGATAGGGAGACTGACAACCCATCTATCGCAAGCCTTCTTCAGGAAACCAAAACTACTCGCCAACCGTAAAGAACCGTTGTAACATCCCCCATTTGGAGGTCCAAAACTAACTACTATGGATGCTGCAGTCATCCATAGTTATTAATTCTCGGTGACCAAATGCGGTAATGTTAGATACATTTATATACCATAAAAACATGGATATCAGATATTTTAAACTAACTTTTTAAAACAAATTTCTCATTCCACTTCAAGTCACATTTCAAATTCATTACATAATCCCAATTTGTAAACCACGTTAAGAGAAATATAATTATCACAAAATACACCAAGAGCGACATACGAAGATGCCCCCTTAGTTGATCAGAGTCTAAATATAGGCAATTAAACAACTTTGCCATTACATCTAAAACACGGCGGAATCAAACAGAAAGAACTCATAATAGCTAGCTTGCCTCATACACGTCTCCAGAAGCTTATTCATCATAAGGATAACTTGAAAACCTTAACTCTCAAACTACTAAAAATCAATTGAGCATCTGAGACTTTAAGGGGAAACATAAACTTCGAATCAGAAAAAAAGTGCGGTATGAATAGTAACCTACCATCTCGAACCATATAGATATCTAGTGAGACCACGTCGCTAAGCAGAACGGGTTTCCTCTCAGTAGTATCTTAACCCAACTTATAATAACCATATACTATGCACTTGCATCCACAATGGTTAAGACATAACATAATAAAAGGTAATATGATGATATGCAAACATGCAATATGCTCTGGACTACCCATCTGCATTAATTTGACTATCTGTCTCAAATTATAGTTTCTAGGGTCACTATTAACCTATTAGTTTTTCATGGGCTGACTAATAATCTGTTAATTCTTATGGAATTCCTATCCACCTTCATAGTTTTCATGGGATCACTATGAACCTATTGGTTCCTACCAATACAATCGTCCAATCATAGTTTTCATGGGATCTCTATGAACCTGTTGGTATCTACCAACAACTTTCTCCAATCATAGTTTTCATGGGCTTACTATGAAACTATTAGATTCCCCAATAACTTCTCTCATATCATAGTTTTGACCACAATGAACCTATTGATCTCTTTCAATAACTTATTTCAGACATAGTTTTCATGGGATCACTAAGAACCTATGGGCCCTTGCCAATAACTATTTCCATACTAGTTTTGATGGGCTTACTAAGAACCTCTCTAAACCAATAATCCTTTGATTAGTCTTTGGTCATCCTATATTCTGGTCTACCTGACCTCCTGGATGCAATTCTATTCATACAGGAGTTAACTCAATGTATATTCTCTACTGGGTAACCTAGCTGGTTATTCTGCCATTAACACCCCAAAATGCAGTTATGGGTTAATTATAAAGTGAATATGTTTACAGAAGAAGCACACAAGATACATGATCATAACATAATAATATAAAACATCTATGGTTTAATTTTCTTATAATCATTTTTTAAATGAAATATGGTTAATACCCTTAACCCACTATCTTTAGCAAGGAAAGCTTCTTCAAAAACTCCAAAGTTAAATGCCATTTCAAAATTCTTTCATATTTCCATGGATTTATCTTTTAAAAAAATGAGATTTGGTTTCTTGTTTGAAAACTAAGGCTTTTAAAACTTTAGGCCTTCTCTTTCAAAACCGTTAAAAAACCTTTTGAAAGTATTCAAACCTTCCTTTCAAAACACTCAAAGATATACCTTTCGAAACATTCAAAACATTCCTTTCGAAAGCAATGAAAACTTCCTTTCCAAACCATTAAAGATATACCTCTCGGAAGCATTAAAGCTTATCTTTCGAAGGCACTTAGTTCTAAGAAAATTAATGGAAGCATAGCTTTGAAACCATTTGAAAGTATCTCTTTCGAAATCATTGGTTTTAACATTAAATATAATTTCTAGGTCAAAGAAAACAACAGCAAAAGTAACTGTTTCGAAAGCATTGATCTTTAAATAAAAGGATTGGGGAAAAGGATAGCTTCGAAACTAAACTTTCGAAACCATTAATAAAAGCGGCTACAAGAACCCTTTCGAAAGCATTAGAAAGGCAACGTTGATATTAATAAAACGAAAGCCATCCTTTCGAACTCATTATTATAAGGCTATAAACGCATCCTTTAACCAATTCAAAAAGTATGAAGGCGATAGCTAAGTATTGCATCGGTTCAAAATGCGGCAGCTCATTCGAAAGCTTCTCTTAAAAAAAGTAAGCCGCAACTCTTTCAAAAGGTCCTTTCTAAAAACAAAGGTAAGTAATGTAATCGAAAGCTTATAAGGATGACTTCAACCCCTTCGAAAGCATGCCTTCGACACAGTCTCTTCCACCTTTCTCCAATCCACTACGTATCAATGGCTTGATACCATATGTATTAGTTTCGAGGTTCATTAGTAGAAGCATGGTGACAAAAGCTAGCATAGGGAAGTGGCTAAGTTGTAAATTAAAACAAAACTAGTTTTATTGCCTTTCAAAGAAATTCCTTTTTACCTAACTTACCCAATTTGTTCAAATATGATTGGTTGCCAAATTCTTTATCAAAATCCTTTTCTAAAAAGGCTGCTGAATTCAATAATTTATAATTGAAATTATTTTAACAAATAAGTCATTCCCTTCAACAAAACATTTAAGCATTTAACCCCTTCAAATTAAATAATTTAATTACCATATTAAAACACTTAGGAAAAATCCCTAAAAATCAACATAATTCACTTTAATATGTTTTCTAACATATGTAAATTTCAAATCCGAAATCATTATATAATTGCCTTATATTATTTAAACCCAAAATTGTCTATTTCTTCGATCCAAAATTCATAATAAATTATCCATAGCTTGGAATATTATGAAAATTTAAACCCATCTTCAAAATAATGTTTTACATAACATATTCAACCATCATGGCATTCGAAATCAATTTACACGATTTTAACCTTAAAATCGAGATATATCATTACACAAAAACCCTTGTTTAATTCAAAACATAGCATATAATCAAAGCATATCATCATTCATCCATCTAAACGGTTTTAAACCTTAAACCCGAAATTAAAATGTTCATTAAGACATATATGAAATGGTTTAGATTATTATTCACCATGTTTGGATAAGGAATTTGAGATTTGCTCTTGCTTTAATCTTCCTAGCTTTAATCTTAGCTTCTAATTGATTTTAAGCTCTTCTTACCCTAGGGTAATGGCCGATCTTGATTCTCCTTTGCTTATGTTTTTGTTTTACGAAAGTATGAATGAGAATGAGGTAAGGGTTATGGGGTTATGGTACACAGCTATTCCCATATTACCCTTGCCTTATTCTCTTAGGTATTTACCTATAAACCATTTTATAAATCCATTTAGTTAAGGCATGTCCCTAATTGATTTTCAAATCTCAATCCCTTTATCACTCTAGTCTCTACATTATTCTATTTAATTTATCTAATTAAATCTTCTAAATAATTCTATTTAAAATTAGGGGTGTTATATGCTCCCCTCCTTAAAGAATTTCGACCTTGAAATTCAGCAAGGACTAAATACTAATCATAGCAATCATCTGTAATATTTCCTAACTACTATACTAGTCTACCTGACTAGCAAACAGTCTATATAAAAAAATTATAGAACCTACCTTCAAAGCAGATCAGGATAAGTATCTTTAACCCTGTCTTTTGTCTTCCAATTATAGTCCTTCTCGTTGTCGCTCCATTAAACTTTCACCAACTTGACTGTCTTGTTTCTTAACTTCTTCTCATCTCTTGCTACAACCCGAACTGGTTGCCTAACAAAAATCAGATCCGATTCTATGATTAAGTCTTCCAATGCAGTCGGAGGAATAGTAGTCTCTGGATCATGCACACACTTACAAAGATGAGACACATGAAACACATTATGGACACCTGCCAAACTGCTTGACAACTTTACTCAGTATGCGAGCTTTCCAATCCTCTCTATAACTGAGAACAGTCCAACATATCCGGTGCAAGTTTCCCTGACTTTCCGAATCATACCACACCCTTCATCGGTGATACTTTATTGAAAACCCTATCTCCAACTGAGAACTCTAGATCCTTACGCCTCTTATCTACGTAACTCTTTTGTCTAGACTGAGCTTCCCTCGTCCTACCTCGGATCAACTCATTCCTCTCTATTGCCTCTCTTACTAGATCTGAACCTAAGACTAATATGTCTCCAATTTCCAACCAACATGCTGGTGACTTTCATGGCCTCTCATACAAAGATTCGAAAGGCGCCATTCCTATAGTAGTCTGATAACTGTCATTACAGGAAAACTCAACTAAGTATAGGTGATCTTCCCAAGATCCACCAAAATCTAGCACACAAACTCTTAACAAATCCTCAAGTACCTTGTTGACTCTCTCTGTCCGCCCATCTGTTCGAGGGTGATAAGCAGTACTCGTCTTGAGCTTGATATCTAACACATCATATCGACTCTTCCAGAACTCGTAGTAAATAACGTATCTCTATCGCTAACTATATTACTGGGAATTCCAAGCAGTCTAACTATGTTCTTCATAAACAATTTAGCTAAAACAGGTGCCATTCTGGTTGACTTAAATGGAATGAAATGGGCACTCTTGGTCAACCAATCCACTATGACCCATATACTTTCATTTCTTTGATTCGACCTCGGCAACTGTAACATCCCCCTACTTGGAGGCCCAAAGCTAACGGCTACAGATGCTGCAGTCATCCACAGTTATTAATCCTCGGCGACCAAATACGGCGATGTTAGATTCATTGTTAGACAGAAACACATGAATATGGAAAAAAATTAAAACCTCAAACAAAATCACATTCCATTTCAAAACATTTTCAATTCATTACATAATCCCATAATCAGCAACCACGTTGAGAGAAAATATATTTATTACAATATACTCCAAGAGCGACATATGAAGATGCCCCCTTGGATGACCAAAGTATATACAGGCAATTTAACAACTTTGCATTACAAACAACACAGCGAAATCAAAAGAAAAGTGAGCTTAAAATATCTATTATGCCTCCCACACATATCCAGAAGCTTATTCGACTAAGGAAGTACCTGAAAACCTTAACTCTCAAACTACTCAAAATCAATTGAGTACCCAAGAGTTTAATGAGAAAACATAAACTTCGAGTCAGACATAAAGTCTGGTATGAATAATAATCTAACATCTCAACCATTTTGATATCTAGTAAGACCACGCCGCATAGCGGAACGGGTTTTCCCCTCACTGGTATCTTAAAACCTTTATAAAAACATATAATGTGCTCCTGCATCCATAATGGTTAAAAACATAGTCATTTCAAAATATTATGATGATATGCATACAAGTTAAAACATTCTGGATTCCCCATCCTCTGTTAAATTAACTTCATGTCATATTTATAGTTTCTAGGGTTACTATTAACCTATTAGTTTTCATGGGCTTACTAATAACCTTTATATAATATATTGACTCCTTGTCCTATTTCATAGTTTTCATGGGTGCACTACGAACCTATTAGCTCCTGCCAATTAACTTAATAAATTCATGGGTTCCCCTGAACCTATTAGTGACTTCAATAACTTATCTCTTATCCTAGTTTTCATGGGTTGACTAGGAACCTAATGATACCTCCAATAACTTCTTTCTTATCCTAGTTTTCATGGGTTGACTAGGAACCTTTGGACTATTGTTAATAACTTAATCCGGATATATTTTTCATGGGTGCACTACAAACCAATTGCCCCCTACCAACCACTCTTTATAACATAGTTTTCATAGGATCACTATGAACCTATTGGTAACTCCAATAACTTCCTAATCATACTTTTCATGGGTGCACTATGAACCTATCTCCGTGACAACTTCCATATTTAGGCATCCTATATTCTGGTCTCCCAACCTCTTGGATGCAATTCTACTCATCTAGGAGTTTAATCAATTTATATTCACTACTGGGTCAACCTAGCTGGTTCTTCTGCCCTTTTTCCCCAAAATGCAGTAATGGGTCTATTATAATGTGAATATATATATTTATATTTGAAGAAGCAAACATAATAACATAACAATACCACTCCTGTGGGTTTTATATCGTTGAAATCATTTTCATAAAAACATGGTTAATCCCTTTAACCTAATATTTTCAAGGAAAGCCTCTTCTTAAAACCATTATGAAACTCCTTTAATTTAGCCATGGGTTTTTCCTTTAGAAATTGAGTTTGATTTATTTGTTTTAAAAAAACAAAGCCTTCGAAACCTTGCTTTCGACCTCACTAGATACCCTCCTTCGAAAGCATAAAAATATATTTTCAAAACATTAAGCCCCTACCTTTCGAACACTTTAAAACTTTCTTTCGAAACCTTTAGAATTTATCAAAGCATTACCATTTAATCCTTTAGAAGCATAGCTTCGAAACCAATTGAAAGTCCCCCTTTTGAAACCATTGGAAGTATCCCTTTCGAAATCTTTGAAAGTCACCCTTTCGAAACTATTGGAAGTAACCCTTCCGAAACCATTGAAAGTCCCCATTTTGAAACAATTGGGTTTATACTTAAAATATTATCGAGTCAAAGTGAATATAGACGAAAGTATCTCTTTTGAAACCATCCTTAATCATATAACAATATTGGGGAAAACATGATGACATCGGCACCATATCTTTCGAAAGCTTTAAATCGTTTAAACAAAACACTGAAGGGTAGCGTCGAAACCCCTTTTGAAGTTATTGCCTTCGAAACCCTTGGGCCCTTTCGAAAGCATTTAGGAAGAGGCTTAAAACATCTTTAAAAACAAACACTACCTTTCGAAAGCATTAATGACTTCAATACCATCGAAAGGCTATAGAACGGCAGCAGGGCTTCGACTAGGTCGGAACCCCTTCTTTTAAAAGCATTATTTCATAAGTAAAGGAACATTCGAAAGAAAACATAAGGTTATGGAAATCCCTTCGAAAGCTTTTAAAAAACCTCTTTCAAAAACTTATGCTTTGACTCCTTCGAAGGCTTAAATAAAACAATGGCAGGCGCTTCTCTTTTTAAAACAAACCAAGGTATCGACCCCTTCGGAAGCCATGGTTTCGAAACCTAGCTTTCCGCCTTTCTCCAATCCACTATGAACCATCTGTGGATACCTTGTGTATTGGTTTCAGCTTAGTAGGTTTTGACTGGGTTGAAGGCGGAAGCTTTGAGTCGAAAGGTACTTCTAAAGAAGGCGGAACCAACTTTTCTGGACAAACCTGTTTTAGTACTAATTAAAGCAAACCCTTTTCTAACTAACCTGTCAAGTGTAAACAGAAGATTGGTTGCCTTAACTTTTCAAATTATTTACTAAAATAACTTCCACTAATTTCATATCTAAACCATAGTTAAGTTAATCAAATAAGCCCTTCCATTAAGCAAAACCAATATTGCAAAGAAGTCCCTCTTCTAAAATAATTTAATTTGCATAGCAATCACTTTGGAAAAATCCCCAAAAATTCCAAAAATTCTCTTTAATCATGTTATTTAACATATCAAAATTTCAGACCCAAATTCTCGGTATATTTTCTGAAATAAATTTATAAACCCAAATAACCATATTTTCCTTTGAAATTTCATAACAATATTTCCATAGCTTGGAAAATTAACAAAATTAAAACCCAACTCCAAAATCATGTTTTATATAACATAAATTTTTTCCATTGCATTTAAAAATCAACATAAATCGGTTTCTCCCTAAAACTGCGTATATTTCCAGTTACACAATCTTGTTTAAATTAAACAATTTAATATTCAAGCATATCATCATCTAATTCACCATAAAAACGAATTTACCCTTAAATCTGAAAACATATAATTACAAAACAAAATAGAGATGGAATTATTATTCACCTTGATTAAGATAAGGAGATTGGATTAAGATTAATTTCCCCTAAGCTTGAATCTCTAGCTTTTGATTTAATTTCTCTTCTCTCAATGGCCGGTGTTAACAAGAAACTTGTCAACAACCCAAGGTTAAACTATGGAATAAGGTTTATCCCTTAGGTAAAATGGAAAGGAGTGGAGTGAGTATATCCTCCTTGAATTTCCTTTCGAGTAAACTGCAGTAGTAAAAAGTTGTTCAGATTATCCTTTCGACTCAGTTGAAAGGCTCAATTTCTTCCCTTATCAACCTTTCAATTATGTTGAGATAGATTGGTTTTTCCTTCAAAAGCCCACATTTCGAAATGGTTAAGGTACCATGGATAAGGTTTTCCTTTTTAGGTTTTGACTATGTCGAAGGTTTTACTTGTTGTGTGGCTAGGAATTTATCCAAGAATCTGTGACAAAGGTTTCGACCCTGTCGAAAGCAAGGTTGATTAGGTATTAAGGCTTGATCCAGGAATCTGGGGTTGGGGTTTCGGCCTTGTCGAAAGCTGTAGGCTTAAATGTCCCAGGTTTGGATTGGAAATCTCAAGTTAGACTAATTTGGAACTAGGAGTCGACCTTGCTGAAAGCTGTTCCTTTTGGCATCTTGTATTAATCAAAGGTTTCAGTAGATTGAGGCTTGGATTCGACCTTGTCAAAAGCAGAAGCTCATGGGAAGGTTGCTTGGAATATATTATTGAAATTATTTTAATAAATTGGGTTTCGACTATGTTGGAATGGTCCTTTTGATATAGGCGACACCTGAAACACAATGTTAGACCTGATAAAACCTTCAAGAATAGTAAAGTAATCTATAAAATTGACAACTTCCCTTTCACAAGCAAAAGAAGACTTTATCACTCAAAATCTCCAAATTATTTTGGAATTTAGGGTTTACAGCTCTTTTAATTAAGAAAATACAAGATTAGAATGACCAGATTCGGATCCCCAAAACCTGACCCCTTAGGTCTTATTTATAGATGTTGGTCAGCACCTTTTGACCCTAAAGCTTTCGACTTGGTCGAAAGGTGGCTGCCGAATAACTCAAGTATGCTGCTGCCTTTGATGAAAGGAATGACTGCGCTTCTCTTCTTTTTATTGCCTTGTAAGAGCTTTTGACTCTGTCGATAGGCTTTGTTAAGTGGTTTCGACACCTATGGTTGCTTCTGAACTCTTGTTTGTGACTTGATGCAGAACCCTCCTAGATCACAATGGCTTCGACCGGTTCGAAAGGCTTATTATAGCTTTGAAGGGGTTTGAATGAAGGCGAAACCCATGGTTTCGAAAGGTTCAGTGCATATACAAAGAGCTGTTCTTCATTGTCTTCAAAAGGTGTTGCTCTAACTCATTCGAAAGGTCTTCATGCATATGGATTCACCTAGTCGAAAGGTAGTTACTGAAGGCGAAAGGGTGCTTTCGACTCCTTCAACTCCTTCGTAAGGTAAGAACCTACTGGATATATATTATCACGTCCACTCAACACCTTCAAAAGGTTCCGAAGTTTTGGAATTTGGTTGCGCCATCCCTTCGACTCTTTCGAAAGGACTAGCAGGAGCTCTTTTCTCTTGTTCTCATTTGTTCTTTGCTCCAACAGGTTTCGACTTAGTCGAAAGGTGTTTTTTGGTAGTAACATTTGCCTCCCTCCCCGCGAAGGGATGCATTTGACTTTCCAAGTCAATTTTGTCGAAACCTAGAAACTTCCCACCTCTTGGTCTTCCCGCGTAAATCTGGGCCGTCCATTTAAATATGATCTAATGGCTGATAGTTCTTGGCAACTTTTCTTATAAGTACAATCTTCTTCTTCCCCTTTCACTTTTCTACAAACCAAATTTTTGAGTGAAAGTAAGGAGTTCTAAAAAATTTCAAATTTTCTTCTCAATCATAGAAATAACCAGATCTAAACGTAAGTTTGAGATTACTTCTGTTTTACGAATTTCTCCTCTCATTTTATTATTCTTTGTATTTCAAAGTGGGTTTTGGATTTTCAGATCTTACAATTAGGATTTTGATATAAAAACTGTTCAAATTTTGATTTTATTAAAAAGCATGTTTGATTTGATTTTCTAAGATTGTTTGATTTTTAAAAATTTGATTCATATGAGAGATTTTGCAACTCAGTTTCATGAATCGATAAGGTCTGTTTCTCGTTTTGTATTTATTTCAGTGTTTTGGGTTGCTTTTACTTTTAAGAGAATCTGAATTCTTATTTATAACTTTGAAGTTGAAAATGGTTGGTTCATGTTGAAATCCGTCTTCTTATCGGGTTTGGTTTATTTGTTTAAGAAATTTTTTGAAATCTTGGCTTTACAATTTTGGGGAAGAAAAGAGTTTTTGTTTTCTTTGCCCAGAAGCTTAAGGCTGTACGGATGAAAAATTGGCGCCACACATTGACCTTTTTACCCCTTCGAAAAGGATTAAGGCGGAAACATTGGTTTTGCTTTCTTAGCCCCTTTCGATGGGGTCGAAAGGTATTGTAGAGTGAATTTGATCAACCTTGTCGAAAGGCTATGGAGTTAAGCAGAATGTAGTCACCCCTCTTGAAAGCAACACGTTTCGGCTTAGTCGAAACCTTTTGTGCTGATTGCAATCCCTTCTCTCTAGTATGCTTTAGGAACCATAATGCCCCTTCCACCCTTTCAAAACCCTTTGTATCTAATGAGTCGAAACCCTCTAAAATCATCTTTCTCCAACATTGTCGAAACGTTCTAAGTACTCATGATTTTGACTTAGGACCTTTCGGCTCAATGAATATATAAGATTTCGACGACATTTATATACCCCTCACAAAAACTCAAGTCTTAGGTTCTGATAGTGTCGAAGGGTCTTATTATACTGTTTTTAGAGCACTAGTTGTATGTGCTTTGTTTAGATTTTCAAGTTAGTTTTAACTATCTTCTTTTAACAACTTGGTTCCTATTGAGCTTTCGGCATTGTTGAAAAGTGCCACTTGGACATATATTTCCATTTTTTCTTTCGACCATGTCGAAAGCTCAATGAATGTTCATATTTAGGCATCGACGCTATCGAAAGGTAGGTGCTAATTGTTAATTTTCCTTTCCCTTTCGACTTTGTCGAAAGCTCCATATCTTGATTTTAAACTTTAACATTTTCTAAGAATTTAAAGTTTCATGTTTGGTTTTGTGTTTAAGTTATTTCAATAGGTTTTACTATTTCTTGAAAGAATGCTAAGTTCATAATAGATTGAGAATTTTAACTGAAACGTTTTCACCTGGCAAAACCATGAGCTCCCCAAAGAAAGTTGACGCCATTTCAAAGCACTCCCTGATATCTTCACAAGATGAGGTGGATGCCATCCTCAAAGACTTTGGAATTTCTGGTGTGGAAGCTATCCCACCTCAAGAATCTGATACCATCAACAACCCTCCCAAAGGGTTCTTACCCTATACTGCCGTCCATATATGGCACGAGGGGTTCCTACCCTTTCCGGAGTTCCTGTATAGATTTCTTTCTTATCTCGGGATTGCTCCAATCCAACTATCCCCAAATGTCTATACCTACCTCTTATCTCTGGAGCTAATGGCATTAGAGTCTGGCCTTCCCTCCCTAAACACTGAAGTATTGAATTACTTGGCCAGACTAGTAAAGCTCAGCAATCTCAATCATCATATCTTCATAGCAAACCCCCCAAAGAAGCTGATATCAGATGGGGTTAACTAGTTTAAAGACTGAGAAAACTAGTTTTTCTTTGTTAGATGTTTCTCTAACATTAGTGGGGTCTTTTCTACTCCTCGTAAGTTCAAATTTTCGTTGTTATCCTTCTATCTTGTTACTTTTCTTGTCTAAACTTTGTCTTATGTCAGGTTTTCCCGCCAAAGAACTTAATGAAGCAGACAGAAGGACAATGGAGTCTCTTATTGCAGCCTTTAATAAAATTGGAAACCGACTGAGGCTGCTGATCCCCTCTAACCTGAAGAAGCATTCCCTTCTCCCCCCTAGTTAAAGGATTTTGAGGCTTCCTCCATTGATCCAACATACTTCAAAAAGTAAATGTTTCCTCTCTTTGGGAGATCCCGATCATTTCTCTCCTATGTCACTTGTTTGCTCAGACCATTCAGGTAAGTTATAAACATTGCATTTGTTTTCTATTCCTGTGTTGCTCTCCAAATCATTATGCTGACTTTTAACCTATTTGAACTCTTTACAGCTGTGTCTCAGCTTACAATGCATGTTAGTGGTTCCACTCCCCTTCCTACAACTTTTAGTGCGCCATCTATTATCCAATCTCTCGCCAAAACTAAGAAGGCCATCAAAAGGAAGTTGATGCAATCATCTGAAGTAGAACCACTCTCGAAGGTTGCTAAAGTTGTTGATATAGAGGAGGAGGGACATTCATCTTTCAATAAGGCTTTGGAGAGTCCAATCGTTGAAGATCCCCAAGATGAACCTGAGCAGACTCCTACTGTTGCCGATCCCCTCTCTCGGATTACTATTTCAAATTTTCCGGCTACACTTGAACAAATGCAACAAGCTTTGGTAGTGACCCCTGCTCCAAAGTGAATTCCTCCGAAGTCGTCATCTTCTTCTCCTTTTATCAACTTCGAAGAGTGTTAACCCACCCTTTTATAAGGCCGTGGACAGGCGGGTTTAACTTAATCGACTGCACATTCGTCAAGGTTGGTGTACGATGGATTCAGTCGACTAGATGGATGGATGATGCAATGTACTTGGGAGATGGGAATATGATTGGATAAAGATGGGTCAACTATAATTTGAGTCTAGGAAACATGATTCGGCATGATGGAGGTTCGGGACAAATGGTTCATCTAGCATTCACGTTCGAATAGCGTTCAAGAGTACTCGGTATACATAGAGCGTCCGGCATACATGAGTGGTTCGACATTCCATGAAGCATTTGGCATCCAGGTGGCGTTCGGCGTCAAGATACGCTCGGCATCTCGGAAGCGCTCGGCATCAAGGAACGTTCGACATCGAGAGACGTTCGGCAGGGTATAACGTTCGGCATGTACAAACGTTCGGCATGGCAGAATTGTTCGGCCTAACTATTGTTCGGCCTAAGTATCGTTCGGCCAAGAAATGGTTCGGCCTTGATTGCGTTCGGCCAGAGTATCATCCGGCCTAAGTTTTGTTCGACAATCAGTCGTTCAGCACAAATACATTGGATCGGCCTCCGGTATCGTTCGGCGAAAATGCCTCCCATGGCATTCAGGGTGTTCGGCCTCACTTCTGATTGGCATGAGGAGATCGTTCGGCATTCACACCTTGTTCGGCATTCAGCGTTCGGCATCTATGGTTCGGTATATGGAGACCACTCCATTTGGGCTAAGGTATTCGGCTGCCAGGCCCACTAGGGAAGTCCAACCCACCTTTGTCTATAAATAGAGAGGCAGGGGCATAGTGAAAGGAGGATCTTTTTTTTGCTCTCTTACTTTCTCTTTTCTAAGGCTAAGGCAACTCTGCCATTTTGTAACTGTAATCGATTATTACAGCAATAAAAAGCAAACTTCTGTAGTGGACGTAGGCCGGAGTTAACCGAACAACTATAAAATCTGTTGTTCTTTACTGCTTTCATTCCAATTTTAGCTGTTCTTCACATTATTACTCTCTACATACATTCTATCTCTGAGCTGTGACTGGTATTTGGTGCTTTCATCTGGATTTGGGGGTTAGTGACCAATTTTGGCGCTAACAAAGAGATAGCTCAGTCTATCTTACATTCTGAATCCTTCACTTCTATCCACCCGCCTTCTAGTGTCTCCGATTTGGTGGGTCATTACCGCTCTGATAGAGCAACAATTCTTGGTAAGTTTCACTCTAATTGACCTTATCATTACTATCACCACACCATATTGGCAGTTTTGCAACTCCTCCATGCGGAAGAATCGCAATGGCTCAAAGTCGTTGCTAAATCTTTTTACCACTGCATATTTTGCAACGGCTCAGAACCGTTGCAAAATGACATTTCGGGTGTAGTGTGTTCCTTTCCAAACTTTTAACTTGTGTTACATTTCTTCTTTTAAGATTTCTAAGAGTTGGTTAACTCTTCACGCGCAAGCATCCAAATCTTCAATTGAATCTTCCAAGTTCCAAGAGGAAATCTCTGCTCTTAAGAATCAAGTCTCTTCTTTATCTGCGGCAAAAGATGAAGCAACCTCCGAACTAAAGTGATTAAGAGCTTCCCTTGCCCAGTCAGAATCTGCTCTCTCAGAAGAAAGAAGGGCTCACCAACTCCTCGTCGAAGAAAATTTTGCCATGCATCTAACCCTAAAAGAATCCGATGAGGAGATGGCCCGTATGGCTGCAAAGAACGCCTCATTGAACGAAAATTTAAAGAAAACCAAGGCTTCCTTGAAACTTGCCACTGACACTATCTCCAATGCTAAACAACGAGTGTCGCAGTTTCTCAACACTACACTTAGGGAGATCATGTTGAATTCTTATGAAGAAGCTCTGATGCTCGCTTATGCTAATGATATTGGCAAGTGACCCAAGCTAAGCTTCACCTCGCTCGACTCTGCCTTGGTTGATAGAGTAATGGGAAAAATAAGTCAAATGAAGCAGGTGATTGAAGTTGCAAAAGAGGAGGAAATCGATGCCTCCAAGGTTCTTTCTTTCGATGTCCCCTCTTTTAGGTCGAATCTAACTCGGAGGAGGAAGGCAACAAGGACGATGTTGCCGAAGAGGGGGGGAAATGGTGATGGCGATGATAATGTGGATGACAATGATGACGATAATGATAACAACAACGGCGGCCAAGGCTTAGGTGGTGATGGAGGAGGCCACATTGATACCGTTGATAAAGACTGAGATGACAATGCAAAAGCTTTTGAAAAAGAGCCATCTCCTCATGAAGCTACGTCGCCTGAATCTACTGCTCCCTCTGCTCCTTAAGACGATCCTACTTCCATTAATGTCGAAGAACCAAGGGAAAAGGAGCAGGTTTCTCAAACTTCTGTCCCAGTATCTCAGGTATGGGACTCTTTGTTTAAACAACTTTTACTCCGAAAGCAATAATAGTGTAATTCTTTTATTTAGATAAGGAAGAAATCTGTCCTCCCTTATAAAACCAAACTCGAAAGGAAATAAGAAGAAATAAATAGATTATATAGAGAGTTAGACAAGAAAATAAGAGAGCATAATGTACTTTCAGATAAATATCATAGACTTGATAGAAGTGCATCGGTGATGGCATCTTTTAAGCATCAAAAAGCTGCCCCCTACTAAAGAGAGTGCGCCTCCGCTACGACGCTTTCTTAAAAGAAAACTGAGAGTTAATCACCCTATTTTAGATGCTAATTGAAGAAAGAGATATTTTAATCAACTCTTATATAAGGCTTACTGTAGACACTCAATTATTGATTTTTCATATTTAGGCGAATTTAGTGGGGGTCTACTTAGGCGTTTCCATAAGAGATACTTGGACAAATTTGTATCTAGCCCACACCCTGGAGCCTGTTGAAACTTACCATGGGTTAGATCGATTCCCCAATATCTCCCCCCTAAAAGCCTAAGTACTATAAGGATAAATTTGTCTCTGAATTATTTTCTAAGTCTTTTCTGTATGAGCCAGATGAATAATTGTAAACATTCAACAATGTATTGATTTATAAATATTTTTTTCTGTCTTGCTTTTTATGCTTAGCTTCATTTTATTATATTATCACAGAATGATTTTTCGTCTAGCTAACTTGTTTCTAGATACCTTTAAGTCAGTACGTCAAATTGAGATGATTTTATCTTGAAAAGACATCGATTTTAAAATCTTCAAAACTAGCAAGATACTAATTCCTTTGAGATTTACAAAACTTTACTTGGAATATCCTCATCTTCGCTTTGATTTTCTTGGTGATGAAAAAGAGAAACTTCTTAAGGAAATCATGACATTCCATTCTAAGTTAATTTGCTGTCGTGATAGTCCTCCAGCTGGCAAGTGGGACTATAGCATATGTCCACCAATTATCACTCCTGAAGGAGTTAATATTCCTTTTGATTCAACGGTTACCTTTTCCGCTAACTCATTAGATAAAGTTAGAAAAGTAGTTTCTCAACTTTAGATGTAAACCAATTGTTTATTGTATCTTTCAGCTTCGTTGTTGTTTGAGTTGTAATATGTTATTACAATAATAAATAGATTTTTTCATCTTGATTTTGACTTTATTTTGTTTCTTTTTTCTTAAATAGGAGTTACAATTATCTGCATCTTCTCTCCCCTTTGATTTAACATCACGCATCGCTAGTCTTAGAAATAAACTATTAAAATCATGTAGAAGGAGTGAACTCAGTAATGATATCTTATTGGAATGCTTCCATGGCAACGCTGAAGACTTGAAATGGCATAAAAGATATTTTCTTCAAAAAACCATTCCTAGTAATCTGAAAGATCAAATTGCCTATCTCGAGGCCGATGTTAAAAACAAAGACAAAATGAGTTCATCACTGAAGCGACAGGTAAAGTCAAACCCCTCAATCGACTTCGATCATAAGATGTTAGAGCTTATTCAACAAATTAGTGACTTGGAGTTGAAATTGAAGGACGGTCAAGCACAGTGTGAATCATTGGAATACATTATGGGAGATAAGATCTTAAACGTTGATTTACCGGCTCCTTGCACTGCTCCCTCTGTTTCCAGACCTACGAGGTCTACTTCCCTTACTGCCCAGAAATTCCCCACAATGCTCACCCCTCCTCCTGGCTTAGACGAGAACGTTGTGGGTGAATGGTGTAGGAAAGTAAAGTTTGAAATAGCTAGGTATTTTGATGAGCAGCAAAAAGTGAAATATTCGCAAAGTATCAATGAGTATGCCGCCAAGATTCAGAAGCTCAAACTTGATAATTACTTCCTTTTAAAGCGCGTTGCGGAATTAGAAAGGGAAAACAAGACCCTTAGGGGCGCAAACAGAGCTTTCAACCGTGCTCTGAAGACAAATACTAATGCAATCGATGATGTAGACAGGGTAAGGAAGAAGGAAAAAAATTTAAAGAAGTTCTCTGCACCGCAATTCATCACATAGTTGATCCTTCGATCGTTGAGAATCTTAGCAAGGCTGCTCAAGACTTATGACATATTTGTATCTCCGAAATGTATAGACTTGTCTTGTATATATGTGAATGATTTCATAAGTTTTGTAAACAATTTCATGAGTCATGTAAATCATATAAACTTTGTAAATATCACCTGATTTGTGATTCTTTTCTGTAATATCACTTCTGAAATGCCTTTTGATAGCTCATACATTGATTTCTATACTTGCTGAATCTTTCATTTCTTTTTGCTGTTCTGATTTCCCTAAAAAGTATGAAGCAAACAATATTTCCAATTGTTAGCTTGAAATTTACGTGCAAATCTATGTATATAATTTGTATAGATTAACAATTCATCTTGTTAATTGCATGAAAAGTTGTTTATATCAAATATCTAAATCCCATCTTTAACCGTGATGAGAAATAATTAAGAATTTAACTTTAACCATTTGGCTGGAATATCTGAAGTTTGTTGATAGGAAATCCCGCCCTATCATAAGGGCATAGATGTTGGAGAGTGATTTTCAAAAGAGATTTAATGAGAAGCTAAATCCAGAAATCATTATCTGAATATTTGTAGTTGAAATTCATTGACCCATTCTCAGATATTAATGAAATTTGAAAACTTAGAAATCCAAGACCCAGATTTGGGTATTAACGGAAACTCATAATAATGATCTTCATGAGAGTATTCTTTGACCCAGATTCGGGCATTTGTGATGGATAGATAGAATCCATTATCGAAATTTTACACCCATATTAGGGCTCAAATAAGTAATAGTCTCGATACCCAGATTCGGGTATAATAAAGATAGTTAATGATCGATAAAGACCCAAAACCCGGATTCGGGTATTAGTAAATGAAGTTTTGAAATAAATGTCCCAAAACCCAGATTTGGGTATTAATTAATGAAATTTAGATATAAGAGACCCGAAACCCAGATTCGGGTATTAATAAGTGGAGTTTTGTTCTACTCCTTTGATGCATGAACCCCTCTGGTCTTGTATAGAAGTAATTTGATTAGTTGCCTCTTGAGCTCGGATGCCTTAATCCATAATCGGATATGCCATTTCTTGGGCTTGAACATCTCAGTCTTCTAATTAATGAGCCTCCTCTGGGCTTGGACGTCTCAGTACACTATTTGATGAGCCTCTTCTTGGGCTTGGACGTCTCAGTCAATTATTTGATGGGCCTCTTCTAGGGCCTGGACATCTTGGTCCATTATTTGATGGGCCTCTTCTTGGACATGGGTATCTTAGTCCATTGTTGTTTGGTGCTCTTGGTTAGCTCATCTTAGAGGCTGGTACCAAGGACTTACCCGACCTCCCTTCAGGAGACGCCCTGCCCTGACCATAGCGTGGCGCGGATAGGCGCTTATTCGATGCTTTACCCTGGCCAACTTATGGCGCGGATAAAGGCTTACTCCATCCTCCTTCCAGGAGGTGCCTTACCCTGGCCATAGCGTGGCGCGGATAAGGGCTTGTTCAGTGCTTTACCCTGGCCATCTTATGGTGCGGATAAAGTCTTACTACATCCTTCCTCCAGGAGGTGCCTTGACCTAACCAGAGGCGCGGCCAAGGGCTAGTCCGGTGCTTTAACCCGGCCATCTTATTGCATGGATAAAGGCTTACCCGCCCTCCCTCTAGGAGGTGCTCTGCCCTGGCCAACTCGACACAGATAGAGGCTTTCTACCATCTTAGGTAGACTGCGAACTTAGGTAGTATCCAAATATAAGGAGTATTTCACTCCCAACCATGTAGATTTTTCTTTGAAAAGCAACTCTTTATTGATGTTTCTCAAATTCCTTTTACAAATCCATGAATCTTTCCTTGTCGAAAGAAATTGATGATCATCCCCTCTAGGGCTCTGCAATGATTCGTTTCATGACCATCCATCATGTGGTAGTTATAGTAAGATCCTCCCAGATTCCTTTCATGTTTCGGCTTCTTTCTAGTGGTGGCCAATAGTTAAGCTCATCCTTAGTAAGCAAGTAGATATTCTTAATGGATGTTGTTAAATTGCATTCTTTTGGAAGTCTAGACTTGAAGCTTGATTCTTGAGGATGGCTTTTTGACTTTTTGTTTCTTGGCCTTGGGGTTTCACATTCTTCTATTGCTTTTCTTTTTGCCACCCTTTGTAATTCTTGAGTTGGAAGTGCCCTTGTTGTAGTTGGTTGACATTTATGTGTAAAGGTATTGTAATCAGCCATTATTTCTTTTTCAAAGATTATGCCTTTGGAACAGTGTTGGATTGTTCTTCTCATTTGATTGAATACATTATAACTTCCATTTTCCCTTTTTCCTAAGGCAAACATTAGGGTGGGGCCAACATGAAAGGGGTTTAGGCTCCATTTCTTAGGATCATATGATTTTTATTCTTCTTATTTATAATTTTCAGAGATTCTAGCCTTAACCTTTGTTCTTCATTTTGATTGGAATCTTTGATGAATTTTGAGGGGAACTTTATCTCATGTGGCTCAAAGGATCCTTGTTCATATCTTATGATTCTTCTAGCCATGATTTGACCAAAGTAGATAAACTTGAGATTGGGTTAAGTGGGGTTAGAGACAAGTAGTATTGGGTGTTCAACCAAGTCGGAGGTTCGAGCCCTCCTTCTAGCACCAAAATGTTAACAAGAAAACTTGTCAACACCCTAAGGTTGAACTATGGAAAGGTTTATCCCTTAGGTAAATGGAAATGAGTGGAGTGGGTATATCTTCCTTGAATTTCCTTTCGAGTAGATTGCAGTAGTAAAATGTTGTTCAGATTATCCTTTCGACTAAGTCGAAAAGGTCAGCTTCTTCCCTTATCAACCTTTCAATTATGTTGAGTTAGATTGGTTTTTCCTTCAAATGCCTACCTTTCGAAATGATTGAGGTGCCCTGGATAAGGTTTCCTTTGTGGGTTTCAACTATGTCAAAGGTTTTCTTGTTGTGTGGCTAGGAATTTATCCAAGAATCTGTGATAGAGGTTTCGACCCTGTCGAAAGCAAAGTTGATTAGGTACTAAGACTTGATCCAAGAATCTAGGGTTGGGGTTTCGACCTTGTCGAAAGCTGTAGGCTTAAATATCCTAGGTTTGGATTGGAAATCTCAAGTTAGAGTGATTTGGAACTAGGAGTCGACCTTGTCGAAAGTTGTTCCTTTTATCATCTTGTATTAATCAAAGGTTTCAGCAGATCGAGGCTTGGATTCGACCTTGTCGAAAGCAAAAGCTCAGGGGAAGGTTGCTTGGAATATATGATAGAAATTATTTGAATAAGTCAGGTTTCGACTATGTCGGAAGAGTCCTTTTGATATAGGCGACACCTGAAACACAATGTTAGACCTGATAAAAGCTTAAAGGACAGTAAAGTAATCTATAAAATTGACAACTTCCCTTTCACAAGCAAAAGAAGACTTTATTACTCAAAGTCCCCAAATTAATTTGGAAATTAAAGTTTACAGCTCTTTTAATTAAGAAAATACAAGATTAGAATGACCAGATTCGGATCCCCAAAACCTGACCCCTTGGGTCTTATTTATAGAGTGCGGGTCAGCAACTTTCGACCCTAAAGCTTTCGATTTGGTCGAAAGGTGGCTGCCGAATAACTCAAGTATGCTTCCGCCTTTGACGAAAGGAACGGCTGCGCTTCTCTTCTTTGTATTGCCTTGTAAGAGCTTTCGACTCTATCGATAGGTTTTGTTAAGTGGTTTCGACACTGATGGTTGCTTCTGAACTCTTGTTTGTGACTTGATGCGGAACCCTCCTGGATCACAATGGCCTCGACCGGTTCGAAAGGCTTATTATAGCTTTCGAAGGGGTTTGGATGAAGGCGAAACCCATGGTTTCGAAAGGTTCGTCGCATATACAAAGAGCTGTTCTTCCTTGTCTTCGAAAGGTGTTGCTTTAACTCATTTGAAAGGTATTCATGTATATGGATTCACCTAGTCAAAAGGTAGTTACTGAAGGCAAAAGGGTGCTTTCGACTCCTTCGAAAGGTAAGAAACTACTGGATATTGATTGTCGCGTCCATTTGACACCTTCGAAAGGTTTTGAAATTTTGGAATTTGGCTACGGCATCCCTTCGACTCTTTCGGAAGGACTAGCTAGAGCTCTTTCCTCTTGTTCTGCTTTGTTCTTTGCTCCAACAGGTTTCGACTTAGTCGAAAGGTGTTTTTTGGTAGTAACAGTCTCCTCCTCTTTAAGTTTTTATTTACGTTTTCAATATGACGTGAACGGGAATGAAATGGTAGGAACGAGAATATATATAAGGGTAAGGGTTATGTGCGGCAACTTCCTAATATACCCTTATGTAGATTAATTAGTTTATAACCCATTCTTAAGCCCATTTAATTATTTCGTTAAGCACGATCTTAATTAGATTTATTCAAATCTCAACCCCCTTATCACTTAACATTTACATTATTCTATTTAATTTATCTAATTAAATCTCATGAATAACGTTATCAAAAATTAGGGATGTTATAGGCTCCCCTCCTTAAAGAATTTCGTCCTTGAAATTCAGTAAGGACTAAATACTAAACATAGCAATCATCTATAATGACTCCTAACAACCATACTAGTCTACCTGACAAGCTAATATCTATATAAATCGAATATAGACATACCCTCAAAGCAGATCAGGATAAGTATCTCGAATCCTGTTCTCTGTCTCCCAAGTACAGTCCTTCTCATTGTCGCTCCACTGAACTTTCACCAACTTGACTGTCTTGTTCCTCGGTCTTTTCTCATCTCTCACAACAGCCTAAACTGGTTGTCTAACAAAAGTCAAATTAGGCTTTGCTACTAGATCTTCCAACCCTGTCGAAGGAATAGTAGTCACTGGATCATGCACATACTTGTGAAGATGAGACACATGAAATACATTATGGAAACTTGCCATACTGCTCGGCAACTCTACTCTGTATGCGAGCTTTCCAATCCTTTCTATAATCTGGAATGGACCAACATATCTTTGTGCCAGTTTCCCTGACTTCCCAAACCGTTCCACACCCTTCATTGGTGATACTTTTATGAAAACCATGTCTCCAACTGAGAACTCTAGGCCTTTACGCCTCTTATCTGCGTAACTCTTCTGTCTGGATTGAGCTTCCTTCATCCTTTCTCGGATCAGCTCAATCTTCTCTGATGCCTCCCTAACCAAATGCAGACCTAAGACCAATCTGCTTCCAGTCTCCAACCAACATACTGGTGATTTGCATGGCCTTCCATACAAAGCTTCAAAAGGCGTCGTTCCTATACTAGTCCGGTAACTATTATTATAGGAAAACTCAACCAAATGTAGGTGATCTTCCCAAGCTCCACCAACCAGAAGTTTTCTCTTAGTCACAGGTACTATTTTTATTGCAGTGCCTGTTGGGACATAAACTGAAAACACAATGGGTGACATAATGAAATCAAATGCTGGAACTCCATCGCATCATCACATCTAAAAGCACAATGAAATATAGTGATTGAGTTATATTGTGTCACCAATTTGTCACTATATTATAATCAAAGTATGATTAGTCACACCGCAACTAACCATGAAACCACGGAATTATTGAAATTAGTAAGTCTTTTCCCCCTTACTTTCGATGGTTTGTTAAGTTTTAGTATTCATTTGTTTCTTTTTTACTTCTTGATTTATTGTTTTGTTATATTTATCTAATATTGGCTTCTTGATTTGTTCAGTTGTTACAAAATTTAATTTAGCTAATGCATTTGTCAATATTGTTGCAAATTGTTTTGTGTTTAACTGAAGCACTTATGCATATAAATGGTTTCAAAATCGCTTGCTTTGCATCAAAATCTTAATCGGAGGTGTTTTTATTACGGTTTAAAACAATTGTTAGTTTATATAACATTTACTTTTCAGTAAATTTGTTGAAGCACACAAATGAAAGGTAGACTTCAATATATTAATGCTAGCATTACATAGTTTATACAAAATATTTATGGCATTTGACATTTATCGAAGTTTAAGTAGCTACACCATGTAAGTTCAAGAATTTGTTAGAGTTTAAGATCAATACTAAAGTATATATACATGTTTAACTGCATATGAAACAAATGTTCAAACATTTTGTACAAAAATGTCCTTAAATACATAGTGTAAATAGCACGTAAATGCATCTAATAGCCAAAAACATTTAATTTTTATTAAATGAAAAAAATTATGGATGGATGTGTACTAAGTGCCAAAGCTTTGGTAATGTAAATCATACAAAGAGTTGAATTGCGTATAAAATTAATAGGCATGTAAATCATATTTTCTTTATCATAACACAGATTTCTCTCATCTTAGTTTTTATGTTTGTATGATTCAGAAGGCAGTGATGAAATTCATTGATAGATGTGTTTGATATTACCAATGTGTTGGATATTGTTGATGAGGATGTGGGGGAGATCACGTCTAAGATGGCCGATATTGATAGTTGTTGGATCTGCTTCTTATCAATGTAGGTTAGATCATATATATACAATAACAATCGACTTTGTCTTATAATTGATTCTTAAATTTGAATTGATGGGATCTTTTTAACAAATTTTATAAAAGATCTTAAACCTTGGTTTTGTTGAATGAAATATATATATATGTATATATATATATTAACTAATAAAGGATATAATGATTGGTTGAATGTTTAAACTATTTGTGATAATATATCTGATCACTATCAGAACCACATTAATAATTTAAGCTGTTACTACGAAGAAAACGGTAGATTTGAGAAAATCAAAATCAACATGATAGTGATTTTGGGGGGGTGTTTTCTTCTTTTGTCTTCATTTATCAACATTCCAAGAAACTGTAAAACACCTAATCTGACAATCAATGGTTATATTTGACTTATGAAACAAAACACTAGATTGTTATACTATAAATTACAATTGCACGGTGTTCCCTTTAAATAATGTGATTAGTTTCTTCAATTGAGATACACATATTGTTTCACATTGCTCAAATTAATTACATGAGAAAGTAATGTATTTTTACAGTAAAATATTGTTAGAGAACCACTTAACAAGATATATAGCAAAGTAAACTATTTGAAGATTCTATTAGAATTTAAATTTTTATATTTTGGTTCAATTTCAGTTGAAAGTGATAAGCTCTTATTTTTCACACGTTCAAAGATGTTTCAACCTACTTCCATTCATTAGTACCTAAGTGAACATGATTTTTGTTTTGTTGTTAATTACATTAGGTGCACTTACTTTGCTTTTTTCATAATTAATTAGTTACTAATTTCCTATACATACATGGTCCATACCGGGTTATAATTCTTTGTATTTTTCATGTATAATAAATTAGCATTTATAATGTATACTAGATTTAACATTGACCATACCATGCAATCATGCAGTAACCCATGAATTATATATGGAAGAAAATTTGCACATGTGTCATTATAATGTATATCTAAAAGAATCCCTAAGCCTTAAAAATTGCTTTACTAGCATGCATTTTATCTACGATCCAAGTATTGATATAAAAGTTATTTCATTCGACATCTTAGCAACCGAATACCTATAACCTAACTTGAAAATATTTTTGGTTCAAGCTTATGAATAATGTTATGCAAAAGATCAATAAATAATGGATTCCATGGTTTAGAAAATGATGTATATGAAATTCTAATTACTTATACATAAGCCGAACATTGTGGATAACGCAAAAATAGAAATGGTTATGCATATGACCTTGTGTTAATTTACACCCTCAAAAATAAAAATAAAAAATGAGTAAATGCATTAGAAACAAAATGGTTAAAACTAAATTGGATCGAAACTAAGTATGACATTATGTAGTTTCATTTTATTTCTTAATTTGGGAGAAAATCCATGGTTGTTGAATTAGAGAATTTAAAGTGATTCGGTATCCCATGTCTAATGTCTTTCACTTAAGATGATGAATTCTGAAATTGTTTATCTAAATTTTTGGTTTTAATCATCACAGTTGAGCAAGTTGTAGACTATGCATTAAGATATAGATGCTTATTTTAATGGTTAGAATGGCAATGAGCAGGTGCAGCAACAGCAGCTGCAGCAATAGCATATACATCAACAGCATGTGCAGCAGAATATACAGCACTCCTGGGAAGTGGGGTGATACGCCTCCCAGATGAGAGGTTTGAGGTTCGAGTACCACCTAGGAGGTGTGGGAGGAGATACGCCTCTCACATGGGAGGTTTGAGGTTCATTTTCCGCCTCCTGCACCATGCCGACCCAAAGGTCTGGCTTATTTCTAATAGTGGTTGTGGCGGGCCAACCATCTATTCCCTAGGTTTACTGTTCAGGAATCGCATGTCGGTAGTGATTGAACATGTTTTCCTAGTTCCAAAAAAAAGAATATACAGCACTCTCTTAGACCTCAGACTTTCTATGAGTAGAGTTGTGAGAATACTAAGGAGATTTTGTTTGGAGCTATTCAGGAATTGGATAGTAAGAAACAAATGGTTGAGATTAAGTCAGTTAATTATGGCGAGCCCTTGTATGAGCAGTATGTTCTTCGATTGCGTATGTCGTATGATTATGGATATAATGGGTTCTAGAGAGTTTATATATATATACATTTTATATGTAGTTTCTTAGTCTGATAAGTACGTTGTTTTTGTTATTGCTTCTTAGGTTTCATACTATTATTTATTGTCTAAAATGTTGGGAGAACAACAGATATGGTAAAAACAATTAGTGACATCTTTATGTTGAGATTTTTCTAAGGAAGTTTTTTTTGAAAAGAGGTACTTTTATAAATATATAACGAACATATACATCCATAATATGCCTCGTTAAAACCTTGCAATCCCCATAACCTAAAAGGGTACCTTACAAGGAAAAATAGTGCATATCATGTCCATATATTAACAGTACAATATCAGTTTAGCCCAAGTAGCCAAGTTGTCAAATAGATGGAGGAGTAAAATATTGAAGAAACACACTCAAAACCATCCATACGAAACAACTTGGGGGGTAGAAAAAAAATTACAACAAAAACAAATAAAAAGGTTGCCACGTGTAGGAGCAAACAGACTCAAAACAGGCAACAGCCTTGAACTAAACTATATCATTAAACAAACACCAAGAGAGAGAAAACCGATCATTCAATTCCTTTAGAAAATCATAGATCTAAGATTCTCGAGCTTTCCAGATTAATGGCGGCTAAATAAATAGCACGAGCTCAAGAACGAAACTCAGCGAGGAGGAGAGGCGGAGAGATGCTATCAATAGCGAGCTCTAGACGGAAGAGCCCAAGCAAGAACGACTTCAAGGTGGACGAAAATCTTGGCTAGAGGCTGTCCTAATGTCAAACTTCGATAAGATAAAACTCATATCTCTACTTATTTTCTTTGAGTCTAGTTTGCTTTGAATTAAATTCTTGCAATCTTGAGATATTAGGGAATTTCTGATTTGAAATGGCATTTCAATTCCTTTAAATATCCTCGAATTACGTTCACACCATATGTGCCAAATCGCTGTAGTAAATGTGGCATTCATTATGTGTTTAAGAAGGGAATTACTTTGCTGTTTTTGTAGCAGAACGTCCAGAATAGAATTGATATCAGAAGAATTTCCCAAGTTTAGTTGAAGTTAATTCATAGTTCCTTCTAGGATTTGTCTAGAATAACCACAATTAAAAAATAAATGGTCTCTGTCTTCGTTATGATTAGAGCAGAAAACACATGATCGGCCGATGCCACTATTCCATCTACTGATCCTTTCTTTTGTGTTTAATCTGTTGATAATGGCCAAAAGAGAACAAATGGACATTTTAGGAGCACAGTAGCTAGCCCAGATAATATTAGACCACTTAAATTCTGTGTGTTTGTTTCGAATATGATTCCATGCAGAGTTTAGAGAAAACTGACTATCTTTACTTGGTATCCAGAACTAGAAATCTTGCTACATATTGTTGTAAATTTTAATGTTATGCACAGAATTTTTACACTAAGTAGGAATACAATTTAGTTGGGTTTTCAAGTTATTGTCTGCTATAAGAGTGGAAACTGTTCTGTTGTTGCCACCGTATACAGGCATGGAATTCACACCAAATTTCTCCACCAAGGAAAACCCATTAATCCAAGGGTCTAACCAGATATTAGTAGTCTCACCATTTACAATTTTTCTATCAAGAAGACCAGTGCACCATTTTCTAAATTTAAGCAAGAATTTCCAAATATTTGATGCATTATTATTTGAGGCAGTCATCCAAAAATTTGTATTTTTGCAATACTTGTTATACATCCATTTGGCCCATGTTGATTCTCCTTGTAAATAATTCCATGTCAATTTAACAGCTACTGCTTTAGCCGTATCTTCAATTTTTTTGATACCCAAACCACCTTCATTATTGGTTTTACAAACATCATCCCAATTCATCTTATGTACTTTAGATTTCCAAATAAAATTAGCACAAATAGAATTTATTCTCTGAATCACATTCATTGGAAATTAGGCAAATTGTAATCAAAATTGGATCATTGGATGTATAACAGTTTTCACTAGCTCAATTCTGCCACTGATATTAAGCAATTTACTATTCCAATGATTGAATTTTTTGTTGATTTTGTCTATGAGACGTCCAAAGTCCCTAGCTTTAAGCTTGTTATTTGATAAAGGAATGCCTAGATATAATACTGGTAGATTACCAATATTAATCTTTAAAATGTTAGCTTTCTTGTTTTTGGCTCCTTTGCTAAAGAACATAGTGGATTTGTTGTCGTTAGCATCAAGCCCAATAAAGCATTTCAAATTATGAAGAGATTGCATAATACATTCAACATTTAACATGCTTGCTTTGGCCATTATTAAGACATCGTCAGTATATAATAAGTGTGTAATTACGGGACTGACCTGATGGATAGGTGTGAGATTACCTTTTAAAACTCCACATTGAGGTTGATTGTAAGGAATTCCATTGCTATAGCAAATAAGTATGGCGAAAGAGGGTCACCTTGCCTTAAACGCCTCAAGCTTTCAGAAAAACCAAATAGAGATCCTTCAATTAACACCGAAAACGTTGGAGTAGAAATACATTCATATAATAGATTAGCAAATAGCATAGGGAAACCCATGGCAATCAACATATGATGAATAAATTCTCTATTTATTTTGTCATAGGCTTTGTGCAAGTCAATTTTCAGGCAAATATTGTTGGAATTTTTTCTATTAAAACCTACGATCATTTCATATACAAGCAATGAATTTTCCGTAATAAGTCTCCCCGGAATAAATGCATTCTGATTGTAAGAAATAAGGTCATTCATATAAGGTTTTAGTCGATTGCAAAGAAGATTGGCTAAAATCTTATATGTGACATTACATAATGAGATCGGTCTAAAATCTATCATATCAGATGCATCAGGTTTTTTTGGTATGAGGAAAATAAAAGAATGACTGATTTCTTTTATTATTTTACCATGTTGAAGAATTCCATTCATAGCATTCCAGATATCATCTTTGAGTTGTTCCCAATGAATTTTATATAATTTTGAGTTAATAGCATCCGGTCCAGGTGAGCTGTTGTCTTTTATTTGAAAGACAGCAGTTTTTATCTCCTCTAGTTGAAATGACTTGCATAAATTTATCCTTGCATTATTAGAGAGAATTTTTGTGATGCCCTACCTCTATACTCACACTAGCCAAGGATACTACGGGGTAATGCCGTCGACTAGCACGAAGAATAAGGCTGTTGAGGAGCGACCATCTATGTAATTGCTTTGTGCGAGTACCGATATGTCAGATAGTATAACATGCATTTCATTTCAAGAGGAAATCCGACATATCAAATACAAACTCAAAGCTACCACACAGTGGCTATGAGGTCTTCGGAAACAAATAAAGAAATAAGCATAACATAAATCAGTCACAGATATTCATATCACAAAGGCGGAAACATATATGAATATAATACATAGAAGTGTACATCAAAGTAGTGGTCATACAAGATCCACTTCATCACAAAAGAATAGGTACAAGTGCTAGACAAAAAAATAAGTATACATCAAGGAGTCTCTATCTCGAATGTATAAAAGCAAAAACTACTAATCTAAAGTAGTTAGCCAAAAAAATCAGATGATGGTCCCTAATAAGAAGTCAAGTAGAAGCACATGAAATACCTCGGTCTGACCTGAGTATTATTTAAGAAGAAAATAATAAACGGATCAGTCTAGCTATAAATATCATATAAAATGAGATAGGATAAGAGATATGACAAAAACGTATGATAACTATAATGCCATACTGTGACAAGTAAACATCAGATAATAACAAAAATCATACTATATCTCAAATATTCTCAAATGCTAAAAAGAATGTCATATTCTTTAACTTATTCACCAAACCAAAAATATTGATAAAGCTTATCAATGCAAACCACGAAAATTGGTGAAACACAAATTCTAGAAATCAATAACCCAAAATCCAGAAAACACAAATGGGGAGGCCTATCACAAACGGGAGCATGAAAACTCACCAACACGTGTGTCACAAACAGAACGCTATTACATGGTCGCTAACCATCAAGTTTGAGCCGAAGCTACACAAATGGCCCGAAGACCATGGGTCGCTACCCCACCAATTTGAACCGAAGCTCCACAAACGAAGTTTTTAGTCCCCCACATAAACAAAGAGACATCGCATAACGCTAGTCTAAATCACAAAATGATCATCAATGATCGATAAGTGTAAATTACACTAAGCTAGTAAATAAATGAGTTTAGCTTCATGTCTATAACCACTAGCTTAACTTATATATTTACGAACAAATTGTAGATTTCCAGTCGAAAATTGTCACGAGAGTTCAATCGAACAAGTCCAAGAATTAACCGACGAACTAAACGCAAGCGTTTCATACAACTTGTTTTGCTAAGCCATTTAATTAAATTTCTCATACGAATGAGGTAAAGGTTTGTATATACTAATAGATTGGAAAACGGTTTTAAAAATGAGCTTTATATTTAAAATAGTGTCGAAATCGTTTCAATGAAAGAGTTTTAGTTTTTACTACTAGTATCAAAACCTTTGTATTTTAAAGTGACAAATCACAAATATGATTGTAAAAATAATCAATCACCAAAAATTCACAAACGACAATGTGAATTAAACCCATGAAAATCGATATCAAATCCATCTAATGGATATTCCCAAAAATCCAAAGAAAGAAGTCATCAAAGTCGATAATAAGTGATAACAACTAACCGGATCAACAAAAATCGATTTAAATTGGAAATCCACTCCAAAAACAGCCAAAATTGGCAGTTCCAGACGTTTGGGGGTTCATCCAGACGTCTGGATTTGGGTTCTGGAAACATTCCAGAAACCTTCCAGACGTTTGAACTCTAACCAGACATCTGACAAGTTGTATCAGGCGTCTGAAAGGTTGTATCAGACGTCTGGCAAGTTGTATCAGACGTTTGAAATGTTGTATCAGACGTCTGATTCCGTTCTCTGCATTTTTTTTCTTTTCTGTCGTATATTTTTTTTCAACTGCTGCCCTAACCAGACGTCTGGACCTTCCAACCAGACATCTGGTTGCCTTTTCTGGGCAACAATTTACCTAGGCCATGATGGCCAAAACGATTCGGAAGCGATCGAACAAGCAACGAAGACTAGGGATTTATGCCAAGCGACAACCCAGCCTTATAGGCTCTTCGATACACCCCAAATATCATGTCCAAACATCCATAGTAGGATTTTCATAAAATTGGACTTCAAAAACCAAAAATTGGAAAATTCACCAAATCAATTCAAATCAAAAGCAAATGAACATGAATAGATGTTAGGAATTCATACCTAACAACAATGAAAGTTATAGACGTAGATGTGAGTTCAAAAACTCAGCTTTAAACCCAAAACAACAAGTGAGAAGCTTTAAAACAAAAGAAAGATCAACCACACTTCAACTTCAACTCTAGAAGCTCCAATCTAAGATCACAAAAAAACATTTCCTAAGTTAGGTTATAGGAAATTTCTGAAATTGGAGAGAGATTGAGATGGAGAAGAAGAAGAGGATGCTTCCCTACGCTTCTCTTTGATTTTGGACTTGAATTTATATTTCCTAATCAAACTAGGGTTTAGGAATTTTAATTTCCTATCTTTTCCCACATTTTTACTTTAGCTTGAGAGTGTTAGGAAATGAGGAGTAGAATGAATGAAGAGTAGAGGAGTTAGGGTATTAAGTTGGGTTAGTGGGCTAAAACCCAAAGCCAAAGCCCAAAATAGAAAAATAACAAAATTCTACTCAACTCCAATCATATCGATGTTTATACTCAAAAAAGTTGTAAACGCCATTTTGGACTCAATGGAAGTGGTCTCGAGTCCCAATTCGACTGTTTAAAAAAAGTAACATTTCAGACTTTAATCGATTAACGATGCTATATTTAAATAAAACATTTAAATATATAATCGTGAAATATGCAGGTTGTTACAGACTCCCATCCTTAAAGAAATTGCGTCCTCGCAATACTCAAGAAGAAAATAAAAAGTGACAACCATACGAAGGCATAACAACACAAAAGAAGAAATTTTGAAATGAGAAATTCACCTTAAAGAGCACGAGAGAGTAAGTCCGGATGTGTTCGCTCGATGAATTCTCTGGATTCCCAAGAGCAATCCTTAGGATTTTAGGACCATTGAACTTTCACAAGCGGAACATCTTTATTTCGAAGGCGTTTAACCTCCATAGCAATGATACGAATAGGATGTTGCTCATAAGTCAAATTTGGTGAAACTTCAATTTCTTCAATTGCACCGAGCTCAAGAATAGAATCGGAATCCCTAAGGCATTTCCATAGTTGAGAGACGTGGAATACGTCATGAATAGCCGAAAATTGAGCCGGTAATAAAAGGCGATAAGCCATAGAACCAATACATTCGGTGATGGGAAATGGACCAATATATCGAGGTGCTAATTTCCCCAAATGACTGAAACGCACAACACCCTTCATAGGTGAAACACGAATGAACACCAAATCTCCCACAGAAAATTCTAATTTCCTTCGTCGGTTATCGGCATAGGATTTTTGCCTACTTTGAGCTTCTTTCATCCTATGACGAATAAGGTCAATCTTTTATGTGGAATCACGAATAAAATCTGGACTTAAAACCAGCTTCTCGCCGGCCTCAAGCCAACAAGAAGGAGATCGGCATGGCCTTCCGTAGAGTGCCTCGAAAGGTGCCATACCAATACTAGATTGGAAGCTATTATTATAGGAAAACTCAACAAGGGAAATATGATCTTCCCAACTTCCATCAAAATCAAGAACACAAGCACGAAGAAGATATTCAAGAGTTTGATACACACGCTCTGTTTGTCCATCAGACTGAGGATGATAAGCGGTGCTAAAATTAAGCTTCGTTCCCAAAGCTTTTTGAAGACCTTTCCAGAATCCACTAGTAAACAATGGATCACGATCGCTAACAACAGAAGTAGGGACTCCATGCAATTTAACGATTTCTTTAACATAGAGTTTGGCGAAAAGAGGTACGATTCGGTTGGACCAAACGAGAATAAAATGGGCGGATTTTGTAAGTCTATCTACAATCACCCATAAACTGTCATGAACCGAATGAGAACGGGGAAGACCGTCAATAAAGTCCATGGAAATTTGATCCCACTTCCAAACGGGAATGTCTAAAGGTTGCAATAATCCACCGGGCCTTTGATGCTCGGCCTTTATTAGTTGGCAAATCATGCAATGCTTAATGAAGTTAGTGTTGAATATGCATGTATATGATTTTTGTTTGATGATAATAAACATATATACATTCATTTAAATGTATTTGATATTGTACTATTTTATTTTTCACAGATAAAATAAATATTTGCTGAATAAAATAAATAACACAGAATTGGAATTCAAACGAATATTTTTATTCAAACAAAAATTTATTACAATTTTGATAGTACAATTTCAAGCTCTCACTATAACTATACAATTTCAGTCACAATACAATTACATCACAATTTCATAGTTACATCAGTTCCTCACTACATATCACTCACACTCGTATTTATCTTCAACTTCATTCTAATGTGAATCCAGCATCTGAGCAATCTGCAGAAATATACATTGACGCAGTAAAATTGAAAAGGAAATATTTTTGCAATATAAAATAAAAATGTGATTTTGAAAATTTTATTTGCCTCAGTTATTTGGATTGTTGTCATCATTTATATTCGAATTCATCACACACGAACATTGTGACATGCACAGTGCATCACTGTACATGCCACAAGGCCATGCACACCGAAATGTACACTTGATAATGTTACAGGGACAGGTGAGCACAAGTCAAACCCAAAAGAAAAGCCGGGTTCAACTCAAGTGCAACACAAATAGAGTCACAACACGTGCACAAGGTCAAACCCGAGCATTTAAGCTGGATTCAACACAGGTGCAAATACGAAACAATGGGTCGAGACAAAATTGAGTCAATGATGAAGCACCAGACTTCAAGCCATGCACAGGTCAGGGAAGCAACCAATACACAGTGCATATATGAAGTACACAAGTACAAAACCAAACAGCATATTGCAGAGAACACACATGAATGGTAGCACAAAGAATGGCCAGAAACAACTACAAGCAAATGCAAACACATGTACACAATGCTATAACACAGTGAAGTGAGCAACATCAGTGAGACATGGCACACTAGAATAAGTAGTGCAATGAAGTACACTAATCCAACAAGGCATCAAACAACTCAAGTGAACAAGGCTCGAACTCAACAAAACAGTTTCGAGCAACAGTGCACAAGGGCAATTGAACCAAACTCACTCCAGAATGCATCAGTGTACAGTGAGCTCGAGCACAAGTGACTCATGAAAAAAAAACTACAAGCAACTATCAAATGAAGACTCAAGAGAGTGCAGACATAATTATCAAGCCACAGACATGCACAGACTCGAATGCTTCACAGTGCAACATGCCTCAAAGACCAGTAAACAACATACTCAAAGCAGACAACATCAAGTTTACATGGAACACTGATTCAAGTAAATGGCAAATACAACATGCTCGAAGCGACAATGCACAACAACCATCGAGTACATCAAACCAGAAACAAAATAAATGATAAATCACAACACATAAAACAGTGAACATTACAGGCATGTTGAAGACAAAGCAATGCAAACTACAAAGTGTAGCCTCAATAAAAATTCAGTCCAAACACACATAACCAGACTCAAGCTCAAGTTATCATACACATATACACATACATGAATGTATGTATACACATGATGTACAATATAATGCATCAGTGAAACAAGTTCAAGTGAGGTGGCAACAAGTTCGAACCAAGTCAAACATTATCACAAACCAAATCAAGTTCAACATCAGGTTGCAAGTGCAACAGGTAAGGGATGAAGCACACAAAGCCAATGTACCAGTGAAACTGTACAAATGCCAAAGTCACAAACTACATCAAATGACCACAAAGACTACAAGTCAATAATGAGTCAGAGAAGCAAGTGCACAAAATCAAGCGACAGGTCAAAATGGTTTCAGGGAAGAATGTAAATGGCCAGAGTCGACATACAGGAACCAAAGAACAAAATCAACAAATGACAGAGACTTCAAAACCATGACAATGCCATAGGAATACATGTATGCAACAGAGACAATATCAAAGCAATGGTGATGGCCGAAGTTAATACAGAGTCGTGGATTCGCATACCCAAAATCAAGTTAGTCAAAACCGAAGTCAATAGTTCAATATCAAAGGAACAGATCAAAGTTAGAAATGTGGTGAGCAAGGAATCAAACCAAGTCAAAGTCGATGCCGTGGAAATCAAGTTAACAAATTGAAAAAGTCAAAAATCAAAGTCAAAGTAAAATAGGAAAGTCACTACCGTAACAATCAAGGAATGATCGAACGATTTAAAATCAAAACCGTGAGAAGCAAGTATCAATTTATACGAATTTGATAAAGTCAGAATCAATCTCAAGCATCCAAGCATCATCGATCGGCCAAGCAAAATAAAGTGACGATTTCAACTAAAATACATGCGAACGAAAATACAGGGGAGCGAACCTTATATAAGCCAACAATCATCATCGGCAAAAATCGATCGAGTTCAAGCAATCAAATAAAAGAAAGCACAGAGCAGAAATTACATACCGAAGCCATCTCAAACACGATCGAATTCGAAGCAGTCGAAGTAATAAAAAAAGGGGACCATCGATTGACAGAAAAGGAAACGCTGAATCATCCTTTCAATCGAACATTTGTAGTCGGCATCTTCGAATATCCACGAAAGCCCTAATTTTGGAAGCAGAGATCCGAAGCCCTAATTTCACAAAGAGGAACGAAAGCCGCCATTATCTCAAGAAGGAATGGGCTAGAGAAAATAAAAGGGGCCGGCCTTGTTAATTAAACAAGGGCTTTAGTTTTTAAATTTCTTAAAGGGCAAAAGATTTTGTTCTCAAGTTCTTTTATTCATCTTTTGCTCTTGTTTTTTATTTTCGAAGTTTTTACTATTCGAATCAAATCCTTGTAAATCACCACCTAGAATTTAGGTTGTGTCAGATTGTCTAGTTAGGATTAGTTCAGTAAGTAGGGTTTGCGAGTTTGCAAAACTCTATAGGCGGTAGCAGGGTTTGCGAGTCTATTAGAGTGTTTGTAAGAGGGAGACTGTTTAATTCTAATAGAAATCTAGGAATGCAGCAGTAGGCAGGGGTTGCCGAAGCTGGGTAAATTTTGTGTGTGATTTACTTTCAGCATATTTACTTATCTGCAGTTTGCTTTCGTGTTTTAAATTCAAGAAGATTTGCGATAACCCTATTCACCCCCCTTCTAGGGTTAATCTAGATCCTACAAGTGGTATCAGAGCCCGGTAGTTTTCTTTAACTCTAGAGTCATGAATCCACCAAATAATGCTTTTTCTAAGGGGCAATCTATTGCTAGGCCACCCATGTTTAATGGGAATGATTATGCTTACTGGAAAGTTAGGATGGGTATTTATCTTAGTTCTGTTGATTATGTTGTTTGGGACATTATTGAAATTGGCTATAAATCTCCCACTATAACTGTTGGTGATACTGAGATTCCTAAACCTAAGGATAGGTGGGACGCTAACGATAAGAAATTAAAAACTACAAATGCTAAAGCCATGAATGCTTTGATCTGTGCTCTTGATAAGAATGAATTTAATAGAATTTCTCATTGTAAAAGTGCGCAGGAAATTTGGCATACCTTGGAGGTGACACATGAAGGAACTTCTCAAGTCAAGGACTCTCGTCTAACCCTATTCAGCAATGAATACGAGAACTTTGTGATGGACAAAGGCGAGAGCATAAAGGACATGTTTGGACGCTTTTCAACTTTGGTGTACAATGCTAGAGCACTTGGGAAGGTATTCACTGAGGTAGAGCTTGTGAGGAAGGTGCTACGAGTCTTACCGATGAACTTTGAGGCAAAAGTCACAGCAATACAAGAATCGAAAGTCTGAGTAAACTAAGCATGGAGGAGTTGATCGACAACTTGATGACATATTAGCTTGAGCTAAAAACAAAGGAGGAATGCAACAACTCTGAATCAAAGAAGAAGACGATTGCCTTAAAGAGCAAAGAAGAGAGCGATGAAGAAGAAGAAGATCCAATTGAAGAGATTGTAATGGCTGTCAATAATCTTAGAAAATGGTCAAGATTCGGGCCATGCAAGAAGAAAACAAGTGGTAATAGGTCAAAAGAATCTGACAATTCCGATAATGAATTGACTTGTTATAACTGCAAGAAGCCTGGCCACTTCAAACAAAAATGCCCACTTCTCAAAAACAACAAAGGAAAGAAAAAGAAGAAGAAGAAGAAGGCCTTTGCAGCGACTTGGGATGATGAAGAAGGAGAGGAAGTTTCGAATAATAGCTCAGAGGAGGCTAATTTGTGTCTTATGGCAAAATCAGATTCAGAAGCAAGTTCAGAGGAATCTTGTGAGGTAAGTAACTATTCTTATAAAGAACTTGTTTTGATGTGTTGTGATTTTCCTAAAACAATTGATACTCTTGAATCTAAAATTGAAAAACTGAAATCTGATAGGAGAGAACTTGTCCATGAAAATTCTAGGTTAGAAACTGAACTTGAAAATATTCAAAACCTAGACTGTATAAAATGTAAAATTTTAGATTCAAAATTATCAAAACTTAAGAATAGCTTTGAGAATCTTGAAAAAGAAAACTTGAGTCTTAAGGAAACCATTGACACTAGGAAAAAGGATTTTATAAATAGATGCACCTCACTTGTGACTGAAAACACAACACTAAAAACCAAAGTCCAAAATCTTGAGAAAACTCTGAATAACTTTTCAAGAGGAGAAAAATCATTCAACATGTTATTAGGAAATCAACTTTTTGCTAACAACAGAAAAGGACTAGGCTTTGGGAAAACACAAGTTGATGATAATGCAAAAGGTAAGAGTGTCTTTACTAGATGTGAAATAATTGGACATCGTGTTGAAAATTGTAGTCATAGGAACAAGAACACAAAATTTATACAAGTTTGGGTTTCTAAGAATTCTACAAACAAATTTCATGTCTATTGGAACAAGAATGAAAGGACAAAACAAGTTTGGGTGCCAAAAGGAACATATATTAATAGTTTTGGGTCTACTAAAACATATTCATCAAATTATTCTGCCACTAACAACTGTGGACCTATAAAAACAAATAGGTCACAAAAATCTTTTACCGTGTAGGTGTGGTGGCAGGCTAAGGAACAACATTAGTGTTATCTGGATTCTGGCTGTTCCAGACACACAACGGGCGACAAATCAACGTTCCTTAGCCTAGTATAAAGGTGACAGATTCACAATGGGCAAACAACGAAAGATTATCGTACAGGTAAAACAGGTAATTGTATTTATTTTCAAACGATAGATAAAATGTGAAAATCTGCACCATAATCTAAATTAAATCAGCTAGTTATGTGAAATGATTGATGATGTTAATTCTGATTTTTTTTATTAACCAATCATCTTTAAATATAATTACTTGAAGTAATTATGATGGCTGACAGATTCTAACTAACTTGATATGATCTTACATGACTTGTTCCTATCTATGACTTTGATTTGTGCTTAAAAGTTGACCAACCATTTTTTCATTGAACTTAATCTGTTTGGTCAAATTATGATGTTGATTGATTACTGATTACTCATGCTATAAAAAGGTTTTTAAGAAATTGTTGAAATTGTTGAAACTTTATGAAATTGGTGAAACTTCAAGAAATTGTTTTGAAATAATGATGATGGTTTAATGACTGTTGATCCTACGGTTTCTAAATCTGACACTATGATATTTGTTTGATGGTTAACACGACTTCAATTCAAAGTCAAGAAAATTTCGTTTAAAAATTGTTGAAAATAATTCTGAGATAGTTTGTTGAAATTTCACAATCTGGTCTATGACATCCAACGAGTGAATATTGAGTGAAATTTAAAGTCAGATGCAGATCACACTGGTAATATAGTTGATAGAAAAATTACTAGTGGAACGTGATTATATTTCGAGACATTCATTTGCTACATCATTTTTCAAAGAAAATATCTGCATATTTTTCACTTGAAATAATTTCTATTTTAGCAGAAATTTTTCTTAAAAACCCCTTCTAGAAAATAATTTCTGTTGACCTTGTATCAGATTAGTTATTTAAGAAAATTTGATTTTATAACTATTTTTGAAATTGATTTTAAATAACTATGTTAACTGATCTGACCCCCTAATAATTATCTAAAAAGATAGATAGTGATTGAAAATAAGATGAGTGTTGATATTAATCATATATTATGACTTGAGAAAGTATAATTAGAAAATTTCTTTAGAAATTTAAACAAGAGTTATAAAAACTTTTTGTTGATAAATATTCCACGATCATTTCTATTTCTATCATTTTTCTATCGACCATCACTCATCAAAAGTCAATATTGTATGTCAATATGTGGTAGTATAAACGGGAAATCATTTGTGCTTCAATTTTATTATATTTCTAACAATAAATAATAATATCCAAAATATTCACTCTCATTTAAAAGTCCTCACGGTTATGCATGGGTGAATTACTTGGATTTTTGATTATGTGTTTCCATGCTCATTTAAAAGTCCTCACGGTTATACATGTATGGAACGCATATCAAAATTAATTGATTAAATAGACAAGTTGATTCTAATCTCATTTAAAAGTCCTCACGGTTATGCGTGGTTAGAAGATACTTGAATTCATTTTAAAAAATAAAAATAAAAATGTAGAATATTACTAATCTCATTTAAAAGTCATAACGGTTATACATGGTTAGTAGATATTCAAATTTCCTGAAATAAATATACCACAAATAGACACAACTATATGGTTTTATTTGATGATATCATCCTATCATTCTAAAGTGGAATATGCGTCAATTAAAGTATTTATGATTTTTGTTTGATTTTCTTATTGAAATTAATATTTACACTTGATTGAGCTGTAATATTGTATTAATGTCTATCACTATATCTCTATTTTAATATTACTATTATTCTTTTGCTGATAACAAAAGGGGGAGAGAAAAGTTAAGATTTTGAAAATAAAGGTCAAAGATTTTCTAATTGTACTAATTGTATCAAGGCTCATTTGAATTTTTTATTCTCATGCATATATGTAGGGGGAGTATTGTGTAGAAAGAGAGCATTTAAATAGGGGAGCAAATTGAATAATCAAATACATTTAAAATAGTCAAAATCTTAAATATATGTTTGTTATCATCAAAAGGGGGAGATAGTTGAATATGCATGTATATGATTTTTGTTTGATGATAATAAACATATATACATTCATTTAAATGTATTTGATATTGTACTATTTTATTTTTTACAGATAAAATAAATATTTGCTGAATAAAATAAATAACACAGAATTGGAATTCAAACGAATATTTTATTCAAACAAAAATTTATTACAATTTTGATAGTAATATTTCAAGCTCTCACTATAACTATACAATTTCAGTCACAATACAATTACATCACAATTTCATAGTTACATCAGTTCCTCACTACATATCACTCACACTCGTATTTATCTTCAACTTCATTCCAATGTGAATCCAGCATCTGAGCAATCTGCAGAAATATACATTGATGCAGTAAAATTGAAAAGGAAATATTTTTGCAATATAAAATAAAAATGTGATTTTGAAAATTTTATTTGCCTCAGTTATTTGGATTGTTCGTCATCATTTATATTCGAATTCATCACACACGAACATTGTGACATGCACAGTGCATCACTGTACATGCCACAAGGCCGTGCACACCAAAATGTACACTTGATAATGTTACAAGGACAGGTGAGCACAGGTCAAACCCAAAAGAAAAGCCGGGTTCAACTCAAGTGCAACACAAATAGAGTCACAACACGTGCACATGGTCAAACCCGAGCATTTAAGCTGGATTCAACACAGGTGCAAATACGAAACAATGGGTCGAGACAAAACTGAGTCAATGATGAAGCACCAGATTTCAAGCCATGCACAGGTCAGGGAAGCAACCAATACACAGTGCATATATGAAGTACACAAGTACAAAACCAAACAGCATATTGCAGAGAACACACATGAATGGTAGCACAAAGAATGGCCAGAAACAACTACAAGCAAATGCAAACACATGTACACAATGCTACAACACAGTGAAGTGAGCAACATCAGTGAGACATGGCACACTAGAATAAGTAGTGCAATGAAGTACACTAATCCAACAAGGCATCAAACAACTCAAGTGAACAAGGCTCGAACTCAACAAAACAGTTTCGAGCAATAATGCACAAGGGCAATTGAACCAAACTCACTCCAGAATGCATCAGTGTACAGTGAGCTCGAGCACAAGTGACTCATGAAAAAAAAAACTACAAGCAACTATCAAATGAAGACTTAAGAGAGTGCAGACATAATTATCAAGCCACAGACATGCACAGACTCGAATGCTTCACAGTGCAACATGCCTCAAAGACCAGTAAACAACATACTCAAAGTAGACAACATCAAGTTTACATGGAACACTGATTCAAGTAAATGGCAAATACAACATGCTCGAAGCGACAATGCACAGCAGCCATCGAGTACATCAAACCAGAAACAAAATAAATGATAAATCACAACATATAAAACAGTGAACATTACAGGCATGTTGAAGACAAAGCAATGCAAACTACAAAGTGTAGCCTCAATATTCAGTCCAAACACACATAACCAGACTCAAGCTCAAGTTATCATACACATATATACATACATGAATGTATATATACACATGATGTACAATATAATGCATCAGTGAAACAAGTTCAAGTGAGGTGGCAACAAGTTCGAACCAAGTCAAACATTATCCAAACCAAATCAAGTTCAACATCAGGTTGCAAGTGCAACAGGTAAGGGATGAAGCACAAAAGCCAATGTACCAGTGAAACTGTACAAATGCCGAAGTCACAAACTACATCAAATGACCACAAAGACTACAAGTCAATAAAGAGTCAGAGAAGCAAGTGCACAAAATCAAGCGAAAGGTCGAAATGGTTTCAGGGAAGAATGTAAATGGCCAGAGTTGACATACAGGAACCAAAGAACAAAATCAACAAATGACAGAGACTTCAAAACCACGACCATGCCACAGGAATACATGTATGCAGGAGAGACAATATCAAAGCAATGGTGATGGCCGAAGTTAATACAGAGTCGTGGACTCGCATACCCAAAATCAAGTTAGTCAAAACCGAAGTCAATAGTTCAATATCAAAGGAACAGATCAAAGTCAGAACCGTGGTGAGCAAGGAATCAAACCAAGTCAAAGTCGATGCCATGGAAATCAAGTTAACAAATTGAAAAAGTCAAAGTAAAATAGGAAAGTCACTACCGTAACGATCAAGGAATGATCGAACGATTTAAAATCAAAACCGTGAGAAGCAAGTATCAATTTATATGAATTTGATAAAGTCAAAATCAATCTCAAGCATCCAAGCATCATCGATCGACCAAGCAAAATAAAGTGAGGAATTCAACTAAAATACATGCGAATGAAAATACAGGGGAGCGAACCTTATATAAGCCAACAATCATCATCGGCAAAAATCGATCGAGTTCAAGCAATCAAATAAAAGAAAGCACAGAGCAGAAATTACATACCGAAGCCATCTCAAACACGATCGAATTCGAAGTAGTCGAAGTAATAAAAAAAGGGGACCATCGATTGACAGAAAAGGAAACGCTGAATCATCCTTTCAATCGAACATTTGTAGTCGGCATCTTCGAATATCCACGAAAGCCTTAATTTTGGAAGCAGAGATCCGAAGCCCTAATTTCACAAAGAGGAACGAGAGCCGCCATTATCTCAAGAAGGAACGGGCTAGAGAAAATAAAAGGGGCCGGCCTTGTTAATTAAACAAGGGCTTTAGTTTTTAAATTTCTTAAAGGGCAAAAGATTTTGTTCTCAAGTTCTTTTATTCATCTTTTGCTCTTGTTTTTTATTTTCGAAGTTTGTACTATTCGAATCAAATCTTGGTAAATCACCACCTAGAATTTAGGTTGTGTAGATTGTCTAGTTAGGATTAGTTCAGTAAGCAGGGTTTGCGAGTTTGCAAAACTCTATAGGTGGTAGCAGGGTTTGCGAGTCTATTAGAGTGTTTGTAAGCGGGAGACTATTTAATTCTAATAGAAATCTGGGAATGCAGCAGTAGGCAGGGGTTGCCGAAGCTGGGTAAATTTTGTGTGTGATTTACTTTCAGCATATTTACTTATCTGCGGTTTGCTTTCGTGTTTTAAATTCAAGAAGATTTGCTATAACCCTATTCACCCCCTCCCCCTCTAGGGTTAATCTAGATCCTACAGTTAGCAATATCAGATTTCATTCCGTCCCAATAATAAAGTCGTTTCATGTCCGCATACATTTTACTACTTTCGGGATGAATGGTAAATTTAGAACGATGAGAATCTTCTAAAATATCTTTACGAAGATCACTAACATTTGGCATAATAAGTCTACCAAATTTTCGAATACCTCCACGAGCATCAATATCAAAGTCCTTCAGACCATCAACATTATTTTTATCCCTACAACTTTGGCTAAGAAAGGCCAATTCAGGATCATGCTTTTGAGCTTCAAGGATGCGGTCTAAAAGAGAAGGATGAGCCTCAAGGCTACATAAAACAAGAGATGAATATGAATCGGATTCACGGTCTCGAATCTCACAAGTGGACAAAGTCTCGAGATCATTCCATTTGGATATCATCATGGAAACAACCGCTTGTTGCTTACGACTAAGGGCATCGGCAACACGATTTCCCTTTCCGGGAGTACAGAGAATATCAAGATCATAAGATGCAAGGAATTCGAGCCAACGTTGTTGACGCAAATTAAGTTCCTTTTAAGAAAATAAATAATTCAAAGATTTATGATCGATGTAGAGAACAAATTTCTCTCCCAAAAGATAATTATGCCAAATTCTAAGAGCAAAAACAATGGCCGCGAGCACCAGATCATGAATGGCATATCTGGTCTCGACAAGCTTTAATTGTCTAAAAGTTTAAGCGATAAAACGTTCCCTCTTGCATGAGAACGACACCCAAACCAATACGACTAGTATCGGTATAAACAATCAAGTCTTGGTTCCCTTCAGGAATCGCAAGAATAAAAGCATCGAAAAAGAGTTCTTTTAATTTCTAAAAAGCAGCTTCTATGCTAAATCATTTATTTCATGATCCTCTTTCCCGAAAAGCCAAGTCATTCAAAATTATAATTAACTTCATGTAATCATCTTTTTAGAAAATTTTACTTATTACAGGTCAAATTACTGTGTCTGACTGTCTCATCATAGCGTTTAGGAGATTCCTATCGATAACATTGATCAAGCGCATCGACCAGAATTCTTAAAGCACTCAATGGGAAAAACAACACAAAATCATCTTCTATATGATAAACATGTCTCTTAAAAATTTTATAAATATTTTTTGCTCGTTTTAAGAACAAAATCCAATCATACTTATAAATATCTTATTAAAAAGATTTGCAAATTTTAAATTGTTGTTTTCATCCATAATCAATGAATACAAGGATGGTCTCATCGAGATATTCGCACAATGCTCGATTCATAAGATGGATGAAATAAGCTGGACAAACCGAATGACATCATGAGTCACTCATAAGAATCATAACGAGTGCGGAATGCGATAAGTGGAATACTACCCTTCGCAACTCATAGCTGATGAAAACCGGTGGTAAGGTCGAGCTGAATAGACCTTAGCACCACTCAATAGATTGCTTAGGTGATAATCCTAAGACAAGCTCAAATATACCGGGAAATTCACAAACTACTTGCATGAGAGAAATAACATCTTCCTCATCAAGTGGGTTTAAGTAAGATAATGCCACCGAATTGAAATCAAAATCATTAAGAACAATAGAAATCTGCTTAACAGATTGAGAATGTCAAAGATGGATAGTCCTCTTAGGACATAATATGGGCTTCATAATGATTAATTCAATCCTTTCCCAAAAATAAATTCCGAAGCCTAAGTAGCACATAACATGCAAATCGGATCGGAAAGCACAATTACATAAAATAATCTCAATATCTTTACAAAGTAAACTGAGTGTTGTGGATCCACTAACTGGATTCGCAATTCTCAGTGAAGTCATCAAACCCATAATATTAAAGAAAAATTATCAACAAGTTCTTTTGATAAAAAGGAATGAGATGCACCCGTATCAAAAGAATTCGAATAGGATAATCACGAAACAAAATAATGGCATCAAGGATAGAATGAGAAATACCTTGACCAAGAGAAGTGTTATTAGGGGCTTGCACAACATTCAGCTTTCCCTCTCTCCTACTTTGAAGTTTGGGACATGAAGATAAAAGATGACCCAAACCTTTGCAATAGCGACAAGTAAAGGGCTTTGGACACTTATTTGCATAGTGATTCTTAGAACTACAATTGTAGCATACTCCACGATTAGGGATTGGAGTCTTTGCTATCGAAGTTGCTTGCTTCACTTTCTTGTTGGGATTAGGGCTTTTGAACTTAATATGCCTCTTCTTGGAAACCCCGATATCACCATCACTTCCTTTGTCGGCCTCTTCAAGTCGAAGAGTGATATCTACAAACTGGTCGAAAGGCACGTCTAATTTCAGAGGTAAAACCTTTTTAGGGTTCTTATTCAAAGCACATATAAACCTTTGATTCTTTATAAGATCCAAAAGTTGTTGGGCAGACATGAATACGCCATCCAGAGAAGGACTACTGGATTGACCAGCGCTAGGACTGCCAGATCTAACCATTTCTTTTCTTTAAGAAAGAAAGAAAGAAAGAAGAGGAAAAAGGTTATTCTCAGAATGAATATTAAACAAACTTGTTTGATAAAACAAGGCATCACAAAAGAAAATAGGATAGAATGAGTCCTATGACTCGAAATAAATCCTAAGGCATGATTCCTAAGAGAGACTTAGGACAATGATCCTTGCTAGATTATTCTACATTGTTCTGAAGTTTGGCTCTGATACCAAGCTGTGACGCCCCACCTCTATACTCACACTAGCCAAGGACACTACAGGGTAATGCCATCGACTAGCACGAAGAATAAGGCTGTTGAGGAGCGACCATCTGTGTAATTGTTTTGTGCGAGTACCGATATGTCAGATAGTATAACATGCATTTCATTTCAAGAGGAAATCCGACATATCAAATACAAACTCAAAGCTACCACACAGTGGCTATGAGGCCTTCGGAAACAAATATAGAAATAAGCATAACATAAATCAGTCACAGATATTCATATCACAAAGGCAAAAACAGATATGAATATAACACATAGAAGTGTACATCAAAGTAGTGGTCATACAAGATCCACTTCATCACAAAAGAATAGGTACAAGTGCTAGACAAAAGAATAAGTATACATTAAGGAGTCTCTATATCGAATGTATAAAAGCAAAAACTACTAATCTAAAGTAGTTAGCCAAAAAAATCAGATGATGGTCCCTGATAAGAAGTTAAGTAGAAGCACCTGAAATACCTCGGTCTGACCCGAGTATTATTTAAGAAGAAAATAATAAACGGATCAGTCTAGCTATAAATATCATATAAAATGAGATAGGATAAGAGATATGACAAAAATGTATGATAACAATAATGCCACACTGTGACAAGTAAACATCATATAACAACAAAAATCATACAATATCTCAAATATTCTCAAACACTAAAAAGATTGTCATATTCTTTAACTTATTCACCAAACCAAAAATATTGATAAAGCTTATCAATGCAAACCACGAAAATTGGTGAAACACAAATTCTAGAAATCAACAACCAGAAATCCAGAAAACACAAAAGGGGAGGCCTATCAAAAACGGGAGCATGAAAACTCAACAACACGTGTGTCATAAACGGAACGCTATTCCATGGTCGCTAACCATCAAGTTTGAGCCGAAGCTCCACAAACGGCCCAAAGACCATGGGTCGCTACCCCACCAATTTGAACCGAAGCTCCACAAACGGGGTTTTTAGTCCCCCACACAAACAAAGAGACATCGCATATCGCTAGTCTAAATCACAAAATGATCATCAATGATCGATAAGTGTAAATTACACTAAGCTAGTAAATAAATGAGTTTAGCTTTATGTCCCATAACCACTAGCTTACCTTAAATATTTACGAACAAATTGTAGATTTCCACTCGAAAATTGTCACGAGAGTTCAATCGAACAAGTCCAAGAATTAACCGACGAAGTAAACGCAAGCTTTTCATACCACTTGTTTTGCTAAGCCGTTCAATTAAATTTCTCATACGAATGAGGTAAAGGTTTGTATATACTAATAGATTAGGAAATGGTTTTAAAAACGAGCTTTATACTTAAAATAGTGTCGAAATCGTTTTAATGAAAGAGTTTTAGTATTTACTACTAGTATCGAAACCTTTGTATTTTAAAGTGACAAATCACAAATATGATTGTAAAAACAATCAATCACCAAAAATTCACATACGACAATGTGAATTAAACCCATGAAAATCGATATCAAATCCATCTAATGGATATTCCCAAAAATCCAAAGAAAGAAGTCATCAAAGTTGATAATAAGTGATAACAACTAACCGGATCAACAAAAGTCAATTAAAATTGGAAATCCACTCAAAAAACAGCCAAAATAGGCAAAATTGGCAGTTCCAGACGTCTGGGGGTTCATCCAGACGTCTGGATTTGGTTTTTGGAAATATTCCAAAAACCTTCCAGACGTCTGAACTCTAACCAGACGTCTGACAAGTTGTATCAGACGTCTGAAAGGTTGTATCAGACGTTTGACAAGTTGTATCAGACGTCTGAAAGGTTATATCAGACGTCTGATTTCGTTCTCTGCATTTTTTTCCTTTTCTGCCGTATATTTTTTTTCAACTACTGCCCTAACCAGACGTCTGGTTGCCTTTTCTGGGCAACAATTTACTTAGGCCATGATGGCCAAAACGATTCGGGAGCGATCGAACGAGCAACGAAGACTAGGGATTTATGCCAAGCGACAACCCAGCCTTATAGGCTCTTCGATACACCCCAAATATCATGTCCAAACATCCATAGTTGGATTTTCATAAAATTGGACTTCAAAAACCAAAAATTGGAAAATTCACCAAATCAATTCAAATCAAAAGCAAATGAACATGAATAGATGTTAGGAATTCATATCTAACAACAATGAAAGTTATAGACGTAGATGTGAGTTCAAAAACTCACCTTTAAACCCAAAACAACAAGTGAGAAGCTTTAAAAAAAAGATCAACCACACTTCAACTTCAACTCTAGAAGCTCCAATCTAAGATCATAAACAAACATTTCCTAAGTTAGGTTTTAGGAAATTTCTAAACTTGGAGAGAGATTGAGATGGAGAAGAAGAAGAAGAGGATGCTTACCTAAGCTTCTCTTTGATTTTGGACTTGAATTTGTATTTCCTAATCAAACTAGGGTTTAGGAATTTTAATTTCCTACCTTTTCCCCCATTTTTACTTTAGCTTGAGAGTGTTAGGAAGCGAGGAGTAGAATGAATGAAGAGTAGAGGAGTTAGGGTATTAAGTTGGGTTAGTGGGCTGAAACCCAAACCCAAAGCCCAAAATAGAAAAATAGCAAAATTCTACTCAACTCCAATCATATCGATGTTTATACTCAAAAAAGTTGTAAACGCCATTTTGGACTCAAAGGAAGTGGTCCAATTCGACTGTTTACAAAAAGTAACATTTCGGACTTTAATCTGATTAACGATGCTATATTTAAATAAAACATTTAAATATATAATTGTGAAATATGCGGGTTGTTACAATTTATTTACAAACAATGCTTGGGAATTGTCTTGTAGCCTATGTTGAATGAAACAATTCAGTAAAATAACCGACAGCTTCATTAGCAAGTTTTTCTGATGCTGGAGTCCAAGTGCCATTCGAATTAATAATATATTTGTTGCCCCTCTTTGGTTTAATCATATTCACTTTACTGTAGAAGTAAGAATAAACACTTGAGACAGAGCAGTAAGGAGAGATGAATGTTACCCTTCTTGTAAATGCCATGAGTTGCAGTATTTGAAAGGTATTCTATTCTTTTTAACATACTGAATCATAAATTTAGGGGTAATAGTAGCATGATCACTTAATGAGTGGTTTCCAAAATGAATACCAAAATGAGGAAACATGTTTAACCAAAGATCATTGACGAAAACACGATCAATTTTACTATGAATGGAAAATTTTTGGCCTCCCCTCCATGTAAAGAAATTACCAGAGAAATTAGGTTCCATAAGTTTAGAAGCAATAACGCATTCCATAAAATCCTGATCTCCTACCAAATTATATAAACCATCGTTCTTCTCTCATTAGGATATAAAATAGAGTTGAAATCTCCTGCCACCACCCAAGGGAGATTAAATTGTTTAGATTGATCACTAAGATAGTTCCATAGCACCTTACACTTATCCTCTTCATTAAATGCATAAATAGTGGAACATAAAACACTAAAACTAGTACCATTGTTCACTAGTATGAGTAATGATGTTCGACCAAATGGAAGAGTCCCATAAGATTAAGATTCTACTTTTAATACAAGTGGAGATATTATGCGAATGTTTCCATTTCTTGTCAATTTTTTCTATTAATCTATCAATGTGATCCATTGATAGTTTATTTTCAAGAATTCCGATAAAAGAAAACTTATTACTATTAATCAGCTGCAATAATTCAAACTGTTTATGTGGGGCATTCATACCCCAAACGTTCCAAAAGAGGAACTCCATCTAAGGACTATTACCAGAAACTCTATTGTCAACAGGGGAAGTAGCAGCCCTGGAAGTCTTGTGTGTTTTTGTCCTTTTGTTTTTACCTTTTAGTTGATTAACTAAAGTATTCCATGCAAGATTGTCTACCACATCATCTGAAGTAGTTGCTTTGAATTCAAAGGGAATTTTTTCAGTTCTCATCTTTCGGGTGGCTCTTGGTCTACTTGTTTGTTTTGAAGCTATGTTCTGCTCGGCGTGGGTATTACAAGAGTAATTTTTAGTAGGTGCAACTAGCGCTTCATTTGACATAAGATCTTCTTCAATACTGCTTTTTTCCATGCTTTTTGTATTCGTATTTGAGTCCATAATTATATCTTCTTGAGTTGAATTTGAATTTAATGTCGAGAACACATTCTTCGACTGGACTGTTTGGGAATGTAACTTGATTTTCTCTGAATCAATATTGTTATGACATTCATTATGATCAATAATTACTTAAGTCTCCTTTTCTGTAGCGTTTTGAAGAACTGAAGTATTTGACTGGGAATTACTATTGTCTTTGTTTTGACTGGGGTTATCAATGTTCATATCGTTGGACTCCATTGTTTGATTATGGTGGTTTTTAGGCATCCACACTTTAGTAAATTGGCAGTGAGACTCTTGATGCCCAAAGCTTAGATTGTTTGAACACTTAGAGGGTTTCCATTCGTAGGATACTTGTACCGACCCGTAATTTTCGATAATTAAAAATAGTTAATTTAATAAGGTTTTTGTGATTTAATGTTGGAGGAAATAAAAATTTGTGGTTTAATAATAAGAATATAACGGGAATGCAATGTAATGGTATTAATTTAAGGTAGTTGATAACTACTTTAAATGTAATTCCAATTAATTGAAATGATTAAAAAGTTATAATTGGTTATAGATTTTAAATTAATTACAATAATGTGTGTATTAATTGATAATTGGATTAAATGACTAATTGATAGTTTAAATGTTGAGTTATTAATGAAATAATGTGTAACAAATTGTAATTGAATAAAATTAGTGTTGTGGTAGTAATTATAACACTTGCTGTGGATAATAAACTTATAAAATGTGACTAAAGGTAAATAGTGACAATTATTATATGTTACCTATTTATTTAACCTGTAAAATTAATTTGGAAATCAATTGCAATTAATTCACTTAATCAGTGCAGTTAATGTAGATTAAATTGATAATGGTAGAATATTAATTCAATAAGATGTAACCAATGTAAATTTTATTCATAATATGACTATTGATTTGAGTAAAAAGAATGGAAATCAAGTTTGATCAATTTATTGGAATTTATATTATAATAAATGGATTTATTGCAATTAAATGTAATTAAATACCACGTTAATGAAAACTGAGATGATAATGGTAAAGTATTAGTGTAATAAGATAAACAAATGTTAATTACAACCATGAGATGCCAATTGATTGAATAATAAGATAGAAAGGCTAATAAATGGAATTATTGGAATTAAATTTTCTTAATTGGATTTAATGTCAATTGAAAATTTAACACTAAAATTAGTAAATAATTAACAATGGATTGACATGTAAATTTGTTTTAAATTATTGTAAATGTCCAAGTAATCAAAAAATGATGAAAATTGTTAGTTATAAAATTTGAAATTAAAAAGTGATTTAATTAATTTAATATTAATTTATTTAATTAACGTGAAAATAGCCATTTTGGCCACTAACTCGGATTTCGACGAAACCAGTTTCATCGGATCCATAATGGTGAATTATTGTAAGGTTTCAAGTTTCGTAGCGATCGGACATGTCGTTTGATCGTACGGACTCGAAACGCGTAGAAATCAATTTAATTGAAATCAATTTGAAATAAGCTGATTTTAAGCTAACTTCTTTATACGATGGAATTAGGACCTGAAACCTGTTCCATTGAGTTTAAAAATATTGAAAACATCTATCTTGATATATAGGAAGACCCATTCCCGTTTCAGGAACGAAACGGGCTTTTCGGGTTGTTTATCGTTCAACTTTCAAATCAATCTTGTCCATTCATTTCTATTTCTGATCTGCCTAAAAATAGCCTGTTATAAACCCTAACTATTTCCTATTCCATTTGTCTGTACGTACAATTCTATCTGCTTCTCTCTTTCCAATGGCAGACAAACCAATTCTCAATTCCAAATTCAATTGCAAATCAAAATCAAATCAAAATTTTAAACTCTTCAAAATATGTCGAATTATATACCGTTTCGAAGCTCTCGACGAGCGAAACTCAGATCTACAGTCTATTTTTCGATTTGGATTTCTGTGTGGCCAGAATTGGGTGATTTAATCTCGGTTGTTCATTGTGCGTCGATCAACTTTGACCGATCGTCAAATTGATTGATGGGTTGTGTAGAGATCACCGTGGGGAGCGCATCGGTGGTGTTCGCCTGGAAGTTTGATGGTTGGATCGAGGGGGATAATTTGATTAGGGTTTAAAGATCATAGGCGGCGGCTGTCCTTTATGACGTGATCGTCGACGGCGAGCTCCTCGTGGGGGTTCGAGGATGCTTGGGGGATGGTCGGCGGCCTTCAGCTGTGGTCGGGCGTGGTTGATAAGAATTACAGAGGCTCGCTGTGAGATCGAGGTGGCGGCTTCAGGCATGTGCGTGCGTATTGGGGTTGCCTGCGAACGATGAAGATAGGGCTCGTACAGGTGATGTCACGTTTACTTTATTATTATTTTATTTATACTTTTTTATATGAATCGTATATCTTATAATCGTTATAACTTTTTCATACGAACCCGGATTTGCACGCAGTTTGTTCCATTGGGATCATATTGAAATTTCGGACATTTTGACGCTGGTTTGGACGAATTCTAAGACTGTTTGAATTTTGTGCTTAAATTGGATTTTAAATCTATTTAAAATCAAATGTGAGTGTTTTAACCCACTCACAACTTCTAAAATTTCTTATGTTACTTAAATTAAATTTATGATGTGATTAGAAATTTATTGATCGATGTTTAGTGTATTTAAATTGTCATTCTAGTTAAATTTGACTTTTATTGCATTTAATCATCGTTTAATTTAATATTGAATTTAAATTGTCAATTTAATACATGTTATTGATTATCCGTTATTTATTGATGTTTATTGATTGATTTGGATGATGATTGTGATGGATGTCTGATTGTTGATATTGGATGACTGGATGTTGTATTTTATATTGTTATAACACTGCAAGTTCCTTATGGGTTGAAATGATACATACCCGAACGATTTATAGATTAGGGAAGAATCGTTATGGGTTGAAATGATAAACTCGAGCGATTTTATGGATTTTTATTTAATTCGGGATTGCGGTTTGAAATGATATATAACCGTAAAATTTTAAATTGCGGATTAAAATGATAAATATCCGTACCACTTGACCCTAGGGTAGAAAATTATGTACGGACACTGGATTGGTTAAATTAAATGATTTTGAATCTTTGAAATTTTGAATTCAATTAACTGGTATTTTGAAATAGAAATTGATTTATATAAACTGAATTATTTTCGTTAATCCAACTGTAAATGCTGAAATTAGAATTGATTTAATGAATTGTTCAAAGGATTTAAATTGAAATTTCAAAGTTGAAGTGTCAAATATAAATGAATTTATCGGAATTAAGTTATTGAAATTGTTTGGTTGGAACTTTGAAACCTATCTTAAAATAATTTAAACTATTTTAATCAATTTTAAACTAATTCAATTTATTTTAATCTATTACAACCTATTTAATCCAATTTTATCTATTTTACATATTTTAAACTAATTAAATTTATTTAAACTATTTTTAATCTATTTAGTACAATTTAAATCTATTTAATACATTTAAAATTATTTAATCTATTTTCAAATTATTTAATCTATTAAAATTTATTCAATCTATTTTAAATCTATTCAATCTATTTTAAATCTATTTAATCTATTTTAAATCTATTTAATCTATTTTATACCTATTTAAATCATTTTAAACCTAATTAAATCAAATTTAAATCTATTTAAACTATTCTACTATTTAAACTATTTTAAATCTAATTTAAACTATTTTTAAAACTATTAAACTATTTATGACTATCTAAACTATTTTCTAAAATTGCAAACTGTGGAAAGTTGAAGTATTTATATTTAAATCCCTGATGATGATACAACTTAAGTTGGAATTTGAAATTGATACCTTTTTATGAAATGACATATTTGAGTAAATATGATTTTGAAAGTGAAGACGATTTTGAAAGTGAATATGGTTTCGAAAGTGAATACGATTTCGAAAGTGATATGGTTTGAAATCGAATATGATATTTTGACATTAAGTATGAATTGACTTTTGAAATGTAAAAGAACCATCCGGTGTGAAATAAGTGTTCGGTTGTTAAAGAGACCGGGATCGGATATTGTCACACTCTCTGCCAATACCGAAAACCACTTTAACAACTGTGTACATGGTGGAGATTCCAGAAATGAAGTAGGATGGTTTGGCGAACGATTCTGTATGAGGTATTTATGTGACCCTGACTCCCGCGAGTCAGCTTGATGTGGCTAAAATCAGAAGCTACGCCGGGCTAAGTGAGGTCATTCCTTCTATCGGGCACACTTCTTCGATACTATATTCTGACTTTATGATTGATTTGGTGGCCACCCTTGATTTTGATTTGGGAGTGTGTTCCGAGGTGGGCGGTAGTAGCTGTTATGCGTTACCACCAGTCCGGATCCGCAAACGGTATATCTACCCTGGGCATTGCCTTGTGTGCCTTGTCGCATGCTTTATCGCGCCTTCTACTAGTTTGTTTTGTACCGTACCTATGGAGTGTCATCTGGGTAAACCACCGGTTTGGTGGAGCGTACGGCACTATATAGACTATGAGAATATATAAAATGTGTTAAGGGGGATATGGGTAACGCCTTAATGCTATTTTAATTTTTTTACTTTACTATAGACATATTATAATAGCATATTGTACTACATAGTAGATAGTTTAACGGATCCTTAGGAGATGTAAATCCCGAACATCTCTTAAGTTACTACACTCATGTTAGACACTGGATAGGAGATTTCAAACCCCGTAAACATCTTTGATGCTGTCACACTCATATTTATTTACTGTTGATTTAACTTACATAAGATATTTTAGTTATGACTCGAGTGTTTTGTCTTTTCAGTTCACTCGGATCAGGCTGAGCTTTTCAGTTTATCGAAGACTGCTTTCTAGAGGACGAAGACGAAGATATAGTACTATTATTATTTGTTTTATTTATTCCGCTGCATCATGTTGCTCCGCTGCATTTATTTATTTATTCATGTTTTATGTAACTCTAATTTTGTGTTGTAAAAGAATAATCAAATGTATTTATAAAACAGCTTCATGAACTATTATTTGATTATTATATTTTGTCATTCCGCTGTGAGATTCTGTATTTGTTTTATTTCTTTCTCTTTTTCTTATTTACCCCATAACAATCTGCCCTTTGAATGATTTGAGTCTGGCATTTGTGTCTGCTTATTATATCCAAAAAGGCAGGTCATCACAGTTGGTATCAGAGCTTCAGTTTAGCGATAACCTTAGCTTTGTGGGGTCTGACTCTTTAGAAACAGGGTTGTAATACCCTAAAATGAGTCGCTGAGTGTATATATACGAGAGAGCTTATTTGTTAGTGTTATAAAAGGTTTTTGTATTATGTTAATTTGTTCCATTTTGTATTTATAAATCCTGGTCGGTGCGTAGGACGCTATGACATTAGTAGGGATTTCTAAACACTTAATAGGGTAGACCGACACAATATTTGTTTTGAAATATATGTAAATGAAATAATTTTGCCTATTATATATTTTGTATATAAGATAATAAATTTTATAAATGATATAGTTGGTTGTTATATATTTGTTTGTTAGGTAGTGAAATTTATAAATATTGATTGAAAAATAAGATTTGCAAATAAAATGGATATAAATTGGAATTTTAGAACCGAAGTTCCGGGATTTTTGAAAATTTCTTTCGAAAGATTTTGGAATATAATATTAGTAGTATTTAGAAGTATTTTTTGATATAAATATTTCAAGATGATTCGAAAGAAATGTTTTAAAAAGAATTTTTTTAAGGAAATAAGTTCTATACTCCACTCTCTATCGCTGGAAAATAATTTCGGTGATGAGTGCACGCATCATCGACGTTCATTTTCGAGTTTCGAAGTGGGAAGACTATTATAGTAGTTATACTGCACATCCATTTGATAAACTAATCTTAATTTTAATTTCTGAAGTTTGACCTGATATATATATATATATATGTGTGTGTGTGTGTGTGTACATGTGTAAGTATGAGTATACATATTATTTTAAAATAATTGAAATGAAACCCGGTATTTTAGTTCTTAAGTTTCTGTAAATTAGAAATTTAAATTATTATAATGAATGAAATCTTGACTATATTAATAATTGGAAACTTTTAAAAATAAAAATAAGAAAGTTGATGTTAAAATGATTAATGAAATAGATAAGAAACTAAAATTTTGAAAATTGTAAATAAAAAGGAAATGAAAATAAGAAATGATAACTATTAAACATTTTGTTAACTAAATAAATAAGAGAAACTTGGGTAATATTCAATTGCATTCTTAAGACGTATATATTAATTACCAAAATGTTAAAAGTTGTAATGTTGGTAAAAATATGTAATAGAATATTGTATAAGTAAAACTTTAGTAAATGAAAGTGTTCAATGGAATTACTTCTATAAATAAGACTTCTAATGTTATAAATTATTATAAACTTAAGTCAATAATTTGAAATGCTACTAAATGTAATAAAAGTGAATAATGAAAGAAAAATGATTATAAGCTTAGGTTAACATTTTAAGCTATTTATAATCAGATTGAATAGTAAAAGGTGAATACTATAAGTAAATAAATATAAACTTGAATTAATATTGAAGCCATTTATAATTAAAATGAGTACTATATAATTGAATGATTATAACTTCAAAAACATTAAAAGGATTTAGAAATGGAGTTAACATTCAATAATGCCTATATATGGAAGAATGAATATGAAAAAGAAATAATCTATAAATGGTGAATTTAATTGTAAAGAAACTTACCTAATAATGTATAATCCAATAATTGAAATAAAAATAACTTATTTAAGCAATGAATATAAGGTAATAAAATGAAAGAAAATGGCACTGTATGAATAAAGGAGAAATGAACTTTTGTAAGTAATAATGAAAGTAAATTAATGAAAATAAACATTATATGGATAAGAAAATAAAAGTAAATGACGTGAAGAAAAAAAAAAGAAATCAAACTAAATAGTAATGTGAAGTAAACTGAAATAAAATGTATACTATACTTCAATAACGAATTCATTTATGACCAAATAATTGAAATGAATATAACTTATGTATGTAAAGAATGTAAATTAAAGAAATAAGCCTTACATGAATGAATGAAATTTAAAATTTTGTAAGTAATGAAGGATAATTAAAGAAAAATCATTGTATGAGAAAAAAATGAAAAAAATAAGAAATTATGAACAATAAATGATATGAAAAGATAAATAGAGTAAACTTAAAAATGTGTTAAAGTATTGTTTGTTTGACTTATGGATTGGTTGGGAAAGGATACTTCTATTGTGTAGGATGTATAAATAATCTATAAAGTTATCTACGACTGTTGAGTGTATGGTTTACTTCATAGTTATTTATCATTTTATATGATTTGGAGTTCTGAACCCGAACAAAACCATTTAATTCGGTTGCTATGAATGGATGATTGATTTCTTTGCTAAAAATGATGTTTGTACTGTTTATTTGCAAAATGATTTTTGTTATGTTGTATTGATTTGTTTTTTTATTGATTGAGACAACTTAAATATTTCACTTTTATACAATTATTAACTCTTTTGGATTATATATGTGAAATACAGGTTTATGGAAGCAATAGCTACTTCTTTTGATTTCATAAATTAAGCGTTGTTTGCCCGACAAATAGGTACGTTCTCGGATTACGATTTTCTAGCGATATTATATTGTTTTTCTCGTGGTTTGGGATATATTATTTTGAAAAAAATATGATATATATTGTTATTATTGATATTATTTTATCTCCTGGACCTCTCCGTACAAAGGAGACTCTGCCGAAATCTTCCTTGAATTTTGGACTTAGAAAATTTTGTGAAATGTTTTTCAAACTTTTATTAACTTAAATATGAAAGGAATTTAACTATTACAAATTAATATATTTTATTTAAATTATTTAATTATGTAAATTAATTGTTTATAAATTTAATATTCTGAATAAGATATATTAATTTCTTAATTACTCCTTTTCCCTTCTTTTTCCTTTTCGAGGACGAAAAGTTTTGAGCGGGGGAGAGTGTAACGACCCGTAATTTTCGATAATTAAAAATAATTAATTTAATAAGATTTTTGTGATTTAATGTTGGAGGAAATAAAAATTTGTGGTTTAATAATAAGAATATAACGGGAATGCAATGTAATGGTATTAATTTAAGGTAGTTGATAACTGCTTTAAATGTAATTCCAATTAATTGAAATGATTAAAAGGTTATAATTGGTTATAGATTTTAAATTAATTACAATAATGTGTGTATTAATTGATAATTGGATTAAATGACTAATTGATAGTTTAAATGTTGAGTTATTAATGAAATAATGTGTAACAAATTGTAATTGAATAAAATTAGTGTTGTAGTAGTAATTATAACACTTGCTGTGGATAATAAACTTATAAAATGTGACTAAAGGTAAATGGTGACAATTATTATATGTTACCTATTTATTTAACCTGTAAAATTAATTTGGAAATCAATTGCAATTAATTCACTTAATCAGTGCAGTTAATGTAGATTAAATTGATAATGGTAGAATATTAATTCAATAAGATGTAACCAATGTAAATTTTATTCATAATATGACTATTGATTTGAATAAAAAGAATGGAAATCAAGTTTGATCAATTTATTGGAATTTATATTATAATAAATGGATTTATTACAATTAAATGTAATTAAATACCACGTTAATGAAAACTGAGACGATAATGGTAAAGTATTAGTGTAATAAGATAAACAAACGTTAATTACAACCATGAGATTCCAATTGATTGAATAATAAGATGGAAAGGCTAATAAATGGAATTATTGGAATTAAATTTTGTTAATTGGATTTAATGTCAATTGAAAATTTAACACAGAAATTAGTAAATAAATAGCATTGAATTGACATGTAAATTTGTTTTAAATTATTGTAAATGTCCAAGTAATCAAAAAATGATGAAAATTGTTAGTTATAAAATTTGAAATTAAAAAGTGATTTAATTAATTTAATATTAATTTATTTAATTAACGTGAAAATAGCTATTTTGGCCACTGACTCGGATTTCGATGAAACTAGTTTCATCGGATCTGTAATGGTGAATTATTGTAAGGTTTCAAGTTTCGTAGCGATCGGACTTGTCATTTGATCGTACGGACTCGAAACACGTAGAAATCAATTTAATTAAAAGCAATTTGAAATAAGCTGATTTTAAGCTAACTTCTTCATACGATGGAATTAGGACCTGAAACCTATTCCATTGAGTTTAAAAATATTGAAAACATCAATTTTGATATATGGGATGACCCATTCCCATTTCAGGAACGAAACGGGATTTTTGGGTCGTTTATCGTTCAACTTTCAAATCAATCTTGTCCATTTATTTCTATTTCTGATCTGCCTATAAATAGCCTGTAATAAACCCTAACTATTTCTTATTCCATTTGTCTGAATGTACAATTCTATCTGCTTCTCTCTTTCCAATGGCAGACAAACCAATTCTCAATTCCAAATTCAATTGCAAATCAAAATCAAATCAAAAATTTAAACTCCTCAAAATATGTCGAATTATATACCGTTTCGAAGCTCTCGATGAGTGCAACTAAAATCTGCAGTCTATTTTTCGATTTGGATTTCTGTGTGGCCAGAATTAGGTGATTTAATCTCGACCTTTCATTGCGCGTCGATCAACTTTGACCGATCGTCAAATTGATTGATGGGTTATGTAGAGATCGCCGAGGGGAGCGCAATTGTGGTGTTCGCCTGGAGGTTTGATGGTTGGATCGAGGGGTATAATTTGATTAGGGTTTAAAGATCATAGGCGGCGGCTGTCCTTTATGCCGTGATCGTCGACGGCGAGCTCATCGCGGGGGTTCGAGGATGCTTGGTGGATGGTCGGCGGCCTTCAGCTATGGTCGGGCGTGGTTGCGGCGAAGTACAGAGGCTCGCGGCGAGATCGAGGTGGCGGCTTCAGGTTGGTGCGTGCGTATTGGGGTTGCCTGCGAATGATGAAGATAGGGCTCGTACAGGTGGTGTCACGTTTACTTTATTATTATTTTATTTATATTTTTTTATATGAATCGTATATCTTATAATCGTTATAACTTTTTCATACGAACCCGGATTAACGCGCGGTTTGTTCCGTTGGGATCATATTGAAATTTCGGACATTTTGACGCTGGTTTGGACGAATTCTAAGACTGTTTGAATTTTGGGCTTAAATTGGATTTTAAATCGATTTAAAATCAAAGGTGAGTGTTTTAACCCACTCACAACTTCTAAAATTTCTTATGTTAGTTAAATTAAATTTATGATGTGATTAAAAATTTATTAATCGATGTTTAGTATATTTAAATTGTCATTCTAGTTAAATTTGATTTTTATTGCATTTAATCATCGTTTAATTTAATATTGAATCTAAATTATCAATTTAATACCTGTTATTGATTATCAGTTATCTATTGATGTTTACCGATTGATTTGGATGATGATTGTGATGATGTTTGATTGTTGATGTTGGATGACTGGATGTTGTATTTTATATTATTATAACACTACAAGTTTCCTATGGGTTGAAATGATACATACCGAACGATCTATAGATTAGGGAAAAATCGTTATGGGTTAAAATGATAGACTCGAGCGATTTTATGGATTTTTATTTAATTCGGGATTGCGGTTTGAAATGATATATAACCGTAAAATTTTAAATTGTGGATTGAAATGATAAATATCCGTATCACTTGACCCTAGGGTAGAAAAGTATATACGGACACCGGATTGGTTAAATTAAATGATTTTGAATCTTTGAAATTTTGAATTCAGATAACTGGTATTTTGAAATAGAAATTGATTTATATAAACTGAATTATTTTCGTTAATCCAAATGTAAATGCTAAAATTGGAATTGATTTAATGAATTGTTCAAAGGATTTAAATTGAAATTTCAAAGTTGAAGTGTCAAATATAAATGAATTTATTGAAATTGAGTTATTGAAATTGTCTGGTTGGAACTTTAAAACCTATCCTAAACTGATTTAAACTATTTTAATCAATTTTAAACTAATTCAATTTATTTTAATATATTACAACCTATTTAATCCAATTTAATCTATTTTATATATTTTAAACTAATTAAATTTATTTAAACTATTTTTAATTTATTTAATATAATTTAAATCTATTTAAAATTATTTAATCTATTTTAAATTTATTTAATCTATTTAAATTTATTCAATCTATTTTAAATCTATTCAATCTGTTTTAAATCTATTCAATCTATTTTAAATCTATTTAATCTATTTTAAATCTATTTAATCCATTTTAAACCTATTTAAATCATTTTAAACCTAATTAAATCAAATTTAAATATATTTAAACTATTCTACTATTTAAACTATTTTAAATCTAATTTAAACTATTTTTAAAACTATTAAACTATTTATGACTATCTAAACTATTTTCTAAAATTGAAAACTGTGGAAAGTTGAAGTATTTATATTTAAATCCCTGATGATGATACAACTTAAGTTGGAATTTGAAATTGATACCTTTTTATGAAATGACATATTTGAGTAAATATGATTTTGAAAGTGAAGACGATTTTGAAAGTGAATATGGTTTTGAAAGTGAATACGATTTCGAAAGTGATATGGTTTGAAATCGAATATGATATTTTGATATTAAGTATGAATTGACTTTTGAAATGTAAAAGAACCATCCGGTGTGAAATAAGCGTTTGGTTGTTAAAGAGTCCGGGATCAGATATTGTCATACTCTCTGCCAATACTGAAAACCACTTTAAAAACAGTGTTCGTGGTGGAGATTCCAGAAATGAAGTAGGATGATTTGGCGAACGATTCTGTATGAGGTATTTGCGTGACCCTAACTCCCGCGAGTCAGCTTGATGTGGCTAAAATCAGGAGCTACGCCGGGCCAAGTGTGGTTATTCCTCCTATCGAGCACACTTCTTCGATACTATATTCTGACTTTGTGATTGATTTGGTGGCCACCCTTGATTTTGATTTGGAAGTGTGTTCCGAGGTGGGCGGTAGTAGCTGCTGTGCGTTACCACCAATCAAGATAAGCAAATGGTATATCTACTCTGGGCATTGCCTCGTGTGCCTTGTCGCATGCCTTATCGCGCCTTCTACGAGTTTGTTTTGTACCATACCTATGGAGTGTCCTCTGGGTAAACCATCGGTTTGGTGGAGCGTATAGCACTGTATAGACTATGGGAATATATAAAATGTGTTAAGGGGGATATGGGTAACGCCTTAATGCTATTTTAATATTTTTTACTTTACTCTAGACATATTATAATAGCGTATTGTACTACATAGTAGATAGTTTAACGAATCCTTAGAAGATGTAAATCCCGAACATCTCTTAAGTTACTACACTCACGTTCGACACTGGATAGGAGATGTCAAACCCCGTGAACATCTCTGACGCCGTCACACTCATATTTATTTACTGTTGATTTAACGTACATAAGATCCTTTAGTTCTGACTCGAGTGTTTTGTCTTTTCAATTCGCTTGGGTCAATCTGAGCTTTTCAATTTATCGAAGACTGCTTTCTGAAGGACGAAGACGAAGATATAGTACTATTATTATTTGTTTTATTTATTCCACTGCATCATGTTGTTCCGCTGCATTTATTTATTTATTCCCGTTTTATGTAACTCTAATTTTGTGTTGTAAAAGAATAATCAAATTTATTTATAAAACAACTTCATGAACAGTTATTTGATTATTATATTTTGTCATTCCGCTGCGAAATTCTGTATTTATTTTATTTCTTTCTCTTTTTCTTATTTACCTCATAACAATCTGCCCTTTTGAATGATTTCAGTCTGGCATTTGTGTTTGTTTAAAACGTCCAAAAAGGCAGGTCGTCACAATACTTCTTGCCATAATATTTCATCAGTTTTCGATAAGATAGGAATTTTATTCAGAAATTCAAATGAGTTGTTAATTTCAATTAATACTCTAGCATAAGCTATTTTAATTATACCTTCTGTAAATTTGTCCAATTTTAAGGGGGTTCCAAGGATCGAAGCAATTCGACTAATCCCTTCTTCCATCCAGTAATCAAGTGGTAGGTTAGGAAAGCGAACCCATATCGGTATCGAATTGAGTAGTTCTTTGTTCAATCGCATTCCTAGAGACCATCTCTTCATCATCGTAAGATTTTTGTTATAGTAATAGGGACCACCTTCCAATATCTATCACAATCTTTTTTGTTATTAAATTAAATAACATAAAAACCATTTTCCTTAGAATATATTGAGAAATCATCTTCAAGCTTCCAAACTCTAGTTATGCAATCCCTGAAGTAAGGATAATATGGTTTAGGACCAACTACGTAGATAACAATGGCATTGTCCCACTGTTTTCTAGCCTTTTGAACAACCTCCGGAGACATTTTTGAACATTGCAAGGAGTTAAAATTACGGGGTTGATAAAACTTTAACGGGATAGAGACCAGGATATTGTTACCCTTGACAACTTCATTCCATTCCCTGCTAGAAGTAGTAGAGAAATTCCATTTTTTGTTACCTAATCTGTTTTCATTCTAAGAGGGGCGGTTGAGACTACTATGATTAGGCAAGTGAATTTGTTGAACAGGTTGATGTGGGACAGGTTGCAAATGATTGGGCTGAGAACCAGATGGTATGGAAAATGATTTGTTCTGCATCTGAGAAAGTTTAGCATGGCATTTCCATATTTTCGAAATAACAGGGGTGAAACCTTCCTCCGATTCCAAGGGAGGACCGGAGTTATCCAACAGAGGGAGCCCAAAGGCAGATCTGAGGGAGAGGGGATAGAACAAACGAAGAAGGGGATTCTCGACTGGGGGAAACAGGGGAAGACATCGAATAAAACAAAAGTGACGTAAAAAGGAGGGACGGGGAAAATCGGCAAGGTGAAAAACCAGATCTGTGAGAAAAAATGGAAGGTAGGCGGCTGGACAAAGACAGGGAGAAAATCAAAGAAGGGTTTCCGCCATTAGAAAACCCAAATCTATTGTATCCTCAGCTTATATGCTAAGAGATGTTTCTTTTATATATGTAATAATTTGCTAGAGATGAATTTTTGTATCTCAGCTTATATGCTAAGAGTTGTTTCCTTTTTACTTAATAATTATTTTCTGGGTTTGAATTTTATGCTTGCGAGTAATTCAAGTTCAGGAGGATTCCATAGTTGTTGTATGAATTTTTGGTATATTATAAATATATTAGTAAAATGATTGTATTTTAAAATTATCGACAAGAGACTATATTCTAAAATTGATTAACCTCACGTGTTGTCAAGTTGAATAGAACAAAAAAATCAATACCATTTATTATTCTCACCATTTTGAATTTGTACACTAAAGAAAACTAATTCCATTCTATAATCTATTCTATAATCAAGTATTGATAACTAATCCATTTAAATTGTGATAGCATAACAACACACAATAGAAAGAACAAATTCTATAAAAATTTCTCTTCTAGAAGCATTCTCCTTAATCCAACAACTTGGTTGGCTTCATGGTAAGCCATCTATGTTTGGTCACGTCTATTATATGACTTTGGGCTGCATAAAAATCTGGATGACAATATTGGGTTAACTAAAACTAAAGGAAAGAAGTTATAGTGCACATCATCCAAGTTGAAAATATCAATGGTGGTTATCAATAAAAGAATAGAAATTGTATATTTACAAAAAAAATGGATTTTGTAAATGCTTAACCACCTACTTTACCCAAAAAACAATTGCAACCACTAAAAAACAATTGCAACATTTTTATTAGTGTAGCATTTGCAAACAGATTTCTGTATCCCTACAACTGATGCATTGTATATTTGTATCTGTACATTTTTTGAAATAAAATAATTTGTATTTCAATTGGAGAATCATGAATATTGATAAATTCCTAAGACTAGATGATGTTGAAGCACTATTTGGTAGTTATATAATAAAACAAAATGAATTAGAATGATGATATTTTGTAAGATTCTTTCTAAAATCCATCAATGGGAAAAAAATCTAATGATGAATGAATAAACTGCACAGACTAAGGTCTTCATGCAATTTTGAGTCACAGAACTATATTTTTATTATCTAAGGATATTATATATTTTGACAAAGCAACATTTAGATAATAGGTCTTGGATATGAGATTCAAACAATCACGCAAGGAATTGAGACCAAGCAGTTTGAACATCGATTCTAGCTATATTTTTATGTACAAGTATTGGGGAAAGGCCAGAGTATATTAATCGGCAAAAATCCCTTGACTGATCTTACTGTTCATGTGCAATAAACCAATTCATGAGGCAATTAAGTATATTTGAATGTGTTGATGTGGCAGGCGATCATTGCATTGATTTTATTTTCATTGTTTTTTAATATCTATGCTATAAAAATATGGCTCAGTGATCAAATGCAGGTCCACCTGGACGTGCGTATATACTCGTTATTAATAATTATTATTATATAATAATGTTTGAAGTAAATGATTTTAATTATTTATAAATGTTTCCAAGACTATAAATAGAGTTGAAAGACTTGCATTTTCATTCCCAATCCATCACAGCCACCTCCTTCTGCGCCTATCATGCCATCGCCACCTACAGATCCCCCTCCTAATCCTGTCCTACCTGACATTATACCTCCACTTAGGTCTCCCGCTCCCGACCATACTTCTTCTGCCATTAACCCCGATTCACACGGTATTCCCTCTGTGGCTTTGCCTACTAACCCGCGTCCATGGACATCACTTTTCAAAAGCAAACCTCGTAATGCAGGTAGATACATCCCTCGTGATTTCTGTTTGTCATACGATGGTGCTCCTCTTCCGATTCCGATTGAGGTTAGGCAAGAGGGTCAGACATTATGGAGTCAATACTTGGTTGGTTTTTTTCTCGATGAAAACCTACCATACAATGTTGTGCTGTATCATCTTAAAAAAATCTGGGGGCTGACAGGTACTTATACAGTCAAATCGGATAACACAAACTTTTACTTCGATTTTACGCATGAGGAAGATCGTCGTAAGATACTTCAAAGTGATCCAATATTTATTAGAGGGAAGATGTTTATTATTACATCCTGGAAACCAACATTTAAAAATGCACAAGCACAAGTTAGATCGGTGCCGATATGGGTTCACTTTCACAAAATTCCCATCCTTGTATGGACTTTATTAGGCATCAATTGGTTGGCATGTCATTTGGGTTCACTTGTATGTTATAATGAGGCGACAGAAAAAATGCAGCGATTTGAATATGCTAAATGTTTGATTGAAATAACATCGGATAAACTTCTCCCTGACATTATAAAATGCGGAGAAGGAGATGATGTTGCGTACGTTGAAGTTTACTATGACTGGAGGCTGGAGATTTGTACACACTGCAAATGTTTTGGACATGACGAAAACACATGTGTAGAAAAACAACAAGCTGATCAGACTGGCACGCAAGGATTAAAAGAAAATGGGAAAATTGATACTCTAAATGAAGATGAAGTGAAGCTTGATAACGGTGTAACGGTTCAGGGGAAAAAACATGATGAAAATACACATTTTGATGGGCAAAAGAAAAATGGGCGTTCGAATTAATGGATACAAAAGAATAAAAATGACATAGGGAAAAATAAAGTGCACAATGACATAGCAAATGATGTGTGCACACATGCACGTAAAGGATTGCATGATAATGCTGCGGTACATGCAAGCAATGATCCTCCCACTAAACTTTCTCTTATCCATCCATCTACACAAACTACTCCTTCATTCCATACACCACATAATACCATGAACCCGGCTGCTGCTCCACAACACTTAACACTATCTAACAGTTTTGACATTTTGACCGAAGCCGACATCACTCTTCCCAACCAAACCTATGTTCTACACTCACCTGTCACTGATATTGCCCCTGCTTCCAACATACCACAAAGACTACACCCTTCGGCTGCCAACCCCTTTCCTACACCAAATAATATACCCACTCCTGATTCTTCCCTCTCCCACCCGTATCTCCATATTCATCTTCCTAATGATATTTCGTCTCAGCTTATTGACCACAACATCATCCATAAAGACACATTTGCTGAATAGAATTTGGACCTCCAGCTCCTCTTTCAAGAACACCATTCTTCTCCTCACACCCACATCCCTTCCCCTACCTCATCCATCCCTTATCCGGCTCAACCATCAACATCTACCACATCGCCTACGACCTCTCCTATACTGCAGAATGATAAAAAGGAAAAAAAATAATACAAAGGAAAAGAAAGGGAAAGAAGTCGAGGATAATGATAATGGTCATGATTATCTATATACGGAAACACAACTTAGAAAGGCAACATATGAAGATGAAGAGGGTAATATCTCATGCAACAAAAAATCTACACCGAGGAAGTCGGGTAGGAAGAAAAAACAAATCTCATCCTAATGATTGATAACATCGGGGCTTGGAATATAAGGGGTGCCCACCTCCCCTTAAAGGTTAGAGAAATTAAGCATCTCATTGATCAGTATAAGCTCCATATGATAGGTATACTAGAGACAAAGTTGAATGAAAAATTATCGGCGAGCATGTGCACAATCATAAATCCGCAATGGACATGTATACATAATCTGCTGCATGCCCCATATGGCCGTATTATTGTTTTATGGAATCCACTTATTTTCTCCGCTATATCAATCATCTCCTCCGATCAATTCATACATCTTCTTGTCACTCATATTTCTTCATCCACTCAGTTCAACATTACTTTTGTTTATGCCTCATGTAATCGTGATGCTAGGAATTATTTACATTCCTTTATTCAATCTCACCCGCAGTCCCAGATTCCTTGGATTCTCATTGGAGACTTTAACTGCATGTATGAATCTACACAAAAGATTGGAGGAAACCCACTTTCTCTTCATGACATCGGTCCTTTATCCCAATCCATCCAAATCTCTTCACTACAAAAAATTCCTAGTATTGGCCCTATTTACACATGGAATAATCGTAGACATGGTAAACGTACTTTTTGTACTTTGGACCACTCTCTTTTCAACATTAGTGCACTTACAACCTGGCCTACCCTTACATCCACTGTCATTCCTCCTGGCATATCCGACCACAGCCCGATTATCCTATCGTGGAGCACGAAACCGTTAAAATTTGGTGCCTCATTTGAATTTTTTTCTTTTTGGACTAAAAACATACAATTTCTAGATAATTTTTTGCAGGGATGGAATATATATGCGCATGGAAACCCGATGTTTATTCTGCAACAAAAACTGAAAAATGTCAAATACGTTCTCAAGAATTGGGCTAGAGTAACCTTTGGTAAGGGTGATCAAATCTCAAAAATATTCGTAAAGATCTGGAACACATTCAAAGAAATATGCTGACTGATCCACATAATGAAGCTTTGTCGGAAATGGAACATAATAAACAAAGAGAGTTGGTGGCTGCTCTACAAAATGAAGTTGATTCGATTAAGGAGAAACTTGGCAAAGAATTTTACTTTCATGGAGACAGGAACAGCGCATTCTACCATGCTGCACTTGCGATTAAAAGATCAAAAGGTACTATACATTCCATTGTTGACTAGGATGATGTGCTACAGACGAAGGCTACTGAGGTTGATTTTGCATTTATTAATTACTTCAAAGGTTGTTATTTGGCTGATTCTGATATACCCAATATAGGGGAAATGTCACATATTAATCTCCCGCAAATAAATGAGATTGATGCATACAGTCTTATCAGGCAGGTTACATATGATGAGATAAAGACAGCATTATTTGAATTAAACCCGAACAGTGTAGGTGGCCCGGATGGATATAACACCCATTTCTTCAAAGCTACATGGCATATTATTGATACTGTTTTTGTATCTGCCATTCAATATTTTTTTCAAATGAATAATCTTCTGCCGGGAATTAATGCTACTAACATTGCTCTTATCCCCAAAATTGCCTCGCCGAAGGTGGTTTCCGACTATCGCCCGATCTCCTGTTGCAATGTTATATATCGATGCATCACTAAAATTCTTGCTAACAGGATAAAACCGCTGCTTGCTACCCTTATAGCACCAAATCAAACTGCCTTTCTGCCCAATCGAAATATAACTGATAATGTTATTCTCACTCATGAACTGCTTAAGGGCTATAATAGAAAACATATCTCTCCTAGATGTATGATGAAGTTGGATATTAGAAAGGCATTCGACTCATTGGAATGGATCTCAATAGTTGCGGTTATGACTAGAATGGGGTTTCCGGAGACTTTCATGGCATGGATTCACACATGTATTTCTACGCCCACCTATACTATCATAATTAATGGTCATGGTGCGGGTTACTTCTCATCTACTAGGGGGATACGTCAGGGTGATCCGTTATCCCCTTATATTTTTATTATTATTATGGAGCTGATGACTTGTATCTTGAATGATTATATTCGGGCTAAACTTATCAAGACTCACCCAAAATGTAGAGAACCGCTTGTTGTCTCCTTGATGTTTGCGGATGATATTATTATTTTTGCTAAACCTGATCACTCTACTATAAATTCTATTGTTCGGGTTCTTGATTTGTTTCACGTATTGACTGGTCTGCATATAAATAAGAGCAAATCTCATATCCTCATGGCGGGTATTAGCGAGACAGCACACGAACACATTGTTTCTATCTCCGGTATCCAACATATGCCTATTGATTCTACATATCTAGGCATCCTTATTACCACATCGAGAATCACTACATTTATTATCGCAAGCAGGGAGATGTACGGTAGTTAAATCAATCATTTTTGCCATGACTTCATACTGGGCATGGATCTTCATTCTGCCGAAGAAGCTTATTCATATGATAAATAGTGCTATGAACCATTTCCTATGGCATGGTGACTGCCACTCACGTAAACCTATACCTATCGCTTTCAAGAATGTTTGTAGATCGAAGAAGAAAGGTGGGGTGGGTATTATTGATTTAGATATATGGAATAAGGCTGCTGCTACCAAACATATAAATGACATCCTCTCAAATAAAGATACCCTGCTTATTAAGTGGATACACAAACACTACTTACATCATAAATTTTTTTGGACTGTACCCGCTACACCGACATCTAGTTGGTTCTGGAAATCGCTGCTGAACCTTAGGGAGACTGTATTACCGATTATTAAGTATAATATATACTCAAATATTGATATCTCTTTCTGGTATACTCCTTGGTCGGATGTTGGTATCATCTTAAATGATGTTCTGTGTCATATGCAAAAAAGCTTATCTTCCATTCCAGATAATGCGCAACTTCGTGGCTATATTCAGGCTAATAGGATTCACCTTCCGAACCCAAACTCTGTCGCTGTTCGAATGCTATGGAATAAGATAGCTGCCGTTAAACATGTAAACACAGAATATGCCATTCAATGGACAGACAGGTTTAGTACTCACTCTATTGCATGTTTATACAAAGCTTTGCATCGCGACTATCGTAGACCAAACATGCCATGGACTAATCGTATTTGGAAATGCATGGGGTCGGAGAAAGAAAACTTTATCCTCTGGAAAACAATTAACAACGCATTGCTCACTCGTGACAAACTTATTTACAGAGGCTTGATTACTGAAAATGTTTGCTCATTTTGCAATGACATGCCTGAGAGTAGGGACCATTTATTCTTTCAGTGCATAACTGTGTATCGTCTTTGGAAGGCTACAACTCAGAAGATGGACATATATTATGATAACGCACATCGCAATCAGCAGTGGTATGAAATATTCAAGCGGACGAGATGGAAGACGGTATCTGCACAGCGTCTGATTATGTCATTGAAATGCTTTATAGCCATTATATGGAGAGAAAGAAACATTCGATTTTTTGAAGGAAAGGCGTGTGGTAGGAGAGCTTTATTAACCCAGATAGAACATATGATTCGGCAGAGGCTTGGCTACGAAGGTTGAGTGGGATAATATATTAGTTATGGACATAATTATTAGGTATTTGGGTTTTTGCAACCTGAATCTCTTTTAATTCTGTTCGTTTATTCATGGATTGCTGTTGTATATACTTTATTTTTAACGTTTTGTTTAATATTAACTGGTGGGGCCAGTATAAAAACCTATTGCCTTTTAAAAAAAAGAGAAAGACTTGCATTTTATAAAGATATTTATAAAATGGATTGAACACATAAGGAAAGGTTATTTGCAAGGAGAAAGAGTTTATAAATAGTTAGGTATTTATAAACGAATTTAGGAACAAGGTTATAGATTTATAAAAGAAGTTTTTATAAATGGTTTATGGATTCAAAAAGGGTTTATAAGTGATTTTTGAAATGTGTAAGAAGATTACAAGGGATTGAATGTTTATAAAGGAATTATAAATGGTTTTGGAAGGTTTATAAAATGATTTATAATTGGTTTAGAGAATTGTAAGGAAATTTATAAATGATTTGGAGTCGAATGAAAAGAGAATCTTTCTCAGTTTTGTAAATATACTTATACTGTTGAGATACGTACATAGATATTTTCTAAATATTGAAATATAAGACTCAGTGGATATATCTTGTAAAAGTATTCTTATACAAGAAATTTACGAGTGGTTCTTATTCGTAAAAGGTTTATAAAACAAGGCTAGTGGTCGCTTATATGTTTAACCAATGTTGGTTTCCCTATGAAATATAATCTTTGTTTGAATGTTTGTTATTTGATAGTTAAATAACCGACTATCAAATCTTGGCCTAAATATGTAATCCTTCTTAATTTTGGTGGTAAGGAAATATTCCCTACTTAACACAGAATGATTTTAATTCAGGAAATACTAGGGGAAACACGAGAATTGTATGGTACAGTTACCGTCAGTGGTGCTATATTGTACGTATAAACTCGTTTCGTTCTTCTAGGACAAATGATAAGGAGATTCGTCCACTTAACGGTTAGGCAGTGATCCCCGCTCTTATGTATTGTCTGATTATTTCCTAAAGAACCTGTATTGAGCATTCTGAAAATCGGCATTTGGTTTTATGGAGCACCCAGGAAACGGAAGAGGGTACTCGTAAGAGATGACTCGAAATCGTGACCACTTCGAAAACCATATACGATTCTATGGAGGAGATTCGTGATATATTGTGATGCTGGGATCCATGCGTAATTCCGAGATCCATTGCGGTATGGGAATCCAGGTGTGATTCCAAAATCTAATTAAGATGTGGGAACCTATGTGCGGTTCCGAGACCCGTTGGGGTATTGGAATCCGTCTGGGATTCCATGATCTATTTTGGTGGTGGTGCGTAAGTTGGAATGCCAGACGTAGCCTCATCAGCAGGAATGACTAAAACCAGAGATATGAGGCATGGCCAGTAGGGTTGGCAAACCCATAGGGTGTAGTCGGCTCGTCCTAGATGTCACTTATATTTGTTATGTATGCATGGGGCGATGCACTTGGTCTTAGCGAGACCAGCTATGTTTTTCACACTAGGGATGTATGCTGCTTCAGAAGGATATCTCTGATCCTTGTGCAGGAGGACCGTTCCTCGAAGTACCGAGGGCACCTCCATGGAAATCCTACACAATTAGCGAACGCGCCTTATCGATTTTCGATTATATACCTAATATTGTTGTGATGTACACCCACGAGCATCACAGCTACTTGATTATTATTATTTTCACCTTTAGACATTATTATAATATAAAAGGATTTTCTATAGAAATGGTTTTGGTTATCATAAGATAAAAACCCGTTCGTGTTTATGTGCGGCGTGGTCTTACGAGATACCTTTGATTTCAAGGGTTTTTATAACTTTAGAATCCAGTTGGGTGTATTTTTCTCATGCTGGTTTTTCAGACTGACTCGGGTGTTATTTTGTTATAATGCTCGGGTCAGACCGAGCATATTACAGATTAGTTTGAATGCTTGGAGCTTCAGGAGACGAGTTGGAGGCCCAGAGACGTATTCACGTAGATGGTCATTTTCCAATGTATTTATTATTGTGTTTATCAGCAATTGTGAGGATAGGCTGTTATAACTGTCCAGGCTGAAATAGGTTTGTATACTCTGATTGATGTTTGTATATATACATTACAGTTTTGCTTTTGTGTAAAGATTTGTGGTATATTATAGATTATTCGTTCCACTATGAGATTCTGTGTTGTTTAGTTTTCTTCTTATCTTCTTCCTTCTTTCTTTCCCTAACAATCGGGTTTTCCTGCTTTCAATTGCTCGGCATGTGATACAGTGGATGTATCGGTGTTGGTTTTCAAGGGTTGAAACACCCGGTTCGTTACAACTATTTAGCTACTAATTTAATATTCTTATGCCATGTTTGTGATTTCATATAAAAATGTACAATATAAATAAAACTTAATAATGTTAACAATTTGAGAATTGTAATACAAAATGACTTAGGTTGCATGCAAGACAGTGTTCATGTGTGAGAATTATACGTGTTCAGACATGTAAGGATTATAATGTAGTTTTATATATGAAATTAACCTCTTCTTCACCTAAACCCTAGCCGCCTATAAAAATTTGCTTGTCTAATTTTTCAGCAACCTTATGCCACCGATCATGTCATTGCCACCACTTATGTGTTCCTCTTTTCGAGACTAGTCCATCCATGCCTCTAACTCTATATCTGATGCTATTTATAAAGGTTTAATTTATAGCCGTCGATTTACTTCAGTCGTCTCCATCGTTGGAGAAAGCTTGTTGCACCACCACCATCGAATAATTTTTGCAAAGTCGAGTTTGGAGGTACCATCGACGAAGCCTCCAATCATGGTCTATGATGTGCACGGTGCATGGATCGCGCATGCATAGCAATGGCATTTTTTAATCACAATGCATTATTAAAAAAATTGATAATTTTATTTTGAAAATTATGGAATAAGACTTTCATGATAATTCTACTGGTCGATCACACCTTGAACCATCAGTTTCACCTTTGACAAAACTTTTTTCTAACTCAATGATGGAGTTTGAAAGTCCATCATTGAGATATAATTAGAAAATAAATTTTGTATATCTAAATGAAGGCTTTATAGGTTTATTTATTACATTAGATACTACAAATGTATATCACCTTAATATATTTTCACATGCCAGATTATTTCATTAATTAGGTCCATCAACCCAATTAAATATTATCTAATTATTAAGACTATGGCTAGTCCTTTAACTATTAATTTTTTTGCAAAGTAACCCGGTTTTTAAAGTTGCCCGTCTATTTTTATAAAAATAAGGTAATACGGGTGGAGGGTAAGAATCTCAAAATTTTTGGCATACACGCCTTGTAAGCATAGAAAATCATACAATACTGCATAAATCAATCACTCATAAAATCACTCAACATAACTTAGTACACAAGAACTCCAACAAACTCAGAATTACATGATACAGACTCGTGCAAAAGACCAAACCAAGATAACAAATCTAAATCTAGTAGTCTCTACCATGAACACTGCAAAAGCATCCAAAATAGACTAACATAGATGATACAATAGCCAAGCCATAGAAAATACACATTCCATGTGGGAAAGATCAAAATGGCACCATGAAAGACCAATGTTTAGGCATACAAGTCAAAAGAATGTGAAGAGCAAAATAGCCAACATTCTCCTCAAAAACACCATCCACAACCACTGACAAGGCAAAGCAACAAACATGATCTAGTAGACAAGAGCTACTAATAAATACTACTTTTAGCCTATAGAAATAATTAAATAAATATCTAATAATTATATATTTTATTAACTAATTTTTTGGCCCTCTAGTAATATTAAAAAATAATAGTTAAATTAATATAGCAATTAGATTAGTTTCTCCATAATAATTTATATCTTTTATGAATTATTTTCTTAAATTATTTTCGATGAAAAAATGAGAGTTATGGTTGTGTGACTATAAGGCACTGACTCAATCCCTAGTAATTTGGATATTAAAGCCTATATGGACTTTACTGAAACATAATAATGGGCACGAGTTCAGTGGGATAAATATTATCTGGGTGAAATCCAATTTCCTATCTTTAAAAGTGACATCCTTTAGAAATGATATATTATGCACATTCCCTCTTCGTAATCAAATTTTCACACAAATATCTAGGGTTTAGTCAATGGTTAATACTCAAGTAATGTCCATATTTAATTGCTAAATCCAAAATTAAAATCCTTTGTTCAATCCGATAACAATTATGGATTAATCGACTTGCTTTAACCAAAGACTTTAACTTTAATTTCACTACAAATTATGATCGTACTAATAATCTATTCAAAGGAGACGAATCTCTCTTGAATAAACTATTAATTCAAGTGGTTCAACTGATACCCAATTATAAATTTAATACAAACATTGTTATCATGTGATTGACCATGACCAAAGTATAGTTTAGATAATTAATGTGACGACCCACCTTTCTGACCCCTCGGAACGACACTCAGTACATCCATGGCATTCATGTGCCATTGCCTAAGCATCCAAAAGATAAGTTGTCATGGGGTAAAATAAGAACAGAACAAGATAGAATAGAAAAAAACCTCACAACGGTATAATTACATATACAATTAAATGATATAGTACAAAAGGTTACTCCTTACATGGAGTTATCAGAGTTAAACAAAAGTACTATATCTAAAAAATTTGCAACTATACATTCTGACTTGTCATTTTTTGGATACAAAATGCATCTTCATAACCATATAGTGGAAATAAATAACAAGATAACTAAGGAGCCGCCTATTCGATCATCGTCTTCAAAGAGCTCCAAAGAGAAACCTGCTGTTCTCGGACTACTCAAATATAATTGAGTACCCGAGAGTCTAGGGAAAATAAACACCTCGGGTCTGACAATATGTCTAGTATGAGTAAAACTCTGAAACAAAAAGGGAGTGTATTTAACAATAATATGTGGGACCAAGCCGCTAACGCGGAACAGGTTTTGCCCACATAAACAACAAACAAACATAAGAATGGAAAAGAACAATAGGAAAAAAATCCAAACATAGATGATGGGCAAAAATAGTATAAAGATCCAGATTTGAAAGAATGGAAATAGTTTGAACAAAATCCAAAATGGACATAATGGATAAAACATGATAACAGTCCAAAGTTGATAGAATGGAAAAAAACTATAATTAATCATCGCGAAGAGTGGTTGACTCTTCCCGTTGCAATTACAAAAAAAACAATTCGAAGATTCGAATCAAATAAGGAAAGGAAAATTTCCAACAAATGACTAAGAAGGTGCACCACCATTGAAGTATACCTCTAGTAATATATTTCTGAGAAGCTCATGTACTCTGTGACACTTCTCGAAAATGTACCAACTAGACCCCGCCAAACCTCGCCGAGTATCCGCATATTTAACATCTAAATGCATAAGGGAATCTGATCTAGATGAGATGCGAAATACCCTAATGGGAGAAATCCCACATAGCTGGACATCCTTTCGGGCTTTGGGTTCAGTCATTTATCGATAAAAGGATAACAAAGCTCAAAAGAGAAACAAATCGTCTTAGAATGACGAAAATCAAGAAGCTGAAGTAATCAATAGCCGGGATACCAACTATCGAGGATATAAAATGATCGTACATGGAAATTAAGTCTTGTATACCCGTCACCACTCGTCGATTTCAAACTTGTACTATTCCTTGGTTAATAATAATGTTGGATAAGTTAAGGTAGTGTTACCTCAAAGTCATGTCCTACGACCATTCTTAACTTTCGAAATAAGGACAAGTCTACCTCATCAACATTTAGTGTTAACTACACAAATAAATTATTTTCATATAAGTGATATCGCTTTACGGAACTTAATTCGGTTCCATAACCGAATCAAACATTTAATTTTAAAATCGAATTCGTGCTTGGGCTTCACATTAATAGTATTACCTTTAAAACACTTCGGTAAAAGAGTTTACTAATTTCCAAACATCATTAAAAGGATTTAATAACTTAAAACATCCTTATTACATTTATTAATCAACTTTAAAACTTTATTAATTCAGTTGATTGATTGACTTCAATAGTCTTTAATTCAAAAGAAGTTAATAACCATTAAACACCATTAGTTTAATTAATTAATAAAATTTAATTATAATTAGTTAAACTAAATAAATAAATAATTTTTATTATCATTATTTAAAATGAATAACAAAGTAAAACATCCTTGTTACTTTGATAAATTCACTTTGAAACTTCATTAATTAAGCTGATAAATTTACTTTAAATGCCTTTAATTGAAAAGGGTAAATTACCTTTAGGACATCATTAATTTAATTAATTAGTAATATTTAAATATAATTAATTAAAGTAATAAAAATTAAGTCACATTATTTAAAAATGAGTTATTAATTATAAACATCATTAAAGGGAAGAATAATTAAAGCTAAAACAAGTTCATTAACTTGAAAAGCAGTTAATTAAAAAGATTAATTAATTTAAAAACATCATCAATTCATTGATTAATTAAAATTAGTCCATCTTTATTAAAATATTAATTATCCTTGAACATCATTAAATAAAATGATTAATTAATTTCAACAATCATTAAGTTCAATTTAAAACACATCATTTACTAAGTAATTAGTTAACCTTAATCCTTATTAATTAAATAATTAATTAAATTAAATAATCATTATAAAAATGGTTAATTACTTTTGAAAACATTGTTAATCAAAATCTTGCTTAACTTGTAAAACAATTCAAAGCATGAAGATGAAACCAAACAGTTTCGATAAAAAGTGATTTTCCGAAAGTGTCGATATAGCGACTATCGCTATACCGGCAATTTGGCAAACAAGTTTATGGCATTATCATTACAACCAAACATTACATAGCAAGGATATAAGAATATATACATGGTAATTTACAATAATACAACATATATCAAACATTTGCTAGCAATATAATTAACTTTAGCAACTACCTTTTCATATCGCTTACTACATGCAAACTAACTTCCAAATGTGTAAACTTTTTGCAACATGAACCAAACCAAATACCAAACCATCACTACACGTATACAACAAGCATATAGGTCAATAATCTAAGCATTAAAATAGTTTAAAAACTTTGGTTATAAGGGTGGAGTTTTACTCATAAAATTGCAACCGAACAAAGCCGAACTCCTACAACAACTTGCTAACACATGAACTATACTTCACTCCACTCGAGCTTGGACTTTTGAGCATTTAAATGGGTTGCTTTGGGTTTGGAAATGGGCTGTTATGGACTTGGCCATGGTTGAAATAGTGAGTTAAGGTGTTGTTTCGGTAAGTAGGGTGATGTAAAGTGTTTAAACTTGGTTTTTGGAATATATAAACTAGTTTTTGTCTTAGGAATTGTTTTAAGTGGCAATGGAAGTATGGATGAGTATATGAAGAGTGTTAGGAATTTTAGAAGTGGAAACGAAGAAGTTAGAATGTAAAGTAGGAAACATGAAGAGGTTGGAGTATATATAAGCATAGAAAGTGCAAAATTACCAAAATACCCCAAAGGACATAACCTCCACTCAAAATGCACCACATGTCTCCCCCTCCCTCACCTTGCACATGTTACCCTCCCATATCCATAAAACATGCTAGCTCCATGATGTGTGTACGTGGGTATGGTTTAGAGGTATGGCATGAGATATGATAAGATTTACACACGTACGCACATATTCTTATAAACTAATGCATAAATGGTCACATCAAGTATTAATTTAAACTAAGCATGATTATTTAGCACTAATGCATTAATTATCTTATCATGGCATGTGAATATATGTGTGCATATGTATACAAATGTGCATAATGCTTTCCAATGACTTTTCGATCCCGAAAAGTCGTAATTTCAAAACACGATTTTCGGTCACATTTTCTGTTTTTATTTAAACTAACTATTTTAGTAAACATATTTTGAAAATGATTTTGACATCATTAATTAATATTTAAAATATGTTTATTTGGTTATTAAAATCCATTATTCAAATATTTAAAAATGATTTAAATATTCAAATATAAAGTGATTAATTTATGGGTCGTTACACTCTCCCCCCTGAAAAGAATTTTGTCCTCGAAATTATTACGAAGTGGAAGAAGTAATAACCAACCTAAGAAAAATCAATTTACTTACTTGGTTTTCAGTAAATCCGATCAATTATATTTTCTTTAGCTTTATTATTTCTATCATAAACACATGCAATATAAACACTATAACCACCATATGCAATCAGGTAACATGATGCAACCAAATGCAATGTAACAAACATATGCAACCAAATATAGAGAATATTCTATAATAAATGCTATACATCCAATATTTTCAAAATACTTTCTAAAACTTATTTTCTAATTCTTCGAAAAAGAGAAGTAAATGAAAACCAAAATAAAAAATGTCGAAGGGGGTCCTCCTAATAATACATGTTAAACTCTAGAATCAAAACAATATGGAGCTTCCAGTGGTATTATAGTTCCTCCTAAAACAACAACTAGAGCAAACACTCTATTTATTTCTTAAATTTTCCCAAAAATCACTTTTCAAAGTTACCGGGATTTAGGTCCTTATAATAACAATTCAAAAACCTTGGTATATAAATTTTAACTCTATAAACTATGCTATATAAGATCACCCAATCAATCAATTCAATCAAACCAATCATTATCTGTAAAGGGAAATCTAACACTTAACATTACTTAAAATGTCAAATGAATAACAAACAAATCTTAACTTAGGTTTAAAAGTTTCTTGGTTGCCTAAGATATAAATAATTTCCTAAGCGTACCATTTTGCTCATCAACCTTTGGTTATTGCTTAGAGGATTACCTATACTCCTTCAGACAAAATTGAAAGTCACTTTCTAAAATTATTGGTTTCTTAATTTTACCAATATTTCTAAATCACTTAAATTTTCATTTACTATTTTATTCAATACTAAAAATGTTTATGAATTATTTCATAAATTTTCACCTAAGTTTAAAAAAAATTACAAAATCATTTCTTTATAAAACATCAAATAATAGCTTATTCCATTTTATTTACTTGCATAATACTCTTTTATATCCTAAGAGTACACACAAATACAAATTTTATTTTACTTTTCACAATTTAGATGAAGATCTGATCAAAATTTGTGTCTTTTAATACTGAATCAACCTCTCGACCTCTTTAACTTAGAGTGTTAAATTGGATGATGCTTATGGGTTGACCCAAAACAGCAAATAGTTTTACAACTTATATGTTTTAAACAAAAGCTATGGTTTTAATAAAACAATGTCTATTAAAACCTTCCTACCCTTTTTACCTTAAGATGTTATAATGAATGATGTTTATGGACTGGCCTAATAACACCAATTAGTTTACATTGCTTAGATGCTTAAATAATATCTATGTTTTTGATAAAACAATTTTATCAAATCCTTCTTAAATCAGTGTTAAATTATCCCTTATCTTATCTAAGGGTAAAAATTTATTTATCAAAACAATCGTTTAGCAAAAATACTTTTTATTTTTAAATAAATTCCCTAATAAGGGAACTTAAAAATGAAACACCCGGTTTTCAATTTCAAAAACTCATTTTCTTTTTGCAAGCATAATACATATATTTCTTTTGTGAAATAACCTCAAATAATAACTCAAAATTCTTTGAAAACATTTCAAATAATTTTGGGATCAAAATTTTTCAAAAACTCTTTAAAATGTTATTTTAGAAGACAATTTTTTAATAATAAGTGTATTAAAACAAGAGTCAAAAACAAATGTCCTTTTTAAACATCGTTTACTAAAATCCCAAAACAATTTACACTTAGCTTTATTTATAAACAATTCTATTTAAAAGTTCTCATTTAAAAACTATCATTTATCAATTTTAAAACAATGTTAATCATCCTGGGGGTGATTTATAAAATTCCTTTTCAAATCTAAAACAATATTAATTATCTCGAAAGATAATTAATAAAATTTATAGTTTCCTTTAATAAAAAAATCAATTATCTTTAATAAAATAGTTAATTACCTCTAAAATGCTTTCAATAATCGATAAATTTGCTTTTAAAACCTTTATTAAAATCAGTTGATTCACTTTAAACACTAAATCAATTTATTAACTTAAAATATCATTTATTAAATGATTTATTAAATTCAAATAATCGTTAATTAAAATGAATAATTAATCTCAACTATCATTAACTAAAATTATTTATAAGACTTATATACTATTAATTAAAATAATTAATTAGATTCAAATGATTATTAGTTCAAATGATTAATTACATTTCAAATATCATTAATTAAAATGATTTAGTTAAATTCAAACCCAATTAATTAAAATGATTAATTAAATTTCAAAACACTATTAGTTAAAACAATTAATTAAATTTAAACAATCATTAATTAAAATGATTAATTAAAGTTCAAAGTCATTAATTGAAATGACTTAATTAAATTCAAATCTCATTAATCAACTAGATTAATAAATTTCAAACATTTTAAATTAAAATAATTAATTACATTCAAATATCTGAAATTAGGTTGATTAATTAAAATCAAATATCATTTATTAAAATGATTAATTACTTTTAAATATCATTAGTTAAAATGATTATTAATTTTCAAATATCATTAATTGAAATAATTAATTAAATCCAAATATCATTACTTAAAATGATTAATTAAATCCATATCTCATTAATCAAATAGATTAATTAATTTTAAACATCATTTGTTAAAATGATTAATTAATTTAAATTATCATTAATCAAAATGATTAATGAATTTCAAACATCTATTTTGTGAAAATACAAGCTCAAGTTCAAAATACACACGACAGGGTTTTGGGGATGGAAATCAATAAATGACGGCGAAAATCGCTATAACGACCCTTAAACAAATGGAATATTAAGATTTATTTCAATTAAATATCAATATAGCATCATAAAGGTGTAAATAAATAATTATTGGGGAGAACCCCCAGGATCTCTCTATAAATTTTCCCTGCAAAACAATGGTTATGGATAATATATATAATCATATGGGTTCATAGCAATCAAGTTAATATGTCATCCATTTTCCAAATGGAAATTCAACCAAACAATCAATCAAACAATTTAACTAACATCAAAGCAATCAATAATAGTTTATAGCATCATAAATATGATATAGTAAAATTAAATGTGAGTTAAACTCACATTTAAATAATTCTCCTTCATTATAACTAAATTTTCTCATATATTTATCCTCTTAATGTATTATCGTACCGTTCAGATTATATTAAATAACTTTTTATTAAAAGTTTACTTTCAGCTTAACACTGTTAAAAGATAACTTTTAACTTAACCCTTTCACCGAACACCTTATAGTCAAACTGTGAAACTACATTCACAAGGGGTTCGTTCTTAAGGTTCCTTATTTCCTATTTACCTAACCTATACCTTACTAAGGAAAATCTTTTATGAACTATTCAACAATAGCTAATGCTAAAACTGGACGAGCATAACTAAATAAATCCTAAATGATAATAATAAAATATTATCATCTCCTAATAGTCAACTTATCAACACAACTTATATTAATTTTGAAAATCATTATTGTGTATATAAAATATATTCCTAGGTAAAATTATTTTATTTACCATTTTAAAATAATATTGTATTGGTAGGTCTGTTCAAGTGTTTAGGAATCCCTATCGATAACGCTGATCAGACGCATCGACCAGACTTCATATACCACCCAACGGATCAAACAACACAATATAAAACATTTTTATAACACCAACAAATACGCACTCAATATATATATATTTATACTTTCAGACTTATCCTAGGACATTACTAATCCTATCCTTAGAGAGTTTATCCTACCAGGGGTTCACTAAACCTAAGCTCTGGTACCATCTGCGACGACCCACCTTTCTGACCCCTAGGAACGATGCTTAATACATCCATGGAATTCATGTGTCGTTGCCCAAGCATCCGAAAGACAAGTTTTCATGGGGTGAAATAAAGAACAGAATAAGACAAAATAGAATATACCTCATAATGGAATGATTACGTATAATACAAAATGATATGGTACAAAAGGTTACTCCTTACAAGGAGCTATCAGAGTTAAACAAAAGTACTACATCTAACAGATTTGCAGCTATACTGTAACAAATGCCTTTTCGATCCCCAAATGTCGACACTAATACATCCATGGTATTCACGTGTCGAGCACCCAAGTGCCGGAAAGGCAGAACGTTAGGGTAAAATAAAAGAAGAAAAGAAAAGGAACAAGAAAGAAGAGAACACAATATCAGAATCCCACAATGGGACGATGACATATAATATCAAAATGATACTTTTACGAAGGAAAACTGTATAGATACAATAATCAGAGTAAACTAACCTATCATCATCTTGGACAGTTATAAAAACCTATCCTCACAATTACTGATATAAAAATAAATAAAGTAATGCATCGAAAGTAAAATCTACGATAGGGAACCATCCAGCTCCTCTCTCCAAGAGCTACAATGATCATCAATGAAATCTAGAATATAGACGGGGCTGGCCCAAGCATTATAAGAAAAATAACACCTGGATCAGTCTGGTAAACCAGCGTGAGAAAACTCAAGTATTTTGATTAACTATATTTCTAAAACCCTTTAAAGAATAAAGGTATCTCGTAAGACCACGTCGCAAATAAACATGGATGTACCTTGTGATAACCGAAACATTTTTATATAAAATCTTGTGATATTATAATAATGTCTAAGGTGTTTAATATATATAACATAGCTAAAGCGGTTACATTAGTTACATTTGACAGCATATTTAGGTAAAAAACAAAACCGTTAAGGTACGTTCGTATAAATGGATTTTCCACGGAGACCTCCCCAGTATACTAGTAAGCCATACCGAGACCGATCACCTATGACAAGGTTCGGAAACTAACTTTCGAGCGCCGTATATCTCTAGATTAAATACACCATAAGGTAAACATAACCAGCCCACGCCCAAAAACGTGAACCGAGTATCATTAACTCCCCATGCACAGCAAATTGATAAGCATACTCTAGATAATGGAGTTGTTGTACCCTCTATTTGGGTTAGCTGCACCCGGGATCATGCATCCTACTCTACCTTTAGTCATTTTCCGATGTTGAGGCTATGTTCGGCATCTTCATGCGAGTTTTCAACAAAACTCGATCAAATAATGAATCCTACATGGATTTCATCATCTCAATAGATTTTCAGAACCACACATGGTCTCCATTACTCACTTCCAAAATATAGAACCCGTATATAATTTTGAAGTGGTATTCGGTAAGTAAAACACTTACCGATCCCGGACTCTTTAAAATCAACCGATGAATTTCCGGTTAACTCAATTCCGGTTCTTTTAGAAGTAATCGAAAGCTAGAGGCGTTTTGTACCAATACTCCTCCCCGGGGGTTCTTATTGGTATAAATCCACGAAGCATTTTGTATACTTCCTAAGTTAAGTTTGGTCAAGATCAGTAGTCAACTAATCGACTATCGAGTTTTGAACACTTGCTTATGGGAATAAAGGTTCCATACTTTACATGTTTCCGACCTTTCTGCTTAACTTTCCTCGGCCTAGAAGAATGCTGATAGGTTAGAGCTCTATTGCTCCATTCCTACCTAAACATTAGTCTTGACTCTCACAAATAGAGAAGCTTACTCGTTCGACTTTTAGTGTTAAGCATATTAGTACTAGCATCCCATAAACAATCAAACTAAGGTCGTTACATAGTTGATACTTATCATCCAAGTAAAATCAAGTCATATAAACGACTTTTAATCCCTTTATAATTAATTTATCCTTTATTAATTAAAACCCTTTTTTATTTGTAAAACATCTTTTTATCTAATAAAACTTCTTTTATAAATCAAGACTTCCTTTATTAATTAATACTCTTTTATTAATTAAAACTTCATTTATATACTTGTATAAATATATTGGATTTCTCTTTATAAAAGATATATACTTGTCTTTCTAAATTTAACTATTCATTTATTCTTTTAATACTTAAAATGTATTCATATACTTATTCCAATGGTATAAGTGTATTCACAAATCATTTAACAAGTTTTACTTACTTGAAATATAATCAAAGAGATTAAAACAATTACTACCGAAACATTGTTATAATAAACTCCTTTTCTTTTATAATTTAAACATACAACATTTTATATAAAAGTTTTCAATACTTGTTATTATCTTTAAAATTCCATTATTAAAGATTTATAATATTTCTTCCAAAATATAATTCAAGAGTTTAAAAACAAATGTTGTTAAACATTGTTTACTACAAACGCAAAACCATTCCATTTAATCATTATCTTTAAAACTCTCCTATTAAAGGTTTAATTACATTTAGGGGTTAAAGGTAAGTGTTGCTAAAAACAATTGTCACAACAAACCCAAACATTTTATACTTTGAAAACATTCCTCTTTAAAACCCCCTTCTTAAAGATATATTTATATTTAAGGTTTAAAGACAAATGTAGTTCAAAAAAATTTTCAAATCAAACCCAAAACTCTTTACTTGTATTTTTCTGTTAAATATCCATTAGTAAATATCTAATTATATTCCCAAGTATAATTAATAATAAGGGTTAAAAACAAGTATTGATAAAAACACTGTTTACAACAACCCAAAACTATTTACTTATTCTTTAATAACTTTAAATATTTATTTAAAAATCAAAGCATATCCAACTTATTAATTAAGGCAATACACTTTTAGTTGATTCCATAAAACAATTTATTTTAATTTAAGTGTTAAAATCCAAACTCCTTTTATTATAGTTATAAAATACTTAATTTAATATTTAAAACTAATAAATATATAGAAATATGTTTAAAATTCTTATTAATAGGTTAAAATACTTTTAAAACTACTTAAAATATATGATAATTATTTATATAGAATACTATGTAAAAATAAGGAATTTTGAAATAAATAGAAAAACAAAAATAAACAAGTTTTACTTTTGAAAGCCACTTAGTTTAGAAATTCATAATTAATTGTTAAAAATATATTTAAACTTGAAACAAATTTTAAAACACTCTTTTATAAGTTAGAAAACAACCCTAAAAATATTATAGAAAAATATATAATTTAAATATCACTTTTAAATAATTTATATTTTCAAACAGAAAAGATAGCATTTCTGCAAATTCTACCAAAATAATTCGCAACAGCTCAAAAGTGTTTCAGAAGCAAAGACAGCAATTTAGAAGCCGTACCCAAAGTCTCGGGCTATCGTTTAAGGTGAATTTTCTACAACTTCGCGCCTAGATTTCAACGTCTTAACAAATGATTTTTAATCCATTCTTTTTACATTAGTTAGTATACTTTGGGTGCTTGAAAACCATGAAGAAAAATCTCAAAGTATATCTTCTTTTTATTTTAGAGAATTTTCCAAAAACAGGGTATTTTATCGAATTACACTTATAGCGACTATTTCACTATAACTTTTTGCACTTCGTTCAACTATCTATCAAATGATTTAAGCTTCAAAACTTTCCTAATAAGAATAATATATTGTTTACTTAATTGCTAAATAAACCCTTAACAAAATTTCCACAAAAATGCATGTTATTTTTAAAGACGGGTTATTTTTAAAAGTGTCACTTTAGTGACCTCTTTACTTCAATCTTATATTACTTTTATTTACTTCTTCTATAACTTTTCAAAACATATTCTTTGCTTTTCAAAGCACTTATAGAAGTGTAGATAATAACTAAACAAGTAATTATTAAGATCTGTTATTAAATCACCATTTTTACAAGTTACAATTTAAGGGATTCAAAGTGCGTCTACAGCGACTATCGCTATACGACAATTCCATATTCAATCTAATATTTGGTGTCATATTATTTTATCCACATATATGATTCCAAGTTCCAACCATACTACTACTAAACATGTATTAACATATATACACATCAATATATCAATTTTAAAGGTTCAAATAAACTTAATTAGAACAACATAATTCCCTTCTCTTTAAGGTAACTACTTTAACAAATCATATGCTTTTGGAAGCATATAATAAAAGGTTATAACTTTATGTAGTTAGTATCTATTATTGTATATAATAGCAAGCAATTCAACAAGCAACTTTAACTAGCAATTAGCAAGTTTATTAACTTCGAACTAAGTAAGATTAACTCACTTTATTTCAACCAAATTTCTTCCTAGCAACATTCTTTTCAAATAACACTTCACTATCACTTATACTACATTAAAACATCACCTAAACCTCTCCTCCACCTCCAAAAACCACACGTCCTCCTTCCGCCATACATCTTTGCCCATGGCCATGCCTAGAAAGGCATCTATGCTCACATCCATCACTTCCTTCCTCCTCCAAAACTCACGGTCAAAGCCTCCTCCCTCACCCTAACTCAGGGCCATAGGCCATATTTCCCTCATGCTCATGGCCTTTCACCTTTTCCTCCACTTCACTCATGCCTAAGGCCACCATAGTCATCATAAGGCACACGGCCATTAAAGAGAAGAGAGGAAGAAGTGAAGATAAGAAGTGGATTTGGTTTGTGAAAATATGAGTGTGTATGCATGCCTTTATATAGTGTTAGGAATTAGTGGATAAATGTGAATAAACCACTCCTTAGCCATGAAGTTAAGCATGTAAGACCATGCTCTTACACAAGCATGCTTTCCTTAAATCAAGGAGTGATTTAAGGGTCCTTTAGTACTCTTTGTTCCCTTAATTAAATATGTTTACTTTAGTTAATTTGCTTAGGAATAGAGACGTGTTTAATCCTTGTTTATATGTGCATATGTTATCATATGATAACTATTCAAGTTGTCACATATTTACACAACTTCTATTGAATAAAAAGTTGATTTTTAATAAAACGTTTTCCAGTCACATTTTCAGAATTTATCCAAAGTGTATATTTCATTAAACACATTTCAAAACAAGTTTTCTAACATTAGTTATTAATTAAAAAGTGTTTAACAAAGTTATAAAATCATATTAAATCATATTAAATCTTGGACACAAATATTGAAACAATTCAGATATTTAAATACGAAGTGTTTGAAATTTCGGTTCGTTACATATACATTTGGACTTTTCATTTTTAGATACAAAATACATCTTCATAATCATATAGCGGAAATAAATAACTAGATAACTAAGGAGTCGCCTGCTCGATCACCATCTTCAAAGAGCTCTGAAGAGAAACCTGATATTCTTAGACTACTCAAATATAATTGAGTACACGAGAGTTTAGGGAAAATAAACAACTCAGGTCAGACAATATGTCTGGTAAGAGTAAAACTCTAAAACAAAAAAGGAGTGTATTTAATAATAATATGTGGGCCCTTGTGGCTAACGAGGAACGGGTTTTCTCCCACAAAATAACAACCAAACATAAGAATGGAAAAGAACAATAGGAAAAAAATCCAAACATAGATGATGGGCAAAAATAGTATAAAGATCCGGACTTGAAAGAATGGAAATAGTCTGAACAAAATCCAAACTAGAAAGAATGGATAAAACATGATAATAGTCCAAACTTGATAGAAGGGACAAAACCTAAAATTAAACATCGTGAAGAGTAGTTGACTTTTCCCGTCACAATTATAGAAAAATAGTTCGAAGGATCAAATCAAATAAAGAAAGGAAAATTTCCATCAAATGACTAGGAAGGTGCACCACCATTGAAGTATACCTCTAGTAATACTTTTGAAAAGCTCATATACTCTGTGGCACTTCTCGAAAATATACTAGCCGGACCCCGCCAAACCTTTTCGAGTATCCAAATATTCCACATCAAAGGAATCCGATCTAGATGAGATGTGAAAATACCCTAATGGGAGCAACCCCGCATAGTTGGATGTCCTTTCACGCTTTTGGGTTCAACCATTTGCCGACAAAGGATAACAAAGCTCAAAAGAGCAACAAATCATCTTAGAATGACAAAAATCAAGAAGCTGAAGTAACCGATAGCCGGGGCACCAACTATCAAGGATATAAAATGATGTATATGGAAATTAAGCCTTGTATACCCATCACCACTCGTCGATTTCAAACTTGTACTACTCCTTGGTTAACAATAAAGTTAGACAAGTCAAGGTAATGTTACCTCAAAGTCATGTCCTATGACCATTCTTCACTTTAGAAATAGGGACAAGTCTACCTCATCGACATTTAGTGTTAACTGCACAAATAAATCGTTTCGATATAATTGATATCACTTAACAGAACTTAATTCAGTTTCATAACCGAATCAAACTTTTACTTTTTAAAACCGAAGCTTGGGCTTCAGAGTACAAGTATTAGCTTTAAAACACTTTGATAAAAGAGTTTACTAATTTCAAAACATCATTAAAAGGATTTAATAACTTAAAACATACTTATTACATTTATTAATCAACTTTAAAACTTCATTAATTCAGTTGATTGATTGACTTCAATAGCTTTTAATTCAAAAGAAGTTAATCGCCTTTAAACATCATTAGTTTAATTAACTAATAAAAATTAATTATAATTAAATAAATTAAATAAATAATTTATTATTATTATTACTTAAAATGAATAACAAAGTAAAAACATCCTTGTCACTTTGATTACTTTGATAAATTCACTTTAAAACTTAATTAATTAAGCTAATAAATTAACTTCAAATGCCTTTAATTGAAAAGGGTAAATTACCCTTAAAACATCATTAATTCAATTAATTAGTAATATTTACAAATAATTAATTAAATTAATAAAAAAATAAATCTCATTATTTAAAAGTGATTTATTAATTATAAACATCATTAAAGGGAAGATTAATTAGAGTTAAAACAAGTTGATTAACTTGAAAAGCCGTTAATTAAAAAGGTTAATTAATTTAAAAACATCATTAATTCATTGATTAATTAACTTTAATCTATCATATTAAAAGATTCATTATCCTTGAACATCATTAAATAAAATGATTAATTAATTCAAACAATCATTGACCAAGTAAATAGTTAAATTTAAAACACATCATTAACTAGTTAACCTTAATCCTTATTAATTAAATTAAATGGTCATTATAAAAATGGTTAAATTCTTTTGAAAACATCATAAATCAAAATCTTACTTAACTTGTAAAACAATTCCAATCACGAATATGAAACCAAACTTTTTCGATAAAAAGTGATTTTTCTGAAAGTGTCGATATAACGACTATCGCTATACGGGCAGTTCGGCAAACAAGTTTATGGCATTATCATTACAACGAAACAATACATAGTAGGATATGAGCATATATACATGGTAATTTAAAATAATACAACATATATCAAACATTCGCTAACAATATAATTAACTTTAGCCACTAACTTTTCATATCGCTTACTGCATGCAAACTAACTTCCAAATGCGTCAACTTTTCGTAACATGAACCAAACCAACTACCAAACAGTTACTACACATATACAACAAGAATTAATAGGTCAATAATATAAGCAATAAAATAGTTTAAAAACTTTGGTTATAAGGGTGGAGTATTACTCACAAAAATGCAATCGAACTAAGCCGAACTCCTACAACAACTTGCCAACACACGAACTATACTTCACTCCACTCAAGCTCGGACTTTTGGGCCTTAAATGGACAATTTTGGGTTTGGCCATAGGCATGGCCATGGTTGAAATGGTGAGTTAAGGTGTTGTTTCGGTAAGTAGGGTGATGTAAAGTGTTTAAACTTGGTTTTGGAATATATAAACTAGTTTTTGTCTTAGGAATTATTTAAAGTGGCCATGGAAGTGTGGATGAGTATATGAAGAGTGTTAGGAATTTTAGAAGTGGAAATGAATAAGTTAGAAGGTTTAGTAGGAAACATGAAGAGGTTGGATTATATGTAGGCATAAAAAGTGCAAAATTACCAAAGTACCCTAATGGACATAACCACCACTCAAAATGCGCCATATGACTCCCCCTCCCTCACCTTGCACACGTTGGTCACCCCCTCCCATACCCCTAAAACATGCTAGCTCGATGATGTGTGTACTTGGATATGGTTTTGAGGTATGGCATGAGATATGATAAGATATATATATATATATATATATATATATATAGTATATATATATATACACCAATTCTTATAAACTAATGCATAAATGGTCACATCAAGTATTAATTTAAACTAAGCATGATTATTTAGCACCGACACATTAATTATATTATCATGGCATGTGCATATATGTGTGCATATTTACATAAATGTGCACAACATTTTCCAATGACTTTTCGATGCCGAAAAGTCGTAATTTCGAAAAACGATTTCCGATCACATTTTCTGTTTTTATTTAAACTAACTATTTTAGTAAACATATTTTGAAAATGATTTTGACATCGTTAATTAATATTTAAAATATGTTTATTTGGTTATTAAAATCCATTATTTAAATATTTAAAAATGATTTAAATATTCAAATATAAAGTGACTAATTTACGGGTCGGTACAATTAAGATTCATAGTACTCTCAAGTAAAAAGATTACTACTTGTTGTCACATGAGATCTTCTATTTAATTTTGTACTTAATCTACAACAAACTCAGTGGGTTATTTTGTATTTCAAAAAATCATATGTATGTAACCCCTTGTCACCTCCAATGCTCACAAGTAATGCATTGTCCATTATATTAAGAGCATTACATACACTACTCTCAAAAGGATGTATCAATATCCTGCTTTCGATAAATGTTGACCATGAACAATTAAGGACAAGTATTTATTTAACATGATTTAATAGCCAAGGTTATGAACTCATTGATAGAGTTTAGGGTGTGTCATAAGGGCAATTATATAATTTATTACATAGCTTAACTCTTATAAAAGAATCTTGTTCAATATTATGTATGCATCTAGTTTATTTTTCTTTTATATGTGTCGTTATATGGAGATATAAATAATGAATTAAATACATTATGCATATATAAGTAGAAAATCCTTTGGAGAAGTATTTTATAGATTGTAGTACGAATGTGTTTGTAACCGTGAGTATTGAATCGATACACATATATTCATACATATGTACATACATACATACATATATGTATGTGTGTGTATAATAAATACTCATTAAATGTTCCTAGTCAAGATGTATCGAGAAAAGGATATCGATACATCTATAGAGACTAGTGTACGTAGTGCTCTCCATATGATGGACCGTCATTTACTCATGACTATTAGGGAACCAATGTGTACGTACTTGCAACGACCTAGAATTTTTGACGTTCCAAATGGGAATATTTAATTTATTTAAATATTAAAATTTGATTCGAATTTAATAAATAATAAGATAATCAATTTTTAATAAAACGACTTTATTATTAATGAGGTATTTTAAAATGAATTTATATGATTTTCCCATAAAATTTTAATTTAGAAAATAATTAAATTTTTGTTTGATGTATTTTACAACAAACAATGGTATTTCTAAAATTTCATAGAATAAAATAACTCGTGTATTTTATTATTGTTTTGGGATCATGTCGCATTTCTATATGCGATCGTATTTTTATTTCTGTCGTTCGTGATCTGTACGTGAATATGATATTGTGTAGCGGAGTACCGCAAATCTTCTTTTCAAAACTTTTTCAAAGTCAAATCAAAATTTGAATTTTTCAACTTGCTTTAATGTGATTTGATTTGGAAAAGATGGTTAGGGTGGAGTGTGGGTTTTGGTTAGCTTGACTTTTGAGAAATGAAATTTGTTTGGTTATAAGTCTTCAACACTTCACTTCACTTACATTTTCATTTCACTTCTCATTCATTTTTTCCTTCACTTTTTTATTATTCTTCCTCTGTAAATGAAATCAAAGCTTCCCCCTCAATTCAAATATCCGTATCTCCACAACCATTAGATATTAGCTAAATCTTCAAACATGGAAGTTATTCATTATCGTCTCTTCTATTTTTAAAAAAAGGTCTCTCGTCATTTCATTGAGTGTGGTGGTGGAGGTTATTTGATTACTGTGATGATCGAGTATTGGTCGTGTTTCGACGATCATGAAATAGGGAATGGAGAATATTGTTGGGTTCTTATCGTCGATTTGCGATTTTCAAAGACGTTCGCAGAGTCTAATGTTGCATGAGTTGGCCATGGGTGGGGGATGATCATTTTCCGACCATCCATAAAATTTCGATGATATAGGTGGCTAGGGGATCAACAAAGGGTATCGAGAAGAAGCTTACGGTAAGGAAAAGGTGGGACAGTGATCGCTTGGGGTCTGGTGGGCGGAGGGTCGTGGTCAAGGTCGAAGTAGCGTTTCGTTCGTTTCAATTTTGGGTTCGGTTTCGGTGTTTGCTGGTGGTTATGGGGATGGCTGAGCTGGTCGAGGTGTGGGTGGCGGTTCTGATTGGGGCAGCGGTAGGTGTTGGTTGTGGTCGAGGCGGTAGGTGGAGAAGCATGACCAAGATTGACTTGATAGCCTGGACGTGAATTTGAAAGATGGAGGGAAGAAAGAGATGTTGGTCGGGTTTGATTTCTAAGCGTGATGGGCCATGGTTGGGTTTGGTGAGGATACATATATACATACATAAATATATACATATATATATTTTTTTGAAATATTTTTAACTAGTTGTGTATTGAATTTTAAAAAGGTGATATTTCATTCGTTTTAAATCCGATTAACCCAAGGATTTTTGCGTTAGACTCGTATTGACGAATACATACTCTGGTCTAAATAGTTGATAGTTTTAGTGGAGTATAATTTAATAACAAAATAATACCGATTGTGTATAATTACATTGTTTCAAATTATAACGCAGTTAATTAATTATACCCCATCGATGACATCTGTTTAGCAGAGTAAATCACCGTTCTACTATAATTAAATTAAACAAATTATTTTGGAGATCTAGTGAGCAGAATTAATCTGCATTCTGGTTTGATATTAATTTGGACATTTATTTTTGTAGTTAATAAATATGTAGATTAATTATTGGATTGGTGATGTGTAAGCTAGTGATTGTTATTGGTTCATTTCATTTATATATATGCTTGCTTATGTAAATACTAGTAATATGACTTGGAAAGTGAATTAAAAATAAATGATAACCTGTTTAAGTATCATAATGGTCGCTAAGCCTCTTTTCGAAATTGAAAAGTTATGGATTTAAATTAACTTAAACTTTATAACAATTTGAGGTTAAGTGTAATATGATTATTTTATTAGTGTTATTTCAAAGTTAATTAATTATTTTATTAATGATGTTTTAAAGTTAATTAATTATTTTATTAATGATGTTTTAAAGTTAATTAATTATTTTTTAAATGATGTTTAAAGTTATTTAGTTATTTATTTATGATGTTTAAAGGTAATTAATTAATTTAATAAAGGTGTTTATAAATAATACATTGTTTTATAAAAGGAATTTATTTAATAAAAAGGATTTATTAAAGGAGATTTGTAAATGATATTTTATAAAGGAGATTTATAAATGATATTTTGTAAAGGAGATTGATAAATGATATTTTGTAAGAGAGATTTATAAATGGTATTTTATAAATAAAAGAGAGATTCATAAATGGTAATTTATAAAGAAACGAATGGATTTTAAGTGATATTTTAATAATAACGAAGATTTGTGTTAAATACTTTTACCTAGTATCCTGACTCAGCTACATTGGACTGACTGCACAAGGACTAACTGCACAAGGCAGATTCAGCTGTTGTCGAGAAGGATGACCATGGAGCAATGGCTATAGGACCTAGATATAGGGTTCAGATGGTTACGAAGCCCGGATTGAGCAGAGTTGATAGATAGACAATGCAGGATGTTAGAAATATGGAAATTAGCTTGGATAGACCAGGGATCGGCATAGCTGGGTTGTACTCTAGGGATCAGCATTGTCGTTTGGATGGATAGTCAACATGGATGAAGTATTAGAGGGATTGGCATAGGCGATGTTGCCTGGTTAGACATGACTTACTAGTACTCGAGGGATCGGTATAGCATTCAGGGTGAGAAGGGTTCGGCATAATATTCTGGAGCAAGAGGGACCGACATAGTGTTAAGTGATAATAGGGATTAGCATGTTGAGTCATAAGAGGGATCGGCATGATAGGTCATTAGATGGATTGGCACTATATAATGAATTCAAGGGATAAGCATGAATATGCAAGCATGGTTCGACATGATTGGATGGATCACTACGATGTATAATAGGGGTCGACATGCGAAGTATGGAGCTGAGTAGAAGGGATCAACAAAATCCATTAGAGGGATTCGGTAGGAATAACTTCAAAGTAGATCTGAATCCAAGATCGATCGAAAGCACGAGCTTCATATATCAAAACAACATAATATTTAGAGAGCCATCATATCTAAGCATGAAGAAGCCACCATAGGGATCGCTGCCCCAAAATCAACCAGTGGAGGGATCGTTACCGATCCCTCTCCATTGAGATTTGGGCCTGGCACCTCCTATGGTGGGTCCATATGGATAAGGAGGTCATGTAGCCAAAGTTTTAGAGAGATTGGCGGTTGCCTTCACCTATAAATATTGGCCTAGGAAGTCTTTCTGAGGATCGTTACGCTGCTGGTTACATAGCTCTTTTATTGTAAACAACTTTCTTTAAAACTCCATTATTTCTTGTTTTTTGCTACTGTAATCCAGACTAAGGTGAACCAATAAAGAGAATATTCGAAGTGGACGTAGACAATCAACGCCGAGCCACTATAAATCCTGTTGTTCTTGATTTATGTTTTTTATTTTCTTATTATTTTGCTATATTCCTCTGTTTCAATTTAGTTTTCTTCATTTACTTCTCTACACAAACTTATTCTTGGGTGTTGGTGGCCAATTTTGTTGCAAACATTTTGGTGCTTTTGCTAAGAGCCTGATTCTCAGTGCGTTAGGATCCCATTTGTTGCTACTGGATTGAACAAATCCCCCGAAGAAGATCCATAATCATCTTCAAAAAGCTTGCAGATACTACTCAGATTTACTAGAATCTAAGCAAGGAAATCGATAATGGTGAGACATACCAGATCAACTTCTCAGAATGTGGATGGGAATGAAACTGCCAGCATTCAACAAGGAGCTCCGAGCAATCAACCTGCAAATCTGAATGTTGATCTTGCTGAAGTCCAGAACCCCGCTGATTCTATAACTGGAGATGAATTTAATAACTTGATGAAGGAGTTGATGGAAAGCCGTAGACAGCTGAATGGGCAAATTCAAACTAATCCTAGCCTAATGAACCAGATTGCTCAACAACAGCATGAGAACGCCAGAAGGGATCCCACTTCTTACTCGGCGTCGGAGAGTTCAATCTCATCAGATGAATACCACAGGCGTATGCATCATAGAGTCAAAGGACAACATGTAGAAACATCGGAGCATCGCTTGGCAGACCAATATGGTCTGCCAAGACGGATCGGTGCCGATCCCTCCTTAGGGTTCGGTACTGATCCATCCTCAAGAGGAGGTATCCCCCACTACACTTGGGATATCAAGCAGGAGCTATTTCTGGAAGCTTAGATGCTGGAGTTCAACTAAATGCTGACCAAGTCCCCTACCGGAATGACGACGAGATGAATGCCCAAGGTGCACATCAAGAGGATGGTGGACCAAAAAGGCATGAAACGGTCCATAGACGTCGACCGGACCATTCACGCGAGGTGGAGCACGATCACCGCTTGACACCACCCATCCAAATGCCAGACCTATCGACGATGGTCAAACAGTTGGTTAGAGAGAACCAGGGTTTGACGAATGATGACTGGGGAATTTCGAGGAGCCATATCCCCTTTACTAATAATGTTTTGCATGCGGAATATCTAAGAAGGTTCAGCATGCCCTCGATGCCTGCCTAAGAGGGAAAAACCGACCCCAGGCAGCACATTATGAGTTATGAATGGTTGATGGATTCAACGAGAGCCAATGACGCAACCAAATGTAGATGCTTTCCTATAACCCTCTCTGGAATAGCGACGATGTGGTTCACGAGACTATCCCCATGATCAATTTCAAGGTTCGATGAACTGGCAACCAAGTTTGTGGAGCAGTTTCGAATGCATGCTACTCGTCCTAAAGACGTGATGTCACTTTCCAGCGTGATTCAAGCTCCAGGTGAATCATTGAAGGACTATTTGGAAAGATTTCATACCGCCGCTACGGAAGTCAGTAACCCAAATGATCATGCTATACTTATGGCCGTGACGAGAGGGATTGATCCGGAATCTGAGTTTGGTGATTGGGTAGCTGGAAAACCGCTGGCCACGTTAGTGTGCTTCTATTCAAAGGCAACTCGGTTTCTGAGGAAGGAGGAAGCCAGATCCTCTAGGGAAAACAATGTCGTAGGACAGAAAGGAGAAGCAGTACAAAGCAACATTGCAATAAAGCAGTCTGATGACAGTTCTGGCAAAGTCCAAGTTAATGTTTAGAACAAGCCGAATCAAAAAAAGATAAATGGGGACAAGAATTGAGACCAAAAGAGGGAGCCTGGGAGACCAAGACTAAGGATTCCTATGTATAACAACTACACACCACTAAACGTATCCCTGGAGAATATATATCTATCCACCTATAATACATACAATATAGGAAGCCGCTTCAAAAAGAGTCGACAGAGAGACAGCAACAGACCAGAAAATACTCTCAGTTTCACGAGTGTTATGGGCACAATACCAATGAGTGCAGGTATCTCTAGGACGTTATCGAAAAGTTGATTCGGGAAAAGAAATTGCAGTAGTTTGTGAAAGCTCCGTAGGATGGCGGACAGGGGACATCTGACCCCAACCAAGGACAAGCTCCGCGTAGGGCTGAGGAGCCTGCGCGGACCGGTGGAAGACTAGTGATTAACATAATAGTCGAAGGACCGCACCCTACGGATAGGAGTTGGCAAGAAATGGGGCATTATCCTAGCGCAATAAGGCATGTGGACTTTGAATATTGTTTAAATACGGAGGATGGAGCCTAGGCAAAGCAACAACGTATGATGGCAGATGATATTATGTTCAAGAGCAGGGATGAAGATAAAGTAGAGTCCCCTACAATTGACCCGATGGTCATTTCTACCACAATTGGCCCTGCTTCGGTGAAAAGGATTTTGATTGATTATGGAAGCTCGGTGAACATAATTTTCAAGAAGGCATATGATTCGATGAGAATGAAGGCTAAAGATTTAAAGCCATCTAAAGCTTGCATGCATGGTTTTAATAGCGTGGCGACTGAGGCTGTTGGTTATGTGGAGTTTCCTGTCGAATTAGAAGAAGGTGAAAGTAGGAGAGTACGGATCCTACCGTTTATTGTTTTGGATGTTGACTCACCGTATAATGTTTTTCTGGGCCGACTAGCCCTGGCTGAATTTCGAGCGGCACTTGCCCCTTGGTGTTTAACTTTAAAGTTTCCAACTGGTGAGGGTGTAGGAGTGGTTCATGGTGATCAGGCGACTGTACGTGCCATTATGTAGCTAAGTTAAGGGAAGCTCAACGTAAGGAAAAGGGAAAGGGTGTGGACAAATTCGTCCGCATCCAAGTTGCTGAAGATTGACAATTGGCGCCTGAGCCTTAGCTTGGGCGCCATAGTCGGTTCTATATAGATATAGATCCGAGGGATGACGAAGAGGAGACCAAGGCTGTGCCGGCTGAGCTGATGATTGATATCACGATCAACCACGACGACCCATCACGGGTCTTGAATATTGGATCGCAGCTCAGCCCCTCAATAATGAAAGAACTTGTGGGTTTTCTCCGAGCGAATTTAAATGTATTCCCTTGGACTCATTCTGACACGTGTGGGATCTCGCCTGCTATTGCGAGTCATGCATTGAACATTGACCCGAAATACGTTCCGGTGAAACAAAAGAGACGAGGCATGGATCCGGAGAGAGCTGTCACCCTTAAAGAGGAGGTGGATGAACTGAAAGTCAATGGGTTTATTCGCGACACCCTCTATCCTAAGTGGATATCAAATCCCATACTAGTGAAAAGGAAAATGGGAAACAGAGAACGTGGATCGAGTATTAAGACTTGAACAAGGTGTGTCCTAAGGACAGTTTTCCCCTTCCAAGGATAGATCAGCTAGTTGATTCGACTGCAGGACATGAATTGTTATCCTTTATGGATGCGTACTCGGGGTATAACCAAATCCTAATGCATGTCCCCGATCAGGAACATACCAGCTTTGTTACGGATGTTGGATTATATTGTTACATCGTGGTGTCGTTTGGATTGAAGAATGCCGTAGCAACCTATCAATGCTTAGTTAATAGGATGTTTAAAGATCAAATTAGGAAGACAATGGAAGTCTATATGGATGATATTCTCGTGAAGTCACGGTGATCAAACGACCACATTCGAGACTTGGCAGAGATGTTCGACATCCTCCGATATTACAATATAAAAATCAATCCTTTGAAGTGTTCATTTGGTGTTGCGTCAGGAAAATTCTTGGGTTTTATTGCCAATGCTCGTGGGATAGAAGCAATCCCGAGAAGATTCAGGCTATTCGAGATATTCAAGCACTAAGAAACATTAAACAAGTCCAAAGTCTCAATTGGAAGGTTGCTGCTTTAAGTTGATTTATCTCCAGAGCAACTGACAAATGCATTCCTTTCTTTTATTTGATTAGGAAAGGAAAGTGAAATATCGAATGGACGCAGGATTGTGAAGATATGTTTCGAGCTCTGGTGAATCATTTGGAGAGACCCCCTGTCTTGTTAAAGCCGGTAGATCATGAAGAGTTGCTCATTTATTTGGCTGTATCAACACATGCTATAAGTGCCGCCTTGATTCGCAAGGATAACCGGATTCAGAGGCTGGTGTACTACGTTAGTAAATGACTAACAAGGGCAGAAAGGAATTATCCAAAGATAGAGAAATTGGCGTACTGCTTGTTAATTGCATCACGGAAGCTTCATCCGTACTTCCAAGCGCATCCAATCAGTTTTTACACCGACCAGCAATTACGATGGGTCCTACAGCGACCTGAGACATCTGGAAGGTTACTGAAATGTAACATTGAGCTCAGCCAGTTCGACGTTACATATCTTCCTCGAAGAGCTATCTAGGGTCAAGCGTTGGCGGACTTTATAGCTGAATTTACCATGCAAGACGATCATCCAGAATGTAGCGAAATCCCTACCGTGCGATGGAAATTGTACACTGATGGAGCATCCAATGATCATTGTTCCGGAGCTGGGATTGTGCTTGTAACCCCAGAAAACAGGTTGATTTGTTATGCTTTGAAGCTTGATTTTTCTGCCACAAACAACGAGGCTGAGTATGAAGCGTTGATTTCCGGACTTAAACTTTCTAGAGAACTTAGAGTGAAGTCTCTTGAAACCTTTTGCGACTCACAGTTGGTGGTGTATCAAGTTAGAGGAGACTATCAGGCTAAGGAACAACGACTTGCCTCGTATCTTACCCGAGTTCAGGAGTTGTTGGCAGAATTCGAATACTATGACATTTCACATATCCCACGCAAGCATAATGGAGAGGCTGATTCATTGGCAAAGTTCACTAGTACTGGCGATGCGCAACAGATGGGCTTGGTTTCGGTTAAGATATCAAATACCCCAAGCATAAATATGATGGAAATCGATCAAGTACTGGAAGCATAATCCGAAAGGGAATCGTGGATGACTCCGTTTAAAGATTATTTGCTGCATGGAATCTTGCCTGAAAGAAGAAACAAAAAGCGACAAATCCTTTGTAAAGCTTCTCGGTATATTATTCAGGAAGGAACTATGTATAAGAAGGGTTTCTCAGTTCCCTTACTCCGGTGTATCGCCCATGACGAGATAAAGCATGTTCTGAAAGAAGTTCATGAGGGAAAATGCGATGATCACACTAGGGGACAAACTTTGGCGAAGAAGATACTCCGTTATGGATATTATTGGCCGACCGTAAACTGGGACGTCGCTGACTATGTAAGACGATGTGACAAATGCCAAATATACGCGAACATCCCAGGAGCTCCGCCAATAGAAATCATGCAAATGGTCAGCCCATGGCCATTCGCTATGTGGGGTATTGACATCATCGGCTCTTTACCAATCTCTAAAGGTGGTGCGAAGTACGCTATTGTTGCGGTTGATTACTTCACCAAATGGGCTGAGGCGGAACCATTAGCTACGATCACAACCTAGAAAGTAATCAACTTTGTTGTTCGAAACATCAAATGTCGCTTCGGTCTTCCGTGAACAATTATAACAGATAATGGGACCCAATTCGATAGTGATGAATTTAAATACTTTTGTCGAAGATATCGTATTGAAAATAGGTTCGCAGCAGTCGCTCGCCCTCAGGCAAATGGACAGGTTGAAGCCGTAAATAAAATTATCAAGTCTATGTTGAAAATGCGTTTGGAGAAGGCTAGAGGCAAGTAGGTAGATGAACTTCCTATGGCGCTTTGGGTCTATATAACCACTCTCAAGTCCATGACTGACCATACTCTATTGCCCTTGCTTATGGTTCCGAAGCTATTATTCCAGTAGAACTCGAAGTTCCTTCTCATCGAGTGACTTACTACGATCCCAAAACAAACAAAGATCTTCTCTTGAATCTTTGGACTTTATAGATGAGAAGCACGAGGAAGCCGATTTGGGAGTAGCTACACACCAACATCGAGTCGCCCAATATTACAACTCTAAAGTGCGATCAAGAACCTTCGAAGTTAGTGATCTCATCCCGAAACGGGTTTTTCCTGCCCCGTCACACATGAATCCAACTTGGGAAGGACTGTATGTCATTTAACAGAGGTTTGGAGAAGGAGCTTTCAAGCTAGCGATTGCTGATGGCATTACACTTCCGAGAGCGTCGAATAGCGAGCATTTACGATGCTATTTCACTTAGATAATTTCTTTTACATTTAATTTCTATTTACTTTCGATGTTTGCTTTAGCATTTGACTTTATGACTATGTAATAAGATAGATTAGTTTGTTCCTTTCCATTTAATGAATAAAGTTTCAAGCTTCCTTTGTTCATATGATTGTTATTGCATTGTATGCCAAGTACATAACGAAACTGATTAATATCGATATGTGTGAATAGGCTCCCAGAGTTTGTAATCGATCAGTCATACTAATTCCCAATGGGATCAAACATGATGAGCTTCATTAATTTGCTCGATTAACAATTCCCGTAAATGATCCAAAGAATGGGACACGCGATAAGAAACAAAAATGTCCGACAATCTGGAGATTGGAAAATTCCTGCCTAGACTGTGGGACTGAAACGAAATTAAGGCGACCAAAAGGAGTGCAACTTAATTACTCCCGAAATAACTCTAAGTCCCCGGAGCATGGAGAAGAGTATAAATTCAAATTGGGTGTGATCCGACGGCTTACTAACTAAATCATATCCCCAGAGTGTGGATACGAACCTGAATGAATAAATGAGTGGAGTTTGACCATTCTCTATTCCATAAACTCCGATCTGAAACCGACAGGAGGGGTACAAACGTACTACAGATGGAATTCGACAATCCAAGAATTAACTCTGTTAACCCAAGACTGGGGGCAGGAGCACAAACTACTAAAAGCTGAATACGACAGCTTACTATAGCTCCGGCATAGTGTTTTTTTTTGAGTTAAGGCGACATCCGCAAGGAGGCCTTAATACAAAACCAATCATAACGACATCTGAAGTTACGGGCGACTAAAAATCTCATGCCGCTGGGTCGATGGTCAATATCGATCCATACCAAAATATTGTGCCGCTAGGTCGATGGTCAATATCAATCCATACCAAAATTTTGTGCCGCTGGGTCGATGGTCAATATCGATTCATACCGAAATAACATGCCGCTAGGTCGATGGTCAATATCGATTCATACCAAAATAACGTGCCGCTGGGTCGACGGTCAATATCGATCCACACCAAAATACCGTACCGCTGGGTCGATGGTCAATATTGATCCACACCAAAATAACATGCCACTGGGTCGACGGTCAATATTGATCCATACCAAAATACCGTGCCGCTGGGTTGATGGTCAATATCGATCCACACCAAAGTATCGTGCCACTGGATTGACGGTCAATATCGATCCACACCAAAGTATCGTGCCCCTGGGTCGACGGTCAATATTGATCCACACCAAAGTATCGTGCCCCTGGGTCGACGGTCAATATCGATCCACACCAAAGTATCATGCCGTTGGGTCGACGGTCAATATCGATCCACACTAAAGTATCGTGCCGCTGGGTCGACGGACAATATCGATCCACACCAAACACAAACGGATGTGACCCGAACATCCTTCGAAAAACTTCGATCATTAGTGTACGAATAAGAGAAACAAGATGAATGTGAACCGACCATTCATTGATCAACTCTGAGTATTTGGAGCATTATGTGGGAGTATAAACACAACTAGGACAAGACTAGACCGTCCATGCAGTACATTTATCAACCCTACACCGAGGGCAGTGGTGTGATTATCCAAAGAATGATTGTGATAGTTCAATCATGTGACTCATATCCAGTATTTACAATGACTCAAGGCTACGGCCGCAAGGAGGCCTTAAGATGAAGATAGTGAATGGTTAACAGAATTTGCAATCAATAAATTACAAGTACATTGAATGGAAAGTAATCATTCAACTATTTAAATAACAATTCACACAATGCTTAATCGAAAACAAAAACTTTTATTCACAAGTGCCGAAATTCCAGTACAAGTTATTTCAAAAAACTAGGATTCATACCCATACAACTACGACTAGTGAAAGAAATAATTATGCAAACTATATACAGTGACATGAAACAATGACTACTTCTTCGATTTTCTTTTGGATTTTTCAAGGGTAGAGCTAATTATGCTTCTATTCTGGGATCCCTTGCCACCTTTAGCAGGAGAGCTTTCTGAAGCTGAGGGGAGTTCACCAGGGACAGACCCGCCAGGTGGAATAACTTGCAATAGTGCAGGATAAGGATCATCGATATGCAATAGTGCAGGATAAGGATCATCGATATCCATCTCGACAGGGTCAGACTTGGCCCTTTTCTTTAGCAACTCCTCCTTTTCAATATGTTCTTTCATGCTGAGTTTGGTGGTATGTTCGGAGGCACTAGTGATCATAATGTCATCGGGGTTATTAGCATGGAGCGGATTCTCAGTTTTATCGTCATCGAGTGCTTCAATGACTTGAGCATCAGGCCCTGGGACATCGACTCCTACTGGATCCTCGGTCATTTTCTCCTCTTGTTCTATAGCCACACTGCTTTTAGGAGTATGTCCAGAGCTCGAAAGACGTGTAAAATTTATTAAAACATGGATATTAGCTAAAGTCATTGCGCGTGAAGAACAAGAACTTTTCTAATACGGAAAAGTTTAGTATGATACCAGCATCCGGTTGACTTTCCGTAGTTGTCGGAGTGCTTCCTTCAAGGATGGAAGGTAGTGTTTATGGCCCAAATCCAGGCTTATCTCGGTCATATCCGAGATCTTGCTCCATGTCATGAGAAGTTGACAGTCCGACTACTTGGGTTGGAGTGGAACCCTTAGGAGCAGTACTGGAAGACTCAACAATATCCTCTCCATCTTTAGTGGGTGCGGGAGCCTTGAAAAATTGAAGTTTAGCAGCAGCCAGATCCAAAGGCCCGTTTCCTCGAAGCACTTCTCTCACTAGTTCTTCCTCATTGAATTCAGCTTCGCCCATCTCTTCTTTCTTTCTCTTAACAATATGCTCCCATGCTTCAGCAAGCGATTCGAGGTAACCCTCGCTGAGAAAGCTTAAGTCGCGGTGGAGTAGGACCTTTGCATTATACTCAATAATCAACGGATCGAACAAGTCCTTGATTTCGTTCCTACCGGACTCCATGGCGGCTTCCACCTGGGAGTTGGCTTATCAAAGCATCTCCTTTCTGCCCTCTTCTCGGGCTTCTTCTTTTAGAGCTTCAACTTTGGAAAACTGTTCGTCAAGTTTTGTTTTCAAGCTCCTTGCCTCAATGACTTCTTCGCAGTATTTTTGCGACTCCTCCTAAACTTCAATCTCTTCCTCCATTTCCTTCTTCAACAATTCTTCGAGCTCATCAACTCGGCGAGCTAAGGCGTCTTTCTCCTTTTGCAAGGAGTCCTTTTCTAAAGCAAGTGTTCCGTTGCGTTGAAGTGCTGCGTCGAGTTCTTTTTTGTGAGAAGTTTCCAAGCGGCTTACCGCTTCAACCGTCTCCTTGGCGTTCTTTTTAGCCTCGACAAGTTGGGTTTTGAATTCAAGCAACTCAGCATCCTGGTGCTTGATTATATCTTTGTCATGAATATCCTCCAACTTGAGATAATCTATTTCATGTTGACGCTCTATGGAAACTTCAGAAACTTTCTCTGCCAAATGAATGAGTGGTTCGTGTTGGACGAATACGTCGTTCATACACGCTAAAGAACTTTCATTGGCATGCCCAGGGATAACATGGAAAGGAGGAATTGGAGACCGTCGAAGAAAATCCTTGGGAAAGTGGATTTAAGTTCAGCCAACTTTTCTACTGTAGAAGAGTCGGGAGTAGTAACCGGCAGGGGTGGATCTGAAGTGGCGAGTGGATGCTCGCTAGATCGGTGCTCACGAGACTATCTTGAACTCGAAGAGCCAAAGTGTTGCTCATGAGACGCAGTGACATGAGGGCCGCGATAAGAAGATTTTTCTCCACTCTGAACCGGAATATTAGAATGTTCGCCCTGACGAGATGCGTGAGATTGAGACTTTAGCTTAGAAGAGGAGGAAGACCCCCTCGAATGATAATCTTTGCCTCATCCATCGTCCTCTTCTCTACGTCGAGTGGACTCAGAGTCCCGGCTTGGGTGATAATAGGCAGAAGAGCTTCGAAGATGATTAAAGGCTCGCGATTGAGACATTGTACCTGTAATGACCAAATAAAAGCATATTAGACGTTGTTGTACAAGAGATCAATAACAAGTGTATAGTGGAGTGCAAGTGATTGTGAGTGTCCTAGTGTTTCCCCCCAATGAACCGGTAACGGTAGCTTTGCTCATCATAGTGTTCTGCCCTTTATTAGAAGGCTGGATCCCATCGCCGCTTCTCGTAGGAGAGTTAAGTTCTTCGATGCTTATATTTGGAAAGTCGTAGGACATAATGTTGTTCGGAATTTGAAGATTAGAGAATCCTGTTAACGAGCTTTCCAAATGCTGAGAATATGATTCTCTTCGAGAGGATTAATAACAAACTCTGGGTTTGATGCATCTTTCTTCTGCGTAGCTTGTACGCCAACCTCTTTTTTCTCTTTGGAGGTGTTTGCGATTGCCTGACTTTCGACGGTTCAACCATCGGCGCTTTTTCATGGCCTGCATCGTTATCTCCTGATTTATCAACTTGGGAATATTTGATTTCCCCTTCTTCAGTATCTTCCCGAGCCCCCTCAGCAGGGGGCACGATGGGGTTAACTGTCTCCCTTCTTTGTTCTGGAATATTCCTCGAGAATGCCACACTTCCAGGAAGTCTAATCCTATGACCGTCTTCCAATAGCCCAAAAAAAATATTAGTTCATTGGTTACGAGGAGTTTGATGTCCTGGTCCTCAATGGGGGTAGCGAGGATGGCAGCAATGGCTCTGGAGAAATCAACGCCTTCGGGACGCGGACGAACACCTAAAAGAGCTCCGGATGTTAGTAAATTCAAGGGAAAAGTCATGACTTGAGTCAGCGAACTTGAGAGAAAAGTGGAAGTAACACTTACATCCTTCTAACCATCTTCTTGCGAATCCGGGAGGGCATCGCACGTAGAACCATTCGTGTTTAAATAATGAAAGTTTGTTCCAAGCACCCGTCAAGACTTGACAATTTGGGGAAGGTTCGGGGAAGACGTAAGAAGTACTTCCCGATCGTCTTTTGCAATTGTAAAAAATCTGATGTCTTCAAGAGTGAGAAGACGGAATAGAACATTCATGAATAGCAGGAAAGTCCCATGGATGAAAGCATAACTATTGGGATGCAGTTGTGTAGGGGCAATCCCGAGATATTTCAACTTCTCCCGGACAAAGGAATTAAAAGGTGGAACGCATCCAACCTAGCACATAAATTTGTTGCAAGCTGTATATCCGACTGGGGGCAAGTGAGGTCTATCTTGTCTTGTAGGAACTAAGACATCCTCAAATGGAATTTCGTGGATTGAGCAGAACTGACGAAGAGCGGCTTTGCCGATTCGAGAAGCTTGCGAATCCACTGGATTATCAAGGAAAATGGCACCCTCGACAGCATCAGGAGCAGGGCTAATGATTTCTGTTGGTAAGACTAGAATATCGGAGAAGAGATCGATTTGTGGGTCATAAGCTTCTGGTTGTTCTACATGATGGCTTGGGGAAGGCCTTCCAGAAATAGTTGCAAAACTTGACTTCGCTTCAAAACCGATGTGTCTCGTCGCCGAATCGGAAGACATGATAATTGAACGCTTTGTGCGTCTGGTATCTATATTAGCTATACTCAGTAGATAATCGAGATTAGAAATAATAACATGTTCCCCCCATGTTAAGTGTGAACTAGTGTCGTGCAGTTCAATGTGAAATATAAATAAACGATTTGAAATCAAAAAAGCAAAAATAAAATGACAAGACTTGGAGTTTTGTCTAGAAAGACCATCATCGCTGACTATCTCAATTGGCAAGAAAGTTGATTGGCAACGAAAGCTTTGGGATCGACTATCGACATGTTGAATTATGAAGACTGTTATCTAAGTTCATTAGCAAGTTTATTACTTAGTCCATATTGAGAAGTCCAGAAGTTTGGTCGTTTAATCTTAAGTTCGACAATCCAAGTATGCAAGTCATATTATCCATTGTCATCTAATATTCGAGTTCAGCAAGGCAAAATAATGTTAAGTGTTCGAATGAATTAGATTTGATTGGTCTTTGGTGTGAATACCGATCCCTTCACTTTATTGCCGATCCCTTTCCCCAACCATTTCCTACCGATCCCTCATCTAAGCTACTCCCTACTGATCCCAACACCAAAGCAAACAACGTCGATCCCTCATCTACACTACTTCCTACCGATCCCTATACCTGGGTAAGCCACACCAACCCATATCCTCTAACATCACAGCCTAATGCTGATCCTTATCCCATACCGATCCCCTTTTCTCCTTTCCAAACCCAAGCTTCAACTTTCCTTCACCCCATCGACTAAAGAACATCACTTCTACCAGTCCATATCCTATATTGATCCCTGCCATCGCCCTTTCATCATACATCGAACCCAACCTTTCTCCATTCCTATCTCCTTCTCTAATAAGACCTTCCACCTGAACCCATCTCCTTCCTCTTCCTTCTCTCTCTCGTGTCCAAGCGTTCGCCGTCGCCACCTTATGCTCCTGTTAGAAGCTCGAAATTTGCAACTTAATTGTATAGTTAAAAGAGATTTTGTACCTATGTATATCGATTTAAATTAAAGGCGAGCATTCGAGGCTTGTTGGATTGGAGATGAAGGGAGAGCGACTTTGGAGGAACGATTGAACTCATGTTTGGATTTAAGGTTTAGGGATGAAGAGTTTTTGTTCATCAAAGAGGTTTCGTGGTATCCTGGGTTTGGCAGAGAGGTTTGTGCGAAGGCAAGAGAAATAAAAATGAGAAGGTAATAAAAAGTGAATGAAGGAATGGAGGAAAGTTTATTTATATACGTGTATATGGAGGAAGAACCAGTCGCAGGAGGTTGAGAAAGTCGAAGATGAGGAGGAGGGATCGGCATTTAGATCTGCCGATCCCTATTCGTAGAGCCCTAGCAAGGGATCAGCATGCCAAGTGCTGATCCCTCTAAAAAAAGGGAAGAAGAAAAAGAAAAATAAATGAAATGAAAAATGAAAAGTAGAAATGATGGATGAGTTAAAAGTCAATGACGATCGTTATCATGAAGGTTTGACTGCAAACACGAACATACATAATATTATAAAAATTGGAAACGACTTGTGAACGTTTGAACACGTTCAGGAGTCAGTAACAAAAATGCATATATGAATATGCATGGGAATGGTTTGAAATTTCAGCTTTTTGAAATCAACAGGAATTGCAATCAAACCTGAAACTTTCTAGTTCGAGGCTGGATCAGATAATAAAAGACTTGTAAGTCCTATATGATCGAATTTGTGTATGATGACGGAATATGACATCGGTCTTATATTATTGAAAGTCGACCAAGCATCATAGCAATCGATGGAAGATTCAATGCCTTGGAAAATGATTCGACAAAGGAATAGCAATCAGTCGAGAAGCTAGATAGACTTATTTCTGCCAATTCAGACTTGTTTTGATTCAAAGCACGTCATGTTACTTACAAGATGTACTTTGGGGGGCAAATGTTACCCGGTATCCTGACCCGACTATATTGGACTGACTGCGCAAGGCAGATTCGGCTGTTGTTGAGAAGCATGACCATGGAGCAATGGCTATAGGACCCGGATGTAGAGTTCAGATGGTTATACGAAGCCTGGATTGAACGAAGTTGATAGATAGACGACGCAAGATGTTAGAAATATGGAAATTAGCTAGGATAAATCAAGGATTGGTATAGCTGGGTTGTACTCTAGGGATCGGCACAATCGTTTGGATGGATATTCAACATGGATGAAGTATTAGAGGGATCGGCATATGTGATGTTGCCTAGTTAGACATGACTTGCTAGTACTCGAGGGATCGGTATAGCATTCAGGATGAGGAGGGTTCAGCATAACATTCTGGAGCAAGAGGGATCGGCATAGTGTTAAGTGATAAGAGGGATCAGCATGTTGAGCTATAAGAGGGATCGGCACGATAGGTCATCAAATGGATCAGCACTATATAATGAATTCGAGGGACAAGCGTGAATATGCCAGCATGGTTCGGCATGATTGGATGGATCACTATGGCGTATAATAGAGGTCGGCATGCGAATTATGGAGCTGAGTAGAAGGGATCGACATAATCCATTAGAGGGGTTCGGTAGGAATAACTTCAAAGTAGATCTGAATCCAAGATCGATCGAAAGCACGAGCTCCATATATCCAAACAACATGGTATTTCGAGAGCCATCATATCTAAGCATGAAGAAGCCACCATAGGGATCGCTACCCCAAAATCAACCAATGGAGGGATCGTTCGACCCTCACCATTGAGATTTGGGCCTAGTGCCCCCTATGGTGGGCCCATATGGATAAGGAGGTCTGGTTGTCGAAGTTTCAAAGAGATTGGTGGTCGCCTTCACCTATAAATACTGGCCTAGCAGGTCATTCTGAGGATCTTTATGCTGCTGGTTACATAGCGCATTTATTGTAATCAACTTTCTTCAATACTCCATTATTTCTCGTTATTTGCTACTGTAATTGAGACTATAGTGAATCAATAAAGAGAATATTCAAAGTGGACGTAGGCAATCAATGTCGAACCACAATAAATCATGTTGTTCTTTGTTTCTATTTTTTATTTGGTTATTATTTTGCTATATTCCTCTGTTTCAATTTAGTTTTCATTATTTACTTCTTTACACAAACTTATTCTTGGGTGTTGGTGGCCAATTTCGTTGCAAACCGATATTTAAGATTTATAAAAATAAGTTTTGGATTTATAAAGAATATTTATAAAAGAAGTTTATAATTATATTTGAAGTTTTATAAAAGGAGTTTATAACTATATTTTGAAGTTTTTTTAACGGAGATTATTATATATTTTTATAAAAGGTGTTCTATAAATAATTTTGGATTTTTACAAAAAGAGTTTTATAAATAATATTAGAGATTTATAAAAGAAGTTTTACAAATTAATTTGGATATTTGCAAAAGGATTTGTAAATATAAAATGGATTTATAAAAAGGGAATTTTATAAAAGGAATGAGATTTGATTTTGAATACTTCTTAATTATGGTGGTATGGAAGCATTCTTTTCATACTTAACATCGAATGAAAAATGGTTTGGTTTATAGTAATAATGTTTTAAGTGACATTTTTTTGGCCCAATTAAATATGATTTTAGAAATATGGAAAACGTTTTCTAAGTATTGGAAGTGGAATGGTTTGAAAATGTACTTATACCGTTGAGATAAATATATGAATATTTTTTAAGTATTTTCAAGGTGATTTTTAATTAATGAAAAGATTTACTAAATAGGCTTAGTGTTTGCTAATGGGCTTAATCGTGCTTGGTTTCTTATGAAATTAAACCCTTAATTGATTTTTTTGTTTATTTGATAGTGAACTAACCGACTATAAAAGCTTGACCAAATATAACTTTGGAAATATCTAGAAGAAACACGGGAATTATATAGTATAGTTATCTTCGGTGATGCTATATTGTACAATAAACTCATTGTGTTCTTCTAGGATAAATGATAAGGAAATCTGTTCGTTAAACGGTTTGGAGGAGATTTCCGCTATTATGTATTGTCTGTTTATTTACAAAATAACTATAGTTGAGTTTACCAGAATCTATCAATTGGTTTTGGAGCGATCAGTAAGTAGAGGAGTGTACTTATATGAGATGACTCAAAACCATAACCACTCTAAAACCATTTGAGTGTTCAATGTTTTGGAAGAGGTTCGTGATTGGGTCGAGATAATGGAATTGTAGATGGAATTCTTTAAAGTGCAAGGGCTACTTGCTACTAATACTTAGGGTGATTCCAAATGGATGTAGCAGAAGTAGTGCCTTCTGTATGTTCATGTCCTGAACAGGTTATATGGATGAATGCTAGCATTGTATTATTGCTTGGAGGGCAGTGTCAGCATTCCAAGTGGGAATTGCTAGAAGGAAAAGACAATCATGACCTCACAAGCCTCACAACCCGGTAATGACTAAAACAAGGGATATGCTTCAGTGTTATGTGGTTTGCTACCATTAGGAGCATCATTCCTCAGTCTAGAATCGATATTTATGGATTTGGTATACGTGCGCATAGAAAGAGTGGGTTTAGGGGCAATTGGTTTACGACATTAGTGCCCGGAGGATGATGTTATCCGGTATTCCGTCTTAAAGAGGCAGCCAGCTTTAATTTGCAGGTGGTCCATGTGATGCGCTCGGTACATGGTCTAGAGATATACTGTAGCAGGCGGTACCCCCAGTAGCCTCGTCATTGATGGAATCCAATCTCTAATACATGTCTTTACGGACTTAGTTGTATGCCTATTATGCTAGAATGTAATTAATGTAACCATTTTGGCTATGACTAATATTTATTTTTAACCCTATACATTATTATAATATCACAAGATTTCCTATAAAATGGTTTGGTTATCGTAAGGTAAAAATCCTTCCGTGTTTATGTGCGACATGGTCTTACGAGATACCTTTATTTTGAAAAGTTTCTATAACATTGAAAGTCCATTTGATTTGTGTTTCTCACGCTGATTTACCAGATTGATCCGGGCATTATTTTCTTATAAATCTCGGGTCAGCTCGAGCATATTTTCATATTAGTTATGGAAACTTTGGAGCTTCAGGAGACAAGCTGGATTCCTCCAAGACGTATTGACATATTTCTTTATTTCCACTGTAGTTATTGTGTTGTATTTAGGAGCATTTATGAGGATAGGCTTTTATAACTGTTCAGGCTGATGATTGATCAGTTTACTATAATTTTTATACGTATAAAAGTATTTTCTTTTGTAAAGATCATTTTTTATTATATATTACTCGTCACGATGTGAGATTATATTCTGTCTTTTGTTTCTTTCATCACAACAATATGTATTTCCCGCACTCGAATGCTCAGTACATGAATACCATGGATATATTAGTGTCGACTTTTGAGGGTCGAAAAGGTCACCCATTATAGTACTTGTGCTTGTTTGGAACACTCAAAGAACGACTTCATGGGAGTCTTATATAGGTTAATATAACAAAGTCAAAATAGAAGATCTCGGGGTAATGATGTACGGTGGTCTTCAGACTTGTGGGTACTATTAATATTAAGTTGCTAGGTTATACTTTGATTATGATTAAATACTTAGCTGATAACCTTTTTACGATTATAGTGGGTATACATCAAACTACTTAAAGTGAAACACTAATCAAGGGAGGATTCGTCTCCTTCTTTGTCGAAGGTTGGTATCATCATGATTACTAGTCAACTTAAAGTCAAAATCTTTGGTTAGAGTAAAATGGTTAACGATTAATATTATCGCATTAAACCAAGGACTTTAAAATGGTCTACGCAATTAAATATGGAAATTATATATATTTTTGACCTTAGACAAAACTCTAGTAACCAAAGTGGTACATTGATGATGTAACACACTTTATTTTAATAAAAAATAATTGATTAATTAAAAAGTACATTTTGGTAATTTTACAAAAGGCTGAAAAGCTGAATTTATACAAATGAAGGAATTTAGTAAATCTTGTTTTTATCTATTGGATCAATTAGGTTTTTTTAGTCCAATATATAAAAGGTCAGAATATAACACAGTATGAAGGAAATACAAATCATTTACCGTAGCATGCATATCGGGTCTAGTGACTATTTTGACATTAAGTTTAAGTATTAATTACAAGAGTAAATCAAAACTTATTTATCAAATAATTAATTGAATTTATGTGAATTACTCCAAAAGGGGATAATGGTTTTTTTGCATTAAATTAAAAGAATGAAAGGTATTTACATTCACAAATTTGAAACCACTCCAAGGGAAAAGCATTAGTGATGAAATTATTGTTATAATTAATAAAATGATATGTTACATATATCAGAAAGTGAACGTAATAATATATTTATAAAAAGAATGCATTTAATGAAAGAAACGTTACATATTTTAAAAATAAGAGATAATATTTTATTCATGGATAGAAACCATTTCTTAAAGAAAAAGTAAGATACGATATCTCTTTACTAGTAAAGAATAAGGGTAAGTCCTATTTTGTTTGAATTTAGGAAGATTAGTACCAACCACTTACAAATTGATTGCACAGTTACTGACGGGTAAGGTTCATAATTAATGTAAATAAACACACACACACACATGTATGTTTGAATATTAATAAAGGATTCCCTACAATAGACAATAATAACAAATGTGAAGAATATTAATAAATGATACCGATTTATTTTACTCGAATCATAATAAATAACATAATTGGGAGAATATAATGTTATCTTCTTTAAGGAAATAAAAGGAATGAAATTTTACATATATGAAAGAATAAGTAATATATAAATAAACATATAATTATTCCTAGTTGTAGACTTCACCTATAAATATAAAGCCAAACCTCACTCCTCTTTATTCTAAACATTAGATGCCGCCTCTCAAAATCTATATGTACTTTTCTTCTTCCTCCTCCTTGGAAACTTCTCAAAATTAAATAACACTTTCTTTCACTTCTAAAATTCTATAACAAAAACAAAATAAACTTAAATCAAATTGAAGAGAGAAGGGAGAAGCAATGAATCAAAGAGCAGAAGATTCAAATTGAAGGAAGATGGAGCGAAATCAACTAGGCAAAGAGGTGGAATTTCTACAAACAACCATACGAGGTGAGTGGATTTATCTATGAAGTGTTTATGATGTAGTTAAGAAGTTGATTTTACATATATATATACCATTATTAGAATTAAAAATATGGTTTTAATATTGAATTAATGCGTATTTCGAGAATATCTATGAATCAGAAAGAATTAGAAATCTGTAACTGATAAATTGGTAAAATAACCACCATGGTTTGGGAGGGAAGGGTGATTTGGACTGGAAGACACTAATTGTCTTGGTGAGATTTTTGTATAAATTATAGATTAATTTTTGATATATGAGGAGTAAATCAATATATCCCTTTGAATTTAACTAGGAATTAACCCTATTAATTTTGCGCATATGAGATCTATTGAAATATATATAAAGATGATAAATTTAAAACATAAGAAATTTAAATAAAAATGTTATATATGATCAATGAAATGAAAGTTCTTGGAATTGTGTATAAATAATAATGGAAATTATAGCTAAACGTTTGTAAAAATTGAACCAAGCACCTATATTCGAATCCACAAAGAAGATAAAGGAATAAAATAAAATAAATTCATCAAAATCTAGAAAATTGCAAAACCGGACATTTGAAAAGTTAATCAGATGTCTAAATCATTTTCAGGTGATTGAATTTCAGACAGTCCATACCCAAAAGAAACCGTTTCAAAATTTACTCGATTCACACATTTAAATTAATTTTTAGAAATTTGGAACCAAAGCTAGACGTTTGAAAAATAAACCAAACATCTGAATACAAGGAAAGGTTTTTATTATATATGCGAGTTAGATGTATGAAATATTTTTCACACATTTGGATTATTTCAGTCAACCCAGGTTGAACCTGGACATGGTATAGACCAAATACGAAGGATCAGGGGAAACTTGTTCCTACATTCTCGTTTCTCAGGAGTTCACACAGTTGAATGGATTGAGGCAGCAAGCTGGGATGTAGTCACATTTAGTGAAGTCTTAGGTTCTCACTTTATGAAGTTGGTGAGCGTGGCAGTTAATGGGGCTAGCAGTTAAATTGCAATTAGAAGCTCTTATCATTCGTAGCCCATCCTAACCACCTATCAGTGGGAGATGGAATGAGATGGAGGAGAAATCCGTCATAGTAGGAATATTTAATTCTATAGAGAATTGGAATCGTTAATCTGCTCTTGAATGCTACCTGTATAATGATAAAGAGCATAGGATATGTGCACTAGCTAAAATATGATATTGGGATTGTTAACCCAAAAGATTAGATTAGGAATGTTAACCCAAAAGATTATTCAAGATTGTTAGCCTGAATGCATAGGCTTAGCATAGTAAGTTATATTTGATTTGGCGCAAACCAGATGATTATAAATGAGAATGTTAACCTAGTATATAAATAGGTGGTTATTTACTAGAAATGTTTTTTAGGAACAATTCAGTTGAGACGTTCCACTGTGAGTGGAAGCCTACATAATAAAAATGGAATGTAATCACAATAAGAGTAGTTAAGTTATACTATGAAAATAGTTAATCACTTATGTATAAAGAACACACGCACTAAAGAACACTCTTATGTGTAGGTTATAACCGAACTTTAATTAGTTGTCTACACCATAACACTAGTAATATAATTCATTCACCAGACTTTAACTGACCCCCTTCATTTCTCTCTCTTTAAATTTATCACAGGCAGTTGGAGTAGTAAGTGATGTAAGCGAGGCAAGGTGTGTGGAGGAAGTGCTCCAAAGATGCATTTATTTATCGTTGCTTTCCATGCACCTTATATTATATTATATTAAATTTAGTGGTCAAATTCTTATGTATTTATCACTTCAAGACATTATTGTATGGAATACATTTAAGTTGAGACTACTATCTGATTATGTTATTATCGGTACTTGTATTTTATTCCTTTCTCCTTGAGATCTGAAAGTGTAGAATGTTTAAATGTTTATGATTTTATTTTTACCGTGTAAACCATAAAAGCCCAACGAATCGTACTTCTTCGCACGATGTGAGTTCAAATGCCACTTTGGGCTTTAGGTCGATGTGTCCAGAGGTGCGGGTTATTATAGGTGACGAAAAAGTACATGTATAAAATTTCGATACTATTTAAGCTTATATAGATTAGAAATTAGATTTCGCCTAAATAGTTTATAACCGTTGAACTATGCCCAATACTACACTTCAGCAAGGTCTGTGCATGTTTCTGTATTCAATTTTTTTGAATATTGACTAAGATCATGGTTCACATAAAAGATTCAACACAACCACATTATTAGTTATCTACAAAATTTGGTGGAAAGATCAATTTATAAATGCTACAAATTAATAATGAATTAATAAAAATGTTGTATTAATATTTTATGGCATTTTTAATTATCTATTTAAAGCTTAAAATTGATCAGAACGATTTATAAAATGTTGTATGTTGATTCAATCATATAGGAAGCTCGAATAAAATAATGAAAATAATGACTCAAATAGGAGTCAAAGGGACTACTGATCGTGCTTGGTCATATGGTTGGCCAAAATATTTCAAATGGAGAAGTGATGCCAAGTCTTCTTGGGCTAGAGAATAAAGAGGAAATATCTGTGCATATCTTTGGCAATAAATAGATGCATATTCTCTTCACACTTTCTTTAAGACTCTAGCACCCATTAGACCCTATTGGTAAAGCCAAGGAGTCAACAATGCAAATTGAATCTGAGGAAGTGAACAAAAGGTTCAAAGAGGAAATGCTAGCAGATAATGTGTTCGGCTTTCGGCAATATATCAAAGATGAAAGGTATTTGTTACTCAATTTTTTGTTAGTAAGAAGGCGGACTAATTAAGATAACTTGGCCTAGCCTAGACCGGTCCAGGCCGATTGGGTCCAAGTCAACTCATAAGCCAGCCATGGCTAGGGGTAGATCGATTGGGTTTCCTATGTATGATGATAACCCAAATCCAGCTAAGGCCCCCATTAGCTTCTATTCTAAATTGCGCATCAAGCCTTCTGTTGGCAAAGCCTCCTGGCGTAGCAACCCTAACAACTAGTTCGTCCTTTAAGATAAGGTGCAAGCCAGGCTTGGCTCATCTCCTATTGGCCGACCGACTCTCTCTCACTGGCATGCTTGCAACCTGGCTCCAAGTCAGCCAGCTTACTTAACCATCTCTCCTTCAACTACTCCCGATTGGCATATTTGAGACTAACTCGAGGGTGGCCCGTCATCGATATAGTATCGATACAACCACCCACTCTGTCTCTTCTTAGCTGGCTTGGCATGCCCTTGGTTCTTTCGTTTCTTCATCCTCTTTATGGTCTCACCAGACTAGCTTGGCCCTTCCTACCACCTAGGCATGTTGGAGCAAAGTGATAAGAGGTACAACCAGATGTACATATTTCTAAAAAGAAGCATGCCCTACTTCCTACAAGCATATTACGACTACAAATGCATTTAATGCAAAGCATGGTAGAGCATGCTCCTGGAACAGTTCTATTGGCTTTCATCTCAAACGCACATTCCTTTCTTTCATCTACTGTCTCTCACCAAGTCCATTCAGTCGATCAATATCCAGACGTGCTTCACTTCTGTTTTGCAGCATGAACTTAGCCGTCCAAGCTTCAGTTCAACTATAATAAGAACCTTATGCATAGCCACTTCAAAGGGTTGGGGAGGACACCAATAAAGGGGACCCTAGTCGGTTGGGCCTTAAGTGGACGGGACCCAAGGGATTGGAACCCATGATTTGTCACTCATGCTCCCAAATATCAACAACTTTTTGAGATTTGCAACTTCACTATTCTTAGGTCTATCATCTTTTCTTAGTATTCCTTGTAATTGTAGAGAACCATATAGTAAGAGAACTTCACATTGGACATAGGCAACTTGGCCGAACCACTTTGTATCTTGTGTCATTTACCTCTTAAGGCTTATTTCCCTTTATATTTTCATCATTAAGCAAGTGATTACCAAGTAACCTATGCTCTTTATAATGCATTGTCATAACTTCAAGGTTGAAAAAATAATATCATCAACATTTTGGCACTAGAAGGTGGGCGAACACTTATCATGTGGTTAGCAGTTTCTTGTGCATGCTCTTTCCACACTTGTTACCATGCTTCCAGCATCGACAGTGGCAATGGTGGATAGTGTTCCGCCGCCTCCTCAAGTTACCAAGAAGATTCCTCAACTATCTCAGTTTGGCTTTTGTGTCGTGGGTTGTTGATGTGAGCGCCCGCTCATCTCCTCACACCACTGCTACCATCAACCAAGTTAGGGCAACCATGTGTGCACCCTATGTAAGAGTGCCCAACTGCTCAGAGATCTGCCTCCAGATTTAGACCATCCTGGTCAACCCATTTCATGGCAAAACTCGAGGATAGCGTAACCCCTTAAAATCTCAGCCACTCACCGAGCACCCTCGCATAGAAATCCTAGAGCCCGAATGCTCTTTTTAAAGCATGGAGCAGCCTCTTATGGGTCTCCAAATAGTTCTCTCATTCATCTTTTCCTTTAATGGCGTCAGAAAGCAGTCGGACGCCCGATCACATGTCTCAAGATGCCCAGACTCCACCGCCAGTGGCTTTCTTAAATTCATTTTCGAGCCCGTAACCTCTTGTGAAGAATGCACCGAAGACCGTAGAGACTGGATCGTTCTACAACTTCACCAAGTTTATCCAACGAGGATGAATTATTATATGCCAATTATCTTGTTGGGGACTATCGACCTTTGCCACTCAGGATGGCATGAGCTACCACTTAGGATGACATGAGCTACCACTTAGGATGGCACGAGCTGCCGTTCCCTTCCTGTCTGGTCGATTATCTGCAAGGGTGGATTACCAAGAATCCATTTCCTTATCAGGGAACGTCAGGCTATCCACCAAGACTAAATCACCGTGCATTCAATTTCTTGCTTAGGGAATTCCCACAGCCCAATGAATTTAGGTGGGATGTATATCCTCTTCATGCTGGAGCACATCGACGATTGGATATGCGGTCGTAACGATTTGTACCCTGGCCCGTGAAGCCTTCCATCCTCCATATAGAATAGGACATTATTGTCAAGACCGGCGCTGTAACCCAAAGTGATGATGAAAGTCCGGCATCCGTAGTGTGCCTGCATAGAACCCAATCCCAACTCCTTAGTGTAGCATGTCATCCTAAAAATCCTTCAAGCTCCACAGGGCTTAGGTTCGAGCCGAGACCGCTTGTGAGCTACATAGTGTAGCGTATCAACCTAGAGAATCTTTAAGCCTCTTAGCGCTTAGGTTCAAGCTGGGACCGCTTGTCAGCTCCATAGTGCATCATGTCACCCTGGATAACATTCAAACCCTAAGTGCTTAGGTTCGAGTCAAGACCGCTTATTAGCTCCTTATTATAGTGTGTCACCCAGGAGAAATTTCAAGCCACTCAGCGTTTGGGTTTGTTTCGAGACCACCCAGCATTAGAGTGACGCATAGATAAGTTCACTCATTACCATTTCTATCTGCCTAATTTTGTCAAAGACGGCGCTTTCTGCTCGTCTCACCATCATATCGCACCCTTATGCATGAGTGTTCGAGCCATCCATGCGCCCTAGTTCATGCAAGGACCTACGGTCACCTAATGACAGGCAATGTGTCACACAGGAGAACCCTTGAGCCCTCATGCACTCCAGTTCAAGCCGAGTCAATTTACCACTCTACACATGACCACTTGTCAACTAGGAGAACCCATGAGCCAACGTACGCTCCCACTTTATGCCAATGCCACCTACAACTTAGTAGCTGGCCAATACTTCGTTCTTATCAATGCTTGGGTTCGGCTCGTCACATGAAAATATTGCTACTTAGCATGTCTCAAACAGGAAACATTTCGGAAAAATAATGCAAGAACTCCTCTTGACTACATGTTGCATAGGAGGCCACTTAGTACTCCGGCTCATGCCAGGACTTCCCAACCATAAAGTAGCATAGTGAAGCTTTGCTGTCATTTGCCAGCCTCGGCACTTGATGAACGATCGGGTTGCTCGGCCAGTGCTCGATTCTGAGCTATTATTCGGCCTGGTCTATCAGCCAAAATATATTGGTCAACTCGGTGCAAGAAACTTTCCAAGCTATCCAATATATGCTAACCCTACTAACTGTAGGAAAACAATAAAAGACAACATCTAGTTCTATAAACAACAAGTTTTCAAACACAAAAGATTCGTTCTTATTCAGTTCAAAAGAGTGTGGATGCACAATGCTCGCCTCACTAAGTTTACAAAGATTTTCATTTGCTAAATAGTTGAGAAGAAGAAAAAAAGAAAGGTAATAAGATGCACATCAACAGCGCTCTTCAAAGGCATGCCGGCTCATGCTCTTATCACCACCCAAATCACGCTCGACTGCACTGATGGTACTACCTAGCACTTCAAGCAATCAAGAACTTATTGAAGAAAACTGAGGGTGCGGCCACCTTCGAAGCCTTTCACATCAAGTCCCATGAGAGATCCTGAAAAACTTACAAACAACCTCACTAAGTAGAAAACCATGGCTTAGGCCATGATAGAAGCAGTAGAGGTGACAACTACTACTCTTTCCGGCAGAGTAATTGAGCGAACAAACCGACCCGAGGTTGGAAGCGTCAGAGCATCAAAGGAAGGAAGCCACCTAATTTAACCTAGATCATTAGTTCGAAATTGATGAGCAATCACCATTAAAAAGAAGGTTTTAAAGCATAAGAACAGGTCCAAGCCAAAGACAAAATCCACCTCAAGAAGCAAAAATCCAAGCAAGTGATCCAAACTTTAATCAAAAAACAGGGTTGGCCCCCCAAGAGCTACCGCCTTCCATTTAATCCCAACCAAATTTGATAAATTCCTAAGCACTCAAGAGCATTGGGAGAGGGAGAGGAAGAGGAAGACGAAGTTATCTGTTTTTACGAATAGAAAACCATGCAAAGTTCGAGTTTGCTAAAGAGATCGCATGCCAATAGCCCTATGGGTTCAAAGTGGAAGAAGATGTATCTTAACCAGTATGATCAAAATAGGGAAAAAAGATCTTAACCATTCAAGAGTAATAAGTGCTTGGTCACACCATGTGCATGTGCAAAATGACACATCCCTGCCACATCTTGAGAAGCATAACCGTTGTAGCCAATGGTGCAATGCCACAGAATGATGCATTGATTGCATAGCAAAACCGTCAATCGATTGGGTCTTCATGATTTTACAAGCTTCTGTCCAGTCATATACATAGACTTATGGGACAAAATGTTACTCAATTTTTTTGTTAGTAAGAATGCAAACTAATCAAGGTATTTTGGTCTGGCCTTAACTGGTCTAGGCCGACTGGGTCCATGTCAAATTGCAAGCCGACCATGGATGGGGGTAGATCGACTCAATTTCCTGTGTATGATGATAACCCGAATCCAGGTTAGGCCCTCATTGGCTCCTCTACTTGATTGTGCATCGAGCCTTCTGTTGGCAAAGCCTCATAATGTAGTAACCTCAGCAACCAGCTCACCCGTCAGAACAAGGCACAAGCCCGACTCAGCCCATCTCCCATTGGCCGGCCTACTCTCTCTCACAGACCTGCTTGCAAACTTGCTCCAAGTCATCTTGCTTGCTCAAACATCTCTCCCATAACTATCTCTCGATCAACATAGTTTGAAACTGTCTCAAGGGTGTGTAACGACCCGTATTTTTGATAATTAAAAATATTAAATTAAATAAGACTTTGGAATTTAATATTGTCAGAAATTAAAATTTATAATTTATAAATGAAAAAATTATTAGAATATAATTTAAAAATATTGATTGAATGTAATTGACAACCATTTTAATGTAATTTCAATCAATTGCAATATTAAAGGTCAATAAGGATTAAAATCAATGTTGTACTTAATAGTGAAATTATATGTTATTTAATTGAAATCAGTTTTAATATAGAATATGAAATCAATTATTTTGTACGTAAATTATTAACCTTTTTTTATCAACAATAAATTTATAAATGTGTTTAAATTACTTAAATGTAATTATTGTTCTATTTCTCAACTTATTATTTAATCTATTTAAAATTAATTTGGAAATCAATTGATGAAATTTAATGTAATTAGATATTGGAGTTAATATGAAAAAACGTTAACTGTTGAGTGATGAGTGTAATAAAATGAAAACTTATGTTAATAAATTTCATAAGGGAATTGTTAATTTGATAATAAGAATATAAATCAAAATAAAAGGATTTGTTTGAAATTTAAATATATAATGAATGGATTTTATTACAGTTGTAATTGAACGTTAAAATTAATTTAATATTTAAATCTTGTATTTAACATGGGAAAATTTTAATTTTAAAAGATTATTAATTCCTGTTTAATCTTGAATTTAAAAGTGATTAAATTAATTTTTAAAAATAGATTGTTTTAATTAACGTGTAAAATTAGTCTTTTTGGGCACTATCTTGGATTTTAACGAAACCAGTTTCATTGGATCCATAATAGTGAATTATTATAGGATTTTAAGTTTCGTAGCGATCAGACTTATCGTTTGATCGTACGAGCTCGAAAAGCGTAGAAATCAATTAAAGGAATTTAATTAAAATAATTTGATTTTAAAAACTAACTTCTATATACAATAGAATTAGAGTTTGAAATTAGTTTCATTGAGTTTAAAAATATTGAAAACCTATATTTGGGTTTATAAGATGATCTATTTTCATTTCGGGAACGAAACGGGCTTTTCGGGTCTTTATTATCGCTTCGAGCCAATCGATATGTTCCATCCTTTCCTATTCCACCTTTGTCTATATATATGTTGTTATAAACCCTAGCAACCTTCTATTCTATTTTTTGTACATACATTTCAGTTATTATCTGCTCCTTCCTTTCCTATTTTTTGTACATACATTTCAGTTCTTATCGAGATTAGCCAAAAACCCTAAATTACATATTTCAAATCAAACTCCAAAAATTCAAACTGTTCAAACTCTATCAAATTATATATCGTCATGAAGCTCTCGACGAATGGAGTCAGCGTCTAGCGTTCATTTTTGGAATAAAGGCCCGAGTCAACCAGAAATCACGGTCAAATTTGTGGAATCAGTGGAACCCTAGGTCCAAATTGGGGCTTTTTAATTTGGGGACCATTTGGGCAATTGAGGAGGCAAAACGATAGAGCTCGACGAGGGGAGTCTAGATCTAGTTTCGATTTGACAATCGAAGCAGCGATGCAGTGGGAATTGGCCCCGAAAGGTCACGGCTGCGTCAATTTTGGGGCACAAATTCCGATGATTGACATCGAGTTAGGCGGCGACGTTGGTAAACGTTAGTGGAGGAGATGATGATCTTCCAATTGCAAGTGTTGGTGTGGCTTCAGGTGGACGGAGCTAGGAAAAATCGGTGGTCAAAATCGCTGACGTGATTGATGTGTGCGGTCTTGGATGCTTTAGTACGTATGCATTAGTTTGATTAAAGAAATATTAAAACAAGGACCAATTAATATTTTAATATTATATCTTCTAACTTGAATATCTTTTGCATATGAACTCCGATTGACGCGCGATTTCTTCCGTTGGACTCTTATCGAAATTTCGGACAGCATGAAACTAGTTTGGATGAATTTGGAGATTGTTGAAATTTTGGAGTTTCGTGGATTTTTAATAGGCTTAAAATCAAAGGTGAGTGATTAAACCCACTCATGCAATACTAAATCTTCTTATGTTAGTTGAATTAAATTTATGAAGTGATAAAAAATTTATTGGTTGCTGTTTGGTAGTTTAAATTGACATTTTAATTGTAATTGAATTTTATATTGAATAAAATTTACATTTAAATCAATATTGAATTTAATTGCTAGTTAAACACCAAAGATTAATAATCAGTAACTTTTGTGATATATTGGTTCATTTAAATGTTAATTGTTATTGTATGCCTATTGATTGATGATGGATGTATGGTTGTTTATTTATTTGACTTATTCATGTTATTACCTATTTACTTATCGACATCATTTATATTATCATTTAGACTATTTGAAATGAACTAAGAAATGGGTTGAAATGATATATATCAATGTCATTTAATTTTGGGTTGAAATGATATATATCCATCCATGTAATTAAAATTAAATTAACTTATCACTTAGCCATAGGGTAGAAAATTATATACGGACACCGGATTGGTTAAATTAAATGGTTTCAAAATTTTGAATTTAAATTGGTTTAAAATGATATTGGCTTAAAGAAAATAAAATTTGGATTTATATGAATTAAATTATTTTCTAAATTCTAGCTTTGAAATGTTGAAATTGAAATTGTTTAAAAGAAATTGTTTAAGGATTTAATTTGAGATCTTAAAGTGGAAATTGGAATATGATTTGAATTTATGGAAAGTGAATTATTTGGAAGTCTAATTTTTTATTTAAACTTTGAATTTACTTTATTTAAAATGGTTTTAAATTGGTATTTTCAAGTTTGGACATGAAATGGATTTAAGCAAAAATTGTTTAAAAGTGAGAAATTGAATTGAGACTCTCAGCTTTGAATAGGACTGTTTAAATTGAATTTGATGTAAAGTTGAAATTGTTTTGAATTGAGGCTGATGTAAATCTAAAATATTTGAATATGAAGTTGACTTGAGTTGGAAGTTGAAAAGTTGAATTTCTTGTGATTTGAAATGGGAACATGAGTTCAAATCATTTTGAAAAGGAAGAAACAGTTTTAAGATATAAACTATTTATCCAAACTATTTTCAATATTAAAATATATTTTATATTCAAAACTATTTTCAATCTTTAACCTATTCTAATTATTCCAAACTATTTTTCAATATTAAAACTATTTTAATTATCCAAACTATTTTCAATATTCAAACTATTTTAATTATCCAAAACCAATTTCAATATTCAAACTGTTTTAGAGGGGAATTATTTAGATTATAATCGTTTATTTAAATACGAATGCTTTGATATGAAGGTATAACATGTTTTGAATTCGAATTGATTTTGAAGTGAATCTGATATTTGGATATAAATTGTGACTTGTTCTTGAAATTTAAAAGAACTAACCGGTGTGAAAAATGACGTTTGGTTGTTAAAGAGACCGGGGCCGAATATTGGCATACTCTCTATCAATACCGGAACCACTTTAACAACTTTGTACGTGGTGGATGTTATCCAGAATGTAGAGGTTGAATTGGCGGTGTTTGCTAGATTTGAAGAAAGAGAACGATGATGGATGACCCCAACACTTGTGTCAATTTGAAATGACTAAAACAGGAGCCATACCTGACCAATGTTGCTAGCTACCTCTAGCGACATCTGTTCTTTGTATTACTATATTGATTTTGACTTGATTGGCGCACCTTGATTTGATTATGGGATGGATGTTCAAGGTGGGCTGTTAGGCGTTACCACCAGTCAGGAAACGCAAAACGGTAGTATCCTACCTTGGGCATTGCCTCACGTGCCTTGTCATACTCTTTATCCTTATTCGCGACCACTTCAATTTAGTTTTAGTGTGGTACCTATAGGGCACTCACTAGCTACCGCCGTTACTAGTTGTGTTAGAGGACCTGCATAGACTACCTGCTTAAAAATGTATCAAGGGGGATCAATGTAAAGCCTTAACGATATTTTAATACTTTACATTATTGATAGACACTACATATATAGCGTATTTTACTACATATAGATAGTTTGACGGATCCTTAGGAGATGGGAAATCCCGTAACATCTCTTAAGTTATTGTTGTCACGTTGTACGATGGATAGGAGATGGAAAACCCCGTAAACATCTCTGAAGCTATTACACTTATATTTACTTGTTATTGATTTAACTTACATAAGAACTTTTAGTTCTGGCTTGAGTGTTTTGTCTTTTCATTACGCACGGGTCAGCCTGAGCATTTCAGTGTTTGAAGACATTATTTCTTAAAGATGAAGATGGAGTTACTAGACCGTATTTACTGTTATTATTCCGCTCCATTATGTTGGTATGTTTGTTGATTGTACTCTGATTTTGTTGTAAAAATTGTGTAATCAAATTTATATTGTAAAACAGCTTCATGAACTGTTTATTTGATTATTATATTTTGTCATTCCTCTGCGAGATTCTGTGTTTTGTTTTCCTTCTTTTCTCTTATTTTCTTATTTAACTCCATTGACAATCCTCCCTTTTGAATGGTTTGAGGTAGACATGTATGGTTTACTGTCGACTTTAATCGTCCAAAAAGGTGGGTCGTCACAGTTGGTATCAGAGCTTTGGTTTAGAGATACCTTAGCCTGTTGGGGGTTAAATTCATTAGGGATAGGGTTGGTAATACCCTAGAATGAGTCTGAGTGTGTGTGTGTGTGTATGAGAGAGCGTATTTGTTGGTGCTATAAAAATATTTTGTATTGTGTTAATTTGGTATGTTGAGTATTTATAAATTCTGGTCGGTACATAGGACGCTATGACATCGATAGGGATTTCTAAACACTTGAACAGGATAAACCGACATAATATTTTTTGTTTGAAATAGGTAAATGAGATAATTTTACCTAATATTATATTTTGTATATAAAAGAATAATTTTTTATAAATGGATATAGTTGTATGTGATATGTTTGTTTGTTAGAAAGTGAAATTTTATATATGGTTTGTAAAATAGGATTTACAAATAAAATGAATTTAAATTGGAAATTTGAGAATTAAGTTCGGGTGTTCGAAATTTGTTTTCAAAGATTTTGGAAAAGGTAATATTAGCATTATTTGAAAGTATTTGCAAATAGAAATATTTTCAAATGCGATTTTAAAGAAATGTTTTTAAAAGAATTTCAAAGGAAATAAGTTCTGTACTCCCCTCTGTCGCTAGAAAATAATTCGGTGATGATCGCGACATCATCGACGTTTCTTTCGAGTTTCCAAGTGGGAAGACCATAAAAGTAGCTTTGCTACACATTTGTTTTGATAAACAAATTTCAATTTCAATTTCCTAAGTATGATTTGATATACAAAAGATATACGTATATGTTATTTCAAGGTGATTTGAAATGAAAACTAGAAATTAGTTCTTAAGTTTTCCTTAAATTAGAGATTTTCAATTATTGAAGTGAAATGGAATATTATACAAGTAAAAACTTAAGTAATAAAAATGTTCCAAAGTGAAATTATGTATATAAATAAAGAATTAAGATGTACCAGAAATATTATAAACTTAAGTTAATGTTTTAAAATGGTTAATAATTAAATTGAATAGTTAAAATGTAACGGCCCGTTTTTCCGTACCCATTGAATTGACAATAAACCACGCATGTCCAACTCAAATTGCACGAATAAGCGGATCATTAAGGGTAGAAAGAAAATAAAGATAGAATAGAATCTCACACGAATGGAATAACATAAATTATTTCAATAATAATCTTTACAGTGGAAAATTTTCAAATACAATATCAGAGTCTAACCTAGATTCATCATGGACAGTTATAACTTCTGTCCTTACAAATGCTAAAAACAACAAGACAAATGCAATAGATGTAGCGGATAATAGAATTCGTCCATACGATGATAAAGATCTCTAGCTCTCCTTTGGAAACTCCAACTATCTTCAACTAAACCTAAAACTACTCGGATCTGACCCGAGTATTAAAAATACCCGGATCGGGCTTGATAAACCAGCGTGAGATACTCGAAATTTAAAATGACTATGTTATCAAAACCTTTGAAAAGAAGGGTATCTCATAAGACCACACCCACACATAAATACAGATGGTTTTTTACCCTATGATAACCAAAACACTTTTATACCAAATCATTTGGTATTATTTTTAATGACATTCTTTTGAAAACACCTTTCAAATAAACTTATTCAAATAAGGTATAAATACCTGGACTAAGTCTATGGTAATATATCCGGACTGGTCAACGGAATATACCGAATGGAATATATGATACCAAAAGGGGTAGCTGAAATGTTTGCAAGTCATTACAGCTATTTTGGGAATACAATCAAAACCGTAAAGTTCGTATTGGAGTTGGATTTTCCAACATGATAAGAAACTAGTGGAAAGATCAATCTGTATCCACAACTTACGTCCAAGACTTGGACGCAGTTATACAATAACACAAATGGCTAAAAGGGGATACAATCTGCGAATAACATCCAAGGACTCAGACTTCGTGCATCCCCGCCATGAGGCCTAAACGTATCTGGTACCTAGGGCTCAGAACATCTGATAAACCAAATCACTACTATCCGAAATGCGAGCATACATCTGACCACATAGAATCCCATCATAACCGGGGTGTGAGGCTCGCGAGGCTATGATTACCTTTCACATATCACATCTCTGAATGCCACATTTTCATTACACGTCACACGACTAATTTCTAGAAAAGTATAACTTCCTGAGCTCGTATGTCTCGGAAAAGGGTGTTAAGCTAAGAGAAGTTGCCTTCTCCACCACTAATTGGTATACATTTATAGAAACCACTCAAATGTGATTTAGAATACAATGTCAGACAAACGTCCATACAAGTTCGTTCTGGGACTGAACGAAACCGAAGGCACTTTCCTCGGCTATTACTAGGCGAGAAGCCCTTGCAAATCCGAAAATTCTCCACAACGAGGAGACCATTGATATAAATAACTCTATAATTGGAGCGACCCAGAGCATGTTAACAAGCAGACCTCACGTTATGAAGATCCTCGGTCTTCAATAATCATCATCTTCAACAGCTCTTCACTTTTCGAACGTATACATTGGTTCGAAGTGGTTTTCGGATAGGGATCACCTAAATCCAACCCTGGTTCCTTCAAAGCCAATCATCGCATTAAAAGATGTTAAGTTCATATGTGGATATCAATCATCAATCAATTACTTCATCTTTTATTTAAATCAAATAAATTTCTCAGATATATTATTTTCAATTTATTCCATTTTCTTTTCAAGAGTATATGGAATCATTAAGCCTCATTTATTAAATCATTTGACTTATTTAAACCTTTTTTAAATACTGGAATAATTCCAATCATTTTCTCTTTTACTTAGGAAAACTTTTCCAAATCATTCTTTTAATCTTAATCAAAGATTTCTTATATTCAAGTTATAACTTTTAAATTAAGGAAAATATTTTCATACCATTTATTAAATCTTAATCAAAGATTTCCTTCTTAACTTCAAATCATATTCTTGCAAATCGAAGATTTTCATAACAGAGTACTACTGCCTCTTTAAATATGGTAAATTTCACCTCCATGGACTAGTGGCAAGTAATCCTACATTATAAAGATCTTTGTTTTCAATGATCTATGTCTTCAATATGTTTTATTTCAAAAATTAGTTTAAAGGGGTTTTCGGATAAGAATCACCCAAATCCGATCTCGGTTTTTCGAATAGGAATCACCCAAATCTGATTTCGGTCCCTTCATGCTAATCATCGATAAAAAGATGTTAATTAGTTAATTAATATTCTAAAATTTGTTTTTTTTATCTTGGAAAAACTTAAATATGATCTTTTAGAGCATCCGGGCTTTCCTTTCGATCTGCTCCACCCCTCGTCTAAAAAGAGAAAATATAGGCCAAGTAAGTTCAGGGCACTGGTTGCACCATTCCTAACTTTAGTTAAACACCTTGTTTTATCGTTTATCTCTCACAGGCGGGACAAATGTACTAGACGTTTCCGCATACTCAGTTTGTTATTATATTCAATCTTCTTCACTTTTCACTTAAGTGTTACAAACAATTTCCCTTGACCATTTATTCACACTCTTATTAAAACTTCCAAATCGTCTTTACATTACTTAATTATTCCTTTAAAATCACTCACAAAAGATTTAGAAAAGAATTGTTAAGTTTAAAACTGCATTTCAAAAGCTATTTAAAACTACTATGAAAAGCGTTGCGAAAAGTGTTGCTAATAGTGTTTTAAAAGCTATATTCTTCAAAAAGACTTTTGTAACATTTAGAAATCCATCTTTTCAACTTAAATATCTTTCATATTTTTAACTATTTAAAAATATCATTTATAAAAAAAATCCCTTTTTGGATTCCGAACTGCAAAACCGCGATGTTTTTAGAAAATTGTTTTGGACATATTTCAAAATTAACTTGATGAAATCTTGATTTTCTTTCTTCATTGGAAAACTGCTATCATTGTGGACCAAAGAATTTTTATTTCAAAGAAATACGACTTATAAATCATTCTCTATGTTAATTTGAAGTTACGGATCGAAATTTACAAACTGCCGCTACGCGACGAGCTCGATTTTGACCAAATTTGTGAATTGCTTCGGAACTTGTTCGAAACACTTTAAATTTGTTTTATACCATATTTAAACTATTTTAACTTATTTAAAACAATATTTTCATCATTTCAAACTCATTTTTCATTTCATATTATAATATCATATTATTATAATATCATTTTCAATCTTTTTAGATATTTTGAAATCATTAAGAGGCTAAATAATTTCCATACACATATTTATATGAATTTAATTTCCATTGAATTAACTATACATACTAACCATTTCTCTTATCATTTATCAAACCAAGTTATCATCCATATCACAAACATATAATCAACCATAATATCAACAAAGTTATCATCCATTAAATCATCCAACATATAACAAACTTTTCCTATAATTAACTTGAAATATTTTTTAAGAATTAGTAACTTAAAATATTAGTACTCACCTTTAACCAAATCGTTTAACTTCCTACCAACATTCATTTAATCCAACACTTCACTAAATCATCTTAACTTCACTAAACCATCACCTAAACAACTCCACCTCACTTTCTAGTGCTCGGCCATCACTTCACTTCCACTTGCTCTCGACCAAATCTTCCAACAACACCAATAGGGCTCGGCCACACCTTGATCCTCCCCTTCCTCCATTATTTCTTCACTTCTTAGATTCTAAACCATGTTTTGGTGATATTCTAATGTCTTTGGCAAAGTTTGGTGGAGTTTTGACTTTGTTTGATATGGTTTTGAAAAAGTTAGTAAGGAAATGGAAGAGAAGAAGCCATTAAAGCTCTAAGGAAGAAGAAGAAGAATGGAAAGTGTGAGAATGGAAGAGGTATGCATGGCTCTTTATAGGAAAAAGTTTGGAATAAAATATTATTATGTAAAAAGACCAAAATGTCTTTTACTTACTTTTTAAGCAACCTTATTTTTTCAACACTTAACATCGCATTTTAAATCATCAATTTATGTCATTTTTACTTAAGTATTAAGTAAAGAATATAATAATTGTGTTTGTTTGATTTGATGTTTACTTTTTGCTTTGAAATGACATGTTTGTCTTTTTGTGCTTACCTTTTCTTAATTATATTCTAGAATTTTCTAAGTATGTTTAGTAAAAGTAAACTTGATTAGTGAATTAATTAATACTTACACTATTTAAATATATACGTTCCTATGTAAGAAAATAAAGGTGTGACAACGTTTCGACAACTTTTAATCGACAAAACGTTGATTTTTCGACAAAATGTTTTACGATCACATTTTGACGTTTTTGTTAAACTATTTATTTATGTAAACCAAATTTAAAAATAAATTTGTATAATGTAATTAATAATATAAACACTTATAAATTAATTAAAATAATTTATTTAACCATTGAAACTTACTTTTCTGAAATCAGCATTTTATCACTTTTGTTGATATAGGCAAATGTTACTATTTTTGTGTATACTTCTCTTTCCAAATCGTATCTAATTTTGTTTGAATCATATAACCTTACCTATTTTATACTTAAAATCAATTTAAATATTACACTTTAAAGTGGTCAAATTCTCGATTGTTACATTCTCCCCTGCTTAAAAGAATTTCGTCCTCGAAATTACCCAAAACAAAAGTTTGCCTAAACATTTATCTTTAAAATTAATTCCATATAATATACACAGATCATCCGTATGAAATATCTTATTCGGTCTCCTATTCGAATACACAACTTTACTTCCGAGCTAATATCGATCCCTCGATCCTCTAGTGTGGACTTTGATCAGGCTTCAAGATCAGAACCTTTGCTTTCCTTGCATAGTTCTCAACTATGATAGAAAACTCAAGTACCTAACCAAAAATCCTTATCAATGTTCGTCGTCAGGAATCGAGTGATAAATCCTTTTTTGGACCAGTGTAAACACCTCAAAGTTCCGTACTCGGATATTAGATCAAAATTTATGTGACGAAATGATTTACGTATAATTACATATTTATTCCTATTGGTTTTCTCAGTTATACCAAATTCGCTTTATTCACATCCTTTACTTTTCACATTCATATTTTTTTAGTATATTTTCTTTAATACTAATATTGTTTATGAATCATTTCGTAAAACTATTACTTAACTTTATTGCATCTTATAACTTATGTAAAATCAATCACTTTTAAAGACTTAAGTCCAAATCCTTAATTAATGCTGGAATTCATTTATAAAACATTTTACAGGTTATAATTACCTTTTTGAAGAGTCTTCATTTTACTTAATAGTTCATGACTTAAATCTATATTTGTATTATATACCTTTACATCCTAAGAGAATATATAAATCCCAAATTTAAAATTGGTTTTACTTAAATCCGTTTGTCTAACAAATTTAAACTTTGTTTTAATTTACTATTATCCCAAATTCATAAGTTATTAAACTTATTTCTTATTTAATACTATTATTAATTTTCTAGCTTTGAAAAAAAACAAATTTTAAAACCACCCGTATTTAAATCCTCAAACTCTTAAATCACTTTTTTTTTCTTTATAAATTAGATTTATAAATTATTATTATCTTATTTCATTCACTCAAAGTATTTCACAATCTTTTACCAAATGTTTCGAAAATTTCTTAGCTCTGAGTTAGGTATGATTCAAAAAATTTCGACTGTCCAAAATCATTAGAAATTCCACTTTATTTTAGAAATTATCGATCCCAATTTATCTTTTGTTTAAACACTTTTATAAAGATTACTAATCATTTTATCAGTTAATGATTCACATTACCTCTTTAACTTAAGAAAATTACATAGATCGAGTAACTCTAAAATAATGCAAAGGAATTGGGTACTACCAATAGTATCATATATCCTCTTAACAAGAAGAGTAATACTTAAGAGAAGTGCTTACCATCCGAACACATTACTTGCCCATTTTTAGTTTATTTTCGAGCCAATCGAATTAGTTATCATAAAATACCTCTTTTATTTAAAATAATACCATTTTCAAAATCCTTTAGAGACTACTTTATAAAACCTATTTTATAAATTCATTTTATCTTATATTAATTAACTTCATTTAAATTTCCACAGCTCTTTAAATTACTCGAATTTAAATTCTCATTCCTTTTATTATTATTTTCTTTTACATAAATTATTTTATATTATTTAAATACTTTTTTATCTTATGTGTTCATTAACAAATCTTATTATCATACACCTTATAGTCAAATCGTGAAACTTAATTCACAAGGTATTTGTACTTAAACTTTTAAATCAAACAATTGATCAATTTATGATAGTTAATTAACATTATCATTTCTTAATTTATTATTTTGGAATAAGCATTAAAGTTCTTAATTACCTTATCAGATTTCTTACTTATCGATTATCTTTATGAAACATATTATAGTCAAACTGTGAAATTCTAATAACAAGATGTTCATATTTAAATTTCACTAATCTTGATTTCTAACTATACAACTTTTCAAAATATATACTTCTTTCAAAATATAATCCTAGGTAAAATTATATTATTTACCAATTTTTCAAAATCAGTGTGTCGGTTTGCTTTGTTTAAATGTTTAGGAACTCTCATCGATAACAATGATCAGGCGCATCGATCAGAATCCATAAATCACTCAACAGATAAATCAACGCAAAACAATTTATTAGTCACTAACAAATACGCACTCATATATAATACACTCAAACTCATTCTAGGGTGTTACTAACCCTATCTCTAATGAGTCACTTATCCTAAGGTATCACTAACCATATCTCTGATGAGTCTTTACCCCACCAAAGCCAAGGTTCTCGCTTAACCTTCAGCTCTGATACCAAATGTAACGGCCCGTTTTTCCGTACCCTTTGAATCGACAATAAACCACACATGTCCAACTCAAATTGCACGAATAAGCGTATCATTAAGGATAGAAAGAAAATAAAGATAGAATAGAATCTCACACGAATGGAATAACATATATTATTTCAATAATAATCTTTACAGCAGAAAATTTTAAAATACAATATCAGAGTCTAGCCTAGATTCAGCCTGGACAGTTATAACTTCTGTCCTTACAAATGCTGAAAACAACAAGACAAATGCAATAGATTTAGCGGATAATAGAATTCATCCATACGATGATGAAGATCTCCAGCTCTCCTCTAGAAACTCTAACCGCCTTCAACTAAACTTGAAACTACTCGGATCTGACCCGAGTATTAAAAATACCCGGATCAGGCTTGATAAACCAGCGTGAGATACTCGAAATTTAAAATGACTATGTTATCAAAACCTTTGAAAAGAAGGGTATCTCATAAGACCACGCCCACACATAAATACGGACGGGTTTTACCCTATGATAACCAAAACACTTTTATACCAAATCATTTGATATTATTTTTATTGACATTCTTTTAAAAACACCTTTCAAATAAGGTATCAATACCTGGACTAAGTCTATGGTAATATATCCGGACTAAGTCAACGGAATATATGATACCAAAAGGGGTAGCCGAAATGTTTGCAACTCATTATAGCTATTTTGGGAATACAATCAAAACCGTAAAGCTCGTACTGGAGTTGGATTTTCCAACATGATAGGAAACTAGTGGAAAGATCAACCTGTATCCACGGCTTACGTCCAAGACTTAAACGTCGTTTTACAACAACACAAATGGCTAAAAGGGGATATAATCTGCGAATAACATCCAAGGACTCAGACTTTGCGCATCCCCGCCATGAGGCCCAGACGTATCTGGTACCTAGGGCTCAGAACATCTGATAACCCAAATCACTACTATCCGAAATGCGAGCATACATCTGACCACATAGAATCCCATCATAACCGGGGTGTGAGGCTCGCAAGGCTACGATTACCTTTCACATATCACATCTTTGAATGTCATATTGTCATTCCACGTCACACGACTGATTTCTATAAAAGTATAACTTCCTAATCCCGTATGTCTCGGGAAAGGGTGTTAAGCTAAGAGAAGTTGCCTTCTCCGCCACCAACTGATATACATTTATAGAAACCACTCAAATGTGATTTAGAATACAATGTCAGACAAACGTCCATACAAGTTCGTTCTGGGACTGAACGAAACCGAAGGCACTTTCCTCGGCCATTACTAGGCGAGAAGCCCTTGCAAATTTGAAAAATCTCCACAACGAGGAGACCGCTGCTATAAATGACTTTATAATGGGAGTGATCCAGAGCATGTCAACAAGCAGTCCTCACGCTATGAAAATCCTCGGTCTTCAATAATCATCATCTTTAAAATGTCTTCACTTTTCTAACGTATACATTGGTTCGAAGTGGTTTTCAGATAGGGATCACCTAAATTCGATCCCGGTTCCTTCAAAGCCAATCTTCGCTTTGAAAGATGTTAAGTTCATATGTGGATATCAATCATCAATCAATTACTTCATCTTTTATTTAAATCAAATATATTTCTCAGATATATTCTTTTCAATTTACTCCATTTTCTTTTCAAGAGTATATGGAATCATTAAGCCTCATTTATTAAATCATTTGATTTATTTAAACCTTTCTTAAATCCTAGAATAATTCCAATCATTTTCTCTTTTACTTAGGAAATTTTTTCCAAATCATTCTTTTAATCTTAATCAAAGATTTCTTTTATTCAAGTTATAACTTTTAACTTAGGGAAAATATTTCCAAAACATTTATTAAATCTTAATCAAAGATTTCCTTCTTAACTTCAAATCATATTCTTGCAAATCGAAGATTTTCGTAACAGAGTACTACTGCCTCTTTAAATATGGTAAATTTCACCTCCAGGGACTAGTGGCAAGTAATCCTACATTATGAAGATCTTTGTTTTCAATGATCTTTGTCTTCAATATGTTTAATTTCGAAAATTATTATGAAAGAGTTTTCGGATAGGAATCACCCAAACCTGATCCCGGTTTTTTAGATTGGAATCACCCAAATCCGATCCCGGTTCCTTCATGCTAATCATCGATAAAAAGATGTTAATTAGTTAATTAATATTCTAAAAAAAATTATCTTGGAAAAACTTAAATATGATCTTTTAGAGCATCCGGGCTTTCCTTTCGATCTGTTCCACCCCTCGCCCAAAAAGAGAAAACATAGGCCAGGTAAGTTCAGGGCACTGGTTGCATCATTCCTAACCTTAGTTAAACACCTTGTTTTATCGTTTAGCTCTCACGGGTGGGACAAATGTACTAGCCGTTTCCGCATACTCAGTTTGTTATTATATTTAATCTTCTTCACTTACAAACAATTTTCCTTGACCATTTATTCACACTCTTATTAAAACTTCCAAATCATCTTTACATTACTTAATTATTCCTTTAAAATCACTCACAAAAGATTTAAAAAAGAATTGTTTAGTTTAAAATTGCATTTCAAAAGCTATTTAAAACTGCTACGAAAAGTGTTGCGAAAAGTGTTTGAAAAACTATATTCTTCAAAACGACTTTTGTATCATTTAGAAATCCATCTTTTCAACTTAAATCTATTTTAAAACATTTTAAAAGATTTATCAAATTTATTTCATATTTTTAATTATTTAAAAATATCATTTATAAAGAAATCCTTTTTTCGATTCTGAACTGCAAAACCGCGACGTTTTGAGAAAATTATTTTGGACATATTTCAAAATCTACTTGATGAAATCTTGATTTTCTTTCTTCGTTGGAAAACTACCATCATTGTGGACCAAAGAATTTTTATTTCGAAGAAATCCGACTTATAAATCATTCTCTACGTTAATTTGAAGTTACGGGTCTAAATTTACGAACTACCGCTACGCGACGTACTCGATTTTGACCAATTTTGTGAATTGCTTCGGAACTTATTCGAAACACTTCAAATTTGTTTTAAACCATATTTAAACTAGTTTTAACTTATTTAAAACAATATTTTCATCATTTCAAACTCATTTTTCATTTCATTTCATATTATAATATCATATTATTATAATATCATTTTCAATCTTTTTAGATATTTTGAAATCATTAAGATGCTAAATAATTTCCATACACATATTTATATGGATTTAATTTCCATTGAATTAACCATACTTACTAACCATTTCTCTTATCATTTATCAAACCAAGTTATCATCCATTAAATCATCCAACATATAACAAACTTTTCCTATAATTAACTTGAAATATTTTTTAAGAATTAGTAACTTAAAATATGAGTACTCACCTTTAACCAAATCGTTTAACTTCCTACCAAAATTCATTTAATCCAACACTTCACTAAATCATCTTAACTTCACCAAACCATCACCTAAACAACTCCACTTCACTTTCTAGTGCTCGGCCATCACTTCACTTCCACTTGCTCTCAACCAAATCTTCCAACAACACCAATAGGGCTCGGCCACACCTTATTCCTCCCCTTCCTTCATCATTTCTTCACTTCTTAGATTCTAAACCATGTTTTGGTGATATTCTAAGGTCTTTGTCAAAGTTTGGTGGATATGGTTTTGAAAAAGTTAGTAAGAAAATGGAAGAGAAGAAGCCATTAAAGCTCTAAGGAAGAAGAAGAAGAAGAGAGCTTAGAAAAGGAAGAAGAAGAAGAATGGAAAGTGTGAGAATGCAGGAGGTATGCATGGCTATTTATAGGAAAAAGTTTGGAATAAAATATTATTATGTAAAAAGACCAAAATATCTTTTACTTACTTTTTAAGCAACCTTATTTTTTCAACACTTAACATCACATTTCAAATCATTACTTTATGTCATTTTTACTTAAGTATTAAGTAAAAAATATAATAATTATGTTTGTTTGATTTGATGTTTACTTTTTGCTTTGAGATGACATGTTTGTCTTTGTGCTTACTTTTTCTTAATTATATTCTGGAATTTTCTAAGTATGTTTAGTAAAAGTAAACTTGATTAGTGAATTAATTAATACTTACACTATTTGAATATATGTTTCTATATAAGAAATTAAAGGTGCGACAACATTTCGACAACTTTAAACCGACAAAACATTGATTTTGCAACAAAATGTTTTACGATCACATTTTGACCTTTTTGTTAAACTATTTATTTATGTAAACCAAATTTAGAAATAAATTTATATAATGTAATTAAAAATATAAACACTTATAAATTAATTAAAATAATTTATTTAACCATTGAAACTTATTTTTCTGAAATCAGCATTTTGTCATTTTTGTTGATATAGGCAAATGTTACTATTTTTGTGTATACTTCTCTTTCCAAATCCTATCTAATATTGTTTGAATCATATAACCTTACCTATTTTATATTTAAAATCACTTTAAATAGTATATTTTAAAGTGGTCAAATTCTGGGTCGTTACATAAAAGTGAATATTATTTAATTAAATGATTATAAACTTAAGAAAATGTTGAACTGATTCATTAATGAATATTAATATTAAACGAAAATCAAGTTATATAAGTAAATAATAAATGTAAATTAAACTGCAAAGAAACATATGTAATACCTTAAGAATGTATTCAATGATGATTTTAAATATTGAATGGGAAATAATCTATCTAAGAAAATGAACGTAAATTGATAAAAGATGATCTTGTATGAATGAATGAGAATGAAAAGTAAAGAACGTGTAAAAAGAAACCAATAGAATAAACTTAAATAATATTTAAAATTCTATGTAGTTTGGCTTATAGGAAGTTTGGGAAATGATACTTCAAATTGTTAGAGGTTGTATGAATAATTTATTGAGTAATTATCTAAGGCTGTTGAGCGTAAGGTACACTTGGTAGTTTATTTATCCCCTTGTACCTTGAAAAGTTTCTGAACCTGAACAAACCATTAGTTTTGGTTGCTATGGATGTGTGATGGATTTTTTTTGTTACATATAACGGTCGTACTGCTTTTGGTTTGCATATGATTATTATATATTGTGTGTTGCTTCTACTATTAATTGAAACAACTAAAATATTACTCTTTCTACATAGTTTAACTCTTTTGGGTTGTGTAAGTAAAATACAGGTTTATGGAAGTAATAACAGTTGCTTTTGGTTTCATAAATAGAGTTTTGTTTGCCCAACAAATAGGTACGTTTTCGGATTATGGTTTTTGTAACGGTATTTTAATATTTTCCCATGGTTTGGGATGCTTAATCATTGAAATATGATATATACTATGTAATTATTGATATTGTTATTTTTCCGGACCTAACCACGCAAAGGAGATGCTGCCGAAATTTTTCGTAAATTTACGACTTAGAAAATTTATGGAAGTTGAGTAGTTTTCTAATTTATATTAAACATAAATATGTAAGTTAAATTGTTTATAAGTTGACTATTTTGAATAAAATATATCAAATTTCTAGATTCCTTCTTGTTTCTTTTCGGGGACGAAAAGTTTTGAATGGGGGAGATTGTAACGACCCGTATTTTTGATAATTAAAAATATTAAATTAAATAAGACCTTGAAATTTAATATTGTCAAAAATTAAAATTTATGATTTATAAATGAAAAAATTATTAGAATATAATTTAATAATATTTATTGAATGTAATTGACAACCGTTTTAATGTAATTTCAATCAATTACAATATTAAAGGTAAATAAGGATTAAAATCAATGTTGTACTTAATAGTGAAATTATATGTTATTTAATTGAAATCGGTTTAAATATAGAATATGAAATTAATTATTTTGTACGTAAATTATTAACCTTTGTTCGTGAACAATAAATTTATAAATGCGTTTAAATATTTAAATGTAATTATTGTTCTATTTCTCATCTTATTATTTAATCCGTTTGAAATTAATTTGGAAATCAAGTGATGAAATTTAATATAATTAAATATCGGAGTTAATATGAAAAAAACATTAATTGTTGAGTGATGAGTGTAATAAAATGACAACTTATGTTAATAAATTTCATAAGGGAATTGTTGATTTGATAATAAGAATGTAAATCAAAATAAAAGGATTTGTTTGAAATTTAAATATATAATGAATGGATTTTATTACAGTTGTAATTGAACGTTGAAATTAATTTAATATTTAAATCTTGTATTTAACATGGAAATTTTTAATTTTAAAAGATTATTAATTCATGTTTAATCAAGAATGATGATAGAAAACTTTTAATTTAGAATTTAAAAGTGATTAAATTGATTTTTAAAAATAGGTTGTTTTAATTAACGTGTAAAATTATTCTTTTTGGGTATTGTCTCGGATCGATGAAACCAGTTTCATCGGATCCATAATAGTGAATTATTATAGGATTTCAAGTTTCGTAGCGGTTGGACTTATCGTTTGATCGTGCGAGCTCGAAACACGTAGAAATCAATTAAAGGAACTTAATTAAAATAATTTTATTTTAAACGTTATCTTCTATATACAATAGAATTAGAGTTCGAAATTAATTTCATTGAGTTTAAAAATATTAAATATCTATATTTTGATATATAGGATGACCAATTTTCATTTCGGGAACGAAACGGACTTTTCGGGTCTTTGTTATCGCTTCGACCCAATCGATCTGTTCCATCCATTCCTATTCACGTTTGTCTATATATGTTGTTATAAATCCTAGTAGCTTTCTATTCTATTTTCTATACGTACATTTCAGTTTGTGGAAATTAACCACAAGGGCCTTTTTAGCATGTGAAATTAGTTTCTAGGACACACAATTGAAATAATTACTTTCAAGGACAAAACGTAAAATAATTAGTTTCTAGGACCTAAAAACCTATGAAATTATGTCCTTGAAAGTAATTGGACGGTTGACTTTGTCTTTGAAAATAATTATTTTACTGACTTTGGCCTTGAAAATAATTTCTTCGAATCTGTGTCCTAGAAACTAATTGGACTGCAAAGTTTGTCCTTTTGGTGAAATGCCCCTTTCAGTTTTATCTGCTCCTTCTCAATGGAGATTGCCAAAAACCTTAATTGCTGATTTCAAGTCAAACTCCAAAAATTCAAACTGTTCAAACCCAATCAATTATATATCGCCGCGAAGCTCTCGATGAATGGAGTCAGCGCCTAGTGTTCGTTTTTGGAATAGAGGCCCGAGTCAACCAGAAATCACGGTCAAAGTTGTGGAATTGATGGAACCCTAGGTCCAAATTGGGGCTTTTTGATTGGGGACCGTTTGGCGCAATTGAGGAGGCAGAACAATAGAGCTCGATGAGGGGATTCTAGATCTGGTCTCGATTTCACGATCGGAGCAGTAATGTAGTGGGAATTGGCCCCGAAAGGTCACGGCTGCGTCAATTTCGGGGCACAAATTCTGGTGATTGGCATCGAGTTAGGCGGCGACGTTGGTAGACGTTAGTGGAGGAGATGATGATCTTCCAATTGCAAATGGTGGCGTGGTTTCAAGTGGAAGGAATTAGGAGAAATCGGCGGTCAAAATCGCTAATGTGGTTGATGCGTACAGTCTTGGATGCTTCAGTACGTATGCATTAATTTGATTAAATTAATCTTAAAACATGGACCAATTAATAATTTAATATTTTTTCTTCTAACTTGAATATCTATTGCATACGAACTCCGATTGATGCGTGATTTCTTCCATTAGACTCATATCGAAATTTCGGACAACATAAAACCAGTTTGGTTGGATTTGGAGACTGTTGAAATTTTGGCTTTGTGGATTTTTTAATAGGCTTAAAATCAAAGGTGAGTGATTAAACCCACTCACGCAATACTAAATCTTCTAATATTAGTTGAATTAAATTCTGAAGAGATAAAAAATTTATTGGTTGCTATTTGGTAGCTTAAATTGACATTTTAATTGAAACTGAATTTTATATTGAATAAAATTTACGTTTAAATCAATATTGAATTTAATTGCTAGTTAAACACCGACAATTGATAATCAGTAACTTTTGTGATTTATTGGTTGATTTGGATGTTAATTGTTATTGTATGCCTATTGATTGATGATGGATGTATGGTTGTTTATTTATTTGACTTATTCCTGTTATTACCTATTTACTTATTGACATCATTTATATTATCATTTGGACTATTTGAAATGAACTAAGAAATGGGTTGAAATGATATATACCTATGTCATTTAATTTTGGGTTGAAATGATATATATCCATCCATGTAATTAAAATTAAATTAACTGATCACTTGGCCATAGGGTAGAAAATTATATACGGACAACGGATTGGTTAAATTAAATGGTTTCAAAATCTTGAATTTAAATTGGTTTAAAATGATATTGATTTAAAGAAAATAAAATTTGGAATTATATGAATTAAATTATTTTCTAAATTCGAGCTTTGAAATGTTGAAATTGAAATTTTTTAAAAGAAATTGTTTAAGGATTTACTTTGAGATCTTAAAGTGGAAATTGGAATATGATTTGAATTTATTGAAAGTGAATTATTTGGAAAGTTAACTTTTAATTTAAACTTTGAATTTACTTTGAATATGTTTTAATATAAATTATTTTAATATATAAACTATTTATCCAAACTATTTTCAATATTAAAATCTACTTTATATTCAAAACTATTTCCAATCTTTAAACTATTCTAATTATTCCAAACTATTTTTCAATATTAAAACTATTTTATTATCCAAACTATTTTCAATATTCAAACTATTTTAATTATTCAAAACCATTTTCAATATTCAAACTGTTTTAGAGGGGAATTATAAGATTTAAAACATTTATTTAAATAAGAATACTTTGATATGAAGTTATAACCCGTTTTGAATTCGAATTGATTTTGAAGCGAATCAGATATTTTGATATGAAATTTGACTTGTTCTTGAAATTTAAAAGAACCAACCGGTGTGAAAAATGACGTTTGGTTGTTAAAGAGACCGAGGCCGAACATTCGCATATTCTTTGTCAATACCGAACCACTTTAACAACTGTGTACGTGGTGGATGTTATCCAGAATGTAGAGGTTGAATTGGCGGCGTTTGCTGGATTTGAAGAAAGACAACGATGATGGATGACCCTGATACTTGTGTCAATTTGAAATGACTAAAACAAGAGCCATATCTGACCAATGAGGCTAGCTACCTCTAGCGACATCTGTTCTTGTATTACTACATTGATTTTGATTTGATTATGGGATGGATGTTCGCTGTGGGCCGTTAGGGGTTACCACCAGTCAGGAAACGCAAAACGGTAGTATCCTACATTGGGTATTGGCTCACATGCCTTGTCATACTCTTTATCCTTATTTGCAACCACTACGATTTTGTTTAGTATGGTACTTATAGGGAACCCACTGGCTATCGACGTTACTGGTTGTGTTATAGGACCTGCATAGACTACTTTGTTAAAAATGTGTTAAGGGGGATCAATGTAAAGCCTTAACGCTATTTTAATACTTTACATTACCGATAGACACTACATATAAAGCGTATTTTACTACATATAGATAGTTTGACGGATCCGTAGGAGATGGAAAATCTAGTAACATCTCTTAAGTTATTGCACTCACATTGTACACTGGATAGAAGATGGAAAACCCCGTAAACATCTCTGAAGATATTACACTTATATTTACTTGATATTGATTTAACTTACATAAGAACTTTTAGTTCTGACTTGAGTGTTTTGTCTTTTCATTACGCTCAGGTCAGCCTGAGCATTTTAGTGTTTGAAGACATTATTCCATGAAGATGAAGATGGAGTTACTAGACCATATTTATTATTATTATTCCGCTTCATTATGTTGGTATTTTTGTTGATTGTACTCTGATTTTGTTGTAAAAATTGTGTAATCAAAATTATATTGTAAAACAGCTTCATGAACTGTTTATTTGATTATTATATTTTGTCATTATGCTGCGAGATTATGTGTTTTGTTTTCCTTCTTTTCTCTTATTTTCTTATTTATCCCCATTAACAATCCTCCCTTTTGAATGCTTTGAGTTAGACATGTGTGGTTTACTGTCGACTTTAATCGTCCAAAAAGGTGGGTCGTCACAGGGTGGCCCATCGTCGATCCAGCTTCGATACCACCACCTATGACCTACACTCCGTCTTGTCCTACCCAGCTCGACATGCCCTCAGTTCTTATAATTTCCTCATCCTCTTTATAGTCTCAACAGACTGACTTAGCCCGTCTTGCCACCTAGGCATTTAAGAACAAAGTGATAAGAGGTACAGCCGAATGTACCTATTTCTGACAAGAAACATGTCCCATTTACTATAAGCATACTACGAGTACAAGCACATTTAATGTAAAGCAAGGTAGAGCAGGCTTCTAGTATAGTTCTGTTGGTCTTCATCTCAGCTACGCATTCCTTTCTTTCGCCAGTTGTTTCTCATCATGTCCATTCAACCAGACCAATGGTCAGGTGCGCTGCACACCTGTTTTTCAGCGTGACCTTAGCTATCCAAGCATCATTTCAACTTCTATAAGAACCCCATTCATGGACACTTCCAAGTGGTTGGTAAGGCCCCTGGTGGAAAGGACCCTTGTTCGTTGGGCCTCCGATGGAGGGGACCCTGGTTGGGTGGGCCTCTGGTGTAGGGGACTCGGAGAATTGGAACCCATGTTCTGCCACTCAAGCTCCCTGAGATCAGAAGCTCCCTGAAATTGGAAACTTCATTAGTCTTCAGGGTATCATCTTTTCTTATCATTCTCTTATAATTCCTTATAATTGTAGGAGAACAATATAGTAAGAGAACTTCACAATGGACTAGGTAGCTTGCTCGAACCACTTCACATCTTGTGTTATTTACCTCTAAAGGCTCTTTCACTTCATTTTTTTGTCATTAAGCCTAGTGAGTAGCAAGTAACATTTGCTCCTCATAACGCCGAGGTTGATGAAAAATATCTTCAACATTATTATTCTAATCTAATATATATTCATTACATATACATACATATATATAGAGTTTCTTTATGCCTATATACATATCTCAGCTATTAAACTAAAATATAACATTTGAAAGTAATTTTTAAAATGTATTTTTATAAATAATATGTGTGTGTATATTTTAAACACATATGTATGTATATTAAAAAATTATTTTGTTTTTGGGTATAAAAGATAATATTAATACTAAATTTTTTGTTATATATACATATATATATATATGTATGTATGTATTATGTATTATGTATTTATATGTGTGTGCGTGTGTATTAAAATCTATTTACTATTTATGCTTAATATATATATGTATATACACATTATTCCGTATATATATAAATATATAAAAATTTGCTGTAAGTTTCATTTCAGATCATAAATATTTTATTTTTATATATATGTATGTATATATACACATAATGGTTTCCATGTAGATATCAATACATAAAAAAAAATTATATATTGCTTTTGGCCAAAAAAACAAATTTTCTTATTTATTCAAAAGTTAAATTGTTCTTGAATTGTAAACATATTTGATTTTTCAAAATACAATATCTTATCATTTTAATTAAAAAATTATTTTAAATATTTACTGGCGGGTGTAGCATATATATTTTTTTTTGAAAATTTATTTATAGATATAAATTCTTAAAAAGTTAATTCTTTCAAAATTTGAATTTTAACTTTATTGATATGCTAAATCAAGTATTAGTTTACAAAATATTTTCATATATTTAATTAAATACAAACATTTTATATTTGAATAAATTATATATTTCATAATAATATACAAATTTTAAATTATATGTTATTTTATGTATATTATATATATATATATATATATATAATTTTGTTTATATAATGGCTGAAGAAAAAAATTAGTTTATATTAGTCTAAGTTTAATATATATTTATAATATCTAAGTATCATATATATTTGTAATATAAGTCATTACCCTTTGACATTATGGTGACATGTTTATCACATTGACATTTATTAACCGTAAGGCATAATGGTCAAATTTTCCATTATACCCTAGGACAGTTTATACATTACTATTGTATGATATTCATATCATGAATATGAATATCACAAAAATTTAAAATATAAAAGTTTATAAATTAATTTTAAATTAAACTAATAATAAAATATTATTTTAAATGTTAACAAATAAAGAATTTTTTTAAATAAATCACAAATTAAAATATACTGAAACATTTTTATCAATAAACACTAAACTTTATTTTTGGCAAAGTCAATAGGGTTAAATGGGCCCCTCCCATTTATTTATAGCTTAGTAAGAAACTACTTACAAGCATAAATAGGAATACAAAGATAAAGATAAATGAAACAAAGGAAAATAAAGAAAACAAAAAAGAACACAAACACAAAAGGCGACACACTAGCCCAAGTTTTGAATAGTAGTTCTATCAAAAATAAATGTTAAAAAGGCTATAGCATTGCTTATTCCTCTGCAATGCAGTAAAATATTTTCATTTATCTCCTTTCCTTTCGATTGAATATCCTCTCGTTTCTCTCATGCTATATTTCATCGACAAAGACTTTAAGCAGATTAAGAGTTCATATGAAGATGACTGCTTCCATTTGTTGCCTTGTAGATATTAGACCATTCTATCTTGTTGTCCCAAATCGGATTATCAAAATCACCTTTTAGCATAATTTTCCTCCAAATAAAGTAGTAGAAGGAGCAGTTAGAGTAAAGGTGGTGGATGTCTTCCATTCTAGATTTATAGAGGACACATGTAGTGGATACATTGATTCCCTTATGTGCTAGATTAACAAGGGTATGCATTGCATTTTTGATGACTTTCCAAAGCATGAAGTTAAAATTTACATTTGAGCATTGATTCCATATCCTCCTGTACAAAGGAAACCTGATATGTTGTGAGTAGTTTTCTAAATCCGAGAATATGGTATCAGTAGTGTGTCTCTTCATTTCACCAGACCAGCAGTATATATCAGAGTTTACATATATATATGGAGTGCTATTGTATGTATCACATAGTCGATTAACATAGGAACTGCTAGTACAAGGCAGAGAGATAATGGCATTTTTTATATATGAAGTGGCTTTTGCACTTTTAGGGATACCACTCTACTGCCAAGCTTCATAAGACAGGGTATTAATGAGATTCAAGCCTTGCTTGAACCATGGAACGGTCCAAAACTTAGCATTGCTTGTAGAACATAGGATGATTTGGGTATGAGGAAGGAGAGAATTTTTTATTCTTAGCATAGCTTTCCACACCAAACTATGTGCATGTTTAGAGTTCATTAGCTAAATCTCTTCATTCTTCAAATTATGCTTTATACACTAGGCAACCCAAAGAGTATCAGCATTATTGATCAAGTTGTCAAAATGTTTGGATAGAGCGCCAATGTTCCATCTTCTTAAATTTTAAATTTCAAGCCCTCGAAGACTTTTGGGAAGTTCTAATTTACTGAATGTAATTGGTGGAAGCTTCCTAGAATGAACGGTACCAGACCAGAGGAATCTAATTGTGGCAGTTCTAATCATTATAATAAGCTTAACTGGGAGAAGGAAAGATCTACACCAATAAACAGACATAGACAAAATTATGGAGTTTATGACTACAAGTCTTCCAGGCTGAGAGAGAAATTTGCTTTGCCATTTAGACATGACATTGGTCATCTTCTCATATAAAGGAATGCATTGGGAAATGGTGGTTCTTTTTGTGGCAAGAGGAATACCCAAGTAAGATATATCAGATTGTAAAGGAAGCACACCAATAAATGTCAAGCATTGCATTTTTGCTAAGGAGGCAAACCAGCAATTAATATGTGAGAATTTTAAGGGTTGATCATCAGGCCATAGAATTAATGGAAGCTTTTCAAGTGTTCGTAATGGATAGAATAGTAGGGTTGGTAAAGATAATTAGGTCATCTGCAAAAGCCAAGGAGGTAATCATAGGAGATCTACACTTAGGATGCAAAATAAACTTCTTTTCAGCAACTTGCCTCTGAATAGCAAGTGTAAAGGTGTTCATGATAATGATATATATGTAAGAAGAGATGGGATCACCTTGTCTCAAACTATTTTTTCCTTGAAAATACCCGACATTATGTGCATTGAAACCCAAAGTGTATCTAACTGTGAATATGCGCTGAAAGATCTAGTTAGTAAAGTGAGTTGGAAAATTCATTTTTCTGAGAGTGAACATTAAGGCAGTCCAACTTACAGAATCAAAGGCCTTTATGATGTCAATTTTGTGCATTCCTCTAGGAGTGATATAAGGAGAAGAATAACCATTCAAGAGTTCGTGTAGAGAAGGACATTATCAAGGATATTTCTATTAGGGAGATAGGCAGCCTGATTGGGGGAGAGTATGGTTTGGAGCACATGTTTCAATCTAGGTGCAATGATTCTTGAAATACACTTGTATATTATATTACAGCAGGAAATAGGTTTAAACTGCGTGATATCTGAAGGATTATCTAATTTAGGAATAAGGGAAAGGTTCATAGAGTTAATAGAACTTAGCATTCTGCCTTTAGTGAAAAAGTTGTTAACTACTTTTAAGATAACATGGGATATTATAGGCCAGCAATGCATAAAGAAAGTGGCATTAAAAAGCATCAGGGCCGCCACATGCAAATCTTTTCATTGTAAAAATGGAATTCTTGATGTCATCATTGGATATAGGATAGGTTAGGTAGTTTTTCATGGAAATAGGAACCTTTGGTAATGGAATATTAGACAGGAATGAGGAATCATTGGTTGCATCAGGGGAACCACCAAAATAAGTTTTAAAATAGTCAAGGAAGGCATTATCAACGTTTGTAGGTGTAGAATGAGTCATACCATTGATGTCTGTGATTTGGTGAATGTAGGATTTTGATTGTTTTAAGAGAGGCATGATAAAACTTTGAATTTCTTTCTCCATGAAGGGACCAGTTTTCTCTATATTTCTGCATAGTCATGTTAGCTTCGGTGGAAAGAGCAAATTCAAACTTAGAAACCAGGAGAGTTTCAAGTTGACTAAGGTTAGGATCTTTGCTGGAGTGCATTATTTGGAGCTGGACTTGTTTAGGTTTTATTTTGATTTTAGAAGAGAGCCTTTTCCCATCACCATAAATATTTTTGGACCAATTTCTCAGAGAAGATTTAGTGTTCTTTAATCTTTGCTGAAGAATTAACATGGGATTGCCATAAACATGAATCTTTCAAGCATCTTTAACTATCTGCATAAAATTATTATTTTTAATCCATTCATCAAAAAATTTAAAATTCACCTTTTTATTGATAATAGCATCTCTAAAAGTAAGAATCAATTGGCAATGGTCAGAGAGAAGAGGCACAGGAATTTGGATTTCAATAGAAGGCTAATAGGAGAAAGACATTAAGTTTATAAAGGCATGATTAATTTTAGTTAGAGTTCGAATACTAGATTTGCTTTTGTTATTCCAAGTAAAAGGGGATCTAGAGGAGGGAATATCAATTAGAGATGCATTATGCAATGTTTCATTGGGAGGAGCAAACTCTCTGAGAGTAAGAGGGTTGCCTCCAGATTTATGGGAGGAGAGACAGGAGTAGTTGAAATCTTCTATTACTATCCACGGATGAGAATTTTTCCACAAATGAGGAAGGTAGTCATGTAACTTTTGTCTTTGCGAAGAAGAATTTTCAGCATATATAAAGGTGAAGTACATAGAAGTAGAAGAGGGAAGATGGCAGGCAAGAGTGTGGATGAATTGTCTATCAGAAAGAATGGGGTTTAAAGTGAAGATGGAAGGATCATATAAGACCAGAATTCTACCATATGGAGCATGAGAATGATTGGCGAGGGAACTCCATGTAGGATTAATATACTTGGAAGCTCTTAAGGAAAGGACACGATCAAGTTTACTTTCAGAAATGGAGATGAGGGAGAGTTTATGATCGAGAGATTTAATTTGGTCAAGTTTAGAGTTCATGTGGGCACCCCTAATATTCCAGGCAGCAATGTTGTTTAACATAAATAAACTAAAGAGGGATTTTTTTTAATGAACTTCTAGTACTTCTTTGAGAAGTGGTTGGAGTGATATCAGGGTAAAGTTTTATTGAGCAATGTAAATTATCATCAGAGTCTATAGGAGAAGGAGAATAAGAAGATTCCTTTTTCTTTCTTTTTGATGCTTTTACAAACTTGTCTTTATCAGTACCAATTATAAAAGTTGGTTTTTTCTTTTTGGAATTATGCTTATTTTTGCCGTTCTTAGGTTTGCGAGCTTTTGAAGGTGAACCAGCTTCTATCTCAGAGTTTGCTTGACTTGATGTGATGTTATGATTGGTATGATGATCATCGGTATCTTGCATTAAGGCTTCTAGAGAGGGATGATTGGTAAAGATTGATTCACTTCCAATTTGTAATATAGGAGAATGGGAAAAGACGGGAGTAATATGTGTATCATTGTGCATGTCCTGTGCATGAATAAGATCAGAAGAGGCAGAGAGAAGAGAGGATGGTAAGTCACAAGACTTAGATGATATTAAATGAAATAAGAGAGGGTTGGATGAACTGAAGGAGACTGGAATTGGAATAGTGGGATCATTGATGAGGACTAATGAGATAAGGTAAGATAGAGAAGAATGAGATGAAGAGCATGCTGGGACTTTAGCATGTTAAAGACAAGTTACATGAATTGTAGTATTTTGTTTAGAAGGAGAAGAGGTTAAGTGTAGAGGAGGGAGGGAAGAATGGTCCTGCTGCATGACATGGTGCACTAGGCCCAGAATTGGCTTGGTTTTTGAAGTGGTTTTTGAAGTGGTTTCATAAGATTTATGGATGGAATCTTTAACTAGGCTAATATATAATTCTTTATCACAGTTGCTTGCTTTCTCAGTTACAGTAGCATCAACGTTTGCATGCATAAGGACATTTTCATCATCAACAATGCTTTCTTCAGTGTGTTTATTATTTTCACCTTCTTCATTAACATCATTACCTTCCTGAATTTCACCTTCTTCAGTTGTATCAAATGTTGAGAACTTATTGCTCAACGGGACTGAATCATTACTACAGTCAGAAGAGTGTATATCATTTAATACTTTGGACTTGCATCCTGGAATCACATGTTCATTCAACACGGTTTTATCTTTCTCATGAACATCATAGACATCAGCATTTCTGCTAGTTAAAATTTTCTTATTATGAATTACCCTTCGTCGTACTTTTTTCTTTTCAAAGCCTACATGGGATCTAGCATGCTTAATTTTCCAATTTTCAGGATCATCAATCTTCTCCTCAGAATTTTCATTGTTTTTCTTACCCTTGTCTTTAACTGTATCATTATTTCCACTTTGCAAGCACACATTTTGATAGTTTCAACGTATGACTTGTTAGGTGTGGCTCGCATTGTATTAGAATGGTTGCGTAGATTGGATTATGATTAGTCTCACATCGCAAGATATTCTAAAAGAGATCAGCATATATATGGGATTGGTAGCATGTAACAACAAAGGATTCCTTTTGTTACAAATAAATGTTGCCATGAAAATATATGTGCTCTGGGGATGTAGGGATATCCAATTATGACGCTGGCACCAAAAATGGTTCGAGGGGACCAATATGATGTAGCATTAACCTAAGTATGCTCCAGTATGTGGTTTGAGCTTGGGATTCTCATTAAGGTGGAGTTATAAGTTAGAACGTGGCCTGCTTCAACCATGGAAAAGAGATCTCTTTGTAAAAAAATAGCTTGGCCCAAACTGCTGGAGGTGGTAGCGACCTAATCTAAACTGCTGGAGGTGTTAGCGTCTTTATCCAAGTGTTTGAGGACTCTGTATAACTTCAAGTTGAATTGAGAAAAATGTTCGCTAAGGTGGAGATCTGTTAGGTATGGCTCGCATTGTATTAGAGTGGGTGCGTAGATTGGATTATGATTAGTCTCACATCGCAAGATATTCTAAAAGAGATCAGCATATATATGGGATTGGTAGCATGTAACAACAAGGGATTCCTTTTGTTACAAATAAATGTTGCCATGAAAATATATGTGCTCTGGGGGATATAGGGATATCCAATTATGACGCTGGCACCAAAAGAGCTTCGTTTAGTGGTCTTGCCTCTTCTACACTAAATGAAGTGCGCGCATAGCGGAAGATGCGAGGGGGTGTCGAAAATTACAACATGACCAAACACTTTACGTAGAGTACATATATCAGGTTTCCACTAATAGTTGACGTGTATTTGTTGAGTTGTTCCATCTGTAAGCTGAACTGAGAATAAATCAACCAAATCTTGGAAATGGTAATCTCAATGAAACATTTAGCATACTGAATTCGATCAAAACTCTCCGTAGATTCATCCAAGCATATCAACTTGCCTAACCGATTAGCAAGCTAGTTTATACCAAGTGGTGACCAGGCAAAAATTGGGATATTTGAAAGATGAACCCAAAATAGGAACTGCTCTAATTATCCCAGAAACATTACTTATAGTCGGATCCCATTGCTTCAGGATAAACAATTTATTCTTCGTAATGATTGGATCATCCTTAACAATTTTATTTCTATCTGACTCATCAGAAAATAGGAAGAGAAAAATGTTGCCATCTGATTTTACCTTAATATTCCCATGTAGCTTCCATTTCTTTTGTAAATTCTCCACCAAAAAAGTGTATAAGATAAAGGCTTGTTCAAGAAGAAACTGATTAGATAATCATTCCATATTTCAGTGCCAGCAGAGATAACATTAAGGGGAAGAATAGCATCACCGTTGTAACAACCCGCATATTTTTACGATAATATATTTAAATGATTTATTTAAATATATCATCGTTAGTTGAATTTAAAGTTCGAAATGTTACTTTTTCTAAATAGTCGAATCCGGACTCGAGACCACTTCCAGTGAGTTCAAAACGACGTTTACAACTTTTTTTAGTATAAACATCGATATGTTTGGAGTTGAGTAGAATTTTGCTATTTTTCTATTGGGCTTTGGGTTTAGGTTTTAGCCCACCAACTCATCTAATACCCAAACTCCCCCTCCAACTCCTCTTCATTCATTCTATTATTTCCTAACACTCAAGCTAAAGGAAAGAATGGGGGAAAAGATGAGAAATTAAAATTCCTAAGCCCTAGTTTTCTTAGGAAATTCAAGTTCTTGCTCTAAAATCAAAGAGAAGCTTAGGTAAGCATCCTCTTCATCTTCTCCATCTCAATCTCTCTTTAATTTTCAGAAATTCCTATAACCTAACTTAGGAAAAACTTCACCTTTGATAATAGATTGAAGATTCTAAAGGTGTATTGAAGAGGAATTGATCTTGCCTTGTTTTAAAGCTTCTCATTCGTTGTTTTTGGGTTTAAAGGTGAGTTCTTGAACTCACATCTATGTCTATAGCTTTCATTGTTGTTAGGTATGAATTCCTAACATCTATTTCATGTTCAATTGCTTTTGATTTGAATTGATTTGGTGAATTTTCCAATTTTGGTATTTTGAAGTCAAAATCTTTAAAGATCCTATCTTGGATATTTGGACGTGTTATTTGGGGTGTATCGAAGAGCCTATAGGACTGGGTTGTCGCTTGGCATAAATCCATAGCCTCCGTCGCTCGTCCGATCGCTTCCGAATCATTTTGGCCATCATTGGTCTAGGCAAATTGTTGCCCAGAAAAGGCAACCAGACGTCTGGTTGGAAGGTCCAAACGTCTGGTAGGGCAGCAGATGAAAAAAAATATACGGCAGAAAAGACAAAAAATGGGAGAGACTTGGACCAGATGTCTGGTCCAAACCTACCAGACGTCTGGTTAGTTTTCAGACGTCTGGAAGGTTTCTGGAATATTTCCAGAACCCAAATCCAGACGTCTGGATGAACCCCCAGACATTTGGAACTACCAATTTTGCCTATTTTGGCTGTTTTTGATTGGATTTCCAATTTTTATCGATTTTTGTTGATCCGATTGGTTGTCATTTATTATCGACTTTAATGACTTCTTTCTTTCGATTTTTGGGAATATCCATTTGATGGATTTGATATCGATTTTTATGGATTTAATTCACATTGTCGTATGTGAATTTTTGGTGATTGATTGTTTTTACAATCATTTTTGTGATTTGTCACTTTAAAATACAAAGGTTTCGATACTGGTAGAAATACTAAAACTCTTTCATTAAAACGATTTCGACACTATTTTAAATATAAAGCTCGCTTTTAAAACCGTTTTCCAATCTATTAGTATATACAAACCTTTACCTCATTCGTATGAGAAATCTAATTAAACGGCTTAGCAAAACAAGTGGTATGAAACGCTTGCGTTTACTTCGTCGGTTAATTCTTGGACTTGTTGATTGAAATCTTGTGACAATTTTCGAGTGGAAATCTACAATCTGTTCGTAAATATTTAAGTTAAGCTAGTGGTTATGGGACATGAAGCTAAACTCATTTATTTACTAGCTTAGTGTAATTTACACTTATTGATCAATGATGATCATTTTGTATTTTCGAGTGGAAATCTACAATTTGTTCGTAAATACTTAAGTTAAGCCAGTGGTTATGGGACATGAAGCTAAACTCATTTATTTACTAGCTTGGTGTAATTTACACTTATTCTATTGAGCTTCGTCTCATTTTTATAGGCTAGCGATCTATGGGTTTTATGGAGTTCAGTTCATCAGGCATACCGTTATTGCACTACGTCGTTGTTCCGAATTATTTGAGTTTCTGGTTCATCGGGCGTACCGTTATTGCACTACGTCGTTGTTCCGAAATATTTGAGTTTCAGGTTCATCGGGCGTACCGTTATTGCACTACGTCGTTGTTCCAGCTCATTTGAGTTTCAGGTTCCTCGGGCGTACCGTTATTGCACTACGCCGTTGCACCGGCTTTATGGTTAGCGACCATGGGGTAGCGACCCGTTTGTGATACACGTGTTGGTGAGTTTTCGTGCTCCCGTTTGTGATAGGCCTCCCCCTTTATGTTTTCTGGATTTCTAATTGTTGATTTCTGGAATTTGTGTTTCACCAATTTTTGCGATTGACAATATTGTGTTTTGTCAATATTTGGGGTTTGGTGAATAATTTTAAGAATATGACATTCTTTTTAGTGTTTGAGAATATTTGAGATATTGTATGATTTTTTTGTTATCTAATGTATACTTGTCACAGTATGACATTATTGTTATCATACGTTTTTGTCATATCTCTTATCCTATCTCATTTTATATGATATTTATAGCTAGACTGATCCATTTATTATTTTTCTTCTTAAATAATACTCGGGTCAGACCGAGGTATTTCAGATGCTTCTGCTTGACTTCTTATCAGGGACCATCATCTGATTTTTGGCTAACTACTTTAGATTAGTAGTTTTTTCTTTTATACATTCGAGATAGAGACTCCTTGATGTATACTTATTCTTTTGTCTAGCACTTGTACATATTCTTTTATGATGTAGTGGATCTTGTATGACCACTACTTTGATGTACACTTCTATGTGTTATATTCATATATGTTTCCGCCTTTGTGATATGAATATCTGTGACTGATTTGTGTTATGCTTATTTCTATATTTGTTTTTGAATGCCACATAGCTACTGTGTGGTAGCTTTGAGTTTGTATTTGATATGTCGGATTTCCTCTTGAAATGAAATGCATGACATACTATCTGACATATCTGTACTCGCATAAAGCAATTACACAGATGGTCGCTCCTCAACAGCCTTATTCTTCATGTTAGTCGATGGCATTACCTCATAGTGTCCTTGGCTAGTCTGAATATAGAGGTGGGGCGTCACAGCTTGGTATCAGAGCCAAATTTCGGAACAATGTAGAATAATCTAGCAAGGATCAATATCCTAAGTCCCTCTTAAGGATCACGCCTTAGGATTTAATTCGAGTCTTAGGACCCGTTCTATCCTATTTCCTTTTATGATGTCTTGTTTATCAATCAAGTTTGTCTGATATTCATTCTGATAATAACATTTTTCCTCTTCTTTCTTTCTTTCTTTCTTTCTTTCTTTCTTTCTTAAAGAAGAGAAATGGTTAGACCTGGCAGTCCTAGCGCTGATCAATCCAGTGGTCCTCCTCTGGATAGCGTATTCATGTCTGCCCAACAACTTTTGGATCTTGTAAAGAATCAAAGGTTTATCTGTGCTTTGAATAAGAACCCTAAAAAGGTTTTACCTATGAAATTAGAAGTGCCTTTCGACCAGTTTGTGATTATCCTATTCGAGTTCTTTTTGATACGGGTTCATCTCATTATTTTATATCAAAAGAACTTGTTGATGCTTTGTCTTTAAATATTATGGGCTTGATGAATTTACTGAGAATTGCGAATCCGGTTCGTGGATCCGCAACAATCGGTTTATTTTGTAAAGATGTCAAGATTATTTTATGTGGTTATACTTTCCGAGCCGATTTGCATGTTATGCGCTACTTAGGTTTCGGAAATGATTTTATCAACGGATTGGCTTAATCGATATTAAGTCCATATCCTATGTCCCGAGAGGACTATCCATCTTCGACATTCTCAATCTGTTAAGCAGGTTTTTAAATTTTCTTAATGATTTCGATTCCAATTCGGTGGCATCATTTTATTCTTTAAACCCACATGATGGGGAAAATATTATTTCTCTCATGCAAGTAGTTTGTGAATTTTCTCGTATTTTTGAGCTTGTCTTAGGATTACCACCTAAGGATCTATTGAGTGGTGCTAAGGTCTTTTCAGCTCGACCTTGCCATCGGTTTTCATCAGCTACGAGTTGCGGAGGGTAGCATCCCATTTACCACATTTCGCACTCATTATGATTCTTATGAGTGACTCGTGATGTCATTCGATTTGTCCAGCTTATTTCATCCATCTTATGAATCGAGTATTCTGCGAATATCTCGATGAGACCATCCTTGTATTCATTGATTATGGATGAAAACAACAATTTAAAATTTGCAAATCTTTTTAATAAGATATTTATAGTGGAAATTACGTTGAAGGGCTTCTATTTTCAGGGTAATAAGTTTTAAGGACAACACTTCTAAATAATTAGTTTTAAGGACAATTTACAGGATAATGATAAATTCATTTATCTTTTAAAGTTATACAGGAAAATGATAAATCTTTTTATCATTATTTCTGTATAACTGAAAATGATAAATTCTTTTATCTTTTTCCTGTAAAATGTCCTTAAAACTAATTTTTTAGAAATATTGTCCTTAAAACTTATTACCTGCACAAATAAGCCCTTGAAGTGAAAATCCTCATATTTATAAGTATAATTGGATTTTGTTCTTAAAACGAGCAAAGAATATTCGTAAAAAATTTAAGAGACATGTTTATCATATAGAAGATGATTTTGTGTTATTTTGCCCATTGAGTGCTTTAAGAATTCTGGTCGACGCGCTTGATCAACGTTATCGATAGGAATCTCCTAAACGCTATGATGAGACAGTTAGACACAATAAATTGACTTGTAATAAGTAATTTTTTCTAAAAAGATGAATACATAAAGTTAATCATAATTTTGAATGTCTTAGCTTTTTGGGAAAGATGATCGTGAAATAAATGATTTAGCATAGAAGCTGCTTTTCAAAAAAATTAAAAGAACTCTTTTCCGATGCTTCTATTCTTGTGATTCCCGAAGGGAACCAAGACTTCACTGTTTGTACCGATGTTAGTCGTATTGGTTTGGGTGCCGTTCTCATGCAAAAGGGAACGTGTTATCGCTTGTGCTTCTAGACAATTAAAGCCTGCCGAGACTAGATATGCCACTCATGATCTAGAGCTCGCGGCCATTGTTTTCGCTCTTAGAATTTGGCGTCATTATCTTTTGGGAGAGAAATTTGTTCTCTACACCGATAATAAATCTTTGAAGTATTTATTTTCGCAAAAGGAACTTAATTTGCATCAACAACATTAGTTCGAATTCCTTACATCTTATGATCTTGATATTCTCTATACTCCCGGAAAGGGAAACCGTGTTGCCGATGCCCTTAGTCGAAAGAAACAAGCGGTTGTTTCTATATGATGATATCCGAATAGAATGATCTCGAGACTTCGTCCACTTGTGAGATTCGAGATCGTGAATCTGATTCATGTTCATCCCTTGTTGAGTTTTCTTACAATAATAGCTTCCAATCTAGTATTGGTATGGCACTTTTCGAGGCACTCTACGGAAGGCCGTGTCGATCTCCTTCGTGTTGGCTTAAAGCCGGTGAGAAGCTGGTTTTAGGTCCAGATTTTATTCGTGATGCCCCAGAAAAGATTGATCATATTTGTCATAGGATGAAAGAAGCTCAAAGTAGACAAAAATCCTATGCCGATAACCGAAGAAGGAAATTAGAATTTTCTGTGGGAGATTTGTTATTCATTCATGTTTCACCTATGAAGGGTGTTGTGCGTTTCAGTCGATCGGGAAAGTTAGCACCTCGATATATTGGCTCATTTTCCATCACCGAACGCATTGGTTCTGTGGCTTATCACCTTTTATTATCGGCTCACTTTTCTGCTATTCATGACGTATTCCACGTTTCTCAACTACGGAAATGCCTTAGAGATTCCGATTCTGTTCTTGAGCCTGGTGTTATTGAAGAAATTGAAGTTTCACCTAATTTAACTTATGAGCAACATCCAATTCGCATCATTGCTACGGAGGTTAAACGCCTTCGTAATAAAGATGTCTCGCTTGTGAAAGTCCAATGGTCCTCAAATCCTAAGGATTGTTCTTGGCAATCCAGAGAATTCATCGAGCGAACGCATCCAGACTTACTCTCTCGTGCTCCTTAAGGTGAACTTCTCATTTCAAAATTTCTTCTTTTGTGTTGTTATGCCTTAGTATGGTTGTTACTTTTTATTTTCTTCCTAAGTATTGCGAGGACGCAATTTCTTTAAGGATTGGAGTCTGTAACAACCCGCATATTTTTACGATAATATATTTAATGATTTATTTAAATATAGCATCGTTAGTTGAATTTAAAGTTCGAAATATTACTTTTTGAAACAGTCGAATCCGGACTCGAGACCACTTCCATTGAGTTCAAAATGACGTTTACAACTTTTTTGAGTATAAACATTGATATGTTTGGAGTTGGGTAAAATTATGCTATTTTTCTATTGGGCTTTGGGTTTGGGTTTCAGCCAACCAACTCATCTAATACCCTAACTCCCCCTCTAACTCCTCTTCATTCATTCTATTATTTCCTAACACTCAAGCTAAATGAAAGAATGGGGGAAAAGATGAGAAATTAAAATTCCTAAGCCCTAGTTTTCTTAGGAAATTCAAGTTCTTGCTCTAAAATCAAAGAGAAGCTTAGGTAAGCATCCTCTTCATCTTTTCCATCTCAATCTCTCTTTAATTTTCATAAATTCCTATAACCTAACTTAGAAAAAACTTCACCTTTGATAATAGATTGAAGATTCTAAAGGTGTATTGAAGAGGAATTGATCTTGCCTTGTTTTAAAGCTTCTCATTCGTTGTTTTTGGGTTTAAAGGTGAGTTCTTGAACTCACATCTATGTCTATAGCTTTCATTGTTGTTAGGTATGAATTCCTAACATCTATTTCATGTTCAATTGCTTTTGATTTGAATTGATTTGGTGAATTTTCCAATTTTGGTATTTTGAAGTCAAAATCTTTAAAGATCCTATCTTGGATATTTGGACGTGTTATTTGGGGTGTATCGAAGAGCCTATAGGACTGGGTTGTCGCTTGGCATAAATCCCTAGCCTCCATCGCTCGTCCGATCGCTTCTGAATCATTTTGGCCATCATTGGCCTAGGCAAATTGTTGCCCAGAAAAGGCAACCAGGCGTCTGGTTGGAAGGTCCAGACGTCTGGTTAGGGCAGCAGATGAAAAAAAAATATACGGCAGAAAAGAAAAAATGGCAGAGACTTGGACCAGACGTCTGGTCCAAACCTACCAGACGTCTGGTTAGTTTTCAAACGTCTGGAAGGTTTCTGGAATATTTCCAGAACCCAAATCCAGACGTCTGGATGAACCCCCAGACATTTGGAACTACCAATTTTGCCTATTTTGGCTGTTTTTGATTGGATTTCCAATTTTTATCGATTTTTGTTGATCCGATTGGTTGTCATTTATTATCGACTTTGATGACTTCTTTCTTTGGATTTTTGGGAATATCCATTTGATGGATTTGATATCGATTTTTATGGATTTAATTCACATTGTCGTATGTGAATTTTCGATGATTGATTGTTTTTACAATCATTTTTGTGATTTGTCACTTTAAAATACAAAGGTTTCGATACTGGTAGAAAATACTAAAACTCTTTCATTAAAACGATTTCGACACTATTTTAAATATAAAGCTCGCTTTTAAAACCGTTTTTCAATCTATTAGTATATACAAACCTTTACCTCATTCGTATGAGAAATCTAATTAAACGGCTTAGCAAAACAAGTGGTATGAAACGCTTGCGTTTACTTCGTCGGTTAATTCTTGGACTTATTGATTGAAATCTTGTGACAATTTTCGAGTGAAAATCTACAATCTGTTCGTAAATATTTAAGTTAAGCTAGTGGTTATGGGACATGAAGCTAAACTCATTTATTTACTAGCTTAGTGTAATTTACACTTATTGATCAATGATGATCATTTTGTATTTTCGAGTGGAAATCTTCAATTTGTTCGTTAATATTTAAGTTAAGCCAGTGATTATGGGACATGAAGCTAAACTCATTTATTTACTAGCTTGGTGTAATTTACACTTATTATATTGAGCTTCGTCTCATTTTTATAGGCTAGCGACCTATGGGTTTTATGGAGTTCGGTTCATCGGGCGTACCGTTATTGCACTATGTCGTTGTTCCGAATTATTTGAGTTTCTGGTTCATCGGGCGTACCGTTATTGCACTACGTCGTTGCTCCGAATTATTTGAGTTTCTCGTTCATCGGGCGTACCGTTATTGCACTACGTCGTTGTTCCGAAATATTTGAGTTTCAGGTTCATCGGGCGTACCGTTATTGCACTACGTCGTTGTTCCGGCTCATTTGAGTTTCAGGTTCCTCGGACGTACCGTTATTGCACTACGCCGTTGCACCGACTCTATGGTTAGCGACCATGGGATAGCGACCCGTTTGTGATACACGAGTTGGTGAGTTTTCGTGCTCCCGTTTGTGATAGGCCTCCCTTTATGTTTTCTGGATTTCTAATTGTTGATTTCTGAAATTTGTGTTTCACCAATTTTTGCGATTGGCAATATTGTGTTTTGTCAATATTTGGGGTTTGGTGAATAATTTTAAGAATATGACATTCTTTTTAGTGTTTGAGAATATTTGAGATATTGTATGGTTTTTGTTGTTATCTGATATATACTTGTCAAAGTATGGCATTATTGTTATCATACGTTTTTGTCATATCTCTTATCTTATCTCATTTTATATGATATTTATAGCTAGACTGATCCATTTATTAGTTTTCTTCTTAAATAATACTCGGGTCAGACCGAGGTATTTCAGGTGCTTCTACTTGACTTCTTATCAGGGACCATCATCTGATACATTGGCTTATTAGTGCTATCTAAAGAGCATATTCAGTCAGAAACAACTTTACTATTTGTATTGGAAGTCATGTTCGGTTGCTCGGGAGGTAGAAGTCATATTCTATTGTCTAGGCGGTTGAAGTCATGTTCGGTTGACCAGGCGGTGTAATACATGTTCCTTCGGGTTAAGAAAAAGTTGCTAGTTAAATTCCAGAAGGAGTCTGGGACTGAATGTAGAACGGGAGTTCGAATCAGTATAAAAATCTCTGATGTCATTTACTTTACTGTTTAGTTTTTATACTCATATTCCGCATTAGTAGATAACTTAGTTTATATTCCATATTACGATCCGTAGCTGCACTTTCAGAATTGACTTGGTTTTTGAAGTGGTTTTTAAATTCATTTCGGAAGATTTATGGATGGAATCTTTAACTAGGCTAATATATAATTCTTTATCACGGTTTCTTGCTTTCTCAGTTACAGTAGCGTCAACGTTTTCATGCGTAAAGACATTTTCATCATCAACAATGCTTTCTTCAGTGTGTTTATTATTTTCACCTTCTTCATTAACATCATCACCTTCCTGAATTTCACCTTCTTTAGTTGTATCAAATGTTGAGAACTTATTGCTCAAGGGGACTGAATCATTACTACAATCAGAAGAGTGTATATCATTTAATACTTTGGACTTGCATCCTGGAATCACATTTTCATTCAACACAGTTTTATCTTTCTCATGAACATCAGAGACATCATCATTTCTGCTAGTTAAAATTTTCTTATTATGAATTACCCTTCGTCATACTTTTTTCTTTTCAAAGCCTACATGGGATCTAACATGCTTAATTTTCCTATTTTCAGGATCATCAATCTTCTCCTCGAAATTTTCACTGTTTCTCTTACCATTGTCTATAACTATATCATTATTTCCACTTTGCAAGCACACATTTCGACGGTTTTCAAATGTATGACCAAACACTTTACATAGAGTATATATATATCAGGTTTCCACTAATAGTTGACGTATATTTGTTGAGTTGTTCCATCTGTAAGCTGAATTGAGAATAAATCAACCAAATCTTGGAAAGGGTAATCTCAATGAGACATTTAACATACTGAATTCGATCAAAACTCTCAGTAGATTCATCCAAGCATATCAACTTGCCTAGACGATTAGCAAACTAGTTTATACCAAGTGGTGACCAGGAAAAAATTGGGATATTTGAAAGATGAACCCAAAATAGAAACTGCTCTATTCATCCCAGAAACATTACTTATAGTCGGATCTCATTGCTTCAGGATAAACAGTTTATTCTTCGTAATGATTGGATCATCCTTAACAATTTTATTTCTATCTGACTCATCAGAAAACAGGAAGAGAAAAATGTTGCCATCTGATTTTACCTTAATATTCCCATGTAGCCTCCATATCTTTTTTAGATTCTCCACCAAAGACGTGTATAAGATAAAGGCTTGTCGAAGAAGAAACTGATTAGATAATCATTCCATATTTCGGTGCCAGCAGAGATAACATTAGGGGGGAAGAATAGTATCACTGCAGAAAGACATTTCTATGTGAACATGCATGTACTTCACTGCATTGCAGGGAAGAATCGAAAAAAGGGAAGTCAAGGCTTGTTAAGAGGAGGAGAAGGCACATAAGAAATAGAGATGGATTGATGAACAGAGGAAGAAGAAACTGGAATAGGAATGGAGTTAGCAGGAGAAGCAGATAGAGGGGAAGGAGAGATATTAGATCGGAGGGTCAGGAGGAAGTTTAGGAGGAGGAATGGGCAAGGGAGGAGAGGAATGGGAAGAGAGAGTGTCGGAAGTGACAACGGCGGGAATAGATGCTGCCATTAAAACCAAAAAAAATTTGAATTTCTACAATTCCTATAAACACTAAACTTTATTTAGCATAAATAAAATTTTATTCAAATAAACATAAAATAAGATATTGCGCAAATTAAAAAAAATTGAATTTACACCTTTAATGTCACTGCCAATGCACCCGATCCAACACACATGCATAACTACGATCGATTATGTAACAACCTATATCTAAGTAAGTCTGAATTTCAACAAAAATCGAAACCTAAGCCCATTAGAGTACAGACTATTGGTTTTGGTAACCAGTAATAACATAAGTATATCAGAGATCGATCAAATAAAACTCACAACGAAAAGAAAAGATAATAGGATCAAATACCAACCAGACTACTGCTTTTAAGTCAGTCGCATCCCATGGGCATTTATTAGCCTCACCAAAATTAAGCATGAAAAAGAATAACTCTCCATCGACCATTTCGTCAACTTTGGAAGTTGACATGTTCCTCTAAATTTATCATGTGGGTTGTATGAGGAGGGAGTTAGAACAACATTATAGTGACTGGAGAAATTACATATGTTACTCATAACATAAACTTATACCGATTGGTTTTCATTCAAATGTTATGTCTGCAGTTTTAATTTAATATATGCGTGTATGATATGTCTATTTCTCAACCAAAATATAACCACTTATATGCGCATACCTATATATGTATGCTTATAAACCTTACTGTTTCACTACCCAAAGATGTCCGACCACTTAATACTTTTTAAAGTAGGAAAGGGGCTGACCCAACAACCATTTAATACCTCAATCTCACGGTCCAACGACCATTTGATACCCAATGTAACATTTAGTCAATCGATCTTAGTACAGAGACCATTTAACACCAACGCACGGCTTTATAATATATAATTTAACTACCGTACTACTACCACTCTTCAATCTATAACATTCGAATAGTTCCCAGCATAAGCCTAAAGCCATTCCGTAGTATAACAATGAAATAGTATATACAACATTTACGATGACTTCTGTTTGGATTCTTCTGCAGCATTGTTATAACAAACTCATATTGAAAAAACTAATGTAATCACACAAACCCAAACCAACAGCCTAAACAAATCATCAATGATAGGTACTTAGCACCCCTCTTCAACTTGAGCACACATCCAGCATATGATGTCCTCACTTTACTAAAAATAAAAAAGAAAAAATGTCACAGCATTATTAGCAATCTTAGTTGCTACATCATCATTACTCCCGCCTGCTCCAGTCTGCATGTGCACTCACCTGTGCATTGGCATTGGAGATTCATATGTATATGCATGCTTACCTATACACTGCAAGAACTGCTATTCATTATGCTTTCTGCCCAGACTCATTCATGTGCTATTCGACGTGCCTACCGGTTACACATAACATAGCTCATCTCATTACTTGCTGCTTCACTTCAACCATGACCGCACTCTTGGTCTTGACTGAAAGCAACTCACTAACACATCACAGCTTCCTTTAGCAGCGGCGCCCTTGCACTTTTCAGCACCATGCCAATTGAATCATGCTTCACATTTCTTTCTCATTTTATCTTTACTGCATATTAACAATGTAGCCATATAAAATATGCCTGTATTAAATATCATATGGTCTGATGATCTCATTTCTATTTGTTTCTATATATTCTTGTAAACAGTTATGGATAGTTGTTTTGGATCACATATTAATAAAAATGAGCGCTCCCCTCTTTAGAGGATCACTCTTCCATCAAAAAAAAGTTACCTCGAGCAGCAGACTACCTTCATGTGTAGCAGCATACTTTCAGCTCATCACCCCTCTCTGTCAATTCATCACTTCCCTCGGCACATATGCAGCATCTTCTTCAATTCATGTGCATCAACATACCTTCAGTCATCTGATATAATCAATTTCCTCTGTATATACCTAAAACACATAAAAATTATACATTAACTACAATTAATAAAGTAATGGTTAGTTACATACTGTGAGTAGATAAGCAAATTTATCCGACTAGACTCAAAGTCAAATTCTATACAGAAGATAACACAGAAAAAAACCAGTCTTTTGTTGGTTCCATTGTCTATCTGTTCCACTTCGCTTCCTCTCCCTATAGGAAGAGCTAGGCATCCTTCCGTCTTACGACCAAAGCACGGTACCTTTTTCCTAACAGAATGGTCTAATTTCAGCTAGAGTCAAGTTTGCATGTAGAGAGAAACAACTCAAAATTAAAATAAAGTGGTTTCCAAGGGTAGCTTCTACTCATGCATTATGTGCAACACAGAAATTAGTTGAATGTTAATCGTCGCAATATATTAAAAGACATGAAAAAGTGAGAGGTAAATCGGCATTCAATCCAAAATATAAAACAACCATTAGCAGTAGTGTTGGCTATTAAAGAAACAGGAGGCAAAATAGGTTGCATTCAAAAAGACGATATGCATTGGAGGGATTTAACACGTTATACAATTGTCTGTATTTTATAAAGCAACCAAATTAGAGGTGGAGCCATTATTGTAAGTAGCATGCAAGTCATGTTTAAAGTAACCAAACATGGTTTATATGCCACGTTCAAGTTTACGTGTAAGTCGTATTCCATTGTATGTCAACCAGCATGTGCTACTTTGCTAAAGTGCAAATTTACTACTATAACATTGATCTAAAACTTGAAACTTGCAAACCAAAATAGTAAAACTAACCATATACCATATAGTTTAGACATAGATGCAAATATAAAAAAATGCAGTAATCGTTGAAACAGTTTTTAATGTCAACATCTATGATATGTCAGATACGAATAACATCAATTATTACATATGTAAATCCATACCTAAATGGCAAGCATTGATGAATGAATATACAAAATTGTAGAAGAAAGCATTGATGAATGAATATACAAAATTGTGGCTGTATTGCTTATTGCTTCAGTGAACTTCGGTTCAAAGTTATGTATATGTATACCATGTATCAGTTGATTAACCAAAAAATTTAAGTATTATAATCGCAGCTATGTACATATATAACCATCTCTTTACAACTAAACTTTATTTAGGATAAAATTTCCCATAAAGTTACTTGGAAAATAGAGAAATTGCTCTAAATAATCAAAGAACTGCACTAAGAAATGGTAATGTGCGTCAAAAACTTCAAAAAAACCAAATTACTTTCATGAATACACCCAATATTTATATTCAGCGATAATAGATATTTAAACCAATTTTTCATTAGATTCTTGAAAGTTAATAAAAAAAAATCTCTGTCCATGTGTTTCAATTACGAAAACTCCGATTTTGGTAACCAATACTCATCAAAATAGCATGTCGTGTAAACCAAAGTCAAGAATAACCTTGTTTGAAGCTAATTTATTTTCTTATGTATACTTTGCCTTCAAGTGTATGAATTCATATTACCTACATTATAGTTATATAGTGGTACCATGCCATTGACTTGTTAACATGTTAATTATACTAATACAAGTTATTTAAATATCATAAGAAACGAGTAAAATAAAATTGAAAAGACTGACAAAGTGATAAAGAAGAAGAAAACTCTTCTTGGGTCAAGCCATCGTGAAAGCAACAGTTTTCAACGATTTTAGTAAATCAAACAGTTAAATGATAATCCACCAATTAACTAAAAATAGCTTTACTAAAAATGCAAACAACATTCGTGTGCGTAATTGAGTATCATATACAACTAGTTTGAAAAGAAATCATTTAAATACCTCCATTGATGCTGTTAAATTCACCTTCGCTGTCAGAATCAAACAATACCTTAGTGTCAAACAAATTTTCATCTTTACTACCTGTTACATTGACAGAACAAATCAACAAAAATATTGTACCATTCAGAAGAAAATAAAATACAAAACATGAACAGTAAGAAATAACCTAAATATCGCCAAAAAATAAACAAGAAAAGATGTATAATTCTCTATAAAATTTATAGGTCGGGCAATGATTTATACATAGTCAAATTGACTTATGAGTGAATACGTAAGATTAGTGTTTGGCAATAACTTTTAATTTAGATTACTAGGGCGAATCCATGCTACGCCCATGGATCAGTTAAAATGCGACTAAATAATGCGTTGATTGATGTTTTAGTTATTTAAAAACGATGGTATGTGTGGGGGATATTATTGCAACGGTCTCACCATTTTTTTAATTAGTATCATTAAGCCAAGGTAAAAACTTGTTTTTAAGGTAGCTTTGGTGAGGCATATGCATTTTTATCATGATATTTGGTAAAGAAGACTCCATACGTAGGAATTTGGACAATTAAAACCAATGGCAAATACAATATCGATGAAGTAGTTTTGAAGCACCTGAACCTTAATACAATATTTTAATTTCATACTGACCAATGTGTACTTCGAATATCATCATTATTATATTTATATAGGGCCATTAATGAAAGTGTATATAACACACACCAAACTGAAGGGAAAAACAAATGTATGATCATGTAAAAATGTGTTGTTGAAAATACCTACTACATAATTTTAGCCCCTTTTTAAGCACAACCGCAAACAAAGCCATCTTGAATCTCAATATTCAGATTGATATATATTCTAAAATAAAATAATCGTTTATATGTGTATCACGAACGGGAGCAAGTTTTCATTGTTATATTTAGCTACATCAATTTGTATGTTCCAAAATTTATTTATAAACTAAACATGAATGTTACCACTGAAAATTACAAATCAAAAAAAATGTCTACAGCTAGGAATAGGCAGCAAATTGATGTTTTTTCGTATGTATTTCACATTTCCTTTTGAACAAAAATATTAGTCTAAACATACGCTAAGGTCAAAAAAAATTGCATACAATTTATTAGTAAAAAATTTGTAACAAAACGCAATGGAAAAAAAGAATTTTTTACAATGCCTACATCTAATAAAGTTGATCAACAAAATGGTACAATTTTATACTATGCCTACGTCTAATTTTATAACAAAATTAACCCTCTGCTATATCAGTTATACTCTACAAATTATTGCTGTAAAAATAAAATATCGGTTTCATGACAAAGCAACAGTAGTTTAGATGTATTTTATTTTATAAATGCTATACATTCTCCAGCGAAAAAACTTAAGTGCATCGTGAAATAGAAGTATTTAGTGAGTCAATTTTGAAATTCCAACAAGGGCTTAAGCCCTAGTTGTCTCATGTACAACTGCAACTGACATAAACATCAAATATTTTCATAAAATATAAAGTTACCACTAAGATTGAACCCTCTAAACTAAATTTGATGCTTTTCCATATACATCATCCAAACCGAGTTAAAGCATTAAGAAAATGAATGTAGCAACCAGAAAATAAAGATCTATGGTAATAGATATTCAAAAATAAAGCTAACTAATTCAATAGTTCAGGAAGTTAAAAACTTCATCGTGATGGGGGAAATGTTGACAAAAGGGAAGGATGAAGAAAACTCGATTTTTTTTCTTACATACCTGAATCTACTTCTCGAACTCAGAAACTAAAGCTGATGAGCTTACGGTCCTCTGATTTTGCCCAATTCTTATACAACTTATCGCTGTGGATCTTGAAGTAGTGCGGCGGTGACGTGGTGATTGAACTTTTGTGGGGAGGGAAGAATTATTCTTTGGCACGGTGAGTTATTAACGGGGAAGTGGAAAAGGAAAATGGAGGTGAAGGCGGTAGGGTTTTCCACTGTTGCCGCCAATGAGTGAAAAATTATGAACCCTACGCATTTTATTTTAGAACAACCGGTACTGTGGTAAGACTGTATACGGATGATCTATAGATCTTGAGAAAGAGTCCCCATGGCATTAAAAACTGCTTTAAAATAAAATGTGGGTATTAACTATTAACGTTGTGCTTTGGTCATATGAGCTATCTTTGTAAAGGTACATTTTATTCACATTATTTCAAGGAATGCACCTACCTAATTGATAAGGGTACATAATATAGAAGCAGTATATAATACATGTACCTCAATGACAATGTCAATTCCCATTTCAGCCCAAGGAAGCTTCAATGGATCACAGCTAGACACAACCTTGATCGGCTTTCCATCAACGCTTATTGTTTGATTATCTACAGCTTTCACATCTGCCTTGAATGCTCCAAGCATTGAATCATACTTCAAAAGATGCGATGCCTGCAATGGCATAAAAAGGTATATAAAAAAAAGAGAGAAAGTGATACATAGGTTGTCGATTCACTTCCCTGTATAAAGAAACAAAGAGACAGTGCTTTGCAAACAATCTTAACACCAACGCTGTCATTAACTACAACAACTTCAAGTGGCAAATTTTTTCTTTTGTGCTAGCATCTACGGAAGTTGCAACCAATACGAGATCCTTTGTGCTTCTCAAAGATTTGAAGCCTAATGAAGCCGAGGTTCTTGCATTAACTTATGCTCCATCATCTATGACATCCCCTTCCACTGCGCAACCTGCAACAGCAACATCGGCATCGATAGCCATGGCTATTGATGAAGAGCATTCAACTTTTTCTGACTTCTAAACAATATGGGTCTGGTGCTTTCTCCCTTAATTTTTCTATCGATGGATTAATAGACTTGTAGACTTAACTCAGTTTGACATATGGAATTATGGCATATAGGCAGCGTCAGGTTCTGCTTTGCTATACTGCTAAATTGGTAGCTTTAGTTCCATATCCAGTGGACGTCGATATGGTTGCATACTCAATTTTGGCCAATCTTGCGTTCGAATTGCGTTATCTGCTACTCAGTTTTGCTATGCCGCACTTCTGAATGTTTAATTTTCATGGTTATGTTGAGATGAGGACAATGATTTATCATTCATATATACTTGTATACCATATGATATAACATGCTTGTTTGTAGAGCATGTTGATTATTTGTATATTTGAACCGTTTGCATTGGACTTTTTACCATGGTTTTTAATATACGGTCGCTAATGTTAAGTTTCTTTAACTCTAAATCTGACAGTCCATTTCTATTTTTTAAAATGCACCTGTTATTCAAATTTATTGTCCTCTTTTCTTAAATGTAATTAATTTATTGGCAGCATTTCTTTTAGATTCAGTTATGACATTTTTATATTCGGTGGTGTTGAACGATCTAATTCATGAATTTTTTCTTTTTTAGTTTGAAATACATTGGTATTGTGTTATCTAATCAATGACATGATGTGTTTTACTGATATATTTGCTTAGAATAGACTTTTTACCTTCTATTTTTCACAAAAACGAAATTTTTGCTTGTTAAGCGTAGCCTTCTCTTTATTTATTTTGTATGTTATTATATTGAATAATGAATGATAAACAACAATATTTTTACATTTTTAAATATATATAGTTTGCTTTACAAAAATAAAAGTAAAAATAATAAGCATAATTACTACAAAAAAATAATTATCTTGGTAGTAAATTTATCAATATTTATAGTGTAAGCATTTTTTTTTATAAAATAGAAGTAACATGAATAACATATACCATTTTGTCAACTGGGCAACTCTTCGCATCCGATTATTTGGTGCTACCCTTAACCCCATGAACCGACCGGCAAAATCGACTCCATTCACAGGGGTGTTGCCCCCACATCCACACTTGAGTGTTGCTGCTCTCAAATCCTCCATTTTATTTTAAAAAAATTGAAAATTTTCAATAAAATTCTACAAAAAATATACAATTGAGTACTGAATTAATCACGGAACATTAATTCAAATGCAAGTGGTAAGACATTCTAAACTGAAGTTTTGGAGGTCTTATCTTTGAACCAATGAGACATTAATATGAATGCTCCTTAAATAAAGGACCACTTTTATTAAGCCATAATTGAGTCGTAACCAAGGTGAAGTTTTCCACTATCCAAACTATGTTTATAGTTTTGTGTTATGTATCACAACAATATGTAAAATTAAATCAAATTCATAAAAGTTATCTTAGCACTTGATTAATGTAGTTAAAGTCACATCTTGTGAATAAGGTCAAACTACATCAGGTTAATGTCATAAGGGACATCTCTTTGATCAAACTAAAACTGTATCACTCTAATGCAGTAAAAGATAAGATTTAGACAATTATGGTTTTGAAAAGTATATTTCTTGTATTAACGGTGCACATCTTATAAAATTTATGATTTGGGTGGATGATGTTAAAATATTATTGAAACACAAAAATGCATAATAAACTATTTAAATCAATAATAAAATATTCTTAGTAAAATATTTTACACTAATCAGACAAAACTTACTAAATGCAAAATATTTTACAGTACTACTAAAACGTTTTCGTATTACAAAAGCTTACAGCGTCAAGTTGAAGTTGTTAAATATATTGTTTTTTATAATATATATGCAGTTTGTTGTCTTTGTTTCAGCCTTTAACAATACCATATAAAAGTTATAACACATATTTATGAGAATATCAATGATACATTGTTGAAATATAAGAATTAACCACATAAACCAGAAGTTGTTAAATATAACGCTTGTAACGATGTAAAATAAATGTTGTTCTAAAAAAAATTGTGACAATATTATGCGAATGTTGTAAAATAAAAATTAAATAGAATTTACAATTGTTTCTCATCCTTGAATTTACAATGCTTGGTAAATATTGTTAAATACTTTTAAATTACAATCATTAAAAAACATGGTTCTATTTACATATTCGACAACATTACATATTTGTAATGAAAAACAAATATAATACAATGCAATAGAATAGTTGTTAAAAATAGTTTTCAACAACATTCTAAACAAACATTGTAAATACCTTTTGTTTTACAACATTAGTACAAAAAAATGTTGTTTGGAAATATCTATCACAACATTTTTCTTAATAAATGTTATGAAAGGTCTACCACTTTTACAACATTTTGGAGACCTGTTGCAGAATTAATGTTGTAAAATGGTATTTTTCTTGTAGTGCTAATTCCTTTTTAAAAATGTCTTCCGTTATATTTTTTCATAAATTTACCTAAATAAGTGGTTTACATTGTTTGAAATTACAAGGAATTATTGAATTCTCTTTTTATTTTGAAATAGATAGTGTAAACCGTGGAGTGAATTTCCATACCTTATACATCTCTTTCCTTATCTTTCTAATTATATTCCCTATCAAATCAAATATCACACTTTTTAGTATAGATAAAATATTAGACAAATCTATGAAATTTGAACGGATTATATACCCAACAGATTAGAACACGGAGATTTCATATTACAATGCAGTTAGGACAAATCTAATTTATATTAACACCCTTCAATCCAAATATAGATTTGCAATAAATTCTACATTCAATCAAATGAAATCTAAAATAATTCCACATTCGATTCATATTCAACTACCAATAACTTGGGACTAGTTTCCAAACCTGAGTGAAATTAACACCTTGATTCAATCTTTCCTAATTTACAGAATATGTAGGCGGTGCTTTATACATTAAAGTCAAGCCTACAACTCTAGATCTTTCAGTTAGGCATAGTAATCAAACAAAATCCAATGAAATAAATTACAATGTTGTAAATAATCTACATAATTTTCCCACCCATAATTTTTAAGCTTCCCAAACATCCAGAGCTGCATCTAATCCTTCTGATTCAACTGCTTTCCATTTTCAATTCAAGGCGTATGTATAAAAAGAATATATATAATATTAGAGTCATAGATCTGAGTGGAGAATTGAGATTTAAGGGAAAATATTGATTTATAGTATTGTAATTTACCTTGTTATTGCGCAACGCTAATTTGTACGTTTCTCTCTTCGTTTTATTTTCTTATTTTTTGCTCTTCTCAAATTTGTATATTTACCGTCTGTTTTATTTTTAGGGGAAAAGTTGTAACGACTTAGAATTTCAGTCATTGAAATTTGGAATATTTAATTGATTTTTAAATTATAAGTTAAATAACTTGAATTTCAAATATAGCGATTTATTGGATAATTAAATTGTTGAATTTAATATTTGGAATCGTCTAAATAATTGAATCTTGGATTTAGTTTGGATAAAAATGATTCCAAAGCTTATTTAAATTATGTTCATTAACAATGATAATAGTAAACTTTTAATTAAAATTTAAGAATGATTAATTTGGTTTTTATAATAATTCATTTTAATTAACGTGTAAAAAATAGCCTTCTGAAAGACTATCTCGGATTTCGACGAAACCAGTGTCATTGGATCCGTAATAGTGTATTATTGTATGCCGTTGAATTTTGTGACTATTAGACAATCGTTTGACCGTGCAAGATCGAAACGCGTAGAAATTAATTTAAGAAATCAGGAAAATGGGCACAGGGAAGAAGTTGTTAAAAAATTTAGTCTAAGGGACAACAAGTTTTCTTTTTAGTCTGAAGGACATTTTTTAGTGTAAATAGAAAATGATAGTTACAACTATCATTCTGTGATTTGCACTAGAAAGTGTCCTTCAGCCTAAAAAGCAAACTTGTTGTCCCTAAGACTAAATTTTTTTTCAACTTTTTCCTTGAGCCTAAAAACCCCTTAAGAAATTTATATAATAATTGGGTTTGAAAAAACTATTTTCTGCATATGATCGAATTAGGCCTCGAGACTAGTTCCATTGTGTTCGGAGTAAGGGTATTACATATATAACCCCAGGTAGCATGCCTCGTTCGGAGTTCGAGATTTTCGAACGTTTAAAGCTAGATGTTTTCTAATTAAAATAATATATTAATATATATTTTCTTCAATCACCATGCTTAGCCCATACCGCCCACATCTAAGCCCATCCCCGTCAGCTATATTATCGTGTGAAATTAGAGAGGATTGGTTCGTTAATTTTTTTTTCAAATCCCCTTCCTTCAATCCAACAGCCTTCCTTCATCGACGGTACCACAAGCCAAATCAGCCTTCGACCATAACTAGAGAAGCGTAGAGCACACCCTCACAAATCTATTCAATGGTGGGATCATCGAAATTCATGTCATGGTGGCTAGAAATCTCATGCATTCATGGGCGTTTGGGTCATGGATTTGCGGCAATCGGCAAGACACGGAGGTCGACGATGGTGACGGCGAGGCGGAGCTAGGCGCGCACGACGGCGGCGGCCGGCGGCGCGATGGGGTGGGCGATGAGGGATTTAGGCACGGTCGAGATATTTTGCCTAGGTTCGAGCGAAGTGTGAACGAGAGGAAAAAAAGAGTAATTAACAATTATATTTTTTATTAATTTAAATTTAATTATCATTTTCTTATTTTAAAAATTAATAAATTCATAACTCATTCATATGAGGTCCAAATTGAATGCGACAAGTTGCATTGCGCTCGTTGCAACGAATACTACGCTATGAAGTTAGATTGGATAGATTTGGAGCTAATTGGAATTTGGATTAAAATTGGACGTCTGTTCGATTTTAATTCAAACCAGAGCATTTGGATGAAACTGAAATCAATGTGAGTTAAACTCACCTTTTTGGTTAACCAGAAATATATTATAGTCGATACAAAAGTATTTATTGGATGTGTGGATATTTTATTGTTGATTGTTATTGACTGTTTGGATGATTTACTAATTTATGTTGTTGGTTTGGTTAATTCCCGCCCTTGGAGCGGATGAGACCCTATTACGTTCCCGTGTTGTAACGACCCGGAAATTTTAATGATTTTTATAATGTAATTAACTAAAAAATTTCTTGAAAATAAACAAAAAAAAAATTGAAAGGAAAATTTGATATTTGGTATGCGTCTATTTAAGCATAGCAAGTGGCAGATTTTCATTTGAAAATATAAAAGTTTGTTCCGTTGTGTAATTTCAATTTAAAATTTTAAATCAGTTAAATTTTGATGGAAATAAAATATTTTTGGAACCTGAATATTTTTATATAATAAAAATGTTAATCATCTTCTGAGTGTGACGTAATCCTTCGTTTCGCCAAATTTGGACTGCTCTAGCTCCTTTTATATTATTTTCAATGGTTTAGCAGCATTTTGGCAGCGAATATCGACTTTTGATAGGATAATCTTATCGCTGATATCTATGTACCGTTCTGTTCGTCTCGTCGTACTGATCTCCGCAGTATATTCATTTGTCTATTTTGGCGTCCGGTACACGGCGAAATCTACGAAACGGTTGGCCGTATCGGTTCCGCATTTGGGTCTTTTGGGTTTCCATGTGTCCTTTTATTTGTTCCGGGAGAACCAATAGCCACTAATCATTGATTATTCACTGAATTCAGTATTTGTGGCTTTTGTTATTCCAATGGTTGATATTTGATATATAATATGATGTCGTTCCATTCTCTTTCTCTCCACTTCTTTATTTTGTTCTGAAAATAAGAAAAATATATAATAATAAAGTTTCTTTCATATAGTTTTGGATTTGTAAGCAATTCTGCTCGTATCCTTTGCTTCAGAACTACTCGTTCATTGGCCGAAGCCAACCTCACGTGACAACGGCCACAAGCACGTCGCCTCCCTCTCCCTTTTGCCGTGACCCAAAACCTTGCTCGCCCTCTCTCACATCTCCGCCCCTCCAAAATGTACGCATTTTCCCATGCCGTCGCTTCTTCCTTTGACAGCCTGTTCCCCTTGCCTTTGCCTCCGAACTAACCCATGCAACCCACCAACTTCCGGCCTTCCTCCTATCCAGGTGACAACCTCTACCACATTTTCTCTTTCACTTGCTTCCCAGCCTTAGCCGAGCAGCCCTACCCTCAAACAACCGAGAACGCAAGCCCCACATCCCTGTGACCATCTTTCCACACACCTGGCTGTGACCAAATCTCAACCATGTCACGCCATCTCGGCCATCCCCTTCAAACCCGAGCCTGCCGATCTCTACCTCGCCATCACCTCATTTCACCGACCAAGCTCCATCAGCATGTTTCCTTCCGAACACGTCAATCTACCCTCCCTTCCTCCTGTTAGCCCACGTGTTTTCCCACTTATCCAGTTCGCCCCTTTCTCTCTTGCATGCCATAAAGTCTTCTCCGCCAGCAGTCCACCCGAGCACCTTCTTCCAAAACCCGCTACCCCACCTTGTCTCAGCACCACATCCACCCTTATGCCACCTCTGCTTGCACAGTGCCTGCCATCCAAAAACCCGACTCCACAGCCACCTGAGCACGCAGCCACCATAGCCTGGCCACTCCACCTAACGGAACCCGAGCACCCCAGTGCCTCTTCCCACCTACAACCAAGTTTTTAAATATGTTGTATTTTGGGTATTTTGATTTTAATATAATTCTATTTTAATAACTATTGATTTTGATTTTAATATTGATTTTTGAATATTGTGTGTTAATATATACTATATATATATATTGATACTTTGATTATTGAATATATATAGATTTTAAAATATATTATATAGATATTTTGATTTTTAAATATATATATATATATATTTAAAAATAAAATATATATAATGATTTTGATATGTGTTTTAAGAAATTATGATTTGAAATATAATATGTAATGATTATAAAGGTTTTATTTTATCTGGTTTGATTTTCAAAGATATTTAAAGATTTTAATTTTAATATGTGTTTTAAATTTAATATTGATTTTAAAATATATATACAAAAAGATTTTATTTTGAATATTGATTTTAAAATATAATATATAAAGGTTTATATTAAATATATGAATAAAATTTTATATTTTAAAATTTATATATTTTATTTAATCGATTCAAGTCTGTCGTGCTTTGCTTTGTTCGTCGAATTCGTTTTCATCGTTCCATGCTTTGAAATTTGTGCTTGGATTCGTAGCTTGTTGTGTGTTTAACTTCTCTAGCCTCGAAAGGTAAGCAATCACCCACGATTAACATTCTTATACTTAGTAAATTGATTTTACATGGAATGACAATTGAAATATGTTGTTAAATTTGAATTGTTAGTTACTTAATTGTTGAATATGATATATTATTATTTGTAATTGTTTACCTATATTAATTGACATATGACACCATAACCTGTTGAATATGTTATATTTGAATTGCTAATTATGATCATATATGCCCATCATTGATATGGTGTCATTTTATGCTATTTATATTCTCACTCTACAAGTTCCCTTTTAGTTTAGAAATTCCTTATGGGTTGAAATGATACATACCCGAATGATATTTTAGATTAGGGAAAATCGTTATAGGTTGAAATGATAAACCCAAGCGATTTTATTGATTTTTGAAATTTTGGGATTGCGGGTTGAAATGATATAAACCCGTATAAATTAAATAATTGTGGGTTAAAATGATAAATATCCATATCACTTGACCATAGGATAGAAAATTATATTCGAACACCGTTGGTCTATGCTTCTACCTTCTTCGTCGATCCCATGAATCGTGTTTTCCGCGACGTTCTCAACAAGCTTGTCCCCATTTTCGTTAATGATATTCTCGTTTTTCTAAGTCTCGGTTGACCCGGTTAAGGTTGCCGTAGTTAATATAAGTCTATCCATCATTCCTCTTTTGTAATTTAATTATCTTATCTTCCTTTCAAGCCTATCTTCTTAGTTAGAAATTCTCTTTGATTAGGGTTCCTATAAATTTGAATCTCTATCCTTGTTCTAAAATCCATTCTTGAATCATCCTATGAGGGAACACATTTGTAATTGATATAAAAATATTTTATATTGTGTTGTTTGAGTTGTTAAGTTTGAATTTTGGGTTTCGATCGATTCGTCTGGCCAACGCTATCGATAGGAACTCCAAAACACTTGAAAAGAGAAAACTGACACAATATTGTTTTCAAATTGGGAAATGAAATTTTTTTTATGCATGTGTATATTTTATATATAAAAGTAAATTTTCTGAAATTAGATAGTTAAATGAATTGGTTATTGGAAATGATAACACAAGATTATCATTTATTGTTTTGTCAATATTCCTAAACCATTAACTTTTGTTGTATGTTATAAGGAGCTGAAATTTTATAAATATGGTTTATAAATCTAATTTGCAAATAAAATGTGTTTAAATTAAAATTTTGTGAGTTTAATTTCCGATACTCTTCAAATTTGGTTTTCAAAGTTTTGAAAAATAATAATATTATTTGAAAGTATTTTTAAATAGAAATGGTTTTTAAGAAATTTTAAAAGAAGTAAGTCAGTACTCTCATTTTTGTCGCTGGAAAATAATTTCGGTGATGACTACAGCATCATCGGCATTCATTTTCGAGTCTCAAAGTGGGGAGACCACTTGGTAGCTTTGCTACACTTTTGTTTTGGAAAATGGATTTGATTTGAATTTCTTGAGTATGATTTGATATACAAAATATATATTTGTATATATTTATTTCAAAATAGTTTGAAGTGAAACCGAAAATTTAATTCTTAAGTTTATATTAAGAGATGGTTTTCAACTATTGAAATGAAGAATTTTTTTGAATAATTGAAGTGCTTAAAATGAGAAATGGATTTGAAACTACTTGAAACAATTGAACTAGGATAAATTTATTTGTATAATACTCATTTGCATTCTAAAATATATATAACTTACCTGAAATATTTAAAAAGTTAAAATGTTTATGTGAATAGGCAACTGAAGATTATACAAGAGAAACTTAAATAATAAAAGTGTTTAAACTAAATTTTTCTTAATAGGAATGTTGAAAATAAAAGGTAAATTTGTATAGTGCTGAATTACATATGGAAACATTAATAAAACTTACCTGGGAAAAAGTTTAATTGTAATGAGACCATGAAATTGAATAATATACAATATAAATGTAAGTAATAAGAGGTCCAAAAATGAAATTTTGTTAAGGGAATTTCTAAATAAAAATTGAGTAGTTATAATAAATGTTTATACACTCAATCTATGTTATAAGAATTGTTAAGTGAATAAATTGAATAATAAATGAGCTAAATAAAATATAATTTGTTTTGAAAGAAAAATGAACTTTAGTTATAAAGGAAAGTGAACTGGATAGGAATGTAAGATAATTGAAAAGTGAGTTAATTGGAATAATAAACTAATGAAATTTATATGGTTTTGAATTATTATTTCTATCTTTTCATTCTTTTGCTTCTATTCCCCTATCTCGTTCCTTTTCGGGGACGAAAAGTCTTGAATGGGGGAGGGTATAACGACCTAGAAATTTAAATGTTTATAACGTAATTAAATAAAAAAATTCTTGAAAATAAAACTATAAAAATTTTGAAATGAAAATTTGATATTTGGTATGCGTCTATTTAAGCATAACAAATGCCAGATTTTCATTTGAAAATATGAAAGTTTGTTCCATTGTGTAGTTTCAATTCAAAATTTTAAATCAGTTAAATTTTGATGGAAATAAAATATTTTTGAAACCTGAATATTTTTATATAATAAAAATGTTAATCATCTTCTGAGTGTGACGTAATCCTTCGTTTCGCCAAATTTGGACTGCTCTAACTCCGTTTATATTATTTTCGACGGTTTAGCAGCATTTTGGCAGTGAATATCGACTTTTGATAGGATGATCGTATCGCTGATATCTGTGTGCCGTTCTGTTCGTCTCGTCGTGCTGATCTCTGCGCTATTCATTTGTCTATTTCGCCGTCCGGTACACGGCGAAATCTGCGAAACGGTTGGTCGTATCATTCCACATTTGGGTCTTTTAGGTTTCCTTGTGTCCTTTTATTTGTCCTGGGAGAACCAATAGCCACTAATCATTAATTATTCACTGAATTCAGTATTCATGGCTTTTGTTATTCCAATGGTTAATATTTAATATATAATATGTTATCGTTCCATTCTCTTTCTCTCCTCTTCTTTATTTTGTTCTGAAAAGAAGAAAAATATATAATAGTAAAGTTGCTTTCATATAGTTTTGGATCTGTAAGCAATCCTCCTCGTATCCTTTGCTTCTGAACTGCTCGTTCATTGGCCGAAACCAACCCCACATGACAGCGGCCACAAGCACATCGCCTCCCTCTCCCTTTTGCCGTGACCCAAAACCTTGCTTGCCCTCTCTCACATCTCTGCCCCTCCAAAACGTACGCGTTTTCCCCTACCGCCGCTTCTTCCTTTTACAGCCTGTTCCCCTTGCCTTTGCCTCTGAACTAACCCATGCAACCCACCACCAGCCTTCCTCCTACCTAGGTGACAACTTCTGCCACGTTTTCCCTCTCACTTGCTTCCTAGCCTTAGCCGAGCAGCCCTACCCCTCAAACAACCGAAAACGCAAGCCCCCACAGCCCTGTGACCATCTTTCCACACCCTTGGCCACGACCAGATCTCAACCACGTCAGCCCATCTCGGGCATCTCCTTCAAACCCGAGCCCGCCGATCTCTGCCTCGCCATCACCTCGTTTCACCGACCAAGCTCCATCAGCCTATTTCCTTCTGAACACGTCAGCCTACCCTCCCTTCCTCCTATCAGCCCGCGTGTCTTCCCACCTATCCAGTTCGCCCCTTTCTCTCTTGCATGCCACCAAGTCTCCTCCGTTAGCAGTCCACCCAAGCACCCTCTTCCAAAAGCTGCTACCCCACCTTGTCTCAACACCACATCCACCCTTGTGCCACCTCCGCTTGCATAGTGCCTGCTACCCAAAAACCCGACTCCACAGCCACCTGAGCACGCAGCCACCATAGCCTGGCCACTCCACCGAACGAAATCCGAGCACCCTAGTGCCTCTTCCCACCTACAACCAAGCTTTTAAATATGTTGTATTTTGGGTATTTTGATTTTAATATAATTGTATTTTAATAACTATTGATTTTGATTTTAATATTGATTTTTGAATATTGTGTTCTAATATATACAATATATATATTGATACTTTGATTTTTGAATATATATAGATTTTAAAATATATTATATAGATATTTTGATTTTTAAAAATATAAATAGATTTTTAAAATATAATATATAATGATTTCGATATGTGTTTTAAGAAATTATGATTTGAAATATAATATCTAATGATTATAAAAGTTTTATTTAATCTATTTTGATTTTCAAAGATAATTTAAAGATTTTAATTTTAATACGTGTTTTAAATTTAATATTGATTTTAAAATATATATATAAAAGATTTTATTTTGAATATTGATTTTAAAATATAATATATAAAGATTTATATTAAATATGTGAATAAAATTTTAGATTTTAAAATTTATATATTTTATTTCATCGATTCAAGTCCGTCAAGCTTTGCTTTGTTCGTCGAATTCATGTTCATCGTTCTATGCTTTGGGATTTGTGCTTAGATTCATAGCTTGTTGTGTGTCTAACTTCTCTAGCCTCGAAAGGTGAGCAATCACCCATGATTAACATTCTTATACTTAGTAAATTGATTTCACATGGAATGACAATTGAAATATGTTGTCAAATTTGAATTGTTAGTTACTTGATTGTTGAATATGATATGTTATTATCTGCAATTGTTTGTCTATATTAATTGACATATGACACCATAACCCGTTGAATATGTTATATTTGAATTGCTAATTATAATCATATATGCTGGTCATTGATATGGTGTCATTTTATGCTATTTATATTCTCACTCTACAAGTTCCCTTTTAGTTTAGAAATTCCCTATGGGTTGAAATGATACATACCCGAACAATATTTTTTTTTTGGCAAGGCCGACGGGGTTGGATGGACCCCGACCATTTTATTGCAACACTAGAAGGATTACAACACAGACAAAGAGCAAGCTCAGAGAATACAGAGGAAAACATAGTGCTACAAAAAACTGGAAACTAGAAGAAGAAAATAAAGAAACAGAAAAAACAAAACAAAAGGCTGACTCAGAAAGAGTGGAGTATTCCGGGATCAATGGGGAAGGAAAGCATACTCAGAGAAGTCTTGATCACATTCATCACCCAATGTAAGAACATTTCTTCAGATTTGCCTTTCTCAGAATGAAACACCCTAGTATTTCGTTCTTTCCATACCCGAACAATATTTTAGATTAGGGAAAATCGTTATGGGTTGAACTGATAAACCCAAGCGATTTTATTGATTTTTGAAATTTCGGGATTGCGGGTTGAAATGATATAAACCCGTAAAAATTAAATAATTGCGGGTTGAAATGATAAATATCCGTATCACTTGACCATAGGATAGAAAATTATATTCGAACACCGTTGGTCTATTTTTGAAAATGATTTCCAAAGTTTTGAAGAAAAATATGTGGGTTTTAATAAATATTGATTTTTAAATATAGTATAAAGATTTTATTTTAATATATAAGAAAATTTAGATTTTAAATTATATGTTTGGAAATTTTAAAAATTATAAGTTGAGTTTGAAAATGTAAATTTTAAGATTTTATTTATAATTTTATTGCTTTTAAAAATATAAAATAAGATTTAATATAAATGAATTAATAATAAGATTCAATTTAATAAAATTTAATATAATAAAATTTAATCTAATTAGTATATAATATGTTTTTAATATTTATTTACAATTTATATTAATATTTTGAAAATATATTTTGTAATAACTTTAATAAAATAAAGGTTGGGAAGATAAATTAAGTTGATTTGTAATTTAATTTGTTTGAGAATTTAATATAAATAAGATTTGATTGGGAATTTATTTTGAGATTTTGAAAGGTATTATTGTACAACTTGATTTAATTAAAGGTGATTTAATGAATATTTAAATTTTAAATAAAATTGTAATTGAATGTTTAATTTTGATTTAAACTTGTAATTTGAGATTTATTTAAATGTTATTAAAAATGATTAAGTGAATAATTTCAGATTTAAATAAGATTAAAGTTGAATTTTGAAATATAAATGGAATGTTTAACGACCCGAATTTTTCGACGTTTGGTTTGGAATATTTAAAAGGTTTTAAATATTGAATTTGATTATAGATTGCTTTTGAATATGGAAAATTTGGGTTTTATTTATGAAATAAATTCATAATTTAATATAGCAATTTATTTGATAATTTAATTATTAAAGTTTAAAATTGAATATTGGTTAAAATAGTGGATCTGGGTTTTTAAGCTTGATAAAAAATTTAAAGGCTTGTAAAATTTATATTAATAATAATGAAGATAATAAAAGTTTTAAAATTGAATTTAAAAGTGATTTGTTCAGTTTTAAAAATATATCGTTTAAATTGACATTTAAAAATAGCCTTCCGAGGCACAGTCTCAGAATTCGATGAAACCAGTTCCATTGGATCCATAATAGAGTATTATTATCGGATTTCAAATTTCGTAGTGTTTAGAGTTATCGTTTGGTCGTACGGAATAGAAACACGTTGAAATTGATATCGAAATTCAATATAATAATTGAGTCCAAAAAGCTATCTTCTCCATACCATCGAATTAGGACTCGAAACCTTTTTCATTTGCATTCAGAATAAGGGTATAACATTATAAACGCCTAGCGGCACGTCTTAATAGGGGTCCGACATTTTGAGTTGCGTAAAACGAGACGTTTTGAAATTTAATAATATAGATAGACTAGTCAAAACCTATCCTATCTTGTCAGCCATCCCTACCTCTCCAATCCATACTTACCTCCTTTTAAATCACGTCCCCTCTTTTGAAAACAACATGCAATTGTTCCAAAGAAATTACGTTATCTTTTTAGATAATAAGCAAGTCATCTCTTCCCCCTCCTCTTTTATAAAAAAAGCAAGCATTCTTCAGAGCAAAAGGAAAATTTAAACTTCAAAGGGATAATGGCCGAACACGCGGTTAAAATCATGAGTGCCTTTCCTTCCTATCTTTTGTTGATTCACGAAATCGACTAGTATAATGAAAAAATAAAAAAAAAACGAGAAGCCATCGCGATCGAAGAAAGGGGGAAGGCTGGGTAGTCGCAGTGATAGCGTTCGCGTCCATGGAGCGCGCGAGGGTGGAGGTCGACGATCTAATTTAGGATTCGCGTATGGAGTGGTCGTATATCACGCGACCTGGAGTGGTGCGTTATGGCTGGCGATGCAAATTAGGGAGGCCGATTTGTTGAGCGACTGCAAGATGGAGATGCTTTATTGTTAGATCGAAGTCGCGACTAGGGTGCACGACGGAGGAGGAACACAGGGTCTGGCTAGCGACATCGAGGAGTGACCGGATTGGAGTGTCGTTGCGTGCGAAGCAAAGAGGGGCAGCACGAGATTCGGCGTTTGACGAAGTGGGGATGCGGTCGATGTCAGGATGAGCGATCGTAGTAGAGCTTGCGGCTTTTACGTTGAGCAAAGGTAAAACGATTAGGATTTTGTCATTAAGAGTAATTAATTTAGTGGAATCCTGCAATTAGTTTAAAAACATTAATTTTTGTTTTATTTCAAATGCTTATAAATGTATAACTTCCCTAAATGAGGTCCAAAAATCACGGAACAAATTGCGTTGGGATCGTATGAACATGTACTATGCTCTGGATTTGATTTGGAGTCATTGGGGTCAGCAGTGATTTTAGGATAAATCGAACATCGGTTCGATTTAATATAAATTTGGAAATTGGAATGGATTGCAATTAAAGATAAAGGTGAGAAAATTCTCAATCATTGGATTATCAGTTTAATTTTAAAAATAGTTAAAATTAATTATTAAATGCCTGGTTGATTTAATAATTATTATCTGTTGAATAATATATTATATATATAGTAGTATTTGGAGTGATATTCCCGCATATTATAGCGGATGAGACCCTATACGCCCCGCATAATAGCGGATGACCTTATATACCGCGATATCCCCCTCGAAGTGGGATTGGTATTTTTATTGTTGTCTAACATCTGTGGATGCAGGGAAACAGGTTGGAGGGATCCAACTGGATTCCTCAAAAATATTTAGTGTTTGTATATACATGTGAAAATATCTGATGTGAATGGATAATCTACCGGATTTTTGTGTGATGAAAATTTTAAATGTTATAATGGCATAGAAATTAATTTTAGGTATATTAAATACCATAAATATTATTTTAAAATTTTAAGGAATTAAAAAGAGATTTTTAAGTTAAAAATATATACATCGAAAATTGGGTATTTTAAAGAGACTGATTTGATTAAGCAAAAATAGGTTTTTGATCATAATAAAATATGCGGGAAAAATATTTTAAATAGAGATTTAAAAATAAAATTATATAAAGGGATTTTTGAGATTGGAAATTAAAAATGATATTCGAGAAATATATGAAGAAGTTGAAATCGATATTAAAAATAGATTGGCACAAATAAATGGAATTTATAAGAAATTGAATTTATAAAAATGGAATTTTATAAATGAGATTATTTTTGGTGAACTCAAGGAGTTATAAGGATCTATAAACGATGTTTATAAATAAAAGAAATCGATATCAGATGGTAAATTGGAAATATAAATTTACAGGAAGAATTTATATTTAAAATATGGAAATAGGGTAAGAGAAAAATAGTGGATACTATTTTTGGAGTGAAATAGTTAAGGAGACCAAAACGGAAGTGATGTGATGGAAATCGAGAAGATTATAGATTGAAAATTTGGTTATTGGGATTTAAAAATATATTTTTAACAATAAGTTATGTTTTAAATTTTAAAAAGGAAATTTTTATTTATTGAACTATGTAATTTTAAAGTTAGTTAGTATTGAAGTATTTCAGAGGTGAATTTTTAAATACTTAATATTTATTTTAATAAAATCCTAGATTTAAAAACTTGCTTTGAAAGTGATGTTATAAAAAGATGTTTTCAATAATTATTTGGATATGACTTAAAAATAAAATATATTATTTTCTTTAAAATACGTATTTTTATATATTTATATGTATAGAGTTTTGAAATGTTTAAAAATTTATTTATAAACCTTCTTGGAAGCCTAGAAAATGGGTTATTCAGTGAATATGATTTGTAAGAGAATTCTTAAGTGGAATTGGGAAGAAAAAGTTAGAAAATTCCGAAGTAGTTAAATAAAAGTGAAAACTTCGAAAATGAAATAGAGTTCATAAAAAAAGTATAAAGGGAAAATTGGAATTATAAGTAAATATATTTGACTTTGGAAGTATTGAAAAGAATTAATTTAAGGAATTCCAGAATTTATAAAATTCATGTAAACGAGTTAAGAGATTTACAAATATAATTTGAAAATGGTTTGAGAAAAGAAATGAGAAATAAATAGGAATACTTCCTAAGTGTTGAATATAGAACGAAATGGAGAAAAGTATTCTAAGTGTGGAAAAAGGGGGTGGAAATATTCCGTTGAAGATATAAAAAATTGAAAACTGTTTTCAAAATGATGAAGTATGGGAAGTAATGCCTTATAAAGATATTTTGAGATAAATATTAGAAAATTTATAATAAGGCCTGGTGATTGCTTTTGGATGTTTATTGATAGTTAAATAATTGAATATCAATTTTGGCCAATTTCGTTAATCGTTTCGAAGAGACCGGGATCGAATTTGATTATCCGAAAACCACTTCGATCCGGTTTGAACATTACGAATGAATACCGTGAAGATGATGAAGATGGCAATTCGGTTTGTCCAGACCCAGGACAACTTGTATGGACGAATGCTATCAGAACTTCGTCATTGGAGGACGGTGAGCATTCTAAGAGAAATCGTTCCTTAAAAAGGTGACGCTTAGCCTCGAGCCTCATCAACCAGGAATGACTAAAACAGGGGAGATGCAGCAAGGCTAAGTGGGTCGCATCCAAGTAGGGTATGTTATTACCTTTCTAGATGTCCTTGGAAAACACTATTTATCTTATATATGGGTACACACGAAAGAAGAAGCGCTCGATGGTACGGGTGGGAACACCCGAGGTGATAACATATTCGGTCTATCCAGGTTAGGGGTAGGTCTTGTGTAGCAGGGGATCCCAGCGTGGTCCTCGGTACATGGTTCTAGAGGTGTACTGTGATAGGCGGTACCCCAGTGGCCCAGTCATTCGATGGAATCCATCCTCCAATAAGCGCCGTATGGTTTTGATTGTGCCCAACTATGCTGAAACGTGAGATGCAAGCATTTTAGCTATTTTCTATTTACCTTCTATAAACACTATTATAATATCAGATGGATTTGATAAAAATGTTTTGGTTATCGTAGGGTAAAAACCCGTTGTGTTTATTTGTGACGTGGTCTTACGAGATACCTTTGTTTTTCAAAGGATTTTGAAAAGTTAATCATTCAAATTGTGTGTGTTTTCTCACGATGGTTTTCCAGACTGACTCGGGTGTTATTTTATTATAATGCTCGGGTCAGACCGAGTATTACAGATTCAGGTTAAAATGCTATGGAGCTCAGAAGACAAGCTGGAGGAGTTCAGACGTATATCACGTACTTGGTTATTTCCGCTGTGTGAGGACAAGTCATTATAACCGTCCATTTGATGAATTGAATTGTTGTACTCTGATAGTGGTATGTGTATTGACAGTGCAATTCTTGTATTTAAAATCTGTTATTATATATTATATTTTGTTCCGCTGCGATTGTGAGATTTTGTGTTGTTCTGTTTCTTTTCTTCTACCTTTTTCTTCTTCACCCCTAATGAACTGGTATTTCCAGCACTCGACTGCTCGGCATTTTATACAGTGGACGTATTGATGTCGATTTTCGAGGGTTGAAAATCCCGGTCCGTTACAGAATGTGTCAAATTGAGGTATTATGAATTGTATGAATATTTAAACTTTGAAACCTATTGAATTAGGAGTGGTTTAAATTTGAAGTTCAAACCCAGATTTTAAATTGATATAAATTAAAATGGTTTAATGAGAATTTGAATTGATTTGTGAAACTGGAAGAAACAATTCTAATTTGAAACTATTTTTTATATAAACTCTTTAATATGTATACTATTTTTAATATATATAAACAATTTTAATCTATAACCAATTTTCAAATATATAAACTATTTTTTATTTATAACTATTTTAATATATAAAAACTATTTTCAATACTTAAACTGTTTAAGTTGGAACTATTATGATTTAGATTTAATGGATTTAAATGCAAATACTTTGATATAATGATTTCGAAAATGAATATGATTTGAAGTGATATGATTTCGAAAACGAATATGATATTTCGATACGAAGTATGAACTATTTGAAATATAAATGACCATGGTGTGAGATAAGCGTTTGGTTGTTAAAGAGACCAGGATAAGATATTTTCATACTCTCTGCCAATACCGAAAACCACTTTAACAACTTAGTACATGGTGGAGATTCCAGAACGAAGTAGGATGGTTTGGCGACAATTCTGTATGAGGTATTAACGTAGCCCTAACTCCCGTGAGTCAGCTTGATGTGGCTAAAACAGAAGCTACCGGGCCAAGTGAGGTCGCACCTCCGATCGAGCATGCTTCTTCGATACCATGCTATTACTTTGTGATTTGATTAGGTGCACCTTTGATTTCGGAGTGTGTCTCGAGGTGGGCGGTAGTAGTTGGTATGCGTTACCACCAGTCCGGGAGTGCAAAGGGTAGAATCCTACCCTGGCATTGCCTCGCGTGCCTTATCACATGCCTCGTCACTCCCTCTACGACTTTGGTTTGTACCATACCTATGGAGTGCTCCCTGAGTAAACCACTAGTTTGGGGGACCTTACAATATCTGTATAGACTACGAGAATATATAAAATGTGTTAAGGGGGATATGGGTAACACCTTAATGCTATTTTTATAGTTTACTTTACTATAGACATTATCTATGTAGTGTATTGTACTATGTATTTAAATAGTTTAACGGATCCTTAAAGGGTGGAATCCCACACATCCTTTGAGTTACTTTATATTTCACTTGACATTTCACTTGAGTTGATTTACTGGTATAAGAATGTTAATCCTGACTCGAGTGTTCTGTGTTTTCCTTTATGCTCGGGTCAGACTGAGTGTCACAGCATTTGAGACTCACCTTTGGAGCTTGGAGCTTTGCTTGAAGATCTGTCCTATATCTATTCAGCTTGTCCAGTTATTCGCTTTATTTCCAGTTGTTTATGTCAGTCTTGTCTGTTGCTTTTGTATTTGAGACTACGTTGTATTTGAGATTTTCTGTTGTATTTGTTCAGACTTTGATGTTTATATAGTAGCTTCATGAACTACTACTTATCTATTTCGCTGCTTATTGTTGTATAACTCTATGTCTGTGATTCTATGATTGATTTTATTTACTGTATATGCTAAGTTTTGCCAAATATAAATTAACAGTCGGTTGTTTTGAGCAATTCAAGTCTGACATGTGTGAATGATTGTCGATTTGAATGGTTCGAAATAGTGGGTCGTTACATGTGTAAGAGCAGATGACCCTTTATATACGATTCTGCCTCGAAGCGGTTGATTTATATTATTGGTTATATACTGTATGTGATGTAGGGAGACAAGTTGGAGGGATCTAATGGGATTCCTCACACTATTGATTTTATTTTCCATATAATTTGATAAATGATATGTTGGATGTTCTATTTGATAACATGGATATGATTTTGCTTATTTAGTGCTTTAGTAGCATTGGGCTTTATGATTTTTAGGAAAAAAAATTTCTTGAATTATTTAAAGAAGAAATTTATTTTAAAATAAAAAGTATGATTTTTAGAGATTACAAATTTATAGTTCTATAAAATATTTTAAATAGAGATTTTGAATTGTGGATAAAGATTTTTTTTTAAATCTTAAAAATAAGTCCGCATTTTATAAAAAAGGGATATGGTTTTAAAAAGAAAATAGGAATATTTTGGTATAAATATTTATTAACCGTTTTATATAAAGTGATATATATTCATGTATTAAGATTTATTTATAAATGTGGAAATTATAGATGTGCTAATGTATCAATGTGGCATTTACGAAGAAAGTGAAGATTGATAAAATCGTATTTTATTAATAAAAGGATAGATTTATAAACGGTGTTTATAAATAAAGGAAAACTTTTATCATTGGATAAATGGTAAATAAATCACAATTGTGGATTTATGATAATATATGGAATTTTGTTTTAGGAAAAATAGTTGATTCTATTTTGGGGATTGAAAGTGAGGATAGTTTCGGAGATGTTAAATAAGACGTTATAAAATAGAAAGAGATTTACAAATATGGTTTTATCAATATGGAAATGATCGTGTTGAAATTAATATATGGATTATTATTAAGGAAATATATTTATGTTTTTAAAAAAAGTTGTTTATTTATATAAATATCGTTTTAAAGTTGTTTATCAATATTTTAATAATTTCAAAAGTTAATTATTTAAAATGTTAATAGAGTTTGAGATTAATTTAAATTATTTATTAATAAAGTTTTGGAAATTAATTATTATTATTTATAATAATGTTGAAGGTAAATTATTATTGTTTTATTAAGAACGTTTTGAAATTATTAATTACTATTTTAAGATGTTTTGAAGTTAATTACTATTTATTTATACTGTTTATTACTATATAATAGTATTTTAAAACAAATGAGTAGAATTTATTTATAAATGTTATCGAGATTTATGAATAGGGTTTTGTAAGCAGATGTGAGTTTTACAAGAGGTACCTTATAGCACGGTTTGGAAAACTTAAAGGAAAATTTTAAAGGGTAAAAAGAGTTTTATAAATGGTCTTAGATATTTATGAAAGAATTTAGAGACTGGTTTATAGATTTACAAAAGGAGCTTATAAATGGTCTTATGGATTTACAAAGGGTTATAAATGATTTTAGAAATGTTAAAAAAGAGTTTATAAATGATTTCAGAGATGAATAAATGGGTTTATAAACAGGTTTTAGAGGTTTATAAAGAAATTTATAAATCTGTTCTAGAACCGTGTAAAAGGAAATCTTTCTCTGTTTTGCGAATATACTTATACTATTGAGATAAGTATATGGATATTTTCCAAATATTGAAAATATAAGAGTTTGTGAATGAATCCTTGTAAAAATATTTTGGTACAAATATTTACAAAGTGATTTTAGTTAGTGAAAAGATTTATTAAAGGAGGCTTGTGGTTGCTTACGTGCTTAACCAATGTTGGTTTTCCTTATGGAATAAAACTCTATTTTGGATGTGTGTTTGTGGATAGTTAAATAACCGACTATCAAATTTGGATCGAAAACATAACTTTGGAAATATCTAGGAGAAACACGTGAGTTATATGGCACAATCATCTCCGATGATGTTGTACTGTGCGTATAAATCTCGTTTCGTTCTCCTAAGAAAAACGATAAGGAAATCCATCCACTGATGGCTAGGAGGTGACCTACACTCTTATATTTGACTGTTATTTCTTAAAGAACCGGGGTTGAGTTTATCGGAAATTATCAAATGTTGTTTCGAAAAAACCGGGATCATATATGTTGTCTGAAAACCACTTCGATCCAACTTAAGCGTTTCGAAGTGAAGACATCTTAGAGATGATGGAACTAAAAACGGAGCTCTCTAGCATCTCATTCAGTCCCATAACGAACTTGTATGGATGAATGTTGGCATTGCATTGTTTCCTAGAGGAGAGTGATAGTATTCCAAGTGGGAAGTGCTATATAAAAGGTAAAACGTAGCCTCAAGCCTCATCGGCCGGGAATGACTAAAACAGGGGAGATGCAGCAGGGCTAAGTGGGTCGCTCCTAAGTAGAGTATGATCATCCTTATCTAGAGTCATACTATCGCTAAATTGTATGCTTCGGGGCCCATTAACGGAGGGGTGATCATATTCGGTACTACTAGTAAAGTGGTAGGCCAGTTCTGTGTTGGCAGGGGATCCTGGTAAGGTCCTCGGTGTTATTTTATCTAGAGATGCATCATGACGGGCGATACCCCAGTAGCCCAGTCATTGTATGGAATCTATTCTCCAATACGAGCCTTGATGGTTTTAGTTGTATACTTATTATGCTGGAACTTAATTAATGTAACAATTTCAACTGAGATTAATAAGTATTTGTATCTTAGACACTAATATAATATCAAAGAATTTCATATAAAATGTTTTGGTTATCGTAAGGTAAAAACCCGCCCGTGTTTATGTGCGGCGTGGTCTTATGAGATACTTTTGATTTTCAAAGGTTTTCTATAACTTTATAATCTAATTGGATGTGTTTTCTCACGCTGGTTTTCGAAATTGACTTAGGTGTTATTTTATTATAATTCTTGGTTCAGATCGAGCATATTTACATATTTCTTTGGATGCAATGGAGCTCAGGAGATGGTCGGAGGTCTTCATGTTGTATTCTCGTATATTTTTATTTTCTGCTACTTTAAAAAGTGTGTTATGGACCGTGTAATATGGATATATGGTAATACAAAGTATAGAGATGATAGTAATAATATAAATAGTGTGGAATATAAAAGCAGTATAGTAAAATGACACCAGATATTTTATACTGGTTCGGAGCACCGTCCTACGTCCAGTCCCAGACTCCTTCTGGAAGTTCGCTAAAACAATAACCCTAACTTAACCCGGAGGAACAGGTCTATACAACCCTTGAACAACCGAACAAGGACCTGAGCAGCAGAACAGGATTTCGCCTCAGCAGCCGAAGAGGACTTCACACGCCTGAGCAGCAGAACAGGACTTCAACAAATAAAAAAATAGTTTTGACTTTGTGTGTTCTTAATAACACAGATTTTTCACTTGTAGTACACCCTTCCTATAATCTTCTCCTCGAGTATAAATATATATATTTGAAGTATATGAAGAATAGAAAGGTATAGTATTGCTTTAAAGCAGAATATTTGAAAGTATGATAGCAAATAGATTCCAGAGAATTAGATCAGAGAGATAAGAAAATTAGATTGTAATACGGTGAATTGAAATGAAGTTGGAGTTTGTATTTATAATTGTTAGAAAGCTACGACTGTTGGTGAAGAGTTTTAATCGAAGTGTTGCATCCGAATCTTTTCGTTGAATGTTCGCAACTCTTCACAAATGTCATGTCCTTTCAAAAAAATATTGCTGTTGTAGAAATTCAGTCGACTGAATATTCAAACAAATTTAAATATTCAAATTCATATATATGTGCAATATGCATGTTGCACATTTTACCCAGTGTCAGTCGACTGGTAGCCTAAGTCAGTCGACTGACCTGGTGTATTATGTGCAATATGCACAGTTTGCATATATATATATATATTGCTTTCAAACTTTTATAAATTTATAATATGCTTATATATGTGTATAAAAGAGTGATAAGAATATATAAGCTTATAGATATACGTAACTGAGGAGAGATTTTAACAATATTGACCTAAGACTCAAAAACGATAAAAATATGAAATTGATGCACCGGTTTTTGAAGTCTTGTATCCTTGTAGTATATATTCTCTTTTTGTCGTAGCAGTCGTCAAATCTGTATGTTGTAGATGAAAGCTTTGTGTCATGAATCAAAACCAAGTCTCAACATTCTCCCCCTTTTTGATCGATGACAACCTGTAAATAGATATAGATTTCGACTGTATATAAAAGAACATAAATACTTACTCCCCCTGAATCTCTGACGCTCTATATCCTGCATTGTTATTAGTAGCAATAATATTTCTCCCCCTTTGTCATCGACAAAAAGGAATAAGTAATATGATATTATAATGTGAAAGATAATAAATCAAAGAACAATCATCCACATAATTAATATCCATAGACAATAGTGTTCAAAAGCAAATAAACTAGGATGGCCATTTAAGTACAAGCCATATAAATTAACACAAATGTCTTGAGAAAAAGGAAAAATAAACATCTTACTGCATTGGATCCTTACCCCTACCACCATCTCCTTCATTACCATCATCATCAGTACTAGCTTGATCGTCCGAAGAAGAAGAAGAAGACCATGTGAATACGGGTTGCTTACCCGGATCGCCTATAATAGAAGTAGATGTACCGAAAGAGCACGATATAGCTTGCCATAATTTTGTGAAAAATCCTTTGACTTTATCAAGCTTCTTATCAACTTTGAGGATGTTTGATTGAAGTATTTGTTGATTACGGCACATGATATTGATGGCCTCACGTGGTTGAATATCTTCGTTCGGAATTATAATATCTTCTTGTTGATAATGAGTTGAGCATTGTCGAGAAGGTCTTTGAGATGGCTCGCCATGTTGTGGTTGGACTTGAGTTGTTTGCCTTTTGGTCCATTCCTCAAAGGATATTATAGGGGGGTCGGGCTACCAGTAATTTCATTAAGGCTAATGTCCGAGCGTTCAAACAACCAACGGTTGAAACCGGAGAATCCGATTTCGGAACTTCACATGCTTTGAGAAGGCGCATTATATATTCGCCGTGGTAAATGATATTTTAAAACCTTTATCGCATAATTGACTTATACTTAAAAGATTATGTTTTAGATTTTTAACTAATAAAACATTTGTGATAAGAGGTAAATTAGATGTACCGTAATTGCTCACATCGCCTTTGCCGATAATATATCCCTTGGAATTATCTCCAAAAGTGACAGAACCTCCATCTCAGTATGTAATATTTATCAGCATATCTTTGTTTCATGTCATATGTTTTGAGCAACCACTGTCGAGTATCCATTTTCCTCTTTTCTTTAGTGGGACCTGCAAAAAAATATGAGATAATGTTGGTACCCACCTTTTTAATAGGGTCCTAAGAGTTAGATCTTAGGAAACCAAACCCAAGTGGGCTTAGTATCCCTTTTATAAATATAATTTTTATTATTATGAACATCTTCTATAAATGAACTAATATACCTTTTCCTTATTAATTTGTTATTAGTTTTAGGAACCCATATATTTATAGTTTTAGAAACTGATCTATTTGAATGGGTGAATGTTTTATTATTCCTAACTTTATTTAAATCACTAGATTGTAACTCCTTGACTCTCTTCTTATATCCTAAACCATTTTTATTACTAACAGATTGTGAATTCTCAATTATTCTAGATAGATTTTCTCTTCCTTTATTGAAATTTGAAACATTTTTAGTGATTCCATCTAGTTTGGTTTTAAACTTGAATTTTCTAGTTCAACCATTTTAATATTAGTTTTTAAAACATGATTTTCAAAAACAAGACTATCATTCTTTTATTTTTGAGTTTCAATTTCTTGACTCAATAATATAAGTTGAGAATTAACATTTGAAAGGGATTACTGAGTTTTCTCAAGTTCTTCTTCCAATATTTTCTTCTCGTCTTTAAGCATATCTCTTTCAAATTCTGCCTTGTTCTTATTTTCTACGGCCTCTTTATATTTTCTTTTGAGATTTTTTAAAGTATCTAATAATTCAGAATTTATTTCTATCATATCATCTAAAGTAAAATCACTAACCTCATTAGCTTTAGCCATAAAACATACGTTAGCTTGTTCATTATCGCTGTCACTTTCACTTCCAGAAGAAGAAGAGGAATCTGAATCATCCCATGTAACTGAAAAGGCTTTTCTTTTGAATTTGTCCTTCCTTTTATTTCGATATTCTTTCTTTTGATCTGGACAGTCCTTCTGCATATGCCCCTTTTGTGATAGTTAAAACACTCCATAACTGATAAAGACTGTGGTTTATTGCTGTTTGAGTTCCTCTTGCCATTATTTCTGTTTCCTTTTCTATATTTCAAGAATTTCTTGAAGTTTTTGGCAATAAAAGCTAGGTCGTCTTTGTCTGAATCTGATTCTTCTTGTTCTGCATGGAATGCTATATTCTTTTTATCTTGAGCTTGAACTCGTTTAGCCTGCAAATTCACTTCGTAGGACATTAGATTTCCTATTAACTCTTCCGGAGTTATTTTGGAAATATCGTTCACTTCTTCAATAGCGAGAACTTTTTCTTTCCCATTCTTCCATTAAAGAGTTAAGGATTTTGGAAACAATATCAAAGTATGAATATTTTTCTCCTAATCCTACTAATGAATGGTAAATATCCTGAAATCTTGAATACATATCATTTATAGATTCATTTTCTTTCATCCTAAAGTTTTGAAACTGACTTTTGAGCATGGATATTTTGCTTTGTTTGACCTTGTTAGTGCCTTCGTGAGTAACTTTGGGTGTACGCCATATTTCATATGCAGTATTGCACATGCTAACACGGTTAAACTCATTTTTATCTAAGGCACAAAACAACATATTCATGGCTTTTGCATTTGCTGTGGCATCTAGTTTTTGTGTATTTGACCAAGTAGAATACTCTGTAGTAGGAATAGTATATTCTGACTGAGTTATATTCCATGAATCAAAACCACTTGCTTGCATATATATTCTCATTCGTGTTGCCCAATAGTTATAATTCATGCCATTAAATAGTGGTGGACGTGCAGTGGATTGTCCTTCAATGAAGCTAGTGTCAGTGCTGGAGTTATTGCTAGTGTTAGTGTCCATATTATTAGATTATCAGATAACTGTGTTACGGTTATATGATGACCTTGCTCTGATACCAAAAAAAAGTGTGCTATGGACCGTGTAATATGGATATATGATAATACAGAGTATAGAGATGATTGTAATATTGTAAATAGTGCGGAATAAAAAAGCAGTATAGTAAAATGACACCAGATATTTTATACTGGTTCGGAGCACCGTCCTAGGTCCAGTCCCAGACTCCTTCTGGAATTTCACTAAAACAATAACCCTCACTTAACCCGGAGGAACAGGTCTATACAACCCTTGAACAGTCGAACAAGGACCTGAGCAGCAGAACAGGATTTCGCCTCAGCAGCCGAAGAGGACTTCACACGCCTGAGCAGCAGAACAGGACTTCAACAAATACAAAAATAGTTTTGACTTTGTGTGTTCTTAATAACACAGATTTGTCACTTGTAGTACACCCTTGCTATAATCTTCACCTCGAGTATAAATATGTATATTTGAAGTATATGAAGAATAGAAAGGTATAGTATTGCTTTAAAGCAGAATATTTGAAAGTATGATAGCAAATAGATTCCAGAGAATTAGATCAAAGAGATAAGAAAATTAGATTGTAATTCAGTGAATTGAAATGAAGTTGGAGTTTGTATTTATAATTGTTAAAAAGCTACGACTGTTGGTGAAGAGTTTTGATCGAAGTGTTGCATCCGAATCTTTTCGTTGAATGTTTTTAACTCTTCACAAAAGTCGTGTCCTTTCAAAAAAATATTGCTGTTGTAGAAATTCAGTCGACTGGACTACAGGGTCAGTCGACTGAATATTCAAAAAAATTTAAATATTCAAATTCATATATACGTGCACTATGCATGTTGCACATTTTACCCAGTGTCAGTTGACTGGTAGCCTGAGTCAGTCGACTGACCTGGTGTATTATGTGCAATATGCACAGTTTGCATATATATATATATATTGCTTTCAAACTTTTATAAATTTATAATATGCTTATATATGTGTATAAAAGAGTGATAAGAATATATAAGCTTATAGATATACGTAACTGAGGAGAGATTTTAACAATATTGACCTAAGACTCAAAAACGATAAAAATATGAAATTGAAGCACTGGTTTTTGAAGTCTTGTCTCCTTGTAGTATATATTCTCTTTTTGTCGTAGTAGTCGTCAAATCTGTATGTTGTAGGTGAAAGCTTTGTGTCATGAATCAAAACCAAGTCTCAACATTCTCCCCCTTTTTGATTGATGACAACCTGTAAATAGATATAGATTTCGACTGTATATAAAAGAACATAAATACTTACTCCCCCTGAATCTCTGACGCTCTATATCCTGCATTGTTATTAGTAGCAATAATATTTCTCCCCCTTTGTCATCGACAAAAAGGAATAAGTAATATGATATTATAATGTGAAAGATAATAAAGCAAAGAACAATCATCCACATAATTAATATCCATAGACAATAGTGTTCAAAAGCAAATAAACTAGGATGGCCATTTAAGTACAAGCCATATAAATTAACACAAATGTCTTGAGAAAATGGAAAAATAAACATCTTACTGCATTGGATCCTTACTCCTACCACCATCTCCGTCATTACCATCATCATCAGTACTAGCTTGATCGTCCGAAGAAGAAGAAGAAGACCATGTGAATACGGGTTGCTTACCCAGATCGCCTATAGTAGAAGTAGATGTACCGGAAGAGCACGATATAGCTTGCCATAATTTTGTGAAAAATCCTTTGACTTTATCGAGCTTCTTATCAACTTTGAGGATGTTTGATTGAAGTATTTGTTGATTACGACACATGATATTGATGGCCTCACGTGGTTGAAGACCTTCGTTCGGAATTATAATATCTTCTTATTTATAGTGAGTTGAGCGTTGTTGAGAAGGTCTTTGAGATGGCTCGCCATGTTGTGGTTGGACTTGAGTTGTTTGCCTTTTGGTCCATTCCTCAAAGGATATTATAGGATGGGGTCGGGCTACTGGTAATTTCATTAAGGCTAATGTCCGAGCGTTCAAACAACCAACGGTTGAAACCGTAGAATCCGGTTCCGGAACTTCACATGCTTTGAGAAGGCGCATTATATATTCGCCGTGGTAAATGATATTTTAAAACCTTTATCGCATAATTGACTTATACTTAAAAGATTATGTTTTAGATTTTTAACTAATAAAACATTTGTGATAAGAGGTAAATTAGATGTGCCGTAATTGCTCACATCGCCTTTACCGATAATATATCCCTTGGAATTATCTCCAAAAGTGACAAAACCTCCATCTCAATATGTAATATTTATCAGCATATCTTTGTTTCCTGTCATATGTTTTGAGCAACCACTGTCGAGTATCCATTTTCCTCTTTTCTTTAGTGGGACCTGCAAAAAAATATGAGATAATGTTGGTACCCACCTTTTAATAGGGTCCTAAGAGTTAGATCTTAGGAAACCAAACCCAAGTGGGCTTAGTATCCCTTTTATAAATATAATTTTTATTATTATGAACATCTTCTATAAACGAACTAATATACTTTTTCCTTATTAATTTGTTATTAGTTTTAGAAACCCATATATTTATAGTTTTAGAAACTGACCTATTTGAATGGGTGAATGTTTTATTATTCCTAACTTTATTTAAATCACTAGATTGTAACTACTTGACTCTCTTCTTATATCCTAAACCATTTTTATTACTAACAGATTGTGAATTCTCAATTATTCTAGATAGATTTTCTCTTCCTTTATTGAAATTTGAAACATTTTTAGTGATTCCATCTATCATTCTTTTATTTTTGAGTTTCAATTTCTTGACTCAATAATATAAGTTGAGAATTAACATTTGAAAGGGATTACTGAGTTTTCTCAAGTTCTTCTTCCAATATTTTCTTCTCGTCTTTAAGCATATCTCTTTCGAATTCTGCCTTGTTCTTATTTTCTACGACCTCTTTATATTTTCTTTTGAGATTTTTTAAAGTATCTAATAATTCAGAATTTATTTCTATCATTTCATCAAAAGTAAAATCACCAACCTCATTAGCTTTAGCCATAAAACATACGTTAGCTTGTTCATTATCGCTGTCACTTTCACTTCCAGAAGAAGAAGAGGAATCTAAATCATCCCATGTAACTGAAAAGGCTTTTCTTTTGAATTTGTCGTTCCTTTTATTTCGATATTCTTTCTTTTGATCTGGACAGTCCTTCTGCATATGCCCCTTTTTGTGACAGTTAAAACACTCCATAACTGATAAAGACTGTGGTTTATTGCTGTTTGAGTTCCTCTTGCCCTTATTTCTGTTTCCTTTTCTATATTTCAAGAATTTCTTGAAGTTTTTGGCAATAAAAGCTAGGTCGTCTTTTTCTGAATCTGATTCTTCTTGTTCTGCATGGAATGCTATATTCTTTTTATCTTGAGCTTGAACTCGTTTAGCCTGCAAATTCACTTCGTAGGACATTAGATTTCCTATTAACTCTTCCGGAGTTATTTTGGAAATATCGTTCGCTTCTTCTATAGCGAGAACTTTTCTTTCCCATTCTTCCGTTAAAGAGTTAAGGATTTTGGAAACAATATCAAAGTATGAATATTTTTCTCCTAGTCCTACTAATGAATGGTAAATATCCTAAAATCTTGAATACATATCATTTATAGATTCATTTTCTTTCATCCTAATGTTTTGAAACTGACTTTTGAGCATGGATATTTTGATTTGTTTGACCTTGTTAGTTCCTTCATGAGTAACTTTGAGTGTACGCCATATTTCATATGCAGTATTGCACATGCTAACACGGTTAAACTCATTTTTATCTAAGGCACAAAACAACATATTCATGGCTTTTGCATTTGCTGTGGCATCTAGTTTTTGTGTATTTGACCAAGTAGAATACTCTGTAGTAGGAATAGTATATTCTGACTGAGTTATATTCCATGAATCAAAACCACTTGCTTGCATATATATTCTCATTCGTGTTGCCCAATAGTTATAATTCATGCCATTAAATAGTGGTGGACGTGCAGTGGATTGTCCTTCAATGAAGCTAGTGTCAGTGCTGGAGTTATTGCTAGTGTTAGTGTCCATATTATTAGATTATCAGATAACTGTGTTACGGTTATATGATGACCTTGCTTTGATACCAAAAACAAGTGTGCTATGGACCGTGTAATATGAATATATGATAATACAGAGTATAGAGATGATAGTAATACTGTAAATAGTGCGGAATATTAAAGCGGTATAGTAAAATGACACCAGATATTTTATACTGGTTCGGAGCACCATCCTAGGTCTAGTCCCAGACTCCTTCTGGAATTTCACTAAAACAATAACCCTCACTTAACCCGGAGGAACAGGTCTATACAACCCTTGAACAGCCGAACAAGGACCTGAGCAGCAGAACATGATTTCGCCTCAGCAGCCGAAGAGGACTTCACACGCCTGAGCAGCAGAACAGGACTTCAACAAATACAAAAATAGTTTTGACTTTGTGTGTTCTTAATAACACAGATTTGTCACTTTTAATACACCCTTCCTATAATCTTCTCCTCGAGTATAAATATATATATTGAAGTATATGAAGAATAGAAAGGTATAGTATTGCTTTAAAGCAGAATATTTGAAAGTATGATAGCAAATAGATTCCAGAGAATTAGATCAGAGAGATAAGAAAATTAGATTGTAATTCGGTGAATTGAAATGAAGTTGGAGTTTGTATTTGTAATAGTTAGAAAGCTACGACTGTTGGTGAAGAGTTTTGATCGAAGTGTTGCATCCGAATCTTTTCGTTGAATGTTCGCAACTCTTCACAAAAGTCGTGTCCTTTCAAAAAAATATTGATGTTGTAGAAATTCAGTCGACTGGACTACAGGGTCAGTCGACTGAATATTCAAACAAATTTAAATATTCAAATTCATATATACGTGCACTATGCATGTTGCCCATTTTACCCAGTGTCAGTCGATTGGTAGCCTGAGTCAGTCGACTAACCTGGTGTATTATGTGCAATATGCACAGTTTGCATATATATTGCTTTCAAACTTTTATAAATTTATAATATCTTATATATGTGTATAAAAGAGTGATAAGAATATATAAGCTTACAGATATACGTAACCGAGGAGAGATTTTAACAATATTGACCTAAGACCCAAAAACGATAAAAATATGAAATTGATGCACCGGTTTTTGAAGTCTTGTCTCCTTGTAGTATATATTCTCTTTTTGTCATAGTAGTCGTCAAATCTGTATGTTGTAGATGAAAGCTTTGTGTCATGAATCAAAACTAAGTCTCAACATTCTCCCCCTTTTTGATTGATGACAACCTGTAAATAGATATAGATTTCGACTGTATATAAAAGAACATAAATACTTACTCCCTCTGAATCTCTGACGCTCTATATCCTGCATTGTTATTTGTAGCAATAATATTTCTCCCCCTTTGTCATCGACAAAAAGGAATAAGTAATATGATATTATAATGTGAAAGATAATAAAGCAAAGAACAATCATCCACATAATTAATATCCATAGACAATAGTGTTCAAAAGCAAATAAACTAGGATGGCCATTTAAGTACAAGCCATATAAATTAACACAAATGTCTTGAGAAAAAGGAAAAATAAACATCTTACTACATTGGATCCTTACCCCTACCACCATCTCCGTCATTACCATCATCATCAGTACTAGCTTGATCGTCCGAAGAAGAAGAAGAAGACCATGTGAATACGGGTTGCTTACCCAGATCGCCTATAGTAGAAGTAGATGTACCGAAAGAGCACGATATAGCTTGCCATAATTTTGTGAAAAATCCTTTGACTTTATCGAGCTTCTTATCAACTTTGAGGATGTTTGATTGAAGTATTTATTGATTACGACACATGATATGGATGGCCTCACGTGGTTGAAGACCTTCGTTCGGAATTATAATATCTTCTTGTTGATAGTGAGTTGAGCGTTGTCGAGAAGGTCTTTGAGATGGCTCGCCATGTTGTGGTTGGACTTGAGTTGTTTGCCTTTTGGTCCATTCCTCAAAGGATATTATAGGAGGGGGTCGGGCTACCGGTAATTTCATTAAGGCTAATGTCCGAGCGTTCAAACAACCAAAAGTTGAAACCGGAGAATCCGGTTCCGGAACTTCACATGCTTTGAGAAGGCGCATTATATATTCGCTGTGGTAAATGATATTTTAAAACCTTTATCGCATAATTGACTTATATTTAAAAGATTATGTTTTAGATTTTTAACTAATAAAACATTTGTGATAAGAGGTAAATTAGATGTACCGTAATTGCTTAGGCTGATGATTGTGATTTGTTGTTGTGCTCTAATGGATGTATGTATATAACAGTTTCTCTTTTGTAAAGATCATTGATATTATTATACTAGTATAACAGCACGCAAAATGCGTGCTTGTATAACCACAATATATCTTTATAAAGTTGTTACAAATTTAAAAGAATGTTCACAACTCTTATTTCAAAATATTCTTTGAAAAAGAGTTCTCAAGAGTTGGTCACTACCATGAACTTTAAGGAAACTTACACCATTAAATGTCCACAGAACTCCATTGGATCCAATCATACATGCATCTTACTATGTTATAAACATTAATATTAGACCTGTGAGCTTCTTGGACAGATTGTTCGTTTTTTACATGAACTTTTTGTATTTTACTATAAGAAATACATTAGCAATGGAAAAAAAGAAGCATAAGTTTAAATATTCAAAATTGGTGTTGAACCAGCTAACTGTGTAGACAGATTGTTGGGTGTTTTAGGTAATTGTACTGCAATGTTTCCGAACTTCAAATAATATTAACGGTCGAAAAATGGTAACATGATGTCCTATCTTTCCCCATTTATCGATGAGCAGTTGAAGAATATTTGTTAAAGCTACAAACAAATATGAAAAAGTAAGGTGGTGTAATATATTAGTTTTCTTTTCTAGTAAAGCAATGGAAACAGAAAGTAAACAACATTTTTTTGTCTATCTAAAAATATGCATATCCATTTGCATCAATCTATTTAACTTGTACAATATCATTTTCATACATTACTATTTTAATGGACTTTATCTCAACTTTTCTAGTTCCATAATGGCGACAATAATAAAAGTTTTTTTTGATGAATATTATAATTTTAATCATAGTTAAAAGGTATAATTCCCATAAAACAGAGCATACCCACAAAACAATCATATATATGTGCAAACAATAAATTAACATTTGGTAACAACATGTAATTAATAATAGTGAAATGGACAAAGGCATGCATGATTCACGGCTTTTGATTGTGTAACTTTCTTCTTTACATACCCGATATTAGCAATATGTGTGCGGAAGAAATTCCTAGCTAAGTAATGTTTCACTTAGTAAGTAAACAAAAGTAAAATGTTTTAATGAAGAATAACGCGTTTTCTACATTGAACAGGTATGTACTTATGGTCCCCCGCTACCTGTTGGCCCTAATTTTATTTGCAAGAACCAAGTAAAACAACACACTAATTCTAAATCACACACACACACACTCTAGATAAGATATATAATTTAACCTGCAAAGAACTAAGAATGATGCATTTTATAACTTCACCACCTCTGCTTATTCATTACCATCTCCCTACATAAGATATATATACTCTAAATACAACAGCTGTAACCAACCTTTCTCCAGACCACCACCGGACCTCTTTGCAACCTGCTCACATCAATCTGCAGCTCTCTGTTCCTCCTCCACGCTTCAGATTTTCATACCTCCTACATGCATCAGACATGCACAGTTGTAGTAGCTATCCAACATAGTTCGGTGTTTCGCCTCTCCGTGTTAAGCTCCCCCTTGATATCTTAATATGCGAGTTTCAAACATGGACACCTTAATATCTCAACTGCCTTCACCAGTTTTTATATCTGCCTACACACCATTTGGCTTTTCCAACATGTGAGTAATTGGCATGTTACACTTTTCTCCAAATATGTAACTGCAATATATAAGGATTGATATAAAAATGTAAAATGTACAATAAAGTAAAACATTAATGTTATATAGGAATTATGATGACACTGACAAACTTTCAGGTTAAATGATAATTAATCCTGAATTCCAAAAAAATCAGATTAATTGTTATTAATAGTTGAATACTTTGCTGCCCATGTTTTTCATGTGCTTTGTGAGCCAAACCTGTTGTTGAGACTTGGGATATTTTATTTTCCTGCCAAAAAGAATGATTTTTGGTCAATGGCTCTGCTGTCAGATGGTACCACTGACTATATCATGTCTATATCAATATCTGAATAATCAATTGTTTACACAAATAAAATATAAGTCACTAAACAAATAATCACTTGCTTAGTATATCATTAAAAATAATGAAAACAGCCAACAAAATATTGAATATAAGATATTCTAAAAAATGAATTGTACCTTGAGATAAGGGGATTGCAAAATCACCAATATTTGAAAGTAGTATGCCAAAACAATTCAAAACAATTTGATTGTAGCGTTAGATATAGTGATGTAGGAATGAGGTTATTCGCGATGCAAGCAATGGTTGTGTCGTCGTAATAAAAGGTGTTGTGAAAATAAAGCAATTTGTAAAGATAAATTAAAAAATTGCCCAAAGCTATTAATACTATAATAGACTTCTTTAGTCGGCATACACTAAATTTGAATCTTTTTTGATACTACAATAAACTGACCAACATTTACAAAATACATAGAACTCTTATACATAATTGAGTCATTAAAAATAAAAAATCAACCAACATGTATAAATGGTATTAAGTACATGGCAAGGTGGATTAAAAAGCTTAATTTCAAGGAAAAAATCTCACTATTGTCATGCTTAACTAAAAATAAAACCTATAGCAAACAATGAACATATTTATATTTTGTGGTTTTCCATATGCATGCCAAGTGACTCAAAAAGTCAATTATGAATACCAGGGAATCAATTCACATCTCAAATAGAAAGTGAGTATAACATGTAAAAAAAATGTTAAATACATAATGCTTCTAAAATGAAGAAATCAAATAAGAAAAGTAACATAAACCCATGTCAATAGATTCACATCTCAAATAGACATGTATTAGTATATAAATGATGAACATAACATGATAGGAAAAAAAAACTAATACTACATTTTTTACAGTGAAAAAATACCTATGAAGTACATGGTAATAAAGTAGTGCAATGAGATATGATTTGTAGAAATCAATAGTATACATAGTCTTAAAGAACTCTAAAACCACTTTAGATTATATAGAGTATTGGACTCGACTTTAATAATCATTTAGAAGTAGTCCGGTTCATATTTCAGTATCCCAATCAAAAACAAAATTAAGTACTGAAATTGCTACCGATACAGTGAACAACCTATGTACATGCACATGTAACCTAAGATACAAATCAGACTTCAATACTCAAACAACCTATATACATGCCCATGTAAGTAAGGAGGATGAAATATTTCAAAACAAGCAATTGTTTGGTTCATTGAATGAATCAATCTCAACTAAAAAAATGTAACAGCGCTTAAAGAAATAGAATCAACAGAAGTTATCCATCCAAATAGATCTAAACAAAACTAAAAAGAAAATTATCAATCAACATCAACCGAGATTGATATCAATGGGATAGGAAATAAAAATAACCTTGAACTGAATTATAACAAATAAATCATTAAGGAACCCAATACTAATCAAAATTTGAAGGAGCTAATGAAAATCAGCGAATATTTACCTCATATTGGAGGTTAATGGATGTCGTATAAAGGATGAATTAGCGTAATTCTTTATCGACATTGAATCACCCAATCGAAGTTAATTCTATGCTTAATCGATACTTGAAGTTTGAGAAGACGATAGCTCACTAACAACAGTTCAACAGGAAATCCATAGGCGCTAATCGGTCGATCCATGATCGATAATGCATATAAAGGTGAAGAAGACGCTAGATCTGGAATTGCAGTGAACTAACCCTAGTTTGCGATTGCGAACCTGTAGTGGTGACAAAATCGACTTATTTCTTTGAGTGACGAAGGAGAGTTGGATTTTTCTAATAAGCTTTGGGAACGCATATAAAAGTGCAAAACATAGAAGGGGTAGTATGGGTATTTCAAAAAGACGCGATTGATTGCCTATTCATTGAATTCTTATTATTAGTAGTAAAGGTATTGTTCCACTGCGATTGTGAGATTCTGTGTTGTTTTTACTTTCTTTTATCTTCTTCTTCTCTTCTCTTCTTCTTGTTCTCTTCTCTTCTTCTTTCATCTTTCTTTCACATAACTGTCCTTCTTTCCGTTCAATTTGGATTGGACATGTGATTTATTATCAGCTTGAATTATGCGTATTTGCGGGACGTTACAAAAGTAGAGAAGAAAAAATGGCAGAGCTTCGCTGCCTGCATCAGAAAATATGAGACGAGGAGGAGGGTTTGGACCTATATTTATAAATGCTTGGATTAACCATACCCGTTGGATTAAAATTTATAAAATTCGGGCCGTTGGTTGAGGTTCAACCTTAGCCTTCTCGACTGGGATCGGTCGACTGCTACTAGTCGACCGCCCCATATCAGGGGTCAACTAATGGGGCCCAAATGATATTACGTATTTATTTATAATTCTAATTTTTAATTATCTCCGTTTCAATTTCTTTAAACATCTATAACTTTTCCGTTTGAACTCTGTTCGCGAAACTTCAAATATGAAAGTTGCTCAGAAAATCACCATGAACGCAATGACGTAAGTTTCGTGGTCAAATTCTTTTTTTGGAACCTAATTAATTATAAAATTATTAATCCTAAATCTATAGGGTGTTACAGCTTAAATACTTTCCTAAGTATTCTACTTGTATATTTAATGTATTTAAAACAATAGTTATATACCAATATAATAATATATGCAATATAAAATAAAACCAAAAGTTTACTTATTTCGAACAAGATTTGGTGTAAGAGTTAAGTTATATAATCAAAATATAATTGACCCTATGACCCACCCTTAACTATATCACTCTCCTATTTTTACTTGGGGACAATTATAGTGAATCATAACCATACTTTCGATCACTTTCTCTTAACCAAACCGATGAAGGGTCTTAGTAAGTGGATCTATAATATTATTATTTTGTATTTACTATTCCGATTATACTTCCATCATTGATAAATTGTTTTATCATGAAGTAATTATGGAGAATATATCTCGAACTCTTATTAAGCTATTAATTAATATTGCATCCTTATTATCATGGTACATTATTGAAATATCAATGATGGAATCTGTTCCTAGGAATTTTTATAAATTTGCAAATACATACGGCTTTCATTGCATCACTATTCAAGGCGATGTACTTAGGCTTTATAATTGAATCAGCTACAACCTCTCATTTGGAACCTTTCCAACTTAAATCTTCTTTATTAAGGGTAGACATGAATTTAAGCTTGACTTATTATTTTGGTGTCACTTATGAAGTTCAAGTTCGTACACTACTTTATTAGGAATTTGATGTTTCCATAAACAATTCTCTAGTATTTCGCAAATACTCGAGAATAATCTTAACTACCATTAATGATCTAACTCAGATTAATATTAGATTCCTACAACCAGTGCATAAGAAAATTTAGATCTAGCACATAACATAGCATAAGTGATAGTTCCTTTGACCTATATAAAAGGAATTCATCTCAAATTATCCATATTAAACATTTTATAGTGCCTATGCATATTGTTTGGGACAATCCCAACATCCTCTTATACTTAGTATAAAGGGTGTCTTTTTCAAATCCTTTATTGAGAATTGAATAAACAAGTTTAACTAATTTTAACACTGGTGCATCATTACCAATCAATAGCATGTTGTTTACTTGTGGTATTAGAAATTTCTTAGTACCTTTTATTTTCTCTCTTATAGGCACACACTTTCTTTTCATTTTGACTAAAATCAAACCATTTGATTTTTATATCAAAATTCTAGCTAAACCTATAGTTGTTTATTTAAGATCATGTTATTTACTTAAAAGAATCAACAAATTTTGTATCATTCTCATTGACTCTGATGCGTTTTGGCTATAGTATGCAAATATTCTCCTCTAAATCACTATTTAGAAAGTTTATTTCAACGACAATATGCCAAAACTCATAGTCATATTATGCAATAATCTGCAAGTAGAATACAAATGGATTTATGCATGGTAGCTAGTGAAATTGCTTCAGTAATTTCAACATTGGAATTAACATGGTCGTTTCCCATCATCCATGTTTACATATTTCCAACTACAATGATCTTCGTCATGAAGACTCACCTACAGTCGATAGCTTATATCCTTTAAGTCACGTCTTCTAAGATCAAAATTTGTCAGTGTACTTGGAATCCATTTGAATTCAAACCATCACACCATGCGACATAATCTATACTCTCCATGGCTTATCAACTATAGAGGAGACTTTTATTACGAACTATCCGTTCTCTTGACATCGAAAAAAAACCCATAGTTTCTCTTAAATGTGTGAGGTTTCAAATTAGATATTCAAATAAGCTATGTCCTTTTGGGCTTGTTTAAATTTATGTCATTTATATAATCAATTTCCATGTTAGAATTTTGGACCACATCCAAGTCCGTAGCACTACCACTAACCCTCGCCTCTTCGTAAGCTATACCCAGTGACACCCCTAAGCATATGTTCGACTCCCTCTTCAAAATCATGACACACCCCCGTTTCCCACCCAGGCTAGTGTCGCAACATAACGACGGTGACCACACCACCTTCGACTAACCTAAATCGACATGTCTCAATAAGAGAAATTCATCTCCACCCTCACTTTCACCTAAATATTTCTCTAACTCCGCCTGAAACCATTTAACCTAAAACTTTATAATGTCAGCCTTCCCAAATCACCACTAAACCAGCCACAAAGGGCACCCTTTTATGTGTCCCCCCTAGCGGAGCAACGTGCTACTTACGGTTCAACCGTCCAAATCACCATACCTCAAGTATTAATTGAGGGGGAGGTGCATGAGATGGTTGTTAAAGTGTGACACCCCACCTCTATACCCACGCTAGCCAAGAACACTACGGTGTAGTGCTGTCAACTAGCACGGAGAATAAGGCTGTTGAGGAGCGACCATCTATGTAATTGCTTTGTGCGAGCACCGATATGTCAGATAATAAAACATTGCATTTCATCTTTAGAGGAAATCCGACATACCGATATAAACTCAAAGCTACTACACAGTGGCTATAATAGTTTAGGACAATAGATATAAAAATAACACAGATAACATAAATGCGGAATACAGATGGAAAGAAAAGTCTTATATATATAATAACTGATATCAGTTACAATACATTTGACACAATACAAATGATACAACTACAACTGTCGACTCAAGAAGTTATATATACAAGTACATTATCGACTAATATACATGAATACATTATCATCTTAAAACAGACACACTGACTACTACAACAAGACGAAGACCACTTCAAGTGATATAAAAAGTCTTCATAGCTCTAGCAGCAACCCAAAGCTAAAAATCTACAACCTGTAAATACTCGGTCTGACCCGAGTATTACATTCAAAAGAAAATAATACCCGGATCAGTCTAATTCAAACTCAGTTATTAATGCATGGAAGCAATAATAATCAAATAGATGACAGTCACAATAATTTCCGTCTATCCAATCCTTTTAACAAAGAAATCGGATAACTAAAAATATAACACTTAACAGTGTTAAGCAAAAATCAGCAGATTTAAATCATCAACAGAGATAAATAGACAAATTATCAAATCGACTAAATCAATTCAAAACTGTCAATTCTGGGTGGCTGCAGTGCACGCACGCGTGCACTGCCTCGCCACTGCCGAATATAAAGTCACCACCACAATGAAACTGCAGTGGCAAACAGGTATAAAGACAAAGGCAGGCTGCAACTAAACTGCAGAAAAGTCATTAACAGTTCAAGCATATACAGCAATAAAGACGAATTCGAGTACATCATGAAGCAGAACCAAGTGCAGTTCAACTGAGATGGACAACTCGAGAATAAACATGTACAAATGATCGAGTGATCAATATGGCAACACAGATGTGCAAATGAAGAAGTCTCGAACTCAAGACAGTATGGAAGGCAAAAATACAGAACCAACAAACAAGATCAAAGGCAAGGAAATGTACAATGTAGACTTCAAGTCAAGTGCACAGCATATCGTGTGCAGCTCAATGCACAAAGACTATGGCACAAGCAAATGAACAACAAGGAAATCAAGCAGTGATCACATAGACAACAAGACCATCGGCATGAAAACAATAAACATAGACCAGACAGTTGAACATCAGAGTACAAATGTAATCAAGTGTACAACACAGTGCAACTCAAAGAACAGTGCATCAATAAACTGCAACTACAATGTCAACAATAACTAGAAGTGTGGATACCAAGTGATACAAATGAAGTGCATAAGCACAACCGGGTCCAAACAGCAATTACATGAGGAGATAGACCAGATCAGTAATCAGATGAACAAATATCACAAATGCAGACAGGCCAGAGTCAAAGTACACAAGTGAATCAAATGCCAACAAGAACAGATGAACATCAGTGCAGACAAGTAGGAATTCAAACATGAAATGGAGAACATCATTGCAAGTGCAACAGGTAGAAGATGATGCAGTGAAGCATGTACAAGGGCAGTACATATATGCAATCCAAACATGTGCAGACTCAACTGTTCGAAATATCATGCTACATGAAAATGTCCAGTAAATCATCTACATGGATGCAAGCATGTATGATTCAATATGATCAAGACAAAATGTGTACAACAGAGATCAAGCTCAGTGCCACAGTAGTCAAAAGCAAGGAGGTATCAACACATCAATGTACACTGAAATGGTCAAGCTACAACATGAAGCACTGCCATACAAATAGCAGTATGACTGGAATAAGTGACACAATGTAGCAAGTAATTCCAGGCATTAAAGTGTGAAACAGATGTGAAGTGAGACCTGAAGTATAACAGTGAACATCATCACAAGTTCAACATCACAATGTCAGGGTAGATGCAGTAGACAAAGAAAAATGATCAAGCTACAATATACAGAACTACAAGTAGATGCAAGCTAACTGGGATTTGAATAACTACAGCATGCAGTGGCAACAGGAATGAAATGCAACAGAAATGCAATACGTCAGGCATGCAATGTGAAGTATTTGTGACGAAGCCAAGTCGAAGTACATCAGAAAAATTCACCAAGTCAAGCTGTAACGACCCAGAATTTTGAACGAATTAAATTGAGAATATTTAATTAATTTTAAATATTTGAACGGTGATTTAATTTGAATCCCCGATTTAAATTTGAATTTGACGATTAAAGTATAGAAATTTAATCTATTGTAAGTTGAATTAAAATTTGAATCTTCAATTTTAAGCTGAAGAAAAATATTTCGAAAACTTTTAAAATTCGTATTGATATTACTGAAGATAACAGAAGCTTCAGAATCGAATTTAAGAGTAAATTGTTCAGTTTGAAATTTAATCGTTCGAACCGATATTTAAAAATAGTCAATTTTCAAACAGTCTCGGAATTCGACGAAACCAGTTCCATTGGGTCCGGAATGTTGTATTATTACCGGATTTCAATTTTCGTATTTTTCGGTGTTGATCTGTGAGCACACGATAGGTAAACGCATTGAAATATAAATTGAATTCAATTTATATTTAAATTTAAAATGGGTCAAAGGCAGCACGTTATCTTCCCTGGAATCGTGCCTAATATCACGAAATTATCGTGCAACCCATACTTCCCTTGATTTTAAAATTCCCCTCTCCACTTTACCTTCGTTCAATCGAAACAAAATAAAAATGGCGACCGAGTTTAAAGATAATCTCCCTCTTCCTCATTAAAATCAAAATACAGAAGGATCGCGAGCCTCGTTTAGACAATCAAAACAAACGAGATTTCCCTCATCTCATTTAAAAAGTCAGACCAATTCGAAATCAATTTCGTTCGTACTAAAAAGAAAAAAAAGGGGGGATTTCAAAATCACGATCTCGAGTCGACTCGAGGCAGTGTCGAACGCGACTTCATCGAGGGCACGAAGTCTAGTGGTTCGCGAGCAGTTCGCCTGGACGATGTCATCGAGGCGCGAGTGTCTGGTCGAGTTGTTGAGGTTGGGGTTTCGCGTGTTGGAGCGCGTACGCGAGGGGAAAGGCAGGCGACGATCTGGAGCGGCGCGTTCGACTTTGGGTTGTTCAAATTCGATGAGGCGATCGATTGGGTAGCTCGATCTCTGGCTGGGCGACTGCCGCGTTGGTAAGCAGCGAACAGAGGATCGAAATCGCGAGGTACCGGAGGTGATCGAAATGGCTCACGTGCGTTCCAGGCGATGCTTTGGGATGATGTTTCTCGAGCAAGCAATGGTCAAGGGGGTGTGGGCGACAGTCTTGGTCGATGATGCTCGCGAGCAGGTCGTGATTTCAAGAATCGAGAGCAATAAGGTATTTTCTAATTTTAAAAGTAAACTGTATGTTCAAGAAATATACAGTAAGGAATTTTAAAATGTTTCTGAGTTTGTGTGGGAATAGATTTTTAAAACTATAAAATTTTTGTTTTAAGGCTATATATACATATGTAATTCTAAAAGAAAAATGTATATATATTTATCAAGGAAGTTCGTTTGAAAATTTGAAGCAGTAAGGTGTAAAATGATCTTGTTTTATTTAATAAATATATATCCGCATGCATAAATTTTAATATATACAGTAAAATATATTTGGTTATTTTAGAAAAATTTGATACAAAGGAATTTGAAAATATTGAATAGATTCATATAAGTAAAAGTGTTTGAAGTATTTATGTAGATGAGATTTTGGTTTAAATAAATTAACAGTAAGATAAACAACTTATTCGTTTTAATCTGTTATATATGTATATAGATATGTACAGGAAGGAAAATAAATAAATAATAGATATGGTGAATTATTTGTTTTACTAATCCATTTAATTATTTTAGTTACCAAAAATAATCTATTAAAAGAAATTGGTTTAAAACAAAATCATTGGATAATGAAAATTACCGTACGGAAATTGATAGTTCGATTTGTTCGGATATTAACGAAATGTATAATTATTTATACTAGGTAAAAATCTGTAAAGGAATCAAGTCGAAAATGGAAATGGGATGGCAAAATAAATGCTAAGGTGAGATTTTTCTCACTCGAATAAAATGTGGAATGTTTATAGTTATTGTTTGATTTTTTATGATTGCTGTTTGTATTAGATATGATAGGATATATCTATATATATAGCAGTATATACATATTGGCATATGTATATATTGGATTGATGATTTCCCGCCTCGTATAGCGGATGAGACCCTATTGCGCCGTTAGTAAGCGGATTTATAAAAACCTATATACCGCGATAATTCCGTACTGGAGCGGAATTGGTATTGTGCTAACATCTTTGGATGCAGGGAAACAGGTTGGAGGGATCCAACTGGATTCCTCACCAGTAGTTATTTATTTACAGGATTGATGTATATTCTGTTATCATATGTTGATATATGATATTGTTGTTGTGATTGACCAATTGGTGCTGTAGCATCATCGGATTCAAATTTTGAAGTTTAAAAATAAACGATTTTAATTTTAAGAAGAGATTTTAAAAGTGATTATTTGAAAGTATACGTTTTATTTGAATCTTTGAATTGGTTTACTTTAAATAAATAAATGTTATAAATTTAAAGTTATGAAAATTTTAAATTGTGAAATATAACTGAAAGGTGATTTTGAAATAAATAGTCAAGTGATAAATAAAATAGTTTAAGTTGGATTTCTTTTGAATTATTTAAGAATGATATATATAAAAGATGTACAGAATTGATATTTATTAATTAATAGTATTGGAATTTTAAAACGAGTTTCTATAAGTGTTAGAAATTTATAGAATTATAAATTGTGAAGACATGAGATTTATAGAATTATAGATTTATAAAGATTGAAGTTTATAGATTTATAAAGATTGAAGTTCATAGATTATAAAGTATGAAGTTATAAAATGAATGAAGTTATAAAATGAATGAAGTTGTAGAATAAAGACTGATAAGAAATTTACTTGTAACTTGGATTGTTGCCTTTAAATGGGATATTGATCGAATTATTAATAAAGAAGATTTATTAAATTTAAGTCGTTAGAAAATAGAAATAGAATTTATAAACGTTGTTTTATAAATTCGAAATCAATTGGATTTGGTAAATTAAAAGGTTAAAGGGGATTTTATCCGCGATTTTGGATAGTGGAAAATTCTCGAAATAAATATGTAGAAAAGATTTAAATGGGGTTAAGTGAAGTATATTCACGATTTGGACAGTGAATATATTGTTAAGTAAAATGGATACGTTTTTGAAGAAGTGATATTAAAAATGAAGTTAAACATTTTAAAGATGTTTTAAAATGTATTGTGAATCGAAAGCATAGATTTCAACAGTTCTTGTTGAAATAGGCGTTTTCGAGAAATAAGGAAATGGTGGACTATAACACTGTTGTTATAGTAAATGATTTCCGAAAGGAAATGTTTTTATCTAGTATTGGGATTTACATATCTATATTAATTTCGAATCCCTATACTAGTGATTTTTGAGTCGTCGTAACGATGTTTTACGTAACATTCGTTTTGACTCAAATAAATGTTGTTATAGTAAATGTTTTCCTTAAAGAATGAATATATACTTAATATTGATTTAAGTATATTGAATATTTTCCAAGTGTTGAAAATAAATGATTTGTGAAATACTTATTATTAAATAAGTATGGAATGTTTTCCAATATGAAATGAACGTTTTGAGATTTATCTTCTTAAAGATAAATCGAAATCGAATATTGAAAACGATTTGAAAATCGTATATCAATAGACATTTTTGAAACATAAATTCACTATGGAATTTATAAAAAGAAAAGGGAAACTGTTTAGAAAAATAAACGTTGTTTTATTTTTGAAGTGTGGAAATTTTATATCTAGTAAAAGATATTTTTGAAGATAAATAATTTGGAAAATTATTTGGAATCTGATGATGTCGCGCATCTTTATTGATAGTTAAATAACCGACTATCAATAATTACCTTAAATAGGTATTTGTTGTGAATTGGATGAATTTGAATGCCACACTTATTTTTGAATAATCGCTCACTATTCGGGTTAGCCGGGAAAGGACCATGGGGTCGTATAACCCATTCCGAATATGTGATACGTCGTTATGAATTGCATTTGAAGACCGGTGTTGAAGACCGGATATTTTTGAAAACGGAAGGATTACCGTCGAGTTACTCTACATCGACTGATCTTCGATTTAGAGGTTTTATCACCCTTAGTGACGGGAAGTCCTGACGTGATTGAAAATTATCCGGAAATGCAAGGGCTTCGTGAGAAGTGCCTTCGGTTCTGTTCGATCCCGGAACAGACTTATATGGATTGTGTGTCTGACGTTACAATTTGAGATATTGAGCTGATTTCTTTCAAATACATTTCTGTTGGTGGCGGAGAATTTATTCTTTTAGCTTAACACCCTTCTCTGAGACGTACGAGCTCAGAGGTTATGTAGTTGAAATTTATCAGCGATATATCCCAATTTGGTAACGTGGCATACTGAGTGTTGCTGTGAAATGATCAGTGTTTGATCATTTGTGATATGATCATTTGTTTGATCTTATATCTTTGTGATCATAGGTTGATCATTTTGTTTGACCCGAAGCAGGGCTTTTTGAGAAAGCGTAGCTTTGTGGACGAGACTTCATCGAGCCTCACACCCCGGAAATGGTCGAAACAGGACGAATGCGGCAAGGTTCTAGGGAGTAGCGCCCCTTAGTGTATGTCATTCCTTCTGGATAAAGGTGGTATCATGGTATGGAGCCCAGATACTTAACCTCTGTGGTTACTGCATTATTATTATCTATGTGGTTTGTTGCGAATCGGGGATCCTCGGGAAGATCGGTGACGATCGGGGGATGGCATACGCGTGTCAGTAGTTACCTACTTTTGCAGAGGTAACCCGGCCTTGTGTTGGTAGAGATCTAACCGTAATGTTAGGTTATTTCTCGGGTCGTCTATTCCAGGGACGTACCCATCGTGGAAAAGGAAGTTCCTTAGCCTGACCATTTGTTGGAAATCCAAAGAAACAATACGAGCCTTTACGATTTCAATTGTATAACCTGTCTCCTCAGGAGGCAGCTATAGCAGGCATAATATAATGGTACCTATGCTGGCTAAGATTTATATTATACTTTCGAAATGTTTTCCACTATGCACTAATAATAATATCAAAAATGATTTGATTTTGCGTAGTAAGCATCTTTGACTATCATAAGAAGAAATCTCCTCCAAGTCTGCGTTTGCATTGTGTGTGTGGTGGGAGGTCTTATGGTAGTTTCATTTTCCAAAAGCATTTCGAATTGACTTTGAAAATTATCTAGTTTTATTTTAAAGAATAACTGTTTTACGATCTCACACCAGTCACCATGACTGACTCGGAGTTTATTGTTCCCTTCTAAACTCTGGGTGCCCACAAATTTCCACACGGGCAGCCTAGAGTTATATTATCAGGATATTCTGGATATTCTGGAGCTTTGGAGATAAGCTGGATGACGAGACGTAGTATTTGTATCTAATAGTATTTATTCCGCTGTGTATTCTGTATGAGGACAAGTTATATAACTGTCCATTGTTGTACTGAGTTGTATATTGACTCTGATGATTGATGTATGTATAAAATGATATAGTTCTTTGTTTTAAATATTATTCATTTATCTATTGTATATTGTTCCGCTGCGATGTGTAAGATTCTGATATTGTTCTGTTTCTGTTCTCTGTTGTTGTTCTGTTATTCTTCTTCTTCTCTTTTTCTTCTATCTTTTCTTCTTCTACCTTTTCTTTTTCTTAAAACCATAACTTTCCGGGTTTCCGGCATTTGATGGCTCAGCAGTCGATAAAGTGAGTATCGATGTTGAATTTTCGAAAGTCGAAAATTTTCGGGATGTGACAAAGTGGTATCAGAGCATATGGTTAAGCGACAACCCTGCTCTGTTGGGTGTTACTCATTAGAGATAGAGTCAGTAGTACTCTAGAATGAGTTGAGTGTAATAATAGATACGAGTGCGTATTTGTTAGTGAATATAAAATTGTTTTATATTGTGATGATTGATTTGTTGAGTGGTATATGGATTCTGGTCAATACGAGTAATTAACGTTATTGATAGGGATCTCTAAACACTCGAATAGAACAATTCGGCACAGTATTGTTTTAAATAGGGTAAATGAAATAATTTTACCCAAAGCTATTTTTGTATAGAAAAGAAACGATTTTCTATGAATTACTATAGTATATGGTTGCTAGAAATGATAACATTAAACTATTATCATTGAAATTAAATGAGAAATTGGAATTATAAACTCCAAAGTTAAGGAATTAATTCACATACGAACGAAATTTGTAAATGTAAATTATAGATGTGAATTATAATTTAAAACGGAATTCCAGAGAAGTTTTGGAAATGTTTTGAAAAGAAATTTTGGAGATTTGGAAAGTTTAAATCCTTTTTGATTTGAAAATGAATTTCAAAGGTTTGAAAAGCATTTTAGAGAGATAAAAGCTCTAAACTCTTTGAGGTCGCTGGAAAATAATCCTGATGATGATGGCCACATCATTAGAATTCATTTTCGAGTTTCCAAAAGAGAAATTGCTGTCAAATTGTTTTAAATAGGAGTTGTTTGAAAATTTGGGTTTTTGTTTGGAAATTCAAATGGAATTTGAATTGTTTTCAAATGGTTTTGAAAAAGTGGAAACGACTCTGGAATTGAGTATTGAATTATGAAAATAAAATTGTGAATGAATAGATAAATTTACAATTGTGATTTAATGAAACTGAAATTGAAACTGAAAATTAGTAAGTGAGGCTAATTGAATGAAGTAAATAAGATTAAAATTTAAATGTTGAAACCGAATTTGAATAAGTGAATAAGAATTCGTAATGAATTAGTAATTGAAACTAATCTAAAATAAGCAGTTGTAAATAAAAGTTAATCGATGAAATTCCATATTTCGGAATTGAAGATAAATTGAATCCAAATTGAATTAAAATGGTAAAGTAAATTAAAATGGGAAGTTGAAATGTGAAATTGAATTCGAATAAAATTTGAAATGTAAAATTGAAGATAATGGATATAACTTCAATAGTGAACTAAAGATGATATAGGTAGTTTATATTGGAAAATTTTTGTAATAGAATTTGCAAATGGTTTGAATGTGTAACTAGATATTATGGCTAGTAGATATACAAGTATAAAGGGAATTGAATTTGATTTCACAGATAATTCGAATTGCTCGAAAAAGGTATGTATTTGAATTATAATATGAGTTTTTGATGATTTCTCTCTAGCCGCTTGGCTTTTTCTTTTTCTTTTTGAAATCTGAGAGTCCGTAGGGACGTTTTGTAGTCGTACCGTATTAGCCGCGCAAAGGAGACGCTGGCGAAATTTTTCGGAAATTTAGGGCGTTAGAAAATTTTTGAGAAATTTTTGAAAGTTTAAATTTGAATTTAAACTCAAATTTGAATTGTTAAGAAAACAATGTTGTTTGAAGATTTTGAAAATGTTTAGAAATTTAGTTGAATGATAACAAATCTTTAGTAGAAGATTTGTTTTGAAAAATTGACAAAACTATTGATGTTGAAAGATAGTAGACGAGTTAAGGACCACTTTTCTTAACTTGTAATTTCGAGGACGAAATTCTTTTAAGGGGGGAAGTTTGTAACGACCCAGAATTTTGAACGAATTAAATTGAGAATATTTAATTAATTTTAAATATTTGAACGGTGATTTAATTTGAATCCCCGATTTAAATTTGAATTTGACGATTAAAGTATAGAAATTTAATCTATTGTAAGTTGAATTAAAATTTGAATCTTCAATTTTAAGCTGAAGAAAAATATTTCGAAAACTTTTAAAATTCGTATTGATATTACTGAAGATAACAGAAGCTTCAGAATCGAATTTAAGAGTAAATTGTTCAGTTTGAAATTTAATCGTTCGAACCGATATTTAAAAATAGTCAATTTTCAAACAGTCTCGGAATTCGACGAAACCAGTTCCATTGGGTCCGGAATGTTGTATTATTGCCGGATTTCAATTTTCGTATTTTTCGGTGTTGATCTGTGAGCACACGATAGGTAAACGCATTGAAATATAAATTGAATTCAATTTATATTTAAATTTAAAATGGGTCAAAGGCAGCACGTTATCTTCCCTGGAATCGTGCCTAATATCACGAAATTATCGTGCAACCCATACTTCCCTTGATTTTAAAATTCCCCTCTCCACTTTACCTTCGTTCAATCGAAACAAAATAAAAATGGCGACCGAGTTTAAAGATAATCTCCCTCTTCCTCATTAAAATCAAAATACAGAAGGATCGCGAGCCTCGTTTAGACAATCAAAACAAACGAGATTTCCCTCATCTCATTTAAAAAGTCAGACCAATTCGAAATCAATTTCGTTCGTACTAAAAAGAAAAAAAAGGGGGGATTTCAAAATCACGATCTCGAGTCGACTCGAGGCAGTGTCGAACGCGACTTCATCGAGGGCACGAAGTCTAGTGGTTCGCGAGCAGTTCGCCTGGACGATGTCATCGAGGCGCGAGTGTCTGGTCGAGTTGTTGAGGTTGGGGTTTCGCGTGTTGGAGCGCGTACGCGAGGGGAAAGGCAGGCGACGATCTGGAGCGGCGCGTTCGACTTTGGGTTGCTCAAATTCGATGAGGCGATCGATTGGGTAGCTCGATCTCTGGCTGGGCGACTGCCGCGTTGGTAAGCAGCGAACAGAGGATCGAAATCGCGAGGTACCGGAGGTGATCGAAATGGCTCACGTGCGTTCCAGGCGATGCTTTGGGATGATGTTTCTCGAGCAAGCAATGGTCAAGGGGGTGTGGGCGACAGTCTTGGTCGATGATGCTCGCGAGCAGGTCGTGATTTCAAGAATCGAGAGCAATAAGGTATTTTCTAATTTTAAAAGTAAACTGTATGTTCAAGAAATATACAGTAAGGAATTTTAAAATGTTTCTGAGTTTGTGTGGGAATAGATTTTTAAAACTATAAAATTTTTGTTTTAAGGCTATATATACATATGTAATTCTAAAAGAAAAATGTATATATATTTATCAAGGAAGTTCGTTTGAAAATTTGAAGCAGTAAGGTGTAAAATGATCTTGTTTTATTTAATAAATATATATCCGCATGCATAAATTTTAATATATACAGTAAAATATATTTGGTTATTTTAGAAAAATTTGATACAAAGGAATTTGAAAATATTGAATAGATTCATATAAGTAAAAGTGTTTGAAGTATTTATGTAGATGAGATTTTGGTTTAAATAAATTAACAGTAAGATAAACAACTTATTCGTTTTAATCTGTTATATATGTATATAGATATGTACAGGAAGGAAAATAAATAAATAATAGATATGGTGAATTATTTGTTTTACTAATCCATTTAATTATTTTAGTTACCAAAAATAATCTATTAAAAGAAATTGGTTTAAAACAAAATCATTGGATAATGAAAATTACCGTACGGAAATTGATAGTTCGATTTGTTCGGATATTAACGAAATGTATAATTATTTATACTAGGTAAAAATCTGTAAAGGAATCAAGTCGAAAATGGAAATGGGATGGCAAAATAAATGCTAAGGTGAGATTTTTCTCACTCGAATAAAATGTGGAATGTTTACAGTTATTGTTTGATTTTTTATGATTGCTGTTTGTATTAGATATGATAGGATATATCTATATATATAGCAGTATATACATATTGGCATATGTATATATTGGATTGATGATTTCCCGCCTCGTATAGCGGATGAGACCCTATTGCGCCGTTAGTAAGCGGATTTATAAAAACCTATATACCGCGATAATTCCGTACTGGAGCGGAATTGGTATTGTGCTAACATCTTTGGATGCAGGGAAACAGGTTGGAGGGATCCAACTGGATTCCTCACCAGTAGTTATTTATTTACAGGATTGATGTATATTCTGTTATCATATGTTGATATATGATATTGTTGTTGTGATTGACCAATTGGTGCTGTAGCATCATCGGATTCAAATTTTGAAGTTTAAAAATAAACGATTTTAATTTTAAGAAGAGATTTTAAAAGTGATTATTTGAAAGTATACGTTTTATTTGAATCTTTGAATTGGTTTACTTTAAATAAATAAATGTTATAAATTTAAAGTTATGAAAATTTTAAATTGTGAAATATAACTGAAAGGTGATTTTGAAATAAATAGTCAAGTGATAAATAAAATAGTTTAAGTTGGATTTCTTTTGAATTATTTAAGAATGATATATATAAAAGATGTACAGAATTGATATTTATTAATTAATAGTATTGGAATTTTAAAACGAGTTTCTATAAGTGTTAGAAATTTATAGAATTATAAATTGTGAAGACATGAGATTTATAGAATTATAGATTTATAAAGATTGAAGTTTATAGATTTATAAAGATTGAAGTTCATAGATTATAAAGTATGAAGTTATAAAATGAATGAAGTTATAAAATGAATGAAGTTGTAGAATAAAGACTGATAAGAAATTTACTTGTAACTTGGATTGTTGCCTTTAAATGGGATATTGATCGAATTATTAATAAAGAAGATTTATTAAATTTAAGTCGTTAGAAAATAGAAATAGAATTTATAAACGTTGTTTTATAAATTCGAAATCAATTGGATTTGGTAAATTAAAAGGTTAAAGGGGATTTTATCCGCGATTTTGGATAGTGGAAAATTCTCGAAATAAATATGTAGAAAAGATTTAAATGGGGTTAAGTGAAGTATATTCACGATTTGGACAGTGAATATATTGTTAAGTAAAATGGATACGTTTTTGAAGAAGTGATATTAAAAATGAAGTTAAACATTTTAAAGATGTTTTAAAATGTATTGTGAATCGAAAGCATAGATTTCAACAGTTCTTGTTGAAATAGGCGTTTTCGAGAAATAAGGAAATGGTGGACTATAACACTGTTGTTATAGTAAATGATTTCCGAAAGGAAATGTTTTTATCTAGTATTGGGATTTACATATCTATATTAATTTCGAATCCCTATACTAGTGATTTTTGAGTCGTCGTAACGATGTTTTACGTAACATTCGTTTTGACTCAAATAAATGTTGTTATAGTAAATGTTTTCCTTAAAGAATGAATATATACTTAATATTGATTTAAGTATATTGAATATTTTCCAAGTGTTGAAAATAAATGATTTGTGAAATACTTATTATTAAATAAGTATGGAATGTTTTCCAATATGAAATGAACGTTTTGAGATTTATCTTCTTAAAGATAAATCGAAATCGAATATTGAAAACGATTTGAAAATCGTATATCAATAGACATTTTTGAAACATAAATTCACTATGGAATTTATAAAAAGAAAAGGGAAACTGTTTAGAAAAATAAACGTTGTTTTATTTTTGAAGTGTGGAAATTTTATATCTAGTAAAAGATATTTTTGAAGATAAATAATTTGGAAAATTATTTGGAATCTGATGATGTCGCGCATCTTTATTGATAGTTAAATAACCGACTATCAATAATTACCTTAAATAGGTATTTGTTGTGAATTGGATGAATTTGAATGCCACACTTATTTTTGAATAATCGCTCACTATTCGGGTTAGCCGGGAAAGGACCATGGGGTCGTATAACCCATTCCGAATATGTGATACGTCGTTATGAATTGCATTTGAAGACCGGTGTTGAAGACCGGATATTTTTGAAAACGGAAGGATTACCGTCGAGTTACTCTACATCGACTGATCTTCGATTTAGAGGTTTTATCACCCTTAGTGACGGGAAGTCCTGACGTGATTGAAAATTATCCGGAAATGCAAGGGCTTCGTGAGAAGTGCCTTCGGTTCTGTTCGATCCCGAAACAGACTTATATGGATTGTGTGTCTGACGTTACAATTTGAGATATTGAGTTGATTTCTTTCAAATACATTTCTGTTGGTGGCGGAGAATTTATTCTTTTAGCTTAACACCCTTCTCTGAGACGTACGAGCTCAGAGGTTATGTAGTTGAAATTTATCAGCGATATATCCCAATTTGGTAACGTGGCATACTGAGTGTTGCTGTGAAATGATCAGTGTTTGATCATTTGTGATATGATCATTTGTTTGATCTTATATCTTTGTGATCATAGGTTGATCATTTTGTTTGACCCGAAGCAGGGCTTTTTGAGAAAGCGTAGCTTTGTGGACGAGACTTCATCGAGCCTCACACCCCGGAAATGGTCGAAACAGGACGAATGCGGCAAGGTTCTAGGGAGTAGCGCCCCTTAGTGTATGTCATTCCTTCTGGATAAAGGTGGTATCATGGTATGGAGCCCAGATACTTAACCTCTGTGGTTACTGCATTATTATTATCTATGTGGTTTGTTGCGAATCGGGGATCCTCGGGAAGATCGGTGACGATCGGGGGATGGCATACGCGTGTCAGTAGTTACCTACTTTTGCAGAGGTAACCCGGCCTTGTGTTGGCAGAGATCTAACCGTAATGTTAGGTTATTTCTCGGGTCGTCTATTCCAGGGACGTACCCATCGTGGAAAAGGAAGTTCCTTAGCCTGACCATTTGTTGGAAATCCAAAGAAACAATACGAGCCTTTACGATTTCAATTGTATAACCTGTCTCCTCAGGAGGCAGCTATAGCAGGCATAATATAATGGTACCTATGCTGGCTAAGATTTATATTATACTTTCGAAATGTTTTCCACTATGCACTAATAATAATATCAAAAATGATTTGATTTTGCGTAGTAAGCATCTTTGACTATCATAAGAAGAAATCTCCTCCAAGTCTGCGTTTGCATTGTGTGTGTGGTGGGAGGTCTTATGGTAGTTTCATTTTCCAAAAGCATTTCGAATTGACTTTGAAAATTATCTAGTTTTATTTTAAAGAATAACTGTTTTACGATCTCACACCAGTCACCATGACTGACTCGGAGTTTATTGTTCCCTTCTAAACTCTGGGTGCCCACAAATTTCCACACGGGCAGCCTAGAGTTATATTATCAGGATATTCTGGATATTCTGGAGCTTTGGAGATAAGCTGGATGACGAGACGTAGTATTTGTATCTAATAGTATTTATTCCGCTGTGTATTCTGTATGAGGACAAGTTATATAACTGTCCATTGTTGTACTGAGTTGTATATTGACTCTGATGATTGATGTATGTATAAAATGATATAGTTCTTTGTTTTAAATATTATTCATTTATCTATTGTATATTGTTCCGCTGCGATGTGTAAGATTCTGATATTGTTCTGTTTCTGTTCTCTGTTGTTGTTCTGTTATTCTTCTTCTTCTCTTTTTCTTCTATCTTTTCTTCTTCTACCTTTTCTTTTTCTTAAAACCATAACTTTCCGGGTTTCCGGCATTTGATGGCTCAGCAGTCGATAAAGTGAGTATCGATGTTGAATTTTCGAAAGTCGAAAATTTTCGGGATGTGACACAAGCCGTGGTCATACAAAAGAGATCAACATCGACCAAATCATATGAACAAGTGCAACAGAGAAGATGGCCCGAGACAAAGCTCACATGAGACAGAAAATCAACACATATGAATGAACAGTGAACATCAATGCATCCAGGAAATCAGATGGCCAGAGACGAAGCTCACTGGGGCCAGAAGATAAGCAGTCAGGTGTTAAAAATCACGTTCAAGAAATCGAATGCCAAAATGCAGTTTTAACAAGAAGGAGAAAATCAAGTTCGAGTTCTATTAGACATGCACGAACGAAGATCAAAGCATTAGCCAAAATCACAGAGACGAAATCAACGTCGTCGAACTCAAACTCATAACAGTGATTATCCACGAGAACAAACATCTCAAAACAATCGAGCATAACAACAGAATAATACTCGAGTATGAATTAGAAGTGAGCAGAACTCACCTGAGATTCGACGAGCGCAACCACTCGATCGCAAGCATCAACATCAAATTCGACAGAGCGGCACTTCTTTTCGCAAGCCCTAATTTTCAGTACGAAGAAACAATCGAAGTCGAACAAAGCCACAAATTATCAGAGGATCGAAGTCAATCAAAGCTGCAAATTGTAAGAGATTCTCGAAGATCCACAAAGCCCTAATTTTGGAAAGGAGGGACGAACGAGAATTGAGCAGCCATTATTTCCTTTCCATGGTTTTAGGTTTTTGAACGAAAATAATGAAGAGGCCGGTTATTTTTGCTTTGCAAATTTATCGCAATCCAAGCAAATGAAACATGGGCCGAGAATTCAAAGCCCAAAGAAATCATTTTATCCATTCATAAAAGAATTTTAACACAATTTAAAAACTTCAATTGGTAATTAGCGAAAATATTAATCGTTTAATGTCAATTATAAACTGATGCGAAAAACCGGGTTGTTACAGACTCCCCTCCTTAAAGAAATTGCGTCCTCGCAATCATAAGGAATAAATGAGCAAAAGGTAACAACCATAAGAGCATGACAATGTCGAATGCATAAGAAAAGCAAAGGTCAACAGGGAAGTATAGGAATTATGGAAGTATCAGATATAGAATCAAAAGGTTCGACTGATTCAAATCAAAAGAATCAAAATCGTGGGGATCAAGGAATCAAAATCAGACGACTATCAAAAGCAAGAATCAATCGAGTTCCAGCATTTAAAAGAAAAAGAAAATAGAGCAGAATTCACGTACTGCACGAATTGAATGTGAGTAAATCAAATTACTCACCTGAATCGCCAGAGAAAAAGACGAAGCTCGAATCTCAAAATCGTAAATATTCAATCATCAAAAACGATAATCGAATTTTCAAATCGCAAATATTTACTTATCTCAAACGATAATCAAATCAATAAATATTTAATTATCACAAATGAAAATCAAATTTCACAAATATCTGATTATCAAAAACGATAATCAGAAATCATAAATATTTGATTAATCAAATCGAAAAATATTTAATTATCTCAAACGATAATCAAATTTCACAAATATCTGATTATCAAAAACGATAATCAGAAGACAAACCAAATTTCTAATTATCTCAAACGATAATCAGAAAACAAATCAAATATCTAATTATCTCAAACGATAATCAGAAAACAAATCAAATGTCTAATTATCTCAAACGATAATCAGAAGACAAATCAAATATCTAATTATCTCAGACGATAATCAGAAAACAAATCAAATATCTAATTATCTCAAACGATAATCAGAAAACAAATCAAATATCTAATTATCTCAGACGATAATCAGAAAACAAATCAAATATCTAATTATCTCAAACGATAATCAGAAAACAAATCAAATATCTAATTATCTCAAACGATAATCAGAAACACAAACATTCAATTAATCAAATCGAAAAATATTTAATTATCTCAAGCGATAATCAAATTTCACAAATATCTGATTATCAAAAACGATAATCAGAAATCACAAATATTCGATTAATCAAATCGAAAAATATTTAATTATCTCAAACGATAATCAAATTTCACAAATATCTGATTATCAAAAACGATAATCAGAAATACAAACATCTGATTATCAAAAACGATAATCAGAAGTCATAAGTATTCAATTAACGAGTCCGGAGTTAACCGAAGTAGTAAAAGTATGGTTCCATACTCCGTACTTTTGCTAAATCATTTAAATCTCTTTATCGTTTCTTTGAAAGTGCAGGATTGTGTGTTTCAAAAATAACATTTCATATTCTCAAACGGACAAGTCCGGAATTAAGCGAATCAGTAAAAGAAAGGGGTCATAGTCCTCGATTTTTCTGAAACGATTAAATCGCTTCCTCGTTCTTTTGAAAATGTAAATTGTAAAAATTTTTGAAAACAATTTTAATTTATATTTTTGAAACAACTTTTAAAAATAAAGAATTTTGAAAACACGTGATTAAATTAGCAATATCAGTAGCATCTTAGATAAGGAAGTTGCACTTCTCAAAGTACAGTAAAACGGACAACAAATTCAGCATTGCGGAAGAACCGCTTGTAAATCCATTTTAAAATTGACGGTTACTGAAGTTAACACGTCAAAATTTCATCAAAATAACTGGCATCAAAGTATAATACCAGTGAATTTTCATTCATAAGAAAATGTTACAAGAATCTTCCCAAAGATAGAAAGGGATATCATACCCTAAACTTGTATTCATAACAAGTCAATAACACATGAATTCACCAATGCACAAAAATTGATAAACATATCAATAGAAATCACGAAAATTGATGAAGCACAAAATTCCAGAAATCATCACAAGAAATCCAGAAATCACAAGAAGGGGGGGAGGCCTATCACAAGATGGGAGTATGGAAACTCCAAAACACCGGTATCACAAGACGAGACGCTATCTCATGGTGGCTAACCATTAAAGTTTCACACAGGAATGGTCCGAAGACCGTGGGTCGCTATCCCACATGTGTGAGTCGGAATCACACAGATTGAGGTCTAGGTTAACCTCGTAGAGAAAGAGACATCGCACATTTGCTAGTCTAAATCATAAAAAGGAAAAAAGGGAAGGCCTATCACAAAATGGGAGCATGAAAACTCACCGACCGGTATCACAAGACGAGAAGCTATCTCATGGAAGCCATCCATTAAATTTTCACACAGGAATGGTCTGAAGACCGTGGGTCGCTATCCCACATGTGTGAGTCGGAATCACACAGATTGAGGTCTAGGTTAACCTCGCAGAGAAAAAGATATGTGTGAGTGGAATCACACAAATTAAGGTCCAGACTAACCAAAAAGCAAAAAGGTATGTGTGAATGGAATCACACAAGTGGTGTCTAGTCTAACCTCGCAAACAAAAAGATATGTGTGAGTGGAATCACACAAATTAAGGTCTAGACTAACCAAAAAGCAAAAAGGTATGTGTGAATGGAATCACACAAGTGGTGTCTAGTCTAACCTCGCAAACAAAAAGATATGTGTGAGTGGAATCACACAAATTAAGGTCTAGACTAACCAAAAAGCAAAAAGGTATGTGTGAATGGAATCACACAAGTGGTGTCTAGTCTAACCTCGCAAACAAAAAGACATGTGTGAGTGGAATCACACAAATTAAGGTCTGGACTAACCAAAAAGCAATAAGGTATGTGTGAATGGAATCACACAAGTGGTGTCTAGTCTAACCTCGCAAACAAAAAGATATGTGTGAGTGGAATCACACAAATTAAGGTCTAGACTAACCAAAAAGCAAAAAGGTATGTGTGAATGGAATCACACAAGTGGTGTCTAGTCTAACCTCGCAAACAAAAAGACATCGCACAATGGCTAGTCTAATCATAAAATGATCGTCATGATCAACGAGAAGTGTCAATTACACTAAGCTAGTAAATATAAAAGTTTAGCTTCATGTCCCATAACCACTTGCTTAACTTAAATATTTACGAACAAACTGTAAATCTACACTAGAAAATTGTCACAAAAAGTTCAATCGAACAAGTCCAGGAGTTAACCGACGAAGTAAACGCAAGCGTTTCATACCACTTGTTTTACTAGGCCGTTTAATTCAATTTCTCATACGAGTGAAATAAAGGCTTGTATATACTAATAGATTGGAAAACGGTTTAAGAAAAAGAGCTTTGTAGTAAAATAGTTTTGAAATCGTTTGGAGAAAAGGATTTTGATATTTACTACTAGTATAGAAAACCTTTATATTTTTAAAGTGAAAAATCACAAAAATGATTGTAGAAACAATCAATCACAAGAATTCACATACGAAGATGTGAATAGAATCCAAAGAATTCGATTCCAAATTCATCAAAGTAGGAATACCAAAAATTCCAGAAATAGAAGTTATCAAAATCGACAAAGGTGATAACAACTAATTAGAAAAGAAGAATCGATTATCAACTGGAAAAACAAAGCAAAACGAGCAGAAATGCATAAATGACTTAACCAAAAGTAAGAATCAAGTCAATGTCGAAGCCAACAATTAATAGCCGCAGTCGAGTACAAAATGAATCAATCATCATTATCAAAGAAACCAACGGCAAACAAAATCAGAGTCTTGAAAATCAAGAAATTAGCAATTTCTCAAAAACAAAGTGACCGAAGTCGAAGGGAAATCCAGATGAGGAAAACACAAAATATCAAGTTCAAAATCGCTGAGATTCAAACTAAATGTGAATGAGAAATCAAAATCACTCAATTTGCAACTGGTCCAGCTATTTTTCATCACAGTGTAACAGGTACACAATGACACTCATAGCATAGAACAAAAGTGGAACAAAGTCCAAAAGTCAAAATGGCTTTAATTTGCCAAATTAAAACAAAATCAACATCGGCTAAATCAATTCAAAGCCGAAAGCACAAGCATAAGCGTTAGGAATTCGTACCTAACAGTCAAAAATAGTCATATGTAAAGATGAGAGATAAAACATCGACAAATAGTTGTAACACATGCTCCATCTAAGTTATGTTTTATAATTGTCCTAAACCCCAGGCTCTGATACCAAGCTGTGACGCCCCACCTCTATACCCACGCTAGCCAAGAACACTACGGTGTAGTGCTGTCAACTAGCACGGAGAATAAGGCTGTTGAGGAGCGACCATCTATGTAATTGCTTTGTGCGAGCACCGATATGTCAGATAATAAAACATTGCATTTCATCTTTAGAGGAAATCCGACATACCGATATAAACTCAAAGCTACTACACAGTGGCTATAATAGTTTAGGACAATAGATATAAAAATAACACAGATAACATAAATGCGGAATACAGATGGAAAGAAAAGTCTTATATATATAATAACTGATATCAGTTACAATACATTTGACACAATACAAATGATACAACTACAACTGTCGACTCAAGAAGTTATATATACAAGTACATTATCGACTAATATACATGAATACATTATCATCTTAAAACAGACACACTGACTACTACAACAAGACGAAGACCACTTCAAGTGATATAAAAAGTCTTCATAGCTCTAGCAGCAACCCAAAGCTAAAAATCTACAACCTGTAAATACTCGGTCTGACCCGAGTATTACATTCAAAAGAAAATAATACCCGGATCAGTCTAATTCAAACTCAGTTATTAATGCATGGAAGCAATAATAATCAAATAGATGACAGTCACAATAATTTCCGTCTATCCAATCCTTTTAACAAAGAAATCGGATAACTAAAAATATAACACTTAACAGTGTTAAGCAAAAATCAGCAGATTTAAATCATCAACAGAGATAAATAGACAAATTATCAAATCGACTAAATCAATTCAAAACTGTCAATTCTGGGTGGCTGCAGTGCACGCACGCGTGCACTGCCTCGCCACTGCCGAATATAAAGTCACCACCACAATGAAACTGCAGTGGCAAACAGGTATAAAGACAAAGGCAGGCTGCAACTAAACTGCAGAAAAGTCATTAACAGTTCAAGCATATACAGCAATAAAGACGAATTCGAGTACATCATGAAGCAGAACCAAGTGCAGTTCAACTGAGATGGACAACTCGAGAATAAACATGTACAAATGATCGAGTGATCAATATGGCAACACAGATGTGCAAATGAAGAAGTCTCGAACTCAAGACAGTATGGAAGGCAAAAATACAGAACCAACAAACAAGATCAAAGGCAAGGAAATGTACAATGTAGACTTCAAGTCAAGTGCACAGCATATCGTGTGCAGCTCAATGCACAAAGACTATGGCACAAGCAAATGAACAACAAGGAAATCAAGCAGTGATCACATAGACAACAAGACCATCGGCATGAAAACAATAAACATAGACCAGACAGTTGAACATCAGAGTACAAATGTAATCAAGTGTACAACACAGTGCAACTCAAAGAACAGTGCATCAATAAACTGCAACTACAATGTCAACAATAACTAGAAGTGTGGATACCAAGTGATACAAATGAAGTGCATAAGCACAACCGGGTCCAAACAGCAATTACATGAGGAGATAGACCAGATCAGTAATCAGATGAACAAATATCACAAATGCAGACAGGCCAGAGTCAAAGTACACAAGTGAATCAAATGCCAACAAGAACAGATGAACATCAGTGCAGACAAGTAGGAATTCAAACATGAAATGGAGAACATCATTGCAAGTGCAACAGGTAGAAGATGATGCAGTGAAGCATGTACAAGGGCAGTACATATATGCAATCCAAACATGTGCAGACTCAACTGTTCGAAATATCATGCTACATGAAAATGTCCAGTAAATCATCTACATGGATGCAAGCATGTATGATTCAATATGATCAAGACAAAATGTGTACAACAGAGATCAAGCTCAGTGCCACAGTAGTCAAAAGCAAGGAGGTATCAACACATCAATGTACACTGAAATGGTCAAGCTACAACATGAAGCACTGCCATACAAATAACAGTATGACTGGAATAAGTGACACAATGCAGCAAGTAATTCCAGGCATTAAAGTGTGAAACAGATGTGAAGTGAGACCTGAAGTATAACAGTGAACATCATCACAAGTTCAACATCACAATGTCAGGGTAGATGCAGTTGACAAAGAAAAATGATCAAGCTACAATATACAGAACTACAAGTAGATGCAAGCTAACTGGGATATGAATAACTACAGCATGCAGTGGCAACAGGAATGAAATGCAACAGAAATGCAATACGTCAGGCATGCAATGTGAAGTATTTGTGACGAAGCCAAGTCGAAGTACATCAGAAAAATTCACCAAGTCAAGCCGTGGTCATACAAAAGAGATCAACATCGACCAAATCATATGAACAAGTGCAACAGAGAAGATGGCCCGAGACAAAGCTCACATGAGACAGAAAATCAACACATATGAATGAACAGTGAACATCAATGCATCCAGGAAATCAGATGGCCAGAGACGAAGCTCACTGGGGCCAGAAGATAAGCAGTCAGGTGTTAAAAATCACGTTCAAGAAATCGAATGCCAAAATGCAGTTTTAACAAGAAGGAGAAAATCAAGTTCGAGTTCTATTAGACATGCACGAACGAAGATCAAAGCATTAGCCAAAATCACAGAGACGAAATCAACGTCGTCGAACTCAAACTCATAACAGTGATTATCCACGAGAACAAACATCTCAAAACAATCGAGCATAACAACAGAATAATACTCGAGTATGAAATTCGACGAGCGCAACCACTCGATCGCAAGCATCAACATCAAATTCGACAGAGCGGCACTTCTTTTCGCAAGCCCTAATTTTCAGTACGAAGAAACAATCGAAGTCGAACAAAGCCGCAAATTATCAGAGGATCGAAGTCAATCAAAGCTGCAAATTGTAAGAGATTCTCGAAGATCCACAAAGCCCTAATTTTGGAAAGGAGGGACGAACGAGAATCGAGCAGCCATTATTTCCTTTCCATGGTTTTAGGTTTTTGAACGAAAATAATGAAGAGGCCGGTTATTTTTGCTTTGCAAATTTATCGCAATCCAAGCAAATGAAACATGGGCCGAGAATTCAAAGCCCAAAGAAATCATTTTATCCATTCATAAAAGAATTTTAACACAATTTAAAAACTTCAATTGGTAATTAGCGAAAATATTAATCGTTTAATGTCAATTATAAACTGATGCGAAAAACCGGGTTGTTACATAAAGTGATTAATATATAAAAAAACAAAAATTAGGTTTAGGAAATTTTATTATTAATTTATTTAAAAATTCTGTTTGCATGCAAAGCTCGTACGACTTGTAAGAGCGTCGTATCACAACGATTCTAAAAAATCTTGTTTCATCTCATTTTTCTCTTCAGTTGGTACATAATACGACATCATTCATGATATTCTCAAGATGCTATTTTCACGCTTTTTGAAGTCATGCTCCGTATCGGATCATCTGATTCTTGACATTCTTCGACCGTGTAACTCGTATTGTTTTTTATTTTCAAAAAGATGAACTTTCAACAGGTAATCCATTGGTTTCGACCGTGCATGTATATCTGTACGATACGTATAATTATAAATAAATCCCTAAAATAACGTAACATTAAACTTAAAGATGTTTATACTCAAAACTCTACTGAATGAATATTCTAGACTTAACGGAAGAGGTCTTGAGTCCTAACTCATTCCTTTCAAAAGTTAGCTTTTTCGACATTTGATTTAAATTAATTATTAATTCTCTAGGCATTTACAAATACGGGTTGTTACACAATATTTGAATGAAAATTAGTATTCTTAATTAATTTTGAAATTAATATTTTTATACAATTTTATAGATAATTATTCATGTACATTGATTTTGAAATTAACATTTAGCTTTTGATACATTTCACTAAAATATAAATGGCGTACAAATTGAACTTCAAATATTACTTGAGAAAATGGTGAAAATACCTAAACAAGGAAGTGTAATACTAATGTATAAATATATTTTTATGCATTTAAAGTTCTTGAAGCACATATTATCAAAATAAGTATACGAATTATCAAAATGATAAACAAAAAATTATTTTTAACTACTAAAAAAAATATTAAGTGAAAATAAGACTTGGAACGTTATAAATTACATTATCAATTTAGTTATATAAGAAAAGTGATTTTTAATCCATTGTCTCATATGTCAGTAAATTTTAATTTATAATAAAACTTTCCAAAAAGGAAGGATTACTAGCTCAAATGGTAAGATCTCTAAATTGTGTTCTATAGATCTTCGGTTCAATCCCCTGAGACACCAAAATGAGCGATGTGCTTAAAGTTAAGTATCACTCTCGAGATCAAAAAAACAAAACTTCTCAAAATATGTTTAACATTTACATCAAAATGATAATAAAATACTAAAGATAAAAATTTCTAATCAAAATAAGATATAATTTTTGTCAGTTGATTAAAGTCAATTACAAATATAAATAATTGAAATGTAACATTTTTACAAAAACATATTAACGGAAAATATTATTCTTTTTCAATATTATGGAATACAAATATTCATCACTTATCATTAATTGTAATGTCATTTTTCATAAAATAATAATTTATTATTAATAAAGAATCCAATTGACGTACTAATTTTGGAAAGGAAAAATGTTATGTATATTCATAATGATATACCAATTTTAGAAAGAATAATTTGCGTATATATTTGTTTGTAATGACATTCCGACTTTAATAGGAAAATATCATGTATACATTTCTTTGTATTAAAATTTTAATTCAGAAAGAAATAAATTCGATAAACTTAAATGCTGAATACTGTAAGAGATTAAAGATATTTTAAATATATAACTGTGAAACTTTTTAATTATATGGACGTGGTATACATATTGAATTGTCACTTTTATGATATGTTAGATCGAATAACAAATACTTGTTAACTGGATTTATTTAAAAAATTTAAATTTAAGAATACTAAATATTTGATAATTATATTTATATAAAAAGTTTAAATATATGTTTTCGAGTAATGACCTCATGTGATCCACCATTTTCGCAAACATCTTGCAAGCACCAAGAATCTTTGGGACCAATGATGGGAGTTTGAATCACTGATCAACGATAAATCCAAACAAACATGCAAAACGCGAAATCAAACTGCTAAACTGAAGATTGTCGCTAGTGATGAAAACAAACAATCTCAGACAAATCAAACTTTAAGCTCGGTCCAAACATGGATAAGATCAGAAATTAAAATAACAATAAATAAAAGGACATTAGATGTGTTTCCTATACCGACGGGTAATGCACGTGCACTTTAAAAAAGAGATTTTATTGTTAATTCTAATAGAGTTACAAAAATTGATTGCGCATGATAATTGCTAAAACTTTAAATTTGGTTTTGACTAAGCATTATAAATCGACCGTTGATATTAAGCCTACTAATTCCCAATTGGTAGCAACCATCAATATCATTCGAAGAGATTAATAATTCCGATGCATAAAAAACAAACCCGAAAACCCGTCATAGGTACCAAACCAGGTCAATCATGGCACAAAATGATCAACCAACAAATAGCCTTGAGCAAGTCTGACAAGTTAAACCAGTTTAACATGGGACCTCCATTTTGGGAATTGCTTTTGCCTTTGCAAAGTGCACGCTTTGATTTGACATGCTATTACTATATCACACATTTTCTTTGTTTAGTACAAATTACGGTTATATTTGTATAGTTTATACTTTGTAGTAATTCTTGTTAACTATAACAGTTGAGTGAAAAAATCAAGAGCTTCAACTATTTATATACAAGCAGCCTGGGTGAACGCACGAGACTAATGTGCAGGTGAAACTGTTATACTACTGGACTGACTCAGCATTTTGCCATCTGTAGCTTTTTTTCCAAAACAAAACAAAGAGCTCCCTAGAACCTAACGACTAAAAAAGGTTCTGACTTGCGTTTTTAAATTTTTTTCTTGACAACTTCCATATTTATACATTACATACAATTAACTTCAGGCTATAAATGTTTAGCCTCACTTCTCACTTCTCATCACCTAACTATAACTTAAGATAACAATTTAACTACTGTTAGCATGGGAAAATTTTATTCTTCTTCCTCTTCTTCTCCAATTCTGTCCATTTCTTCTTTTCCAATTCAGTCCATTTCTTCTAAAAATGATCAGAAGCCAAAGCAATTTCGAAAGGCAAGTCCAAAGGCACAAGTTGCTTCTGGCAAAAGGAGTTCCACCTATAAAGGAGTGACCAGGTAATTAGAACAATTTATTATCTAATATATATATTTTTTAATGCTTGTGTTCTACGATTATATATCCACGTTATTTACATCAAATATCTCAAGGCAAACTGTTTTGACGTCACTGGATGAATGTAGGCACAAACTTACAGGAAGATTTGAAGCTCACCTCTGGGACAAGGACGGCAGTCGTCGCATTGACAAAAAAGGAAAGCAAGGTAAAATTAGAGTTCAACTGGGGACTAAGCAAATTTTTTTTTCTGAAATTTTTGGTCATTGTATAATGAAGTAAAAAGGATATTTATTAATTAAAATGTAATTTTTTACCATGCAATTCTCATTACGTTGGATCTACGATATGGCCTTTGCCTTGATTGGATGTCTATCACTACTCCAGTGTACCTGGGTAAGTTTAATTGCTGCTTCTTAATTTTGTACTTATTTTCATTCACATTATAGTCAATACAATAGTGTGCAAGTTGTCATGAGATAAGAAAACAACCTTGTTACATATGCACATTTCCTTATTCCTAAATGGTTAACATTTAAAGTTCAATGTATTATGGTATGCACATGTAAATTACTGTATTGTATGCTATACTTGTATATAAATCGTTGTTTATTAAAAGAAAAAACACCATATCAAATGTTGCAAGCTCCTCTCTTGAGAGCTCCAATTTAACCTGTATGTTGATCATCATTATAGTAAAAATCAACCAATTAAATTAGATGTGAGCACGAGGGGGGGGGGGGGGGGGGATAAATGTGCAAAAAGTTCACGAGTTTTGATGCATTCGCAATTTTTTTACCTCACCATACAGTTTTAAAGATGTTTAGTTTAAAATGTGCAAAAAGTTCACGAGTTAGAATCAAAATTTTATTACCTCATATTTTTAATTGGAAAAGTAGTATGTAAATTAGTTTGCAATTTCAAATCCATACCCTAACAGAAACACATATGCTATAAATGAGTTGAGTAGTCAGAATTCTAGTCATAACCAAAAATTATGGAAAAAAATATATTAATACAAATGTCTGTTTTGTTTCATAATTTTAGGTCCGTGCTTTGCTTTTTCAATATGTACTTCAAAGGCATCAAAGAAAAGGAACAGCGACAATAGATCAATTTGAAAAATTATTTTTACATATATGACATAAAAGATTATTATTTTTTTAAATAATTTTCCGCCTTTTGAAAATACCAAACACTGCATGCTTCCTCTCTCTTCTTTCCTTTGTTGTAGTTGTTAGGATTTTCATCCCCTCCTCTTCCATTCTTTTGAAGTGTACATATTGAAAACAACAACATAAAACTCAAATTTTGAAACCAAGCAGACTCTAACTTTTTCTTTCTATTTTTCCGATTTGCTCATGCTTGTTATATTTTCAACATTAGTGCATGTTTTTGTCAATATTCATTCTTCATTTTCTATTTTCTATACAATATATGCAGCGTTCTACTTATTACGCTACTTTTATTTTCATGTTCAACTTCCTATATATGTGCTTTTACCATTAGATAACATCCTTGAACGAATTTATTTTCTATGCTCAAGACAACTGATGATATATATGTATGCTGGATGTGTCACATGTATAGGTGGTTATATAGAGGAGAAAACTGCTGCAAGAGTGTATGATCTTGCTGCTCTCAAGTACTTGGGTGCCCAAGCCACTCTTAATTTTCCTGTAAGATAACACATGCATGGTTTCGTTAATTTTTCCACATTAATCATATGCATTCACAATCAAGTTACAATCAATTAGAATTATTTCTCTTGTAAACCGTACATAACTAGCAAATTTTTTTTTTTTTTTGAAACAAAATAACTAGCAAAATTATATGCATTGAAGCAGATTACGAATTATGCTAGCGAGTGCATTCAGATGCAATCTATGTCCAAGGAAGAGTACGTAGCAATGCTAAAGCGTCAGAGCAGCGGCTTCTCAAGAGGATGCTCCAAATATCGTGGTGTGGCTAAGTAATAATTCTAACTAATAAACCTAATGCAGTTTCAATCAGGCATTAAATTAGAAAAAGCTTATTTTTCAAAGTAAACGTCAATTGTTACGCAGGCACCGCCATGGTCGTTGGGAGGCAAGAATTGGGCATGTTATGGGTCGCAACTACCTTTACTTGGGTACTTACAGTAAGTAGTCTCATGGTATTTTCGAAAATTAGTTATGTCTTGCAGTATTAAGGTAGTTATATGGATGTATATATTATTTAATGTGATCAGAAAGAGAGGAAGATGCAGCCAAAGCATATGACTTGGCAGCAATACATTTTAGAGGATCGAATGCTGTTACCAATTTTGATAGGAGCTGTTACACGGATGCTATGATACAACAGCTATTTCTGCCACAACAGCAAAGTTCGACAGAGCAGGAGAATCCTGTGAGCGTTGCTTCAGAACCTGACATTCAGAGCTCTACCAGTGTGGAAACAATAGAAAATTCATTGCCTTTGATTCATATGGATCAAGGATTTAGTGATGTTGGGTACCATGATGATGAAGCTGCAGCAGCGGAAAAGGGGATAGATTTTTATGATTTCTTCAATGGCGATGGCTTTGCTGATAATGTTGAAAACTTTTTCTAAGTAATTGTGTGATGTTGGTTAGTCAGTGCATTGCATTTCTTTGAAGTTGTACTTGGTTTTCCCTGAAACAGTTGATTTCTATAAGTTTATCCGAAGTTGTAGTTTTGTATTCATCCGATATATCAGTCTAGAAATTTGACGTTTGAAGTTGGAGTGAAAAACTGAACTGTGGGTTGAACCTTATCTGAGTGCCCTGACTAGTCACCTAATAATCTGTTTGTTGATCAGTCGTGTGTAGGTTGTCAGGAAAAAAAAGTATAAAATTGGGACCTGCCGATCAATTACCAACAAAATTAACAAAGACAATATTCAACATAACATTCACTACAACCAAACAAAAGTATAAAATATGGTTCGGTCGATTTACCAAATATATAGGAAGAAAACTGATGCAGTAGCATACCTGGAATCGAGGAAGAGCGATCCAATTTCACGACCCCGCGACCTAACTCCGCCTTCACGACTTAAATCCACCACGACCTCGCGACCTAACTCCACCGAGCGACCTAACTCCACTACCCTAAGTCGCTCTAGCGACCTAACTCCACCACGATCCCATCGCCGCGATCTAACTCCACCGCGACCTAAATTCCATCACGCGACCTAAATTCCTTCACGCGACCTAAATTTCATCACGCGACCTAATTTCCATCACCGCGACCTAACGTTCGCGACCTAAAAATCCATCTTATGACGAAGAACTGAAGCAACGCAATTCTTCCTTAGGTCGTTTAATCAGGCTACGCGACCTAACAAGTTAAGTCGCGAACGACCTACGATTAAGTCGTTCATTTTCCTTAAGTCGCGAGAAGAACTTATGCCGCTGCCGAGCTATCTTTAAGTCGTTTGTAGTTTCGTTTGTTAAGTCGTGTACTATTGTATAGGTCGTTATTTGCTTATGTCGTTAGGATGTTGTATCTGTTATGTGTTGTAAATACTCTAAGTGTTAGGTCATTCACGACCTAAGCGTTGTGATGTAAGTGTTGAATTGTATGCCTATAAATAGGTGGGTTGTATCATTTATAATGGTTGTTGAATTTGAAATAAAATTTGGTTTGTGCTTCTTGCCTCCATTAAAATTGGTAGTTGAGTGTTATCTCCTATCTCCACCTTCGACATTCGAGTGCGCTCGAATCAACGATTGTTGAAGCCAATTCACGGAATTAAGTGCGCTTGATCAACGTCGAAGAATTGTAGATCTTCTCTCACGGCATCGTGCGCGATCAACGTGTCGAAGATAGCTAAAGTCCGGTATCTTCGTGATCAACGGATTTGGGCGTTTGGTATCATTAATTCATCGATTCATATTGCTTCATCTAATCGTTTCATTGATTAGTTTGACACGAATACTTCATTTCGTCGTCATCCGTTATTTCCGCTGCGTCATTTGGTATCAGAGCTAGATCGCAAGGAGTTTACATAGATTTTTGGAGTTGTGCGAGATTTACATCATTTGGAGAAGTGGGTTCTCGAGATTTTGAAGAGATTTGTTCGTTTGATGATTTTTGAAGATTTCAACAAGTGGGTAGTTTTGATTTGAAGTTTTTTAGATCGAAGTGAAGTTTTTGTTGGAATTTGTTGAAGAGTGATCATGCCTCCGAGAAGAGCTAACCGTTATCGCAACATTGATGCTTTGTATGGGAGAGAAGAGGCCGATGAGATGGAGCAAAGAATTAACAAAATTTTTAATGAGAAGCTTAATGAAGGGATTGGACGATTAGAGAGAATGATGTTGGAGATGAATCAAAATCAGAGAAGGGTTTCACATGAATCGAGCCATGGGAGAAGTAGAGTTTCACCACATTCAAATCGAGAGAGAAGTGTTGATAGTGATCATAGAAGCGTGGATCGAGATTGTGATAGAAATGTTGATGATCGAAGTCGTGATAGAAATGTGAATGATCGTGATCGGAGGAATGTAAATCGAAGGAATGTTGGTGGAAGAAATGGTGGTAGTAGAGATGTTGGTGCTCAGGATCGACATCGATATACATCGGATTTTGAAGAGGAGTTTTATGGTGGTAGTGTTCATGGACGAGGACGAGGTCAAGGAAGAAATCATTCGGAGTATGATCACAAATGGGAGTCTGGGATGAAAACTGAAATACCAGAATTCAAGGGAGGTATGCAGGCCGAGGAATTTCTTGATTGGCTAGCTTATGTTGAGGAAATTTTTGACTTCAAGGAGGTTCCGGAAGATCATAAAGTGAAGTTGGTTGCTACTAGGCTGAGGGGGAGAGCTATGGCGTGGTGGCAGCAAACCAAACTTACTAGAGAGCGGATGGGGAAGTCAAAAATTGTTGCTTGGGAGAAGATGAAGAAATTGATGAAGGCTACTTTCTTACCCTACAATTACCAATCACTGATGTATAAAAGATTACAGAACCTGAGGCAAGGGACGAAGACTGTTGCTGATTATGCTGATGAGTTCTACCAGTTGATTGCCCGAAATGACATTATGGAGACAGAAGAACAATTGACCGCTAGATTTGTTGGGGGACTTAGAACACAGATCCAAGATATGGTGAACATGTTCGACCCTAGATCTGTGGCGGAAGCACATCAAAAAGCGTTGGCTTGGGAGAAACAAGGTAGACGTGGGGGAGGTGTGTTTCCAAGTTTTACGGGGCAGAACAAAGGAGCGGGTAGTAGTTATAATGTTCCTAAAGCATCGAGTAAGCCGGTTGTTCATGAAGTGGCTAAACCAAAAATCAATACCAATTTCAAATGCTATAATTGCTAGGAAGTGGGTCACAAGAGCAACGAATGTCCGAAACCGAAGAAGAGAACTATGATTGCTGAAGTAGAGGATGAGGATGTAGAAGAAGATATCAATTCACACCGTGATGAGGAGGAAGAAGAGGTGTCGGGAGACGAGGGATGTAATCTGATGCTACAGAGATCTTGTTTAACCCCGAAACAGGAAGAAGAGTCGAGTTGGTTGAGGAGTAACATTTTTCAGTCAACGTGCACTATTTTGGGGAAGGTTTGCAAATTTGTTATTGATGCGGGCAGCTGTGATAACATTATTTCTACCGATGCTGTGAAGAAATTAAAGTTGAAAACGGAGAAACATCCTAGTCCTTAAAAACTTGCTTGGTTGAGGAAAGGAGGAGAAGTGAAGGTAGAGAGGCGAGCTCAAGTTCCATTTTCTATTGGAAAGAAATACAAAGATGAGATTTGGTGTGACATGGTTGACATGGATGTTTGCCATTTGTTGTTGGGAAGGCCGTGGCAGTACGATCGGGAGGTACAGCATAATGGTCGAACAAATAGCTACAGTTTCTTGTTCGAGGGCACGAAAATCACTTTAGTTCCGAAGAAGCGACAGCAGAATGAGAATAAGCTGGAGGAGATTGAGGAATTGAAGATTTTGTTGTCCTTGAAGGAAGTCGTGGAAGAGGTAGATGAGAGTCCTGAAATTTTTATGTTGATTGGGCATGAAAGCAGTGAAGTTACTGAAGTTCCAGAGGAAGTGAAACCAGTTTTGGAGGAATTCAAAGATGTGTTTCCAGAGGAGTTGCCGAAAGAGTTACCACCGCTTAGAGACATACAGCATCAGATTGACTTGGTGCCAGGTGCTGCATTGCCTCATAGACCGCACTATCGGATGAGTCCAAAAGAACACGAGTAGTTGAGAAGACAGGTTGAGGAATTACTGGAACAAGGGCGTGTTCAGGAGAGTTTGAGTCCTTGTGCAGTGCCAGCTTTGTTGATGCCGAAGAAGGATGGAACGTGGAGAATGTGCACAGATAGTAGAGCATTGAATAAGATTATGGTGAGATATCGATTTCCTATGCCGAGACTAGATGATCTGTTGGATCAATTGAGCGGTGCTGTTGTGTTTTCGAAGATTGACTTGAAAAGTGGATACCATCAGATTCGTATTAGACCGGGTGATGAGTGGAAGACTGCTTTTAAAACTCAGGAGGGTCTGTACGAATGGTTGGTGATGCCGTTTGGTTTGTCAAATGCTCCGAGTACATTCATGAGAGTCATGAACCAGATTTTTCGACCATTCATCGGGAAGTTCGTAGTGGTATATTTTGATGACATCTTGATCTATATTGGAAGCACTGAAGAACACCTACAGCATTTGCGGAAAGTGTTATTGGTTTTACGACGTGAGGAATTTTATGCTGCGACGAAGAAGTGTACCTTCATGACACAAGTATTCTATTCTTGGGCTATATTGTGTCGAAGGATGGTATTCAAGTTGATCAGAGTAAAGTTGAAGCTATTCGAAATTGGCCACAGCCTAAGACAATAATAGAAGTGAGGAGTTTTCATGGTTTAGCATCATTCTACCGAAGATTCATTCCACACTTCAGTAGCGTGATGACACCAGTTACGGAATGTATGAAAGGGAATAAGTTTGTTTGGACTGAAGAGGCTGATTCTGCTTTTCAGAGAATCAAGACACTCTTGACCACAACGCCCATTCTTAGATACTCGGACTTTCAGTTACTCTTTGAGCTACATACTGATGCATCCAAGGTTGGAATTGGGGGAACGTTGAGTCGAAGGGGTCATCCTATTGCCTACTTTAGTGAGAAACTGACGGGAGCTAAAACGAGATACAGTACTTATGACTTGGAATTCTATGCTATAGTCCAAGCCATAAAGCATTGGAGACACTATCTATTTCATAAAGAATTTGTGCTATACACTGACCATGAAGCTTTGAAACATTTGAAGGAGCAAGATAAAATTTCAGCAAGGCATGCTTCGTGGGTTGCTTATTTACAACAGTTTACTTTCGTGGTGAAGCACAAATCAGGAGTTACTAACCGAGTTGCCGATGCATTGAGCCGTAGAAATCATTTGCTGACAACTATGTGAGTGGAAGTAATGGGATTTGATTTGTTGCCAGAATTGCTTTTTTCAAATTCTTATTTTGCGAAAGTGCTGGATCAGATGCAGGAAGGGAGTTCTGATGATTTTGTGATGAAAGATGGATTCTTATTCAGAGGAAACCGATTGTGTATTCCGGATTGTAGCTTGAGGTTGAAGATTGTCAAAGAATTACATGAAGAGGGTCACGTGGGCAGAGATCGTACATTGCAGTTGATTTCACAATCATATTTTTAGCCTTCTATGAGAAAAGAAGTTGAAAGATTTGTGGAGAGATGTCATATTTGTCAAGTATCCAAAGGGACAGCGACGAATGCGGGATTGTATATGCCATTACCCGTGCCTACTAGACCATGGGTTTGTTGAGTCAAGATTTTTATATAGTTTTGATTTCTGACAAAGGGATAAACCGTGATCGTCAAAAAGAAGTCATTCATTGAGACACAACGAGCTTCATACATTAGAGGTGGATTATTTGGTATGTTGGTAATATTAGTTATGTTAAAATCTATCCTCAAAATAATCATGTATCTCAAAAGAATCGATGTATAAACGTTTTGGATGACAGCGCACATTCACTGTGCAATTTAACAGCGACCGGTCGACCGGTCCAAAACCAGGCGGTCGACCGTTCCTGTGTAAATTGCACAATGAACGTGCACACATGCACATAACGTCTATATATTTGAAATTTTCGTCTACTGGTCATTTTTGACCTGTCGACCGTTTTTAAACAGAAAGCAACCTTTCCCAAAAGACACTTCTTTCTTCAATGGTTGCTTCTCTTTCCTTTCATCAATGATCACATCTTTTAATGGCTACTCTTCACAAAGAGTTACAACCATTTATTCTCTATATAAACATATCTAAATCATTGATTGAAATACAACAATTCTTTGCTTTAAAATTCTGATCTTAATTTCTAAATACTCTTGCATTCAAAAAGCTTTCTACTTCAAAATTGCTTATTGAATCATTGAAATTATTTCATATCTTTTGATTCAAATAAGTAATATACTTCCTTCAATCTTCACAAACATCATTCACATATTTTGAGGATAAGATTATAGGAAGGGTGTACTACAAGTGACAAATCAGTGTTGTTAAGAGCACAAGTTGTCAACGACAATTGTATTTATTTTTGTTGAAGTCCTCGGTGTTGTAAGAGGCACGAAATCCCGTTCGGCTGTTCGGGTGTTATAAACCTGTTCCTCCGGGTGAAGCGAGGTAGTTGGTAGTGAAATCCAGATAGAAGTCTGGGACTGGACGTAGGACGGGAGGTCCGAACCAGTATAAAAATCCCTGGTGTGATTTTACTGTTTACTGCATTTACTATTCTATATCTGTGAATTGCTATATAGTTAGTTTATTGAATATTTACTTATATAGCAATTGTAAATAACATTCCGCATATATTAGTCCATATTACACGATCCGTAATCAGTGTGCACAAGCGTAAACATACATACTTTCATTTGGTATCAGAGCACGGTCATCATATAACCGTAAAACCGTTATTTGATATATTCTTGTAATATGGCAAATAACGCAAGTACTAGCTCTAGCACTTACACGGAAGGTCAATCAACACAAAGACCTCCATTCTTTAATGGTCTCAACTATAGCTATTGGGCTACACGTATGTCATTTTTCATGCAATCAAATAGCTATGATGCTTGGAATGCTACTCAAAAAGAAATAGTAAATCCAACAACTGAATATTCAGAATGGACAACGGCTGAGAAAACAGCAGCAGCTGTAAATGCAAAGGCAATAAATATGTTGTTTTGTGCATTAGACCAAAATGAATATAACCGTGTTAGTATCTGCACTACTGCATATCAAATTTGGCAAACGCTGAAAACCACTCATGAAGGTACTAACAAGGTTAAACAAGCCAAAATAGCCATGCTGAAGAGTCAGTTTCAAAATTTCAAAATGAAACCGAATGAGACAATCAATGATATGTATTCAAGATTTCAAACTATTCATCATGCACTTATCGGATTAGGGCAAAAATATTCAGATTTTGATGTTGTTTCAACAGTCCTACATTCTCTGACTAGTGAATGGGAAGGAAAAGTATTAGCAATTGAAGAAGCTAATGACCTTTCCATCATGAAGCCAGATGAATTGATAGGAAATTTAATGTCCTATGAAGCAAATTTGCAGGCTAGAAAAGAACAGAAAGAAGAGAAGAAAAATGTAGCATTTCATGCTGAGAAAGATGAAAATGAATCAGATTCTGAAGATGAAGATTTGGCATTCATTGCAAAAGGATTCAAAAAATTCCTAAAATATCGAAAAGCCAGTCGCTACAACAAAAGGAAACCTGGATCAAGCAAACCATCTTCATCAACTATAGAATGTTTCAACTGTCACAAAAAGGGGCACATGCAGAAGGATTGTCCAGAACAGAAGAAGAAGTCAGAAAATGATAAATTCAAACATAAGAAGGACAAGTCAAAGAAACGAGCCTTCTCAGTAACATGGGATGATTCAGACTCATCCTCATCTGAAAGTGAAAGTGATCAGGAAAATGAACAAGCTAATGTTTGTTTTATGGCAACAGAAGATGAGGTACAAATTCCTACATTTGATGAATTACTTGATATAAATTCTGAGTTGATAGTCAAATATAAAGACATAAAACGTCAATTAAAAGTAGCCAAAGCAGATTTGAGTAGAGTAGAGTTTGAACGAGATATGTTAAAAGACGAGAAGAAAATATTAGAAGAAGAACTTGAAAAACTTCAAGAATCATCATCTAATGTTGACTCTCAATTATCTCTTTTGAGTCAAGAAATTGAAACTCAAAAAGAGAAAAATGATGCTCTCGCTACTGAAAATCATGAGCTTAAGGCAAAAGTCAAAAATCTGGACCTAGAAAAGGCGAGCTTACAAACTAAGTTAGATGATATAACTCAAAATGTTTCTAACTTTAACAAAGGTCGAGAAAATTTGACAAAAATCATTGAAAGTTCACAATCTGTTTCAAATAAACAAGGTTTGGGATATAGGAAACCAGAAACCAAGAAACATCTTGGTAATGGAAGGAAAAAGAAAGTACAAAAGACTGAAACTAAGAAAAATCTTAGTGTATTATATTCCAAACCAAAACCAGTTGTGAAATTTCAGAAGAAAAATGTCAAGACTATCAAAATATGGGTTCCTAAAACAAATAACAATTTGATTAGGAATAAATATATTCAGAATTTCATGAATACTGTACATCTTAATACTAATTATATATATAAAGGGGATACCGGACCCGTATGGGTTTGGACTCCTAAGACCTAACTCTTAGGACCCCATAAAAAGTGGGTACCATGGACTTAATTTTATTTTTTGCAGGTCCCACTTAAGAAAAGAGGAAAGTGGATATTGGACAGTGGTTGCTCGAAGCACATGACTGGAGACAAGAGCTTATTAACAAATATTACATACTCAGATGGTGGCTCCGTCACTTTTGGAGATAATTCAAAAGGCTATATCATCGGCAAAGGCGATGTGAGCAATTGCGGTACATCTAACTTACCTCTTATTACAAATGTCATGCTAGTTAGAAATTTAAAACACAATTTACTTAGTATCAGTCAATTATGTGACAAGGGTTTTACAATTTCTTTTTCAAATAATAATTGTAGTATTCTAGATAAAGATCATAATTTAATTTTCGAAGGTTATAGAGACAGAAATATATATATTCTGAATATGAATATTAATCATAACTCAGATATGTGTCTTATAGCTAATGATAATGATCCATGGCTATGGCACAAACGCTTCTGTCATATAAACTTCAGAACTATTGACAAGCTAGCCAAAAACAATCTAGTTAGAGGATTACCCAAAATGAGTTTTAAGGTCAACAATATCTGTGATGCATGTCAATTAGGAAAATTAACCAAATCATCTTTTAAATCCAAGAAAGTCATATCAACACTACAACCACTTGAGTTACTACATATGGATTTATTCGGACCAACACAAGTTCAGTCGATAAACCATAATCGATATGTATTTGTAATAGTTGATGACTATTCTCGGTATACATGGTCTATTTTCCTGAAAAACAAGAGTGACACTTTTGAACATTTTAAATCCTTCGTCAAAAGAATTCAAAAATCGAAAGGGCTAAAAGTTAAAAACATAAGGAGTGATCATGGTGGTGAATTCGAAAATAACGAATTTGAACATTTTTGTACAAAGAAAGGTATTAACCACAATTTTTCGTTTCCTAGAACTCCACAACAAAACGGAGTTGTAGAACGAAAAAATCGAACATTACAAGAATGTGCAAGAACGTTATTAAATGGATCTACTTTACCAAAACATTTCTGGGCAGAAGCCGTAGCCACTGCGTGTTATGTTTTGAATCGTGTGTCCATTCGACCACTCACCAAGAATACATCTTATGAATTATTTAACGAAAGGAAGCCAAATATATCTTACTTCAAAGTATTTGGTTCAAAATGTTTCATTTTAAATACGAAAGACCAACTCGGGAAGTTTGATCCGAAAGCTGATGAAGGTATATTTGTCGGTTATTCGGAAAGAAGCAAGGCATATCGTATTTTTAATAAACGAACCAAAACTATTGAGGAATCTCTTCATGTTTCCTTCGATGAAATCTTTCAGCCCTCTCAACCAAAATCTGATGATGACGAAACTATACTTTCTGACACTCCTATCATCACAAATTATGACTCTGACTCTGAAAATATTGTTGAAAATACTTCTCAACAACATCCAGCTTGTGAAATACGTTCCCCTCCAAGATTATTGAGACACCATCCGGTTCAAAATGTAATTGGGGAGGTCGACTCACAAGTAAGAACTAGGAGTCAATTACATCAAATGGGACATGTTGCATTTCTATCAAATATCGAACCTAAGAATCCTAAAGAAGCAGCTACCGACGAATATTGGATCATTGCCATGCAAGAAGAACTAAATCAGTTCGTGCGCAATGACGTCTGGGAACTTGTTCCAAGACCAACTGATCAGTCAGTGATTGGTACTAAATGGGTCTATAAAAATAAGGCTGATGAACAAGGAAATATCACCAGAAATAAAGCAAGGTTAGTAGCACAGGGATATAATCAGGAAGAAGGTATCGATTATGAAGAAACTTTTGCACCAGTTGCTCGACTAGAAGCTATTAGGATCCTTTTATCTTTTGCTTGTCACCACAATTTCAAACTTTATCAGATGGATGTCAAGAGTGCATTTCTTAATGGATTTATCAAAGAGAATGTATATGTCGAACAACCTCCTTTGTTTGTACATGAAAAATATCCTGATCATGTGTTCAAACTAAAGAAAGCTCTTTATGGTTTAAAACAAGCACCTCGTGCTTGGTATGAACGATTACGTAGCTATCTTATTGACTCAGGATTTCAAATAGGCAGAGTCGATCAAACTTTGTTTATCAAACATTCTCAAAAGGATATTCTTGTTATTCAGATATATGTAGACGACATCATCTTTGGTTCAACAAATGATAAACTCTGTAAGGAATTTGCAAGTATTATGACCAAAGAATTCGAAATGTCTCATATGGGAGAACTGTCATACTTTCTTGGACTTCAAATCAAACAACTTCCGAATGGTATTTTTATTAATCAAGAAAAATACTGCGGAAATCTTATCAAGCGCTTCGGATTAGAAAATACATCTGGTAAACCAACTCCTATGAGTACAACTACACATCTTGAAAAAGATGATAATGGTAAGAGTGTTGACCAGAAATTATATCGAAGCATGATTGGTTCTCTTCTTTATCTTTCAGCTAGTCGTCCAGATATAATGATGAGTGTTTGTCTATGTGCTCGTTTTCAAGCAAATCCAAAGGAATCACATTTACGAGCAGTGAAGCGTATAATTCGTTATCTTAATAATACAAAAGATTTCGGTCTTTTTTATCCAACAGAATGTCCATTCGAATTAGTTTCATATAGTGATGCTGATTTTGGAGGTTCTCGAACGGATAGAAAGAGTACAAGTGGTACGTGCCATTTTATTGGAAAATCACTTGTCTCTTGGTTTAGTAAGAAACAGAATTGTGTTTCACTATCAACATGTGAAGCCGAATATATATCAGCGGCTCTCGCTTGTACTCAAGTATTATATATGCAACAAACACTTCAAGATTTTGATATTCATTTATCAAATTCTATTATATACTGTGATAACACGAGTGCTATAAATCTTTCTAAAAATCCAGTGAATCATTCTAGAACCAAGCACATTGATATCCGTCATCATTTCCTTAGAGATAATATTGAAAAAGGAAATATATGTCTTGAATATGTCCAAACTGATAATCAATTAGCGGACATTTTTACTAAACCCTTGCTCGAATCTAGTTTTATTAAATTAAGAAGAGAGCTTGGTTTAATTTCTTTAAAAAACCTTGTCTAATATTTACTGATGTTAAACTTTTAAGTTCTTTCGTTTGATTATTTTTTAACTATAGCTATTTTAAGCTTTTTTAAATTTGAGCCTCTGATTATTTTACACCATCAAATTCCTCTTTTTACTCTTATTCATAGGCTTATATATAAGAACTGTCTATATAAGTTGTCAAAAATATTCGTTCTATTCATCTTCCCTTATCTAATCATAAATACAAATTTTTCTATGGCACATATTTGTGATGAGTGTGCTCAAAAACCTCACATTTCCATTACAAGTTCTGAATCAGAAGAATATCTTTCTCCTGAAACACCAAAATATAAACCAAAGTGCCATCATCAATGCTCTCGTACACCTGGAAGTACGCCTAAATCAAAAAAGGCAAAGAAAGTGCTATTCTATTCTCCTCAAACCAAAGAGAAGATCAATGAAATTCATCACTATCAAAAACATCAAATAGATCTTCAACGTCAGCTTCATTATGGACAACAACAGCTCCATCATGAACAACAGCAGACTTCGGCACGATTATCTATTTTAGAAAGAATGGCATTCTTCTTCTGTGGATCAAACAAACGAGATGTTCATGAGCCAATGCCAAATGCACCTTCATCTTCTAGAACCCCAAACTCATGGGACAGAAACTATGCTCAGAATGAAGGGGCAACTGAAAAATGGTCATCTTGGAAGGCTCGCATTGATGATATTAACGAAGATTCAACCGATCTTCCTTCTCCCACTCTTCATTAATTTTATTTTTATATTGTACCGTTGTTTATTTTCTTTTGTAATCACTCATTTAATAACAATTAAATATTATAATAAGAGTGATATACAATTTATAGGACACAACTATATTGAAAACAGGCTGAACTGAGCTTCCAGAACAGCACCGGTCGACCGGTTACGAGCATTCTTGTTTTTTTAATATATCCGTCCGTTCTTTTTACCCCTATCACTCTTTTCTTCTTCATAACCAGTCTTCTTCCCCCAAATCAAAGAAACCCTACTTTCTCTTATTAACTTTCTTTCTTCAAACTTATCCCTAATGGCTCCTCAACAAAAGAAATTTAAGCAAGCCTCTACCTCAGAGACTCAACCCATTGATCTCTCTATCAAGAAATGGCTTGTGGATCCAATTTCACTCAAAAGGTGGAATGAAATGAAAGATTTTACTATCCATCCGGGTTCGTTTGTTAAATTCTCAGATTTCTCTAGTTATCGTATTTTAGATTTAGCAAGGGATACCGACATTGAAAACCTTATTGACTATGATCAAAACAATGTGGAAATTAACCATGTCATGATCAAGTTATTCTATGCTAATCTAAATATAGAGAAAAACAAACCCGCAAATCCCAATTATTGTCTTTGGTCTGTTGTATGTGGCAAAGAAGTGTTTATCTCATGTGATAGGATGGCAAGTGTTCTTGGTTCTAGGTTTATTGGTGAAAAATTCTCAAATGACTTTTGCAATATTCATATCCGTAATCAAATTAGTCATCAATTTACTGAAGATGACAAGGATAGCACTAAGTCTATTGGCTTAAGGCCGTCTGCAAGAATTCTTCATCATACTCTTATGCACTCCCTTTTCCCAAGAACTGGAAATTTTGATGCCGTCTATAAAGAAAATTTCAAGGCATTATACGCAATTTATGGGGGTATTCGTATAAACTGGATTGGTATGATCTTCGATGAGATCTTGAAAGTAAATGATAGCTCTAGACCTCACTTGTTTTATAACGAGTACATTATGCGTCTCTTGCTCGATTGTGGCATTGAACCACCAAAGTCTTCCATTTCCAAACCAAAAGCCATCAACAAAGCTTCGATTGCAAGAATGAAGCTTCCAGCTCCATACTTCAATATTATGCCTTTTGAACAATGGAAAGACCAAGGACATAGAGAGGCTTCCTCCCGTTCATCCCGATCTAAACATGGAGAAGTTAAACTTTTAAGATCATCTTCCTCAACAAAAGAATCACTTAACACTATTGCTCAAAATCAATTTCTTCTAGAAGCTCGACTTAAGCGCATGGACACCAAAATGGATAAACGATTTAACAAACTTAAGTCGTTCTTCAGTTCTATATGGGAAGCAATATCATGTGGAGCATCATCCTCATCCATGCCAACTCAAGACCCTGGCAAGCGCCCAGCTCCTCCTACTTTTGCTTGGACATCCTCGGAGGAGGGTACAAGCTCGGGAACGAGTCATGGACGTGGATACGGAAAATCTCAGCTTGTTGACGAAGAAGAAGAGGAGAGTGAGACAGATTCAGATTGAATCCTTTTAGTCTATGTCTTTATTTACTATTATGTGTAAATTATGACTTAGTTCTTGCTTTAAGACATTATCTGGCACTTGTACTAAATAGTGTCGCATTTTAATTCGTACTAGACTCTTTGGCATTATCATATTATGTGACTCTTAACTCTTGATCTATGGAAGTAGTCTTATTTTGCTTATACTCTGAATTATATATTTTATATCCTATATTTTAATAAACTCCTTTTTGTCGATGACAAAGAGGGAGAAAATTGTGCTAACAGTATATATGCAGGAAAATATAAAGTTACAGGCACAATCTCAGGGGGAGATCAAATACAGGGGGAGATTCATAACTATGTTGTCATCAATCAAAAAGGGGGAGAATGTTGAGTCAAGATTTTTATATAGTTTTGATTTCTGACAAAGGGATAAACCGTGATCGTCAAAAAGAAGTCATTCATTGAGACACAACGAGCTTCATACATTAGAGGTGGATTATTTGGTATGTTGGTAATATTAGTTATGTTAAAATCTATCCTCAAAATAATCATGTATCTCAAAAGAATCGATGTATAAACGTTTTGGATGACAGCGCACATTCACTGTGCAATTTAACAGCGACCGGTCGACCGGTCCAAAACCAGGCGGTCGACCGTTCCTGTGTAAATTGCACAATGAACGTGCACACATGCACATAACGTCTATATATTTGAAATTTTCGTCTACTGGTCATTTTTGACCTGTCGACCGTTTTTAAACAGAAAGCAACCTTTCCCAAAAGACACTTCTTTCTTCAATGGTTGCTTCTCTTTCCTTTCATCAATGATCACATCTTTTAATGGCTACTCTTCACAAAGAGTTACAACCATTTATTCTCTATATAAACATATCTAAATCATTGATTGAAATACAACAATTCTTTGCTTTAAAATTCTGATCTTAATTTCTAAATACTCTTGCATTCAAAAAGCTTTCTACTTCAAAATTGCTTATTGAATCATTGAAATTATTTCATATCTTTTGATTCAAATAAGTAATATACTTCCTTCAATCTTCACAAACATCATTCACATATTTTGAGGATAAGATTATAGGAAGGGTGTACTACAAGTGACAAATCAGTGTTGTTAAGAGCACAAGTTGTCAACGACAATTGTATTTATTTTTGTTGAAGTCCTCGGTGTTGTAAGAGGCACGAAATCCCGTTCGGCTGTTCGGGTGTTATAAACCTGTTCCTCCGGGTGAAGCGAGGTAGTTGGTAGTGAAATCCAGATAGAAGTCTGGGACTGGACGTAGGACGGGAGGTCCGAACCAGTATAAAAATCCCTGGTGTGATTTTACTGTTTACTGCATTTACTATTCTATATCTGTGAATTGCTATATAGTTAGTTTATTGAATATTTACTTATATAGCAATTGTAAATAACATTCCGCATATATTAGTCCATATTACACGATCCGTAATCAGTGTGCACAAGCGTAAACATACATACTTTCAGGGTTGATATCAACATGGATTTTGTTTCGGGATTGCCAAGAACTCAGCGAGGAAATGATTCAATATATGTTGTAGTGGACAGGTTTTCGAAAATGGCACATTTTATAGCCTGTAAAAAGACCGCTGATGCAGTCCGTGTTGCTCAATTGTTCTTTAAAGAAGTGTATCGACTACATGGGCTACCTGAATCCATTGTTTCTGACCGGGATACGCGATTTCTAAGTCATTTTTGGCTGAGTTTGTGGAAGATGGTGGGAACGAAGCTGAAATTTAGTAGTGCTTATCATCCATAAACAGATGGGCAAACGGAAGTGGTGAATAGATCGTTGGGAAACTTGTTGCGATGTCTTGTGCAGGATAATTTAAAGAGTTGGGATATAAAGTTGTGTCAGGGGGAATTTGCACATAATCATGCTGTCAATCGAAGTACTGGATTCAGTCCATTTCAGATTGTATATTCAAGCTTGCTAAAGGGGCCGTTGGAATTAACGATAGTACCACAACCGAAGGGGACAGTTAAGCGAGCTGCTGATTTTGTTGATGGGTTGACAGAATGCCATAGAATCGTTCAAGAACGATTGGAGAAGTCGAATGAGAAGTATAAACAATGGGCAGATAAGAAACGAAGGAGTGTGGACTTCAAAGTGGGTGATTTTGTTTACGCAGTATTGACGAAAGATCGTTTTCCAGTTGGAACTTACAACAAGTTGAAAGCACGAAAGATTGGTCCAGTAGAAATATTGAAGAAGATCAATGATAATGCATATCGGTTGAAGTTGCCAGATCATATTCATACTGCAGACGTTTTTAACGTTAAGCATTTGATTCCGTACCATGGGAATGATCTTGTTGAGGTAGAGAGAGGTACAAATTCGAGGTCGAATTTTTGTCAACAAGGGGAGGATGATGCAGTAGCATACCTGGAATCGAGGAAGAGCGATCCAATTTCGCGACCTCGCGACCTAACTCCGCCTTCACGACCTAAATCCACCACGACCTCGCGACCTAACTCCACCGAGCGACCTAACTCCACCGAGCGACCTAACTCCACTACCCTAAGTCGCTCCAGCGACCTAACTCCACCACGATCCCATCGCCGCGACCTAACTCCACCGCGACCTAAATTCCATCACGCGACCTAAATTCCTTCATGCGACCTAAATTTCATTACGCGACCTAATTTCCATCACCGCGACCTAACATTCGCGACCTAAAAATCCATCTTATGACGAAGAACTGAAGCAACGCAATTCTTCCTTAGGTCGTTTAATCAGGCTACGCAACCTAACAAGTTAAGTCGCGAACGACCTACGATTAAGTCGTTCATTTTCCTTAAGTCGCGAGAAGAACTTATGCCGCTGCCGAGCTATCTTTAAGTCGTTTGTAGTTTCGTTTGTTAAGTCGTGTACTATTGTATAGGTCGTTATTTGCTTATGTCGTTAGGATGTTGTATCTGTTATGTGTTGTAAATACTCTAAGTGTTAGGTCATTCACGACCTAAGTGTTGTGATGCAAGTGTTGAATTGTAAGCCTATAAATAGGCGGGTTGTATCATTTGTAATGGTTGTTGAATTTGAAATAAAATTTGGTTTGTGTTTCTTGCCTCCATTAAAATTGGTAGTTGAGTGTTATCTCCTATCTCCACCTTCGACATTCGAGTGCGCTCGAATCAACGATTGTTGAAGCCAATTCACGGAATCAAGTGCGCTTGATCAACGTCGAAGAATTGTAGATCTTCTCTCACGGCATCGTGCGCGATCAACGTGTCGAAGATAGCTAAAGTCCGGTATCTTCGTGATCAACGGATTTGGGCGTTTGGTATCATTAATTCATCGATTCATATTGCTTCATCTAATCGTTTCATCGATTAGTTTGACACAAATACTTCATTTCGTCGTCATCCGTTATTTCCGCTGCGTCAAAAACTATCTTTTTTACTCTAATCACAAAGAGTACAAGAGAGATGATATAATTAAATGTAAGGGATTAAATGTTGCAAACATGGAGCTACTTGCGAATAATTTCTAACAGGAAGATCAATTTCACCAATAGAATCGTCTGCTACTACAACAAAATACCCCTTTTACAACGGGCAATGCCCGTTGTAATAGGTGTTTCGCAACGGGCCTAGGCCCGTTGTATTATGCGATGTTGTAATAGAGTGGATGAATTTTACAACGGTTATTGCCCGTTGCAATAGGAGTCTTTTACAACGGTTTTTGCCCGTTGCAAAAAGGTCCTTTACAATTGTTTTTGCCCGTTGCAAAATGGTCTTTTGCAACTGTTTTTGCCCGTTGTTAAAAAGATTCAAATGAGAAAAAAAATAAAACTACTACAATGCACGTGTAAATTTTAAACTAATTTGAATTGAAACAAAATTATTATACTAATGACAACCATATTTATTCATATTTACTAAAAATAGCAAAAGAAATTTATATTTCAAAATAATAAAAAGATTTATCTATTCACATCATTCATAAAATTTTATATAGGTACAAAACATCGAATACAACCCTAAACTAATATAACACGTAGTACGTACAAATAATAACACAAGATTTAAAATTTAGACCGAACGACATTGAAGCAAACAGTGAACCATAATATTTTAGTTAATCAAAACCCATATAACACCTTTTTTCTTCAAAAATTTATTTGCTTCTACTATGTCCTGCAATACATACAAAGATAATGTAAATTACATACATACATATATGTGTGTGTATGCGTATGTATGTATAAGTATATATACAATGCATCAGGAACTTGGAAAGCAATACTGAAAATGAGAAGTGAATTGGCAGTGAACATTGAAAGGAAAATAGGAAATGGAGAAAACAATCGCTTGGTTTAACCCATGACTGCAATGTTCATGATCAAGCTGTTAAAGTAGAGATAAAGTCTAACCACAGTAGTGGAAGCAACGATAGTCCTTAAACATAGTTGACATTAAGAGCACTGATGTGCACCTATTCCTCTGTAATAATTCAAAAGCAGGTAGTAATCCAAGAATATTAATCCGAGTCATTCATGCTCATCAACGGATCATGAAGAGATTGAGGACAAGGCATTGACCTAAGCTATTCAGATGTCACCCCTAATAGCTATCTTACCATTGCAACACGCATTGTCACAAGGATCGAGGGAGTTTTAGAAGCTCAAACCTATAACGAACCACATTCACATCTTTAGCTTACATAGTTGGAAATCCACAGATCCACTTAGGATAAATTTTAGCGTTAAACCTACATGATTTCCTAGAAAACTTATTATAAAAATAAACTTGTTTTTCACTACATCCGCATTTTGTCTCTATTCACTTCGAAAATGTACTACCATAAATATATTTTTCTTAAAAAAAAGTATTAGTGCACTTTGAAAATACACAACTACAATCATAAATTATAATTTGTGCTCGTGCACTTTGAAAACGCACAAGCACGGTCAAAAGCACACTACAGTCAAAACCAAACTTATTTTTATTATAGGTTTCTAAGAAGTCCTAAAGTTGAAATAAGCTTTTTGTAGGGCTTTAATAAAATTTCTCCATCCCCATAACTTCATAATTAATGTCAACAGGAGCCAAATATGAATATTTGTTTCATATAAACTATAGTTAGTTGATCTCATTTATATATTTTGACAATTATGTATCTAAACAGCCATCCTAATCAACTATACTTAATCACGCACTGCCGAAGTCAAACAAGTAAAACAATCTCCACGGCATAATTACAAGCATAAAAACAAAGGAATGATATGATAAGGGATAACAAAAAGTGAATGATGTTGAAAGTAGTTCTTTTGCAAATGAGAGAGAAACAACAAACATTAAAAGCAATGATACTCATCCTAATACTAGATTACAAAGAATGCAAGCATTAGAATTTCACGTAGAAATAGGCAGAATGAAGGTAATTTCGTGTTCAAAGCTGATGGGTCAAAAGGAGTTATTAATAACCTTGCTTGGTCTGAACTTATCAATCAAGTTAAGAACAAGACTAGACGCAGTAAACGAAGTAAGGTGAGTTCTCCATGATATTTTACCACATTCCACAAGTGACCACTATCTAGTGTTCATGTAGTTACATAGTGATGGATCAAAGCAGAAAAATATCCCTTTCAAATTCAATAATATAAGGCCTAATATTTCTGAATATAAAGATGTGGTGGAAAGTGCTTGGTTAGTTGATAATGCAGGTAACCAACTTTTTAAATTATTGAAAAAACTGAAACAAGTCAAACTATCACTCAAGTAATGGAATAAAGGTAGAATTTCCGTGAATATTGTTGTAAATCAATTAAGGAAAATAATAATAGATTATATCAATTGCTGCTAGAAAATCCCTCAAATAAAAAGGTGGTGCAAGACTATAAAGATAATCTTTTCCAACTAGAGTGCACCTTGTATAATCATGCCATTGAAAACCAACAAAAATGTAAAACTAACTAGTTGAAAGATGAGGACCAATGCACAAAATTCTTTTATTAAAAAATGTCAGGCAATAGAAATAGGAAGCTTCGAATGGGATACTAAATGAATCTGCCAACTTGTTGCAGATTCAATTACTATCCAGGAAATGGCAGTTTCTTATTTATCCCAGCCGACCCATGGATAAGAATGGTTATATAAGTTTTAACAGTATTCACATCTTTTGTGCTTAATTATGATAATAACAAGTTAGAAACACAACATATAAGATGACATACTTTACGAGGATGGCAGTAAAGTTACTTAAAAGAGGGGAAGTTGAGCAGCATACAAACCTTAATTGCTAAATCAAATAATTATAGTGCACGTGCTTATAGTAATGTAACTTTTTGTATATCTCATTTCATTTGTTTATATATTTGTTAATATAGAACGAATTAAGAGAACTTGTTACACAGGAACCAAGCAAATATCAAACTATTATAACAACAAACGAAGGTTTCAAATTAAATATGCTAGCTTGTAAATAACTTTAAAAAAAAGTCACAAAAATAACAAGTAAGCAATTTATGCTAGTACAAAGAACAAAACAAGTAAATAAACGAACAATAAACCTGATTATAGACAAAAAAAGAATCTCAGAGACATGAACTCTCTTATAGCCTTGCTTAAGTGCAGTCGTCAAACCAATAACAAGTCCACGTCCTCAAACCAAGAATAAGTACATCCACAATCTATTGCAGCCAAAATTACTAATTAAAGCACCTACGATGCACCATTAGTTGATCTGAGATGCGACGTCGGATCCGAGGTGATGTTGCGTGGTCGGGTTTGAGATGCGCCATCGGATCTGAGGTCGAGGTGGATATGCGGCCGTGTTGGATCTGAGGTCGATACAAAGTGTGGTTGCATGAGATGTGATGGCGCTGGGGTTTGACATGCGTGGAGATGAAGATGTCGGATGGAGGCTGCTAGGGTTTGAGGTGCTTAGAAGTTTTGTGTAATTTTTATTTCTGGGATTAAATGAATAAACGCAAAGAGAAGATGTGGTTTTGGTTGCTTAATTATTTTTACCGACTTTCCAACGCGCCCCGCGTTTCATGTTATAAACAAAACTACCAAAATTAGTGCGTAAACACGTGTTTAACATAGCACAAATTTTTCAATTTTGATTTTTTTATATATAATATGTTAGTAACGAGATTAATTGTTAAAACATTCTCTTTGTATTTTATTTTGAAAAGCTTTGTATATAATTACGTACTAATAACTGGAAAGTAAAACTAAGTCTATTAAAATACTGGTTGAACCTCCTATGACGTCTAAAACAATCAAGATAATGGTAATCGGTTAAGAGTTGTCAAAAATTGATATTTATTACAATTGGTAAACTATAAATATTGTAAAATATAACTTTACAACTAGCAAAAAAAAGTTGTAATAGTTGACATCTATTACAACGACTGAAGAAAGTAGTTGTAATAAGCATCTAGTACAATGGGCGGGTGGGAATGAAAACCGGTTTTGAGTGCCGCTTATGAATTTTGAGTGCCGACATTTGTTAGTGTTTGTGGGCTTTAACGTTATTCTTACCTCATTTTTGTTTGGATAAAATTAATATTAGTCCTAATTAATTATTACTTATTAAGTATTAATTAATTAATACCATAATGAAACTATTAATTAAAGAAAAAATTACAACTAATGAAAATAATCGTGAAAATTAATTATTTAATTTTAATTATTAATTAGTAAAAATTAATTATTAAATGTTACTTCATATTTATTTACTATAATTTAATGTTAATTATTAACTGTTAATAATTAATATGTATATATTATTAATTTTTAATATTAATTTTTAATTTTTAATAGTAATTATTAATCATAAACTATTAATATTTAGTATTAATTATAAATTTTTATATATTTAATATTAATTACTCGATTTTATTTACTAATAACTGGAAAGTAAAATTAAGCCTGTTGGAATACCGATTGTATATAATAATTAGTAATTAGTGATTGCTTATTAATAATCATTAATTTTTTTTGGCAAGGCCAGCCGGTTTTATAGTGGACCGTCCACTTTTATTACGAACGTAATAAAATTTGAAGTACAGGAGAAAGGTAAAGGCACCTTAACTACTAAGAAAAAGAAGGAAAACAGCACAGGAGTGTGATAGACATATCACAACTACTAAAAGAATAATGAAAACAACTACTCCTCCGAAGAGGTAGCGTCACCAACATCCACCAAATCCTGAGAAGACTCCAAAGGAACGTTCCCCAACAGACCAGCATAGGGGCGGAAATGGGAAGCAAGACAAGGATCATAAGACACAGAATCAGGAGAGTACACAAAGGAACGATCCCAGGATGAATCAGCAAGCAAGATAGAATTCGATCTCAAAAAATAACCGTCCAAAACAAGAGCTAATGAGTCACCAGACGGTCGATAATAAAGACATCTAAGGTCTAGATGATCATCAGAAACAAATCTAAAGAAAGAACATCCAAGGGGTTAAATCTCATGCCAGAAATGTGATCAACCCAACACCTCTCATCATCATCCCAAACAATAGAGGGACAAGGCAGACCAGGAACAGGGGCAGCAATAGGAATAGCAGAAACATCACCAGCGACCAACGGCAGACCTGGCGGGACAGGAACCAGAACAGGAACCGTAGAAACAACAGAAGGCGTCACAGAAGAAGGAGGGGAAGCAGGCAGAGCAATACAGGGAGCCGGATCCGGGACAGGAGCTGCAAGAGTAGGAGCAACCTGAGTAGAAACCTTAGGAATCCATTTCCTTAGCGGAGGCCAAGGAAGAGGGATCTTAGGAGCAGCCGCGGTAACAATAGGATGCGAGCAGGCGATAGCCAGGTGGCGAAAGGAGTGACAGGAGGAACAAATATCTGGGACCCAACCATAGCGAACACAGACTTCCACCACGTGCCCAACAGCTAGCTGAACAGGAATAGAGGAAGGGAGGGGCTTAGAAGGGGAAATCTCAATCAGAGCCTTAGCGAACATCAGTTTTTCACGCGCAACCGTATTAGAGTCAACACATTTCAATTTACCTATATTACAAGCAAGCCAATTCAAACCAAGTAATGGTTGAAGGGCAGAGGGAATATGGGAGAAGTAAACCCAAACAGGAATGGATAGGACCTGCTCACGAGCACAAGCAACTGTCGGTGACCAAGGCGTGATAATAAAAGGTTGCCCACCAAAAAATGAAGGCTCGGCTTCAAGAACACGACATCGATCGTCGGTAGAGGAGAACAGAAGGAAATACATGGAGTCAACCAGCCTAATGCGAAGGTCACCGCGAAGCCTCCAAGCCCTACGAAAAACCGAAGCCGCATCGTGAAGGCGGTGCAAAGGGTCTAGAAAGAATCCAACCAAGTAATCAGACCAATAATCCAAACCGGCTTGCATAACAATTGAAGGAGGGATCATCACTCCATCAACCTCAACAATTTCAAATTCAATCGGGTCATAATCACCCGCATTACGGGGCAATGAAGTAAAAAGAGAAGACCATGATTTCGTACAAGCCATGGAAGGAGCATCAGGACCAGAAAGCTTCACATCAAAAGAATTAACAGCAGCGGCATCTTGGATTGAAGCAACAGAACTCGATTCAATGAGAATGGGCGCAGAGTTCACATCGACATTAAGACAAACACGATGGGGGCATTGTGCAGTACTCGTACAACCAGCAGCACCAACAAGCTTCACGCGGTCAGACAAACTACACCCCACCCCAACAACACAAGAAACATCATTAACCACCACACTCGGCTGCAAACCACTAATTTCAGATTGACAACAATTACCAGGCACGGGAGTCGAACTCATTGACCGAGGGCTAGAGCAAACATCAACAGCGAGGGATGAAGGGAGAGCGGGTAGTGGAGGAAATTCAGCAATAGATAAGGGCGGCACTTGGCACGACATCGCAGGAGGCACGGAATTTAAAAAATTCCCAAGAAGGATGGAAGAAGGCGAAGAGGACAGCAGATTTGGGAGGAGGGGAAAGGGAGGCGAAGCAGGCATGAAGACGGCGGGAAGGAGGAAGGAAACGAATCGGAGGCTAGGAAAAACGATTAAAGTCGAAAAGACAGGAGTCACCATTCATCAGTCGCCATTAATTATTATAAGTTATAAATGATTAATATAATATTATTAATGATTAATTATTAAATATTAATAAAAAAATATAATATTATTAATGATTAGTAATTAGTAATTAGTAATATAATATTATAATTAGTAATTAGTAACATATGATTAATATAATATTATTAATGATTAATTATTAAATATTAATAAATAATAAATATTAATTTTAAGAAAGCATTGTAATTATTAGTTATTGATTGTCAAAAATTGGCAACAGACATTTATTACAACGGGCATTTTATGATCGTTGTAAAATTGGCATCGGTTAAAATGGGCATTTTATAACCATTGTAAAGTTGGCACCTATTACAACGGGCATTTTTAGCCTGTTGTAAAATTGGCACCTATTACAATGGGCATTTTGAGCATTGTAAAATTGGCACCTCTTACAACGGCCATTTTGTGACCGTTGTAAAATTAGCATCTATTACAACGGGCATTTCGTGAACGTTGTAAAATTGCGATCTATTACAACGGGCATGAAAGGACAGTTGTAATAGCTTTCTATTACAACGGGTAGTCATTGCCCGTTGTGAAAGGGCCTTGTATATGGCATCTGTTTGCGCCAAAAATGGTCACAAACCCCAAGTGTAGTGAAAGCACCAGCGTATGAATACAGATCAACAATATTCACACACAAATCACAGATCTAAGCAAGTAACAAGCAGCAATCAAGAAATAATGAATAGTGACACACGATTTATAGTGGTTTGGCTATCTCCGGCCTACGTCCACTTCAAGGTTTTTATGATTTTATTGCTCGATGCTTGAAGATTACAGTTTCGTATGTTGTATTACAACTGATTTTATGAGTTAAGCCTGAATCTAAAGCAGCAATGGTGATCTGGAGTAAATCTGGCAGAGTCTGGACGCTCTTTATCTCTCAAAATTGTCCGACCCCTTTTCTGAATGATCAGGGGCTCTATTTATAGGTGTAGGAGGCTGATATTTCGCCTAAATTGAAGGGAGACCAGTTCTGGTACGTGAGGGGGCCCACATGGCCGAAATCTGGAGATCCGGGCCCACTTTGGGATCGATTCGACCCTTGGTTCGAATCGATCAAGAAAGAGTCCAATCAAGCTGAAAATTGGTGTGGACATTCTTCATCATGTATTTAAGCTTCTGTGAAAATTTCATATCATTTGGACTTGTGGTTTAGGAGATATGACCGATACGAGATTGGAGTATTCGGTAGGAAGTGTGGTTCGAATCGATTCCGCTTGAATCGATTGCCTCGACTCGATGGTAATGTGCGTGAGCAGGTTGACGTGGCACACGCTCTTCGTGTTGACCCACTTTTCGCTCTGGTTTGATCGAGTCGTCCTGAGATTTTGCCGCTTTGACTTGATGTATTCGAAGACAATGATCGTTCCTAGATTCGAACAAGGGTTCGTTCGTATCGATCGTGACGCGTTCCATTCGATCGATACGAAGCAACTATGTCTGGATGGATTCGAAGGCTTCAACTGCATAGATTCGAAGACCTTCCCTTTGATCGATTCGTAGCTGAAAATATTCTGATGGATTCGAACCACGGGAGGCCTTGGATGGATTCGAATGTTTAGGGTGTTTTGATGGAGTCGAAGCAATGGTACTTCTCATGGATTCGAAGTAATACAGGGACGATGGATTCGAGCTAAGGGTTTCCTCTGAGGGATACGAAGTGGATGGAGTCAATCTTGATGGAGCCGACCTTGATGGATACGAACCATATGGAGACGAACACAAGGCTATGTCCTTCACTTGCGTCGATGATATCTTGGGCGTACGAACTCGGATTGACTCGAGATTTGGAATGCTGGCTCTTATGGCTTTCCTTGACGTGTCTTATCAATTGTAGCCCGATCCGGACTTGGGCAAAATTCATCGATATCCATGGTGAATCAGTGTATAACGATCTTTTACAACGAACTGTCTTTAGTTTTCCAGTCAACTTTTGGTGTCACGGCCTTGCCAAAAGGCGGGATAACATTTGCCCCAAAACATGCCTTGCGATAGGAAGGTGTGTTTTGTAATGCCATAAGCTGGATGCAGTGAGTTCATGTTTTACTCATAGCTTATAGCATTTTCAATCAAGTCCATGGCTGTTCGAAGCCGAATTGTTATCAGTTTTTTCCAGTGGAAGTTAAGAATGAAATTCTACGGTCTCTCCGTACTATTGATGGTCACTCCGAACCCTTGCCAAACCCATTCTAGATTTAGCGATTGAATAGAAAGATCCTATTGCATTCCGGCGTTGCTTTCTATCCCTTGCACTCTGGCCCCAGCTAGGGCGTATAGCGATGTCTTGGTCGTTCTCGACCGATCATAGCCTCTTCGGGCTCATGCTGGATCCCATCCTGTCACTTTTCGGTGAAGGGGAAACAACGTTAAGTGAGTCAATCCTGTCGCTCTCCGGTGAAGCGACTCACCTCCTGCACTCCGGTTCAGTGTATCTGAACATTAAGCGATGTCGTGACCTGAATCGTCGGTCGATCACAGCCTCTCCGGGCTCATGCTGGATCCCATCCTGTCACTCTCCGGTGAAGGGGAAACAACGTTAAGTGAGTCAATCCTGTCGCTCTCCGGCGAAGCGACTCACCTCCTGCACTCCGGTTCAGTGAATCTGAACATTAAGCGATGTCATGGCCTAAATCATGGGCCGATCATAGCCTCTCCGGGCTCTTATCGGATCCTGATCCAATCACTCTCCGGTGAATAGGAAACGATGCTTAAGTGAGTTGATCCTGTCGCTCTCCGGCGAAGCAACTCACTTCTTGCACTCCGGACCCTGCCTCTCCGGGTAGGATCATGAAGCGATCATGTTTATATTGATATTTAATGTTTATCCTTTAACTCTTCGGTCAAAGGTTTTTTTTAATAAGTGTTTCTTTATTAAATTCAAATCCTAGATGTTCAATCTCAAACACCAGGAAAAACAAGATAATGCCTCTCCGGGCGGAGCGGTCTATTTCCATCTCAGAGCATGCCTAGGGATCTCTCCGGTTCCCGTACATGAGTAAGTGGGATAGCCGTTTTATTTTGGAAATCAAATCTAAGAAAACTAATCGACCAGAGTCCAAATCTTGAACTTGGCCCTTGCCATCACAATCAGTTGATGACGAGTCGTGATCCCGATCCAGGATCATTCCTGTTAGGTTGAGGCGGTAGTTGTTCGGGCCTAACCGCCGTTGTACGTTCTCTGACATACTGTGGCAATCTACCACTCCTGGCATGTTCTTCCACCTCATCCTTCAGGTGGCGGCATTCATCGGTAGTGTGCCCATCCAGCTCATGGAATAGGCAGTGCTTTCCAGTCCTACGTTCCCGCTCCGTGGGGTCTCTCCTGGGTGGTTTTCGATAGGGGAGTTGCCCCCGAGTTTCGGTGTAAATTCGTTCCAGTCCTGCCACCAAGTCTGTGTATTGCCTGAATCTGGGCTCTCGGAATTTCTTCCGTTTATCAGGACCATCATGTGCGTCATCCTGCTTTCTCTTTCCTTTGTCTGCCCTGGACTGTTCCCTGGCGGTTCCTTCGCTTTGTGCAACATTTATTTCCTGCCTCTCGGCTCGTGATTCCTCTAATCGAATGAATTTTTCAGCTTCATGGAAAAACTCTCCAAGATCTTGCGGTGGATCTTTAGTCAAAGAGTCTTTGAATTCGGTGCCTTCTCCAACTCCTGCCACTGCCGCCATCAAAATCATCGATGGGTCCGGGCGATCTACAGAAGCCACCGTTGCATTAAATCGTAACAGAAAATCTTTTATGGACTCTCCGGTCCTTTGCTTTATTGATGCTAAAGTCATCACGCTCTTAGGTCGCATTATGTGAACCCTAAACTGCTTCATGAAACAATCCACAAGCTCGCCCCATGTCCTGATTGATCCTGTCTCTAGCTGTCTAAACCAAAGCGCAGCCAAATCTGATAAAAATAAGGGGAAACATCGTGCCATTACTTCCTCGGATGCTCCCAGCACTTCCATGTGTCTGATATATCTGGTGATATGCATGGTCGGGTCTGACTTTCCGTCATAAGAATTCAGCGTTGGTAGTTTGAACTTCGGAGGGTTCCTTGCATTCCTGATATTTGGAGCGAACGGACTCCGACTAACTTCTTCCAATCCTCCTCCTGACAACCCTCCTCTCATGAGTCGTCTCACTAGGCCAATCATTCTTTCATCTCCGTCTAGGGGTTGCCCCCTTGTCATGTCTCGGTCTTGCCCTCCGAGTCTTGTAGAGAATTCTGGTACGTACTCTTCGGGTGGCTCGTTAGCATTTGTGTTGGCCCTAGCCGGTTGAGCTCCTTCCAAAGGTCCTTCCGCGTCGGATCTTGCGGGCCTGCCCCCAAGCCCTTGTTGATTGCCTTCTGGTTCTGTATTCTGTCCTCCGTTGGGTTCCATAGCCCTAGCTCCTTGTTCCACATTCACAGCCGCTGTAGCTGGTCCTGGGTTCTATGTTCCTGCAGCTCTTATCTGCTCGAAGAAATTCTGCAGCATCTCTTGTTGGCTTTTCATCATTCTCTCCTGCATTAGGTTATTCATAGCCTCCATCTCATCTCTAGTAATGTAGATCGAAGCTTGTCCTTCTCCAGCGCCAGAGGATGCTTCTTGACTTCCTCCCTGTTGGCTCCTCTCAGCTCTTTGTTTTTTACTTGTTTGTCGAGTCATTGTAGAGTCAAATCTGAATCCTTAAAATTTCAAATCTAAACTTTGAATCTGGTGTAGCGGGTGCTAGTTCTTCTCAGTGAAAGCACCAAAGTGTTTGCGCCAAAAATGGTCACAAACCCCAAGTGTAGTGAAAGCACCAGCGTATGAATACAGATCAACAATATTCACACACAAATCACAGATCTAAGCAAGTAACAAGCAGCAATCAAGAAATAATGAATAGTGACACACGATTTATAGTGGTTCGGCTATCTCCGGCCTACGTCCACTTCAAGGTTTTTATGATTTTATTGCTCGATGCTTGAAGATTACAGTTTCGTATGTTGTATTACAACTGATTTTATGAGTTAAGCCTGAATCTAAAGCAGCAATGGTGATCTGGAGTAAATCTGGCAGAGTCTGGGCGCTCTTTATCTCTCAAAATTGTCCGACCCCTTTTCTGAATGACCAGGGGCTCTATTTATAGGTGTAAGAGGCTGATATTTCGCCTAAATTGAAGGGAGACCAGTTCTGGTACGTGAGGGGGCCCACATGGCCGAAATCTGGAGATCCGGACCCACTTTGGGATCGATTCGACCCTTGGTTCGAATCGATCAAGAAAGAGTCCAATCAAGCTGAAAATTGGTGTGGACATTCTTCATCATGTATTTAAGCTTCTGTGAAAATTTCATATCATTTGGACTTGTGGTTTAGGAGATATGACCGATACGAGATTGGAGTATTCGGTAGGAAGTGTGGTTCGAATCGATTCCGCTTGAATCGATTGCCTCGACTCGATGGTAATGTGCGTGAGCAGGTTGACGTGGCGCACGCTCTTCGTGTTGACCCACTTTTCGCTCCGGTTTGATCGAGTCGTCCTGAGATTTTGCCGCTTTGACTTGATGGATTCGAAGACAATGATCGTTCCTGGATTCGAACAAGGGTTCATTCATATCGATCGTGACGCGTTCCATTCGATCGATACGAAGCAACTATGTCTGGATGGATTCGAAGGCTTCAACTGCATAGATTCAAAGACCTTCCCTTTGATCGATTCGAAGCTGGAAATATTCTGATGGATTCGAACCACGGGAGGCCTTGGATGGATTCGAACGTTGAGGGTGTTTTGATGGAGTCGAAGCAATGGTACTTCTCATGGATTCGAAGTAATACAGGGACGATGGATTCGAGCTAAGGGTTTGCTCTGAGGGATACGAAGTGGATGGAGTCAATCTTGATGGAGTCGACCTTGATGGATACGAACCATATGGAGACGAACACAAGGCTATGTCCTTCACTTGCGTCGATGATATTTTGGGCGTACGAACTCGGATTGACTCGAGATTTGGAATGCTGGCTCTTATGGCTTTCCTTGACGTGTCTTATCAATTGTAGCCCGATCCGGACTTGGGCAAAATTCATCGATATCCATGGTGAATCAGTGTATAACGATCTTTTACAACGAACTGTCTTTAGTTTTCCAGTCAACTTTTGGTGTCACGGCCTTGCCAAAAGGCGGGATAACAGCATCTATTACAACGGGCTTGAATGGACCGTTGTAATAGCCTTCTATTACAACGGACAACCAATGCCCGTTGTAAAAAGGACGTTGTAATAGGGTATTTTTGTTGTAGTTATATTATTAACTACATTAACCTTCGATCGCAACTCTGATTAACCACCCGTTTCTTCTATTGCGATCTTCGATTACCCATTTGATTTTACATATACTAAGACATATATTTTAGGTTTTGCAATATAATTAATCCACCCCCAACTCAATTTAAACATCTCGCTTTATTATCGTATCTAATATCGTTGTTGGGTCCCTCTCTCACGGTGCTAGTAGCTCAAGGTCAGGGTAAACAAATTTGGGAATTACCGCCCAACCCGAACTTGACATCACATTTTTTCACAAAAATATAAAAAAGACCACACACATTAACAACTATTGTGCGAGAACAATCATCTGAACACCAAATTCTTCAATTCATCCGATGGAGTTGAAAAATATGTAGATAACATTATCAGAGAGACTAATGGAGAACTAACATCTAGTTTCACCTTCTTCATTCCATATCGAGTGAGGACATTATTGATATACTTTAGTCTCCTTCTCGAGAATTTTTTCTATCATCCCAATGTCCATCAAAGTCATCACGAGCTCCACAAAGGTAGATGCACATGTCATTAAACCATCAACATCAATATGCTCACTGCTAAGGCCAATAAAATCAACTTGCCTTACTTGCAACTGAACTAGACCTTAAGTATGAACCTCTGTAACCTTCCCATTAAGAAATGTATTATCATAACCACCATGAACTCTCAACATATGGAAAAACTCTAACGACCTCTAATGCGTTTGGCACTCACTTTCATTCCTCATTATATCATCATCTGAGGAATGCTCCACCTTTAATAAAAATTGATAGAGTTAGAAGTATGCCCTAGGAGTAATTATGTAATTTTTTATATATATCTAACTCTGTGATCAATCTTGTTCTAAATAAAAGGTGTTTTACTTTCTATCATATACTTGTTATATAGTGATATAAATAATTAAGTAATTGATTTTAAATATATAGATGGAAAATCCTTATGATATTATAACATACCCCATTTGGAGGCCCAAAACTAACTTCTAGGGATGCTGCAGTCATCAATATTTATTAATTCTCGGTGACCAAATGCGGTAATGTTAGATACATTGATATAACAAAAACACATAGATATGAAAAAAATTTAAAATCATAAAATAAATTTCTCATCACACTTCAAATCACATTTCAAATTCATTACATAATCTCAATTCGTAAACCACGTTCAAAGAAATATAAGTATTACAAAATACGCCAAGAGCGATATATAAAGATGCCCCTTTGGTTGATCAAAGTCTAAATATAGGCAATTAAACAACTTTGCCATTACATCCAAAACATAGTGGAATCAAACAGAAAGAACTCCTACTAGCTAGCTTGCCTCCTTCACGTCTCCGGAAGCTTATTCGTCTAAAGGAGAACCTGAAAACCTTAACTCCCAAACTACTCAAAATCAATTAAGCACCCGAGAGTTTAAGGGGAAAACATAAACTTCGAGTCAGAAAAAAATTCTGGCATGAATAATAACCTGCCATCTCGAATCATATAGATATCTAGTGAGACCACGCTGCTTAGCGGAACGGGCTTCCCTCACTAGTATCTTAACCCAATTTATAATAACTATATAATATGCACCTGCATCCACAATGGTTAAGACATAACATAATAAAATGTATTATGATGATATACAACCATGCAATATGCTCTGGATTTCTCATCCTCATTTATCGTACTATCTATCTCAAGTTATAATTTCTAAGGTCACTATTAACCTATTAGTTTTTATGGGCTGACTAAGAACCTGTTAATTCTTTATGGAATTCCCATCGACTCTCATAGTTTTCATGGGGTCACCATGAGCCTATTGGTTCCTGTTAACAAGATTTCTTGTCAAGAACCCAAAGTTATACTAAGGAATGATAATTATCCTTTAAGCAAGTAGAGTAGAATGGTAGGTATTAATTCCTTTTGAAATTTCTCTTGAATAGGCTTTAGTAGGCAGGAATAGCACAGACAGACCTTTCGACTGTGTCGAAAGGGTTGGGTTCCGTGCTTAATGACCTTTCAACTCTATTGAGACCATGTAGATTCTCTTTCGAAAGCTTTCCTTCTCGAAATAGACGAAGTACCCTGAATAAGGTTTCTTTTAATTAGATTTGACCTTATCGTAAGCTTTGATTATTGGTTGGCTGGGACTCAATCCTTGAATCTGAGACCGAGGTTCCGACTCTGTCAAAAGCAAGGTGGTTTAGGTGTGAAAAATAAATCCAAGAATTTAAGATAGAGGTTTCGACTCCGTCGAAAGCTGTGAGCTTAACCTCCTTGGGTTTGAACTAGTAATCTCAAGCTATAGTGTTTTGGTGAAGGGTTTCGACCTTGTCAAAAGTTTGAACCTCGAGCTCTGTGTACTAGTTGACGATTTGAGTAAGTTGTGACCTAGTTTCGACCTTGTCGAAAGCTAAAACTCAAAGGAAGGTTACTTGAAATATGAACTTGAAGCTGTTTAAATTTTTCTAGGTTTCGACTGAGTCGACAATGGCCTTTTGATGAAGGCGAAAGCTGAAACACAAAAGTGAAACTGATAATAACTTTAATAAAATGATAAGTAATCTAAAATACTTAAAACTTCCCTTTAATAAGAAAAAGATGACTTTATTGCTTCAAATCCCCAAATTAATCTCCTAATTAGGGTTACAACACTTTTGATTAAAGAAATACAAGTTTGGAATAGGAGAGATCGGATCCCCAAAATGTGACCCCTTGGGTCTTATTTATAGATGCGGGTCAGCACCTTTCGACTTTGATGCTTCCGACTAGGTCGAAAGGTCATTGCCGAAAGACTTAAGCATGTTGCCGCCTTTGTTGAAAGGTATGGTTACGCTCCTCTTCTTTGAGTTGTCTTGTAAGTGCTTCCGACTTTGTCGACAGCCCTTGTTCATTGGTTTCGATGATGTTGGTTACGCTTGAGCTCTTGTTTCTGATCTGATGTGGAACCCTTCTGGACCATGTTGGTTTCGACCGATTCGAAAGGCTTACTATAGCTTTCCAAGTGGTTGCTCAGGATGATACCTGCTTTCAAGTAGTTTGAATGGAGGCGAAACCATTGGTTTCGAATGGTTTGGCGTATGTTCAAAGAGTTGTTCTTCTTTGTCTTCGAAAGGTTTGGCTTTGACTTAATCGAAAGGCCTTTATTTAGTCGAAAGGTCGTTAATGAAGGCAGAAGGGTGCTTTCGACTCCTTCATCTCTTCTGGAAGGTAAGAACCTTCTGGATATTGATTGGAGAAACCTTCCGACATCTTCGAAAGGTCCTGAAGTTTCCCGACTTTAACTGTAGCATTCCTTCGACTCTTTCGAAAGGTCTAGCTGGTGTTTTTCTTTCTTGCTTTCTTTTGTTCTCTGCTTGGAATGTTTTCAACTAAGCCGAAAGGTGATTTTTGGAGTAACATTTGCCCCCCCACTTGCGAAGAGATGCACTTGACTTTTCAAGTCAACTTTTTCGAAACCTAGAAGCTTCCCACCTCTTGGTCTTCCTGTGTGAATCTGGGTCGTCTATTCAAATCTTATCTAGCGGTTGATAATTCTGGGTGACATTTTTTATAAAGTACGCATCTCCTCCTTCTTCCTTATTCACTTTTCTGCAATAAAAAATTTGAACACGAGTAAAAGAATTCTAAAAATTCTCAAACTTTCTATTCACTTCCAGAAATCAAAATAAACAGCAAATCTAAATCGTAAGTCTAGATTCATTCTTGTTTTGCTAGTTTTAATCAAGTTTTGCTTTTTGAGATTTCAAAATCGAGATTCGACCTTAAAATATTTGAATTTTGATTTTTTAAGAGTGGGTTTAGTTTGACTTACTAAGAAATTTTTCTTAAATTCAGTCTTATGAATCAACAGATCCCGCTTCTTGTTTTGGATTTTTACTTTGATATTTACAATTCCTGTTCTTCTTTAGGAAATCTAGATTTTTAGTTTAACAGTAATTTATACTTATGAAATCGAAGAAGGTCGATTCCTATTGAAATCCATACTCTTTTTATTTTTATCTTATTTTTATTTTTATTTTATTTTATTTTTTAACATCCACTTTCTTATCGGGTTTGGTTTACTTGTTTTAATAAATTTGAAATCCTGGATTTGCGATCGGGTTTGGGGAAGGCGGTAAAACCTGTTTTCTTCACTTGGAAGATTCAAATGTACAGGTGAAAAATTGGCGCCACAAAATGACCTTTCTACCCCTTCGAAAGGAATTGAGGCGGAAATTTTTATTTTACTTCCTTAGCCCCTTTTGATGGGGTCGAAAGGTGTTATGGTGCCAATTTGATCAACCTTGTCGAAAGGACATGTAGTTAAGCAGAGTGTAATCACCCCTTCGAAAGCAAAACGTTTCGACTTAGTCGAAACCTTAGTGCCGACTGCAATCCATTCTTTCTAGTTTACCTTTGGAACCATTATACCCCTTCGACCCTTTCGACACCATTTAAATCTAATGAGTCGAAACCCTCTAGAGTTACCTTTCTCCAGCATTGTTGAAACGTTCTAAGTATACATAGGTTTAACTTAGGACCTTTCGACCCAATGAATTTGTAATGTTTCGACAACATTTGTATTTTTCTTAGGAAACCAAATTTATTGGTTTCGATAGTGTCGGAGGGTCTTGCTATCTTGTTTGTGGAATGTTTGCAGCGTACATTTTTGTTCAAATTTTAAGTTTACTTAGACTACCTCCTTTTAACAACTTAGCTACTGCGGAGCTTTCGACAAAGTACCATACCGCGTTCTCATATATTTTTTCAACTATATCGGAAGCCAGTAATTGTTTATGTTTGTGCTTTCATCATTATCGAAAGGTTATGGTTAAATGTTTATTCCTTTTCTTTTGGATTCTGTCGAAAGCTCCATGAACACTCCTATTTAATCTTTTGACCCTGTCGATAGGTATTTACTAAATGTTATTGTTGCTTTCCCATCGACTTTGTCGAAATCCCAATACCCTTTATTTTTAACTTAAACCTTTTTTCGAAAATTTAAAGTTTGATGTTTGGCTTTTGTTTAAGTTATTCAAGTAGGTCTTGACTAATTCTGAAATGAATACTATGTTCATATAAACTTGGAAATTTTAAGTGAAACATTTTCACTTGGCAGAATCATGAGCTCTCCAAAGAAACTTGACGCCATCTCGAAGCATTCTTTGGTATCTTCCTAGGACAAGGTTGATGCCATCCTTAAGGACTTTGAAATTACTAGCATGGAAGCTATTCCACCCAGGGAGATAGACACTATCCACAATCCTCTTGAAGGGTTCTTCGCTTACACCGCTATCCATATATGGCATGAAGGATTCCTGCCTTTCCCTGAATTCTTGTACAGATTCATTTCTCACATTGGGGTTGCTCCAATCCAGCTATCCCCTAATGTTTATACCTACCTTCTATCTCTGGAGCTGATGGCACTAGAGTCTGGACTTCCTTCTTTGAATGCTGAAGTTCTAAACTACCTGACTCGATTAGTCAAACTTAGCACTCTTGACCATCAGATCTTCAGAGCTAACCCCCCGAAGAAGCTTATATCAGACCGAGTCAATAAGTTTAAACACTGGGAAAACCAGGTTTTCTTTGTTCGATGTTTCCCAAACATCAATGGGATCTTTTCTTCTCCCCGTAAGTTCAAATTTTCATTATCTTTCTCCCATTTTGTTTCTTCCTCTGTCTAATCTTTATCTTATACCAGGTTCTCCTACTAAGGAACTCAATGAAGCGGATAAAAGAATGGTGGAATTTCTTATCGTGGCTTTTGTTAAGATAGGAAATCGACCGAAGCTGGTGATACCATCAAACTTGAGGAAGCATTCTCTTCATCTCCCTAGCCAAAGGATTTTGGGGCTACCCCTTTGATTTAGCATATTTCAAAGGGGAAACACTTCCTCTCCCTCGGAGATTCCGAACACTTTTCTCCCATGTCACCCATCTGCGCAGACCACTCCGGTAAATCATTGGCACAACATTTGCTTTCTATTCCTGTTGTTTTCTAAATTGGCTCACTAACTTTTAATTTTTTTGGGACCTTTACAGTTGCTTCTCAGGTTACAATGCATGTTAGTGGTGCCGCTCCCTCTCCTACAACCTCTGAAGCGCCATCTATCATTGAATCTCTTGCCAAATCCAAAAAGGCTTTTAAAAGGAAGTTGATGGAATCTTCTGAAATGGAGCCTCCAAAGAAGGCTGCTAACGTTGTAGATGTAGAGGAAGAGGAGCATTTATCTCTTGACAAAGCTCCAAAGAGCCCAATTGTGGAAGCTTCCAAAGACAAACCAGCGCAAACCCCTGTTGCATTTGATTCCATCTCTCGCATCTCCGTTTCAGACTCGCCAGCTGCTCTTGCATAAATGCAACTGGCTTTAAATATGCCCTCTACTCCAAAGCACATTCCTTCTCAGCCATCATCTTCTTCTCCTTCTGCCATCAACTTTGAAGAGATAACCGAGTCTATCCTTCACTCAGAGTCCTTCACTTCAATTCACCCACCTTCTTTCATTCTAGATTTGGCAGGGCACTATCGCTCTCTAATAAAACAACAACTTCTGATAATTTTCACTTCAATTGATCTTATCATCATTGGTTTTTTCTAAATCACTAATTTATGTTACATTTCTTCTTTCAGATTTCTAAGAGTTGGTTAACTCTTCATGAACATGCATCCGAATCCTCCCTTGAATCATCTAAGTCCCAGGAGGAAATCTTGGCCCTTAAGAATCAAGTGTCCACACTTTCTACGGCCAAAGATGAAGCAACTTTAGAATTGGAACGACTAAGGGCTTCTCTTGCTCGAGCAGAAACTGATCCTTTGGATGAAAAAAGGCCCATCAACTCATTACTGACTAAAAATTTTCTCTGGAGCTTACTTTAAAAGATTCTGATGATGAAAAAGCTCGCTTAATTGCCAAGAACGTTTCTTTAAAGGAAAATTTCAAGAAAACCAGGACTTCATTGAAACTCGCTATCAATACCATTTCTGATGCTAAGCAATGAGTGTCACAATTTATTGGTACTACTCTTGGGCAAATGTTGCTGAACACCTATGAAGAAGCCCTCATGCTTTCCTATGCTGACAACTTCAAGAAGTGTCCTGACTTCGGTTTCCCTTCGCTCGATTCTGCTCTGGTTGAAAGAGTAATGGGCAAGATTGAACAAATGAAGCAGGGGATTGAACCTACAGATAAGGAGGAAATCGATGCTTCTAAGATTCTTTCCTTTAACGTCTCCTTTTTTGATATTGAATCAGACTATGAGCACGAGGGTGACAATGATGATACCGCCAGGGAAGAAGGCGATGATGATGGCGATGATAATGATGATGATAACGATGATGATGATGATGATGATCTTGCTGGTAGTCGAGGCCCAAGCGGAGATGGCGGAGCTCAGCACGAAGCCTCTGATAAGGATGGGGATGCTAACACCAAAGCTTCAGAAAAAGAGCCCACTCCCACTGTAGCTACTTCGCCTGAATCTGTTGGGCCTTCTGCCCCTCAAGAGGATGAGCCTGCTCCTATTAACGTTGATGAGCTTAAAGGGAAAGAGCAGGCTTCCTAGACCTCTGTTCCAATGTCACAGGTATGGGATTCTCTGTTTAAATGTCTTTCACTTCAAAGGCTATAATAGTGTAAACCATTCTTTTTAGATAAGGAAGAAGTCCATCCTCCCTTATAAAACAAAACTTGAGAGAAAACAAGCTGAATTAAAAAGTTATATAAGGAGTTAGACAAACAGATAAAAGAGCATAATATACTCTTCGATAAGTATCATAGGCTTGATAGGAGTGCCTCAGTGCTAGCATCTTTTAAACATCAGAAGGCTGCCCCCTTATTAAAGAGAGAGGGCCTCCGATATGACACTCTTTTAAAGGAAAATCGGGAGTTACTTACTTTATTTTGGATGCTGATCGAAGAGAGAGACATTTTAGTCAACTTTTTATATAAAGCTTACTGTAGACACTCAATAATTGATTTCTTATACTTAAGTGAATTTATGTGGGGGTTTACTTAGAGGCTTTCATAAGAGATACTTGAATGAATTCGGATCTAATCCGAACCCTGGAGCTTGTTGGAACTTACCACAGGTCAGATCGATTCCCCAAGATCTCCCCTTAGAAAAACTTAAGTAGTACAAGAACAAATTTGTATCTGAATTATTCTCTAAATCTGTACTGTATGAACCAGATAAATAGTTATAACACGTAACATTATATCGATTTATAAATATATTTTTTAGTTTTGCCTTTTATGCTTAGCTCTATTTTATTGTATTATTACAGAATAATGTTCATCCAGTAAACTTGTCTCTAGAGATCATTTAAGTCAATACGTCAAATTGAGATGATTTTATCTTAAAAAGGCATCAATATTAAAATCTTCAAAATTAGAAAGATAATTCTTCCTCGGAGATTTACAAAAATTTTACTTCGAGTACCCTCGACTTCGGTTTGATTTTCTTGGTGATGAGAAAGAGACATTTCTTAAATAAATCAGGATATTTCATACAAAATTAGTTTGCGGCCGTGATAGTCCTTCAGCTGGGAAGTGGGACTATAGCAAATGTCTCCCAGTGTTAACCCAGAGGGACTAAATATTCCCTTTGATCTATAGTTAAACTTTTCGCTAATTCATTAGACGAAATTAAAAATGTAGTTTCTAAGCTTTAAATGTCAACCAATTTGTTTATTGTATCTTTTGACTTTGTTGTTGTTCGAATTGTAATCTTCTATCGTACTAATAAAGAAATTCTTCATTCTTATTTTAACTTTGTTTTGTTTCTTTCTGTTTAAATAGGTGCTTTAATTATCTTCAATTTCTCCCCCTTTTAACCTATCATTATGCATCGCTTCTCTTAGGGAGAAACTATTAAACTCAAGGGGAAGGACTGAGCTTATCGACGATATCTTATTGGAATTCTTTAGTGAAAAATCGAAGCTTTGAAATGGCACAAAAGATACTTTCTTGAGAAGACCATTGCTGGTAATCCAAAAGATAACTTCGCCTATCTGGAAGTCAAAGTTAAAAGTAAGGAAGAAACAATTTCCGCACTTAAATGACAGGTGAAGACAAATCCCTCAATTGACTTCGATCATAAGATGTCGGAGCTTATTCAACAAATCAGTGATTTGGAGTTGAAACTGAAGGATAGTCAGGCGCAGTGAGAATCACTGGAATTCATTATGGGGGAGAAGATTTCAAGCAATGATTTACCAGTTCCCCGCACCGCTCCTTCGACTACTAATCAACCCTCCTCGGGCTTAGACGAGAATGTTGTGGGAAATTAGTGCCGGAAAGTTAAATTTGAAATAGCCAAGTATTTTGACGAGCAACAGAAAGCGAAATATTCTCAGACTATCAATGAGTATGCTGCTAAGAATCAAAAGCTCGAACACGATTGTTACTTCCTTTAGAAGTGCGCTGTAATGTTAGAGAGGGATAATAAGACCTTAAGGGGCGCCAACAGAGCTTTCAATCATGCTCTGAAAACAAATATTGATGCGATTGACGATGCAAAAAACATAAGAAAGAAGGAAAAGAAACTGAAAGAAGTTCTCTGTGCCACAATTCGTCACGCAATTGATCCTTCAGTTGCCAAGAATCTCGACAAAGCCGCCCAAGGCTTATGATATATCTGTATCTTTGAAATGTGTAAACTCATTTTGTATATATGTGAACAACTTCATAGTTTTGTAAATTATTTCATGACCTATGTAAATCATATAAATTTTGTAAATATCACCTGATTTGTAATTCCTTTCTGTAATGTCACTTCTGAAATGCTTTTTGATAGCTCATTCATTACTTTCGAATTTGCTGAATCTTTTATTTCTCTTTGCTATGCCGATTTCCCTTAAAAGTATGAAGCAAACAATATTTATAATTGTTAGCTTGAGATCGACATACCAGTTTATGTAAATCATTTTTTAAATTAACAAATCATCTTGTTAATTGCATGAAAAGTAATTTGTAGTAAACGTCTAAATCCCATCTTTTAACCGTGTTAAGATATAATCAAGAATATAATTTCTACCATTTGGCTGGAATATCTGAAATTTGTTGATAGGAAATCATGCCTTATCACAAGGGTATAAATATTAGATAATAATTCTTCAAGAGATAGTTGACAAGGGATTGAATCCAGAAATCATTGCCTGAATATTTGTAATAGAATCCCGGAGATCCATTCTCGGGCCTTAGTGAAATTTGAAAAATTAGAAATCTGAAACCCAGATTTGGGTATCAACGGAAACTTATAACAATGATTCTCTTGAGAGTATTTCTTGACTCAAATTCGGGAATTTGTGATAGATATATAAAAATCCATCATTGAAATTTCACACCCAGATTATGACTCAAATAAGTAATTGTCTCGATACCCAGATTCAGGTATATTAAGATAATCAGTGATCGATAAAGACCCGAAATCCAGATTCGGGTATTAATAAATGAAGTTCTGTAATGAATATTCCCAAACCCATATCTGGGTATTAATTGACGACATTTAGATACGAAAGACCCGAAACCCAGATTCGGGTATTAATAGATGAAATTTATGTATGAGAGACTCGAGACCTAGATTCGAGTATTAATAGATGATGTTTAGAAATGAAAGTCCCAAAATCCAGATTCAGGTATTTATAAGTGGAACTCTGTTATACTCCTTTGATGTGTGAACCCTTCCGGTCTTGTATAGAAGTAATTTGTCTAGTTGCCTCTTGAGCTTGGGCGTCTTAGTCCATAATTTAAAATGCCTCTTCTTGAGCTCGAACGTCTTAGTTCATGATCTGATGAGCCTCTTCTCGGGCTTAGACATCTTAGTCTATTGCTGAATGTGCCTCCACTTGGGCGTGGACGTCTCTGTCTATTATAGAATGAGCCTCTTCTCGGGTCTGGACATCTTAGTCCATTGTTTTATGGGCCTCATCTTGGGCCTGGACATCTTAGTCCATTGTTGTATGGTGCTCTTGGTTAGCTCATCTTAGAGGCTGGTACCAAGGACTTACCCGACCTCCCTCCAGGAGGTGCCATGCCCAGGCCCTTTTGCGGCGCGGATAGGGGCTTGTTCGGTGCTTTACCCTGACCATCTTATGGTGCGGATAAAGGCTTACTCCGTCCTCCCTCCAGGACGTGCCTTACCTTGGCCATATCGTGGCGCGGATAAGGGCTTGCTCGGTGCTTTAACATGGCGATCTTATACCATGGCTAAAGGCTTACTCCATCCTCCTACCAGGAGGTGCCTTACCCTGGCCATAGCATTGCGCGAATAAGCGCTTGTTCGATGCTTTAACCTAGCTACCTTATGGCACGACTAAAGGCTTACTCCATCCTCCCTCCAGGAGGTGCTCTGCCCTAGCCAACTCGGTACGGACAGAGGCTCTTCTACCATCTTAGGTAGTATCCAAATATAAGGAGCATTTCACTCCCAACCAAGTAGATTTTCTTTTTATGAAATGTAGCTCTTTATTGATTTTGTCTCAAATTCTTTTTACAAACTTTTGAATTTTTCCTTGTCAAAAGAAGTTTATGATCGTCCCCTCTAGGATTCTGCAATGGTTGGTTTCATGACCATTCATCATATGGTAGTGGCAATAGGATCCTCCCAAATTCTTTTCATGTTTTGTCTTTTTCTTTTGTGATGGCCAATAGTTGAGCTCATCCTTTGTAAGCAAGTAGACATTCTCAATCGATGTTGTTAAGTTGCATTCCTTTGGAAGTCTAGACTTGAAGCTGGATTCTTGCGGATGGCTTTTTGACTTTTCGTTCCTTGGCCTTATTATTTCACATTGTTTGATTGCTTTTCTTTTTACCACCCTTTGAATTTCTTGAGCTGGAAGTGTTCTTGCTGTAGTTGGCTGCCACTTATGTGCATAGGCATTGTAATCGTCCATTATCTCTTTCTCAAAGATGGTGCCTTTGGAATACTGTTGGATTGTTCTTCTCATTTGATTGAAGACATTGTCACTTCCATTTGTTTTCTTTCCTAGTGAAAAGATGGGGGTGGGGCCAACATGAAAAGGATTTAAACTCCATTTCTCAGGATCATAAGATTCTGCCTTCTTTCTGTTTATAATTTTTAGAGCTTCTAGTCTTAGCCTTTGCTCTTCGTCTTGGTTGGAATCCTTGATGATTATTAGGGAGAATCTTTTCAAGTGAGGTTCAGATGACCCTTGTTCAAATCTTTTAATCCTTTTAGCCATGATCAAACCACAATAGATTAACTTGAGATAGGGTTAAGTGGGGTTAGAGAATAGTAGAGTTGGGGGTTTATCCAAGTCGGAGGTTCAAGCCCTCCTTCTAGCGCTAAAATGTTAACAAGATTTCTTGTTAACATCCCAAAGTTATACTAAGGAATGAGAATTATCCTTTAGGCAAGTATAGTAGAATGATAGGTATTAATTCCTTTTGAATTTTCTCTTGAATAGGCTTTAGTAGGCAGGAATAGATCAGACAGACCTTTCGACTGTGTCGAAAGGGTTGGGTTCCGTGCTTAATGACCTTTCAACTCTATTGAGACTGTGTAGATTCTCTTTTGAAAGATTTCCTTCTCGAAATAGGTGAAGTACCCTGAATAAGGTTGCTTTTAATTGGATTCGACCTTGTCGTAAGGTTTGACTATTGGTTGGCTGGGACTCAATCCTTGAATCTGAGACTAAGGTTCCGACTCTGTCGAAAGGAAGGTGGTTTAGGTGTTAAAACTAAATCCAGGAATTTAAGACAGGGGTTTCGACTCCGTCGAAAGCTTTGAGCTTAACCTCCTTGGGTTTGAACTAGTAATCTCAAGCTACAGTGTTTTGGTGAAGGGTTTCTACCTTGTCGAAAGTTTGAACCTCGAGCTCCTTGTACTAGTTGATGATTTGAGTAAGTTGTGACCTAGTTTCGACATTGTCGAAAGCTAAAACTCAAAGGAAGGTTACTTGAAATATGAACTTGAAGCTGTTTAAATTTTGCTAGATTTGGGTTGAGTCGACAATGGCCTATCGATGAAGGCAAAACATGAAACACAAGAGTGAAATTGACAAGAACTTTGATAAAATGATAAGTAATCTAAAATACTTAAAACTTCCCTTTAATAAGCAAAAGATGACTTTATTGCTTCAAATCCCCAAATTAATTTCCTAATTAGGGTTACAACACTTTTGATTAAAGAAATACAAGTTTGGAATGGGAGAAATCTGATCTCCAAAACATGACCCCTTGGGTCTTATTTATAGATGCAGGTCAGCACCTTTCGACTCTGATGCTTCCGACTAGGTCGAAAGTTGGCTGCCGAAAGACTTAAGCATGTTGCCGCCTTTGTTGAAAGGTATGGTTATGCTCCTCTTCTTTGAGTTGTCTTGTAAGTGCTTCCGACTCTGTCGACAGCCCTTGTTCATTGGTTTCGATGATGTTGGTTACGCCTGTGCCCTTGTTTCTGATCTGATGCGGAACCCTTCCGGACCATGTCGGTTTTGACAGATTCGAAAGGCTTACTATAACTTTCGAAGGGGTTGCTCAGGATGATACTTGCTTTCAAGCAGTTTGAATGGAGGAGAAACCATTGGTTTCGAATGGTTTGGCGTATGTTTAAAGAGCAGTTCTTCATTGCCTTCGGAAGGTATGGCTTCGACTTAATCGAAAGGTCTTCATCTAGTCAAAAGGTCGTTAATGAAGGCGTAAGGGTGCTTTCAAACCCTTCATCTCCTTCGAAAGGTAAGAACCTTCTGGATATTGATTGGAGAAACCATCCAACACCTTCGAAAGGTCCTGAAGCTTCCAGACTTTAACGGTAGCATCCCTTAGACTCTTTCGAAAGGTTTAGCTGGTGTTTTTCTTTCTTGCTTTCTTTTGTTCTCTGCTTGGAATGGTTTTGAATAAGCCGAAAGGTGATTTTTGGAGTAACAGTTCCTACCAATACTATCATCCAATCATAGTTTTCATGAGATCTCTATGAACCTATTGGTATCTACCAACAACTTTCTCCAATCATAGTTTTAATGGGCTTACTATGAACCTATTGAATTCTCCAATAACATCTCTCATGACATAATTTTCATGGGCTGACTATGAACCTATTGATCTCTTTCAATAACTTATTCTGGACATAGTTTCCATTGAATCACTAAGAACTTAGTGGCCAATGCCAATAACAATTTCCATACATAGTATTCATGGGCTTACTAAGAACTTGTCTACACCAATAATTCTTTGATCAGTCTTTGGGCATCCTATATGCTGGTCTATCTGACCTCCTGGATGCAATTATACTCACACAAGAGTTAACTCAATGTTTATTCACTACTGGGTCAACCTAGCTAGTTATTCTACCTTTAACACCCCAAAATGCAGTTATGGGTTAATTATGAAGTGAATATGTTTACAAAAGCATACATGATAACTGACCAAAACATGATAATGTAAACCTCTAGGATTTAATTCTTTGTAATCATTATTCTAATGAGACATGGTTAATACCCTTAACCCACCATCTTTAGCAAGGAAAGCTTCTTCAAAAATTCCAGAGTAAAATGCCATTTCAAAACTCATTTATATTGCCATGGGTTTACCTTTAAACATGAGATTGGGTTTCTTATTTGGAAAACTAAGGCTTTCGACTATATCCTTTATATCATTACTTAAAACCTTAGGCCTTCACTTTCGAAACCATTAAAAACATACCTTTCAAAACACTTTAAGCTTATCTTTCAAAACCATAAAAGTTATAACTTTCGAAACACTTAATTCAAGTAGGATTTATAAAAGCATAGCTTCGAAACCATTTGAAAGTATCTCTTTTGAAATCATTGGGTTTAACATTAAATATAACTTCTAGGTCAAAGAGAAAAAAAGTGAAAGTAACCCTTTCGAAAGCATTGATCTTCAAATAAAAGAATTAAGAAAAAGGATAGCTTTGAAACCAACCTTTCGAAACCATTGATAAAAGCGGCTACAATGACCCTTTGAAAAGAATTGGGAAGGCGGCTTCAATATTAATAAAACGAAAGCCTTCCGTTCGAAATCGTTATTATAAGGCTACAAAGGAAAGCAGCCTTTAACCAATTCGAAAGGTATGCAAGCGACACCTAGTTAACGAATAGGTTCAAAATTACGGCAACTCATTCGAAGGCTTTTTTAGAAACAAATTAAGCGGGAACTTGTTCGAAAGCCCCTTTTGGAACAAAGGTAATGATTCAAAAGCTTCAACCCCTTCAAAATCGTCTTTTAAAAACAAAGGCGAGTAATGTATTCGAAATCTTATAAGAATGATTTCAACCCCTTCGAAAGCATGCCTTCGACACAGTCCCTTCTGCCGTTCTCCAATCCACTACGTATCAATAGCTTGATACCATGTGCATTAGTTTCGAATGGGTTCATTAACAGAAGTATGGTGATAAAAGCTAGCAAATGGAAGTGGCGAAGTTGGAAATCAAAACAAAACTGGTTTTGTTGCCTTTCAAAGAAATTCCTTTTTACCTAACTTACCTAATTTGTCAAAATATGGTGGGTTGCCAAATTCTTTGTCAAAATCCTTTTCTAAAAAGGCTACCGAATTCAATAATTAATAATTGAAATCATTTTGACAAATAAGTCATTCCCTTCGACAAAACATTTACACATTTAGGCCTTTCAACTTAAATAATTTAATAACCATATTAAAACACTGAGGAAAAATCACCATAATTCACTTTTAATATGTTTTCTAACATATGTAAATTCAGACCCGAAATCATTATATAATTTCCTTAGATAATTTAAACCCAAAATTGTCTATTCCCTCCATTCAAAATTCATAATAAATTATCCATAGCTTGGAATATTATGAAAATTTAAATCCATCTCCAAAATAAGGTTTTACATAACATAATCAAACATCATGGCATTCGAAATAAATTTACATGATTTTAACCTTAAAATCAAATTATATCATTATACAAAAATCCCTGTTTAAATCAAAACATGGCATATAATCAAAGCATATCATCAATCATCCACACGGTTTTAAATCTTAAACCCGAAATTAAAATTTCAAAAAGACTTATATGAGACGGTTTAGATCATTATTCGCCTTGTTTGGATAAGGAACTTGAGATTTGTTCTTGCTTTAATCTTCCTATCTTGAATCTTAGATTCTAATTGGTTTTAAGCTCTTCTTCCCCTAGGGTAATGGCCGACCTTGTTTCTCCTTTGTTTATATTTTTGTTTTATGAAAAACGTGAATGAGAATGAGGTAAGGGTTTAGGGGTTTTGGTATACGGCTTTTCCCATATTACCTTGCCTTATTCTCTTAGGTATTTAACTTATAAACCATGCTTATAATTCCATTTAGTTGAGGTATGACCCTAAATAGTTTTAAAAATCTCAATTCCCTTATCACTCTAATCTCTACATTATTCTATTTAATTTATCTAATTAAATCTCCTAAATAATGTTATTTATACAGGCTCCCCTCCTTAAAGAATTTCATCCTCGAAATTCAGCAAGGACTAAATACTAACCATAGCAGCCATCTATAACATCTCCTAATTACCATACTAGCCTACCTGACTAGGAAATAGTCTATATAAAGCAAATATAGAACATACCCTTACAGCATATCAGGATAAGTATCTCTAATTATATCTTCTATCTCCCAAGTACTATCCTTCTCGTTGTCGCTCCACTGAACTTTTACCAACTTGACCGTCTTGTTTCTTAACTTCTTCTCATCTCTAGCTACAACCCGAACTGGTTGCCTAACAAAAGTCAGATCCAGTTCTATTATTAAGTCTTCCAATGCATTCGGAGGAATAGTAGTCTCTGGATCATGCACATACTTACGAAGATGAGATGTATGAAATACAATATGGACACCTGCCAAACTTCTTGGCAATTCTACTCTGTATGCGACCGTTCTGATCTTCCCTATAACTGGAAACAATCCAACATATCTCGGTGCCAGTTTCCCTGACTTTCGGAATCGTACCACATCCTTCATCAGTGATATTTTAATGAAAACCCTACCTCCAATTGAGAACTCTAGATCCTTACGTCTCTTATCTACATAACTCTTTTGTCTAGACCGAGCTTCCTTTATCCTACCTCTGATCAACTCAATCTTCTCCGTTGCTTCTCTTACCAGATCTGGACTTAAGACTAATCTATCTCCAGTTTCCAACCAACATGCTGATGACTTGCATGGCCTTCCGTACAAAGCTTCGAAAGGCGTCATTCCTATACTAGTTTGATAACTGTTATTATAGGAAAACTCAACTAAGTGTAGGTGATCTTCCCATGATCAACCAAAATCTATCACATAAGCTCTTAACAAATCCCCAAATACCTTGTTAAGGCTCTCTGTCTGCCTATCCGTTTGAGGGTGATAAGCAGTACACATCTTGAGCTTGGTACCTAACCTATCCTGTAGACTCTTCCATAACTTGTTAGTAAACAAAGTATCTCTATCACTTACTATACTACTAGGAATTCCATGTAGTCTAACTATGTTCTTCATAAACAATTTAGCTAAAATAAGTGCCGTCCTGGTTGACTTAACTGGAATGAAATGGGCACTCTTGGTCAACCTGTCCACTATGACCCATACACTTTCATTTCCCTAATTCGACCTTGGTAACCCGTCTATAAAATCCATAGATATCGAATCCTATTTCCAAAATGGTATTTCCAAAGGTTGAAGCAACCCACTCGGCTTATGATGTTCGGCCTTCACTTGTTGACAGTTCACACACTGCCTTACCCACAAGCCAACATCCTTCTTCATACCTTACTAATAGAAATTCCTCTTCATGTCTTGATACATCTTGGTTCCCCCAAGATGAATCATAAATTTGGATCGATGACATTCCCTAAGAACTTCTCCCCTTAAGTACCCAACATTCGGAACACACAACCGTCCCTTCTTTCTCAACCATCCCCTCTGGTCAAGACTGAAATCTTTTAGATCATCTATCTCTATCTCTGATCCAACCTCAAACCTTTAAATCTTCTCGGCTAACAATGGATCCTCTTTCTGCTTAGAAGAAATCCTTTCGATCAGTACTGGTCGAATTTCCAAGTAGGATAACATGGCAATGTTTTGACTAAAACTAGCAATCGACCTTAACTGCACACTGCAAGTAGTCAAAGCCTCTAGATCCGTCCATTCCGTTAACATAGCTAACACACCATTCTGATGTTTTCTGCTAAGAGCATCCACTACTTTATTTCCTTTTCCAGGTGTATACTCTATACCAAAATCATAAGCTGCTAAAAATTCCATCCACCTCTGCTGTCTCATATTTAACTCCTTCTGAGAGAATAAATATCTTAAGGACTTATGATCTGTATATAACTCAAATCTCTCCCCTAAGAGATAATGTCTCAATAATTTCAATGCGAAGTTCATCGATGCCAACTCTAGATCATGAATAGGATATCTCACTTCATACGGTCTAAGCTGTCATGAAGCGTAGGCAATAACTTTACTTTTCTGCTTCAACACAACCCCTAATCTGGTTCCACAGGCATCGGTATACACTACTAATCCTTGGTTCCCGTCTGGGACTACTAACATAGGCGCGTTGGTCAACAAATGCTTTAACTTAAGGAATGCTACCCCACATTTGTCAGACCAAATAAACTTCACATCCTTCCTGGTTAGCTTAGTCAAAGGTGCTGCTATCCACGAGAAATACTTAATGAATCTCCAGTAATAACCATCGAATCCAAGAAAACTTCTAATCCCAGTCACCATCTCCGATCTCTTCCAGTTGCTAATAGCTTCTATCTTATCCGGATCAACTGACAAACCCTTCTCTGAAACCACGTGACCAAGAAACTTAAACTCTTTCTTCCAGAAATGACACTTTGAAAACATCGCTTTCAGTTGATGCTGCCTTAACGTCTCAAGCACTAATCTAAGATGAACTTCATGCTCTCTTTCATCCTTAGAGTATATTAAAATGTCATCTATGAATACTAATATGAACCTATCCATGTGCTCTCAAAAAACTCGGTTCATCAAATCCACGAAGAAAGCTGGTGCATTTATTACCCGAATAGCATTACTAACCATTCGTACGAACTGTACCTAATCCAAAACGCTGTCAATGGAATACTATCCTCTACCACTCTTAGTTGATGGAAATCTTTCTCCAAATCCAATTGGGAAAATACTTTGGCTCCACTCAGTTAATCAAATAAATCATCGATTCTCGGTAAAGGATACTTATTCTTGATCGTCTTCTCGTTCAACTTACGATAGTCGATACACATCCTTAATGACCCATCCGGTTTCTTCACGAACACCGCGGCCGTTCCCCAAGGCGAACTGATTGGTCTAATAAAATTCTTTCTTTCTAAATCCACTGGCTGCACCTTCAATTTCTTTACCTCGGTAGGTGTCATCTTGCTAGGTTGTCTACTTACACATTCTGCTCCTAGCACAAGATCTATCCGAAAATCAATGGCTCGCTTCTGTGGTAGTCCTGTGATTGGCTCAAAAACATCTGCAAACTCTCTTACTACCAAAACCTGATTCAACCCTTCTTCTACTTCCATTGTATTCAGCAAAGAACAAGCACTTGAGTCTAACTTCTCCACCGAGTATATAATTCGGTTATTACTATAGGGGTGTCTTAGCGATATTTCCCTATCTTGGCAAAATATCCTAACATCATATTTATCTAACCAATCCATACCCAAAATGATCCCCAAGCCTACGAAATCAAAAACATACAAACTACATGCAAACTTATGGCCTAACAATTCAAGTTCTAACTGGTCACATCTCATCCCCAGAGTTGCACACCCTCCTATCGGATTCACAACCCTTAAGGAAGTAACAAGGTATAAGGGTTCTAAACATAACTTATCTACTAAACACTGAGATATAAATGAATGCGATGCACCGGTATCAAATAGTACCCTAACTGGTATACTATGAATCAAAAGCGTACCTTCCATCACAGTCTTTCCCTTCCCAGTAGTAGTTGGTCTGGAAGAAGATGGTTCCAAAGCAAAAACCATTCCCTTATCCGCTCTGACTAGTTCTGGACACTGATTCTTGTAGTGCCCAATCTGGTCACAATTAAAGCATTTCACTCCTTTCTTATCTGCAAACTTCTTCCCATTTCCAGTTCGACATTCATGAGCATAATGTCCTTTCTTGTCGCACTTGTAGCAAACTACGTCGACCTTTCCTTTCTTAGCAGCTCCTCCTTTATTAGCTCCTTTCTTCTTAAAGAATTTCCTCTTCTTGCCCTGAGAATCTTGTGTTCCAACCTGCTTCTCCTTCCCATAAGTAGAAAGCATCTCTTCATTTTGGATTGTCATCTCCACTACAACTGTACTTGGATCACGGATATGTGGCATAGTCGCCCTAGCAATCTCGGTTCTTAATCCTCGAAGGAATTTCTTGTTCCTTTTAATGATGGTGTCAATAGTAGCATATATGTATCTAGAAAACTCATCAAACTTCGTAGCATACTCAATCCATGACATCTCACCTTGCACCAAGTCCATGAACTTTCTCAGCAATACTGACTTGGCAACTTCGGACAAAAACTTCTCTTCGAATCTCCTTCTTAACTCTGCCCAAGTCAACTCTTCCTCAGGAATTCCCACCGTAACACTATTTCACCAATAAAGTGCTTCTGCCTATAACTATCTAGAAGCAAGTCTCCTCTTCTGCTCATCGTCCAATCCCAAGTCAGCAAAAATCCTTTCACAATGCAAAAGCCAATTTTCTACTTCTATAGCATCCTCTGTTCCTAAAAACAGCTTTCCACCAAGACTGGTATAATCCCTGCTCAGCTTAGAATAGTTATTGCCAACTGGGGCCATGGGATTAGCTCCTCCAACATTCACAGCATTTCTCCTAGCTACACCTGCAGCTGCTCTAGCTTGAATCAGATTGACAAAAAACTGATATATCATCCCAATATGTACTAGCGGGGTTCCAGCACCTACGTTGGCACTTGAAATTGGATTAGCATTTGCCTATCGACCTGGATTCCTTCTGGTATTTGGTCGAGCATTTCCATTAGTTGTGATGCTTCCTCTACCAAGATTTCCTCTTCCGTTTCCTGCTTCCATATCTTCCTTTCTCGTAAAACTGTCTACGAGCCTTAGTAAGATACAGAAGAATGATCTAAGAGAAAGGGGAATACGTACTTATATATATATAGCAAATGAAGGTACATTACTATCGCGTTAACCCAACCCCGATCTCATTTTCTGATTCTTCGGATTATGTTTTGAAAATATTTTAGGTTCAAATTTCTTTTAAATTTATATAAACCTATGCTCTAATACCAACTTGTAACATCCTCCATTCGGAGGCCCAAAACTAACTGCTATGGATACTACAGTCATCCAAAGTTATTAATTCTCTGTGACCAAATGCGGTAATGTTAAATACATTGATATAACAGAAACACATGGATATGAAAAAAAATTAAAAACATAAAATAAATTTCTCATTCCACTTCAAATCACATTTCAAATTCATTACATAATCCCAATTCGTAAACCACGTTCAGAGAAATATAATTATTACAAAATACGCCAAGAGTGACATATGAAGATGCCCTCTTGGTTGATCAGAGTCTAAATATAGGCAATTAAACAACTTTGCCATTACATCCATAACACAGCGGAATCAAACAAAATGAACTCCTACTAGCTAGCTTGCCTCCTGCACGTCTCCGAAAGCTTATTCATCTAAAGGAGAACCTAAAAAACCTTAACTCTCAAACTACTCAAAATCAATCGAGGACCCAAGAGTTTAAGAGAAAACATAAACTTCGAGTCAGACAAAAAGTCTGGTATGAATAATAACCTACCATCTCGAATTATATTAATATCTAGCGAGACCACGCCGCTTAGCGGAACGGGTTTTCCCCTCACTATTTTCTTAACCCAATTTATAATAACCATATACTGTGCACCTGCATCCATAATGGTTAAGACATAACATAATAAAACGTATCATGATGATATGCAACCATGCAATATGCTCTGGATTTCCCATCTCTATTTATCGGACTATTTATCTTAAGTTATAGTTTCTAGGGTCATTATTAACCTATTAGATTTTATGGGCCGACTAAGAAACTGTTAATTTTTTATGGAATTCTCATCCACTCTCATAGTTTTCATGGCGTCACTATGATCCTATTGGTTCCTACCAATACCATCATCTAATCATAGTTTTCATGGGATCTCTATGAACCTATTGGTATCTACCAACAACTTTCTCCAATCATAATTTTCATGGGCTTACTATGAACCTAATGGATTCTTCAATAACATCTCTCGTGACATAGTTTTCATGGGCTGACTATGAACCAATTGATCTCTTTTAATAACTTATTCCGGACATAGTTTTCATGGGATCACTAAGAAACTATTGGCCTATGCCAATAACAATTTCCATATATAGTTTTCATGAGCTTACTAAGAACCTGTCTAAACCAATAGTTCTTTGATCAGTCTTTGGGCATCCAATATTCTGGTCTTTCTGACCTACTGGATGCAATTCTACTCACACATGAGTTAATTCAATGTATATTCACTACTGGATCAACCTAATTGGTTATTCTACCCTTAACACCTAAAAATGCAGTTATGGGTTAATTATGAAGCGTAACGAACCGTATTTTTAACGATTTTTATAACGTAACTAACTGGATTTTTCTTAAAAATAAAACAATTAAAATTGACGATGAAAATTTGATATTTGGTATGCGTCTATTGAAGCATAGCGAATGGCAGATTTTCATTGGAAAATATGAAAGTTAGTTCTGTTGTGTAATTTCCAAATTTCAATTTAAAATCAGTAATTTGATGAAAATAAAATGTTTTCGAAATCTGAATATATTTATATAGTAAATTTGAAAATCATTTTCTGAGTGAGATGTCATATTTTGTTTTGTCGAATTTGGACTACTATAGCTCTGTTTATCTTATTCCTGGCGTTTTAGCACCATTTTTGGCAGCGAAATATTGACTTTTGATAGGATGATCATATCACTCATATCTGTATACCATTTTGTTCGTCTAGTCGTGCTGATCTCCACAGTATATTCATTTGTGCATTTCGGAGTGCGGCACGCGGAAAAATCCGTGGAAGTGAATAACCGTATCGGTACCCATTTTGGAGCTTTTGATATTCTGTGACCATTCAATTGTCAAGCGGCTGAAAACAAATGGTCACTACTTTTCAAATTCCCAGAATTTACTTCTAACTTTTACTATTCTACCTGTTCAAAATATATTTGCAATTTTCTCGGGTTCGTTCATTTTTGTTCTCTCCTCTTCTCTGTTGGTTTTCTGTTCAATTGAAAAATATAAATATTATAAACTGGGTTTGTATATTATGCTTTTCGTACATCATCGTTTATCTCCCACCTGCTCGCCTCTCATGGCCGAACTGCTTGCTTGTCCCTCCAACCCTAAGCACTCATGTCCACCACCTACGCCATCAAACCCAGCTCCACCCTCCGCCAACTTTCCTCACACAGCCCTCCATGCTGTGTACTGCCACACCACTCGCCGAGATCTTCAACACATGTCATTTTTTCCACTGCCCCATCCACTGTTGCCTCATTTTCGACCTCCACCAGACCTCCATCGTTTGAACTGCCGCCTCCCCCATCGGCCTCACCCTCGCCGATCCTAGCCTCTCCGTGTGCACAACCTCCAACCAGTGACCCACCACCATAACCTCGACCAGATCTGCCCCAATCCCTCCTAACTCCGCCTATCTTCCACTCCAGCCAATGCCGTGTGTCGCCTACAGCTCTCAGCCTCCACACCTTATCAACCACTATCGAACACACCCTCACCACCCTTGCTCCCATTGCCAAGCAGATCCGTAGCCTCCTCAGCCCACCGACCAGTGCAAAACTCCACATCACCACTGCTCCATCCCCTTTTCCCACCGCCTCACGTCACTGACAAACACATCAGCCAATCCTCCGCCTTGCCGTGCTCCACTGCTGTAGCCCCTTTCTTCTTATATTATTTATGTAAGTTTATACATTTATTTATATATTAGTTTATATATATATATGTATATATGGGTTCACATATTGCTGCTTATATTTCGCCAGTGACATTATCTTGTTTTTCTATATTGCCTGAGAAAGCAAGTTTGTATATTTGTTTAATTTTCGAAGCAAGTTATATATATTTACTTGATTTTAATATTACATATATATTACATATATGATTTTTAGTAGCTTATAGATATATATAGAAAAGAATATTGGTTTTTAAGAAATATTGATATTCAAAATATAAAATATAGATATTCGATTTTATTGGATATGTCTTAAGAAGAAAAAAATAATATAATAATATGATTTGAAATAGAATTATATAAAGATTTTTAATATGAGTTTAAATTAAATATTGGTTTTAAATTATATATATATATATATATATATTTATTTATTTTGATATGTGTTTTAAGTTGAATATTGATTTTAAGAAAAATTAATAATATAATATATATTTACTTTCCATTGAATTCTAGATCTTGCTTGTCGCTGTCCGTATTGCAGCAGTTTATCTCTTGTCTCGCCGTCCCATTGTCGATCCGTGCTTATACATGTCTGTGCATCTCATTCTTGTTATTTATCTATCCTCGGAAGGTGAGCAATCACTTACGATTAACATTCTTATATTTAGTAAATTTAATTCACCTGAAATGATGATTGAAATATGCTGTTAAATTTGAATTGTTAAGTTATTTAATTGTTAAATATGATATGCCATTGTTTACCTATGACATATGACACCATAACCTGTTGTATATATTATATTTAAATTTGTTACCGATGATATATGTCTGTTGTTGATATGTTATATTATTATCATATTGTTCTCACTCTACAAGTTCCGTGTTAGTTTAGAATTCCCTATGGGTTGAAATGATACATACCCAAACGGACTTTAGATTAAGGTAAAATCGTTATGGGTTGAAATGATAAACCCAAGCGATTTTCATTGATTTTTAATTTTGGGACTGCGGGTTGAAATGATATATACCCGTAAATATTTAAATTGCGGATTGAAATGATAAATATCCGTATCACTTGACTATAGGATAGAAAATTATATACGGACACTGTTGGTCTATATTTTGAAAATGATTTCCAAAGTTTTGAAAGGAAATATATGGGTTTTAATAAATATTGATTTTTAAAATAATATATATATATATTATTTTATATAAGTGTAAATTTAGCTTTTTAAAATTATGTGTTTGAAAATTTTAAATTTATAAGTTAGTTTTGAAAATATAATTTTTAAATTTTTTCTTATAACTTTATTATTTTAAAAATATATAAAATAAGATTTAATTTAATAAAATTTAATTTAATTAATATATATTATATTTAAGTATTTATTTAAAATTATATTTTAAAAATAGATTTTGTAATAACTTTAAAAAATAAGGTTGGCCAGATAAATTAGAATTGATTTGAAATTGTATTTGTTTAAGAATTGTATTTAATTTTTTTTATTTGGAACTTATTGATTTCGATATTTTAAAGGATTTGATTTTATAACTTGATTTAAATAAAGGCGATTAAATGAATATTTTCTAATTTAAATAAAACCGAATATTTAATTTTGATTTAAATTTGTAATTTGAGATGATTAAGTAAATATTTCCAAATTTAAGTAAAATTAAAGTTGAATTTTGAAATATAAATGAAATTTATCAAATTGAGTTATTGTAAATATTTGAATATTTATCTTTGATACCTATTGGATCGGAAGCGGTTTAAATTTGTAATTCAAACTTGGATTTGGAATCGATATAAATTAAAAATGATTTTTATGAGAATTTGGATTGAACCTCTAATCTTTTTAATTGAAATTTTTGAACTGAAACTGATTTGAATTGAATTGTGGAGCTAAAGTTGATTTGGATTGATTTGTGAAATTGGAAGAAACAATTCTAACTTGAAACTATTTCCGGTATATATATTTTAATATATATATTATTTTAATATATAAACTATTTTTAATATATAAACTATTTTTAATATATAAACTATTTTTAATATATAAACTATTTTAATCTATAACCTAATTTAAATATAAACTATTTTTAATTTATAACTATTTCAATATATATAAACTATTTCAATATTTAAACTATTTAAGTTGGAACTGTTATGATTTAGATTTAATGGATTTAAATGCGAATATTTTGATATGATGGTTAAACTATTTATGGTTATGATTTTGGAAGTGAATATGATTTTGAAAGTAATATGATTTTGAAATGAATATGATATTTTGATATAAATTATAAACTGTTTGAAATAAAAATGACACGGTGTGAAATAAGCATTTGGTTGTTAAAGAGATCGGGATTGGATATTGTCATACTATCCGCCAATACCGAAAACAACTTTAACAACTACGTGGTGGAGATTCCATAACGAAGTAGGATGGTTTGGCAAACGATTCTATATGAGGTATTTACGCAGCCCTGACTCCCGTGAGTCAGCTTGATGTGGCTAAAACAGGAGCCACGCCGGGCCAAGTGGGGTCGCTCCCCTTATCGGGCACATTTCTTCGATACCATTTTATTGCTTTTGTGATTCGATTGGGTGCACCTTTGATTTGGGAGTGTGTCTCGAGGTGGGCGGTAGTAGCTGCTATGCGTTACCACCAGTCCGGATCCGCAAAATGGTAGTATCCTACCCTGGGCATTGCCTCATGTGCCTTGTCACATGCCTTATCGCGCCTTCTATGAGTTTGGTTTGTACCGTACCTATGGAGTGCCCTCTGAGTAAACCACCGGTTTGGTGGAGCTTACGGTACTGTATAGACTACGGGAATATATAAAATGTGTTAAGGGGGATATGGGTAACGCCTTAACGCTATTATGATACTTTACTTTACTGATAGACGTATTATTATATCGTATATTACTACATAGCAGATAGTTCCACTGATCCTTAGAGGATGGAAATCTTAGACATCCTTTAAGTTACTTGTATTTCAGTTGACATTTCACTTGAGTTAAATTTACTAGTATATGAATGTTAATCCTGACTCGAGTGTTTTGTGTTTTGCTTTATGCTCGGGTCAGACTGAGTGCCACAGCATATGTGACTCACCTTTGGAGCTTGGAGCTTTTCTCAGAGAACTATCTTCTATCTATTTAGCTTTGCGGTTACTTTAGTTTATTCCAGTTGTTTTGTTCGGGCTTGTCATTGGCATTTGTATTGGTAAATTCTTTGTATTTGAGATTTCTATTGTATCGTGTTTTATACTCTAATGCTGTAGTAGCTTCATGAACTACTATTTATCTATTCCGCAGCTTATTGTTGTATAACTCTGTGTCTGTGATTTCGTGATTGATTTTTGTACTGTATATGCTGAGTTTTTCCAAATATAAATTAACAATCTGTTCTTTTGAGCAATTCAAGTCTTACATGAGTGGATGATTGTCGATCTGAACGGTTCGAAATAGCAGGTCATTACAAGTGGTATCAGAGCCAGGTTTAGGCAAAACTTAGCACATGGAGTAGAAACCCATTAGATATAGGATACTGATACCCTAGAATGAGTAGAATCAATTATAGAATCATCTTCGTTCGAGCTTGAAATTCCTTCGTTTGGATCCTCTTTGATTAGGATTTCTTTTGAATTTTCGGAACTTTCCCCTCTTTTTTGAAATCCAGTCTTGTCTTGTCCTGTTCGTGTTCTTTTGATGTTGGGGCATCCCATAGCTTTAACCTCAACTGTCAACTTCATAATTTTGTGTGACTTATCCCATCGGAGGTCCCGCTAACTTTAATATGATTTGTAAAGGGGTGAAACTCCTTTACAACAGGCATCGATTCACCGGAGATTTCTATGTCCTCGATTTTGATGCTATTATCTCTTGCTAAGACCGAACCGTCTCTTTAGTAGACTACCTGGGTAATTCTCTTGTGATTCAATCTCGATTGCCTCAGGATTTTACAGGTAGTTTTATCTTTTCGCTTGATTCTCACCCTAGTAGTCTTGACTCCACCTATGTTGTCCAACTATTTCTGAATGTCTTTGGTGAAGTCACTCCTCTACCTCCCAAGCGGGAGATTGAATTCCTCATCGATCTTATTCTTGGAGCTCGATCTGTTGTCCTTCCTCCCAAACGAATGGTCTATGAATGGTTAGTCATACCCTTTGGATTAACCAATCTCCTGCCTTCTTCGTCGATCTCATGAATCGCGTTTTCCACGATGTTCCCATCAGGGTTGTCCCCACTTTTGTTAATGATATTCTCGTCTTTTCTAAGTCTCGGTTGACCCGGATAAGGCAACCCACGACTAATATAAGTCTATCCATCTTCCTCTTTTGTAATTTAATTATCTTATCTCCTTGCTAGCCTATCTTCTTAGCTAGAATTCTCTTTGATTAGGGTCCCTCTTAATTTGAATCTCTATTCTTGTTCTAGAATCCATTCTTGGATCATCCTGTGAGGGAGTGTATTTGTAATTTATATAAAATATTTTATATTGTGCTGTTTTAACTGTTAAGTTTGATTTGGGGTTTTGATCGATTCGTCTTGCCAACGCTATCGATAGGAATTCCAAAACACTTGAACAAAGCAAACTAGCACAATATTGTTTTCAAATTTGGTAAATGGAATAAATTTTGTATGATTATATTTTATATATAAAGTGTAACTTTCTGAAATTAAATAGTGAAATGAATTGGGTGTTACAAATGATAATACTAGATTATCATTTAATGTTTTGTCAATATTTTCTAAATTATTAACTATCGTTGTATGTTGTAAGGAGATGAAATTTTATAAATATGGTCTATAAATCTGATTTGCAAAATGAAATGAATTTAAATTAAAAATTTGAGAATTTAATTTTCGGTGTTTTCTAAATTTGGCTTTCAAAATTTTGAAATATTATTATATGAAAGTATTTTCGAACGGAAATTGTTTCCAAAGAATTTTAAAAGGAGTAAGTCAGTACTCTCCTCTTATGTCGCTGGAAAATAATTTCGGTGATGACTGCAACATCATCGAAATTCATTTTTGAGTCTCAAAGTGGAGAGAACACTTAGTAGCTTTGCTACACTTTTTTTTTGGAAAATGGATTTGACTTGAATTTCTTAAGTATAATTTGATGTATAATATATATTTATATATATGTATATGTATATGTATATGTATAGTATAGTATATATAGTATGATTTGAATTTCTTATATATGTATATATTTATTTCAAAATTGGTTTGAAGTGAAACCAGAAATTTAACTCTTAAGTTTTATGTTAAGTGGTGGTTTTTAATTATTGAAATAAAGCAAATTTTTTGAATAATTGGATTTTCTAAGATGAGAAATGAATTGAAAAAACTTGAAACAGTTGAACTAGGATATAATTTATTTGTATAATACTCAATGGCATTCTAAAACAAACAAACACACACACACACACATCTTACCTGAAATATTCAAAGAGGTTAAAATGTTTATATGAATGTAATTGAAGGTCATACAAGAGAAAACTTAAGTAATAAAATGTTCAAACTAAATTTGCTTAATAGAAATGCTGTAAATAAAAGGTAAATTTGTATAGTGCTCAATTACATTCAGAAACATTGATAAAACTTACCCAGGAAAAAATTTGAATGTAGTAAGAAGATGTAATTGAATTGTATACAATATAAATGTAAGCAATAAGCTGTCTAAAAATGAAATTTATATGGTTTTGAATTAATTGTTGTATCTGGTATTATGAATTTTGAATCTATCTTTCTTTTTGATTGATTCTATTCTACAATCTCGTTCCTTTTTGGGGACAAAAAGTTTTGAGTGGGGGAAAGTGTAATGACCCATAATTTATAACCATTTTTATAACGTAATTAACTGTATTTTTCTTAAAAATAAAACAATTAAAATTGACGATCAAAATTTGATATTTGGTATGCGTCTATTGAAGCATAGCGAATGGTAGATTTTCATCGGAAAATATGAAAGTTAATCCTGTTGTGTAATTTTCAAATTTCAATTTAAAATCGATAATTTGACGAAAATAAAATGTTTTCGAAATTTGAATATATTTATGTAGTAAATTTGTAAATCATTTTCTGAGTGAGACGTCATATTTTGTTTCGCCAAATTTGGACTGCTATAGCTCCGTTTATCTTATTTTTGGCGTTTTAGCAGCATTTTTGGAACAAAATATTGACTTTTGATAAGATGATCGTATCACACATATCTGTGTACCATTCGTCTCGTCATGCTGATCTCCGTAGTATATTCATTTGTGCATTTCGGAGTGTGGTACGCTGCGAAATCCGTGGAAATGAATAACCATATCGGTACCCATTTTGGAGCTTTTGATATTCTGTGACCATTCAATCGTCAAGCGGCTGAAAACAAATGGTTACTACTTTTCAAATTCCCAGAATTTATTTCTAACTTTTACTATTCTACCTGTTCAAAATATAATTTCAATTTTCTCGGGTTCGTTCATTTTCGTTCTCTCCTCTTCTATGTTGGTTTTCTGTTCAATTGAAAAATATAAATATTATAAACTGGGTTTGTATATTTTGCTTTTCCTACAACTTCGTTTATCTCCCACCTGCTCGCCTCTCATGGCCGAACTGCCTGCTTGTCCCTCTAACCCTAAGCATTCATGTCCACCACCCACGCCATCAAACCCAGATCCACCCTCCACCAACTTTCCTCACACAGCCCTCCACGCTGTGTACTGCCACACCACTCGCCGAGATCTTCAGCCCACGTCATTTTTTCCACTGCCCCATCCACCGTTGCCTCATTTTCGACCTCCACCAGACCTCCTCCATTAGAACTGCCGCCTCCTCCCATCAGCCTCACCTTCGCCGATCCAAGCCTCTCCGGGTGCACAAACTCCAACCAGCGACCCACCACCATAACCTCGACCAAATCCGCCTCACTCCCTCCTTGCTCTGCCTATCTTCCACTCCAACCAATGCCGTGTGCCGCCTACAGCTCTCAGCTTCCACACCTTCTCAACCATTGTCAAACACACCCTCACCACCCTTGCTTCCATTGCCGAGCAGATCCATATCCTCTTCAGCCCACCGACCAGTGCAAAACTCCACACCACCACTGCTCAGTCCCCTCTTCCTACCACCTCACATCACATACAAACACAATAGCTAATCCTCCGCCTTGCCGTGCTCCACTGTTGTAGCCCCTCTCTTCTTATATTATTTATGTAAGTTTATACATTTATTTATATATTAGTTTATATATATATATATATGTCTATATAGGTTCATATATTGCTTCTTATATTTTTCTAGTGACATCATCTTGTTTTTCTATATTGCCTAAGAAAGCAAGTTTGTATATTTGTTTAATTTTCGAAGCAAGTTATATATATTTACTTGATTTTAATATTACATATATATTACATATATGATTTTGAGTAGCTTATATATATATATATATAGAAAAGAATATTTATTTTTAAGAAATATTGATATTCAAAATATGAAATATAGATATTCGATTTTATTGGATATGTCTTAAGAAGAAAAATATATATAATAATATGATTTGAAATAGAATTATATAAAGATTTTTAATATGAGTTTAAATTAAATATTGGTTTTAAATTATATATATGGAGATTTTTATTTTGTAAGTGTTTTAAGTTGAATATTGATTTTAAGAAAAAATTATAATATAATATATATTTGCTTTCCATTGAATTCTAGATCTTGCTTGTCGTTGTCCGTATTGCAGCAGTTTCTCTCTTGTCTCCCCATCTCGTTGTCGATCCGTGCTTATCTGTGTCCGTGCATCTCATTCTTGTTATTTCTCTAGCCTCGGAAGGTGAGCAATCACTCACGATTAACATTCTTATATTTAGTAAATTTAATTCACCTGAAATGATGATTGAAATATGCTGTTAAATTTTAATTGTTAAGTTATTGAATTGTTAAATATGATATGCCATTATCTGCCATTGTTTACCTATGACATATGTACCATAACCTGTTGTATATATTATATTTAAATTTGTTACTGATGATATATGCCTGTTGTTGATTTGTTATATTATTATCATATTGTTCTCACTCTAAAAGTTCCCTGTTAGTTTAGAATTCCCTATGGGTTGAAATGATACATACCCGAACGAACTTTAGATTAGGGGAAAATCGTTATGGGTTGAAATGATAAACCCAAGCGATTTTCATTGATTTTTAATTTTGGGATTGCCGGTTGAAATGATATATACCCATAAATATTGAAATTGCGGATTGAAATGATAAATATCCGTATCAGTTGACCATAGGGACTGAAAAGAACATTAAAAATTAACTGTGAACAACTTGTATAAAAGCGGTCTCAAAATTGTAGAAAAACTATAACTGTTCAAAAACCCTATTATTTTAAATTACTTAAAAATCTAAAATAATTACTTAAACACTCACCTATGGTCCTTAGCTCTTTCCTTGGCCTTCTCGAATCCACTTATAGCGTATAAAATATTTTAGTTCAAAAGATCTTATCCTCGGAAAAATATTCCTTTTAGGGTCTAGCCTCAGGCAATGAACCCAGAGGGAGAAAATCTAAATGAGAAAAATAGCTAGGCCTAGGATCTTATTTATATGTCACTTGTGGATCTCAGATCGTTGGATTTGAAAATTAAATCTAGCGCAACCACGTCATTGGTTCGATGGGAACCGTTGGATGGAAGCACAGACGCGCCAGATGAGATAAAATCAACAAAACACGTCACGCTTGAACCTGGACGATTGCTCATCCAAGTATACACGCGGTTCGCCCACCAGGTCGACCTTTATGTGGTGAGGGTCGACCCTTATATGGGGAAGCTCGACCCTAGGGTCGACCTGACCCTTTATAATTTTTTTTCTTTCTTTTCTCGTTTTCTGGTTTATTTTGTAACTTCTTCGTTCTAGCTCGGATTTTGACAATCTATATATGGAAATTGGCCAGAAAATTACCTCGGGTACCATGGTGCAACTCCCATGGCTCAAATATGATAATTTCACAAATTTATTTTATTATTTAATTAATACATTAATTAATTATTATAGCTTAAATTTCGGGTTGTTACATTCTCTTCTCCTTAAAGGATTTCGTCCCCAAAATTGCAAAGGATAGAAGAGTGAAATAAATGTTTTCATCCAAGTTCTACAACCAATTACTCAACTATCATCCATTACATCCATTGTCCTTAAGTTTTTCTAATGAATTTATGATATATATGCAAATAGTGTAGTGTCAATGTCCCTAACTAATGCAAAAGATTAGGTGGTCTACTAATTCAGTGGACCTCCTTTTATGCAATCATGTCTGTGTCATGTATCAAAATGAATGCAAATTTCCTAATGATAACTGGTAGTTCTATATGCATGCTACAATCATTATCCAAATGCAACAATCATGCGATAATCATCCATTTATAGCAACCATGAAATAAAATAAAATAAAATATGCAAATGCGCACACATCCATATGCATATGCTCTAGTGTCCTAGTTAGGCCGGTCCCTAAGAGATAATAGTGCCTAGTGTAAGTATATGCGTCGATTAGCATCCACTAGCAAACACTTGCAACCACTAACGTCCATCGTACATAACATGTTCTAATAACATGTTTACATCAAATCCTACGATCCATAGGTTAAATCCTAAGATCTACCCTCCCAAAGGATAATAAAGGAAGGAGCCTATTCAAAACTAAAGATGGAAATAGGAAATTCGAAAACTTACTATCAAATAGTTGTGGATAAGAGATATGAATCTACCCTTCAGCCTCCCACGTGGCGTCTTCAACACTATCTCCCCACTGCACCTTTATTAACGGAACTTCTTTATTCCTAAGTTTCTTGATATCGCGTCCAATGACCTTGGTAGGAATACGACGAACCGATGCTTCTCTCTCCACTTCAATCTCCTCGAGTCGACTAGGCTCCACAACCTCCGCTGAGTCATGTAAGCATATTCTCAAGTACAAAACATGAAAAACATCGTGCACTCCTGCGAACCTCTCGGGTAGCTTAACTCGATACGCCATCTTCTTCTCTACAATGGGGAACGGTCTTACAAATCTAGGGGCTAACTTCCCACTCGATCCAGACCTCACCACCTTCCTTAGCCGAGATACCTTAATGAAAACCAAGTCTCCTACCTCAAACTCAATATCCCTCCTCCGTTTGTCCACATAAGATTTCTGCCTATCTTGGGCATCTTCATCCTCCTCCTCATCAAATCGATCTTCTCTGAAGTCTTCCTAACCATGTCAGGACCAAGTAGAAATCTCTCCATAGACTCCCACTGTTTGTACCAAAATTGGGCACAACACTCTTCGGATGTGTTTGAAGAGATAAAATGAAGAAAACATATGTAAAATGAAGCAGATCTAACAAACACACCAATAAACAGATAAGAAAATGCATAGAAACACATGGATTTAAAGTGGTTCGGCGAATTGCCTACGTCCACTATGAAATGATTGATGTTTATTGAATTTCACTCGCTGTTTACAAAAGATTACAATAGTATAACTGAAGTTTGATAATCATTTCGGAAGAATATCGGCATAGAGAAGCCAAAAAGTCCTTCTTCTGTAGGCCCTGAGGCTCTATTTATAGGCGTAGGAGGCAAATATCTCGCTCAGATCTCGGAAGACTTCTTCTGGCACATGGGTGGGCCCACACGATCGATCCCAGGCGATTTCGACTCGATCCATGATCGATACGAACGAATTTCATATCGATCAAGATTTGCTCCAATCGAGTTGAAATTTGGCAGGGACATTCTTTATGTTGTACGTAAGCTCCTGTGAAAATTTCATAGCATTTGGACTTGTAGATCATGAAATATGATCGATGCAAATTGGAGTTTTTCTGTTTGTGATCGATACAAATGAATTTCGTATCGATCAAGACTTGCTCCAATCGAGTCGAAATTTGGCATGAACATTCCTTAAGTCGTACATAAGCTCCTGTGAAAATTTGGTGGCATTTGGACTTGTAGATCTCGAGTTATGATTGATGCAAATTGGAGTTTTTCTGTCTGTGATCGATACGAACGAATTTCGTATCGATCAACAGTTGTTCCAACCGAGTCCAAATTTGGCATGAACATTCCTTAGGTCGTACGTAAGCTCCTGTGAAAATTTGGTGGCATTTGGACTTGTAGATCTCGAGTTATGATCGATGCAAGTTTGGATTTCTCAACCGTGATCGATCAATATCTTGAGCATACGAACTCCGAATGACCTGAAATTTGGAACGTTGGCTCTCATAGCATCGCTTGTCGTGTCATATCAATTTTAGCTCGATCCGGACTCGGACAAAATTCATCGATATCCATAGTGAGCCTGCGTATAACCGACCTCTAAGACGAACTGTCATTGGTTTCTAGTCAAGTTCTTGGTGTCATGGCCTTGCCAAAAGGTGGGATAACACCCACCAACATAAAGGTGACTTACACGGTCTTTTATAAAGAGCTATGAAAGGTGCCATCCCGATGCTAGTCTGGAAACTATTATTATAAGCAAACTCTACCAAAGGAAGACGCTCCTCCCAAGTTCCTCCAAAATCAAGAATGCACATCCTCAACAAATCTTCAAGCACTCTATTAACTCTCTCCGTTTGGCCATCCATCTGAGGGTGATAGGCTGTACTCAATCTAAGCTGCGTCCCTAAAGCCTCTTGTAAGCTTCTCCAAAACTCGCTAGTAAAAATAGGGTCTCTATCGCTCACAATGGTAGAGGGAACTCCATGAAGTCGGACTATCTCAAGAACGTATAAAGATGCCAAATACGATGTCGTCCTCTTACTCTTTACCGGAATGAAGTGAGCGCTCTTAGTTAAGCGATCTACAATCACCCAAATACTAGTATTCCCCTTCCTAGATCGAGGTAATCCATCTATGAAATCCATCGAAACACTATCCCACTTTCCATTCGGGTACATCCAATGGCTGAAGTAATCCTCCAGGCTTCTGCTACTCTGCCCGAACCCTTTGGCATACAAGACACCTAGCTACACACTTTTCCACATCCTTCTTCTTGCCACTCCAATAAAATACCCTCTTCATGTCCCTATACATCTTATCACCACCCACATGAATAGTCATACGCGAATGGTGTGCCTCTGCTAGAACTGCACTCACCAAATCACAAGTGCGGGGAACACAAAGTCTTCCATCTCTCCTTAGCCACCCTTTACTATCAATGGAATAGCGTTGGAGATGTCTAGAGACCTCTCCTATACTAATCCTCTCCATAATATCCATAAGCTCTGCATCCTCTCGTTGCCTCGAACCAATCTGATCCACGAGGATAGGCCTCACCTCAAGTGCTGCTAATAATCCAGGGGCAATGTCCGTAGAATGCTTAAAATCAAAACTGGAGATAAACTTTAGGCTTTTCCACTCTACGAACATTGGACTAATGGTTGCTCTCTTCCTACTCAACACATCCGCAACTACGTTTTCCTTGCCAGGGGTATAAGCTATCTCAAAGTCATATGATGCCAAAAACTCCATCCAACGCTGTCGCCTCAAGTTTAAATCCTTCTGTGAGAATAGGTACTTCAATGATTTATGGTCAGTGAAGAGCTCTAACCTCTCTCCTAGCAAGTAATGCCTCCAAGACTTGAGTGCGAAAACTATAGCAGCTAACTCTAAATCATGGGAAGGATAGTTCCTCTCATGAGTCCTCAACTGTCTACTCCCATAACATACTACACTCCCTTCTTGCATCAACACTGCTCCTAGACCGTCTTACATGCATCAGTGTATACTGTAAAAGGCTTAGCTCCATCGGGTAAAACTAATACTAGTGCACTAGTAAGGGCCTTCTTCAGCCTCGTGAAGGAATCCTCACAATCTACATCCCACACGAATGCCTTATTCTTCTTAGTAAGGCGATTAAGCGGTGCTGAAATCTTAGCGAATCTCTAATAAACTTCCTATAATAGCCATCCAAACCTAGGAAGCTTCTAACTTTGGTAGCATTCTAGGGGGCCTTTCAATCTTGCACTGCTACAACTTTAGCGGGATCTATAGCCAAACCCTCTTTTGAGACTACATGCCCCAAGAAACGCACTTCCTTTCGCCAAAAGTGACACTTTGAGAATTTAGCCTTCAACTGATGAACGCGAAGTGCATGAAGAACCTCCTCTAGATGAACAACATGCTCCTCCATACTCTTGGAAAACACCAAAATGTCGCCCATGAATACTACCACAAATTTATTTAGGACATCTCTAAAATCACGGCTCATCAAATCTACGAAATATGCTAGGGAATTGGTTAGCCAAAAGGCATAACCAACCACTCAAAGAATTCGTCTAGTGTCTTAAATGCCGTCTTATCGATGCTATCGTCAGCCACTCTAAGCTGATGAAATCCGGTAGCCAAATCCAGTTGAGAATATACTGAAGAGCCAACTAGCTGATCGAAAAGATCGTCTATCCTAGGAAGGGGGTAATGGTTCTTCTTCGTGAACTTATTCAACTATCTATAGTCTATGCAAAGTCGAAGGGAACCATCCGCCTTCGTAGCGAAGATGACCGGCGCTCCCCACTCAGAAATGCTCCTTCTGATGAAGCCTTTCTCCAATAGCTCACCAATCTGCTTGCTTAACTCTTTTCTCTCCCTAGGAGCCATATGTCTCATAGGCAATGCCACTGGCTTAGCATTATCATTAAGATAGATCCTAAAGTCGATCTCTCTCTTAGGAGGTAGTCCCATAACCTCCTCAAAGACGTTTGGAAAATCTCTGACGACTGGAACTGAATATAACTCTACTGGCGATGAATCGAGGGAATAAAGAAAGCTCAACATGACTGACCCCTTTGGGTCGTAAGAGACCTCAAGAGTCCTACTATTGCATGTCTCTAGTCTAACGATTCTCCTCTTGCAGTCCAATATCCATAAGTGGATAGCCAATCCATCCCCAAAATCATCCCATACCCCGAAAATCCTAATACATAGGCGTCACAATCAAACTCTACGCCTAGGATAAAATTTTTCAAACCCCCACAAACCATAGATAAATGTGTCGATACTCCTATAGGGTTTGAAACAACTATGGGATCTATTATTAAGGAGATATCTAAGTGCAAACAATCAACCAAGGAACTCGAAATGAAAGAGTGTGATGCTCCAGAATCGAAAAGAGTCCGAATGGGAAAATCAAAAATAGAAATCAAACCTTCTATGGTGACTTTCCTACCTCTATCTGGTCCGCTGCTAGAAGGTGCTGCATCCAAAGCCTGAATCTGTGTTGTAGGTGAACCCACTGCCTGCCTCGTCCTCTGAGGACAAAATCTACTAAGGTGTCCGGGCTGCCCACAATTATAACACTTTCCCTTCATTGTCTCCTTCTTGCGGTCTCTTGCGTAATGACTAACCCGACCACAGTTATTGCATTTCTCGCTTTCCTTGATCTATTTTTGAGGTCCTCCTTTCTTCTTATCCTTCTTGTTCTTCCACCATGGCTTTTTAGAATTCTCCGACTTAGGAGCCTCCTTAACTTCTCCTTCCTTAACTGCATCAGACATAAGTGCCATCTCCACCAGTGACTCATAGGTAGCTTCCATCGGTACGTGGGTCAATAACAACTCTTGGAGGGGCTGATTCAATCCCTTCGCGAACTTCATGGCCTTCTTGTGCGGTGTATTCACTAGCTCCATTCCAAACCGCGACAACTCATTAAATTGGTTGACATACTCCTTTATTAAAAGACTTCCTTGCTTCAAGCTAATAAACCTTTCCAACTGCATACTCTCTTCTGCTTGTGACAAAAACTTCCTCTCATACCTCTCTCAAAATACAAACCATCAAACGTCTCTTCCTTCCAACTCAATAACCTCCCACCAATAAGAAGCCTCTCCTTTCAACTGCCAAGATGCAAGCTGAACTCTCTGCTGATCCTCCAGTCCCAATAGCCCAAATATCCTCTCTGTACTCCTTAACCAAGCTCTTGGCTCCACAAAATTATCCATACCAGAGAATGTCTTGCCCCCTAGATTGGCGAAATCCTTGCATAGCTTAGAGAAATTGGCTGCTGCAGGTGGGTTGATGGGATTCCCACCTGCTGGTGCTGGATTGGGCGCTTGCCCTTGCACCTCTTGAGTCGTAGCTTACAGGTATCTACAAAACCAGCCTGGGACTTGGACACTCATAGGAAGATTAGGGGCATCCGCCATGCTATGCAAAGAAAAAGAGAATTTAAGCTTGAAAGAATCGAAAGGACATTGGACTGGACTTTGAGGGGATTTTTATAAAAACTCTTTTATACTTTAAAACCACTTATATAATAAGAGTTTCTTTCTGAAAAATAGTTTGAAAATATGTTACTTTTCAAAATTACTTTACTTTTAAAACAAATTTTAAGGAATCCTGTAACCTTAGGCTCTAATACCAGGTGAAACATCCCACACCCCTTAGTATACCCAAAAAGACACACTAAAGGATATGGTGCATTATAGGTATAGCTAAAACTTTACAGAGACTAAGATTCACAAGACAAAATAAATAAAACAGCGGAAACATTTAAAACATTAACTTATTTAAAAGTCAAACTTCATAAATACTTCATAAAACCAAATATGTCTCAAAATACCAAATATCCATGTTTAGTGAAAAACATTACCTCAGTCATAACATCAGAGTATATAAAATAACTATCCCTCTTAAAGAAAAGTACTAGTACATCAAAATGAAATAAAAACTAAAAAAGAAGAAGTCGAATACATGAAGAAAAATCTCCGCAGCTGAAATCTCCAATAGTCCGAAATCTACTGTCCCTGCCTCTGCTGGCCTATGGGGGGAAAGGGAAAATAGAGGAGTGGGTCAGACTAAAAGTCTGGTGAGTGGAAGTAACTACTAGTATTTTTAAGCGAGATAAAGATAATAGACTTATCATTAGTTCTAGTATAAAAAGGAAATAAAGGAAAAGATAAAGCTGGAATAAAACACTGCTTGCTTTGATTATTTCGATTGTTTGCACTTGTCTTAGATTACTGCTTTGATTAGGCTGAATTCCTAATCCTACTTTAATTAGGCTGAATTCCTAATTCTACCCTTTGATCGGCCTTCTATCTCTGTTGTGCCACTATGAGCTAGTCCCTAACATGGATCCCACAGCAAAAAGACACCTACTAGTGCTCTGGAACTCAAAAGCGACTTATCTCCCCGCATCGAGGCCGCACGCATGACCACTGTTAGGCTCGCACTATCTGTTGCTCCCTCTTACCCTAAACAGCATAAGTGTGCCTAGCCTCACCTCCTCCGTTGTTAGACCATCAGTCCTAGTCTGAAAGGGTCCTGCCCAGCCTCACCTAAGTGTGTTGTGAGACCATCGGTCCTAGTCTGAAACGGAATTCTACCAATTCGGGTCCTACCAAACAAAATCTAGTTGCGCCCCTTGCCCAAATCCCCTGATTTGAACTTCTATCTATTGGCCCCTTAGTTACTTTAGTTAGCATAAGCGTATCCCAGCCTCACCTAACCTACTGTGAGACCATCAGTCCTAGTCTAAAAGGGTTATGCCCAGCCTCACCTACTGTGAGACCATCAGTCCTACTCTGTAAGGGTCATGTCCAGCCTCACCTATTGTGAAACCATTAGTCCTAGTCTGAAAGGGAATGCTATTGGTTATGGGCCCTACTTCTATCTTTGCTTATTAACTTAATATAAGTCTTTTAAATAAGCCTCTTCTGTTCATTCTGCTCTATTTGCTTATTAACTTATTCTAAGTCTTTTAAACAAGCCTCTTCTATTATCTCTGCTATATTTGCTTATTAACTTAGTGTAAGTCTTTAAAATAAGCCTCCTTCTGTTCTTTCTATTTAATTATAACCTATGTTATAATATCTCTTATATCTTGTCTTTCTAGTTATAATCTACTAGTTATAATTTGCTTGCAAATGTCAAATTTGCCTATTTTAGTCTATATTCTTTTATTACAGTTCTACTTATTTACGTCCAATTTTTTGTAATTTTAGTGTTCTTAAAATTTAGTCCATATTAGCGAATTGTCCACCTTTTATTAATTTATTCGCGTAAAAGGAATAAAAAGAACTAAAATTTACAGGTTGAAATCTATCACAAAACGGATGTAAATAAAATACAAATAACTGTAAATAACAATAAATAACTGTAAATAAATGAATAAAATATCTAAATAAAATAGACTGAAAAGAACATTAAAAATTAACTGTAAACAACTTGTATAAAAGTGGTCTCAAAATTGTAGAAAAACTACAACTGTTGAAAACCCTTTTATTTTAAATTACTTAAAAATCTAAAATAATTACTTAAACACTCACCTGTGGTCCTTAGCTCTTTCCTTGGCCTTCCCGGATCCACTTATAGCATATAAAATATTTTAATTAAAAAGATCTTCTCCTCGGAAAAATATTCCTTTTAGGGTCCAGCCTCAAGCAATGAACCCTGATGGAGAAAATCTGAATGAGAAAAATTGCTAGGCCTAGGGTCTTATTTATAGTGTCACTTGTGGATCTCAGATCGTTGGATTTGAAGATTAAATCTAGCGCAACCATGTCATTGGCTCGATGGGAACCGTCGGATGGAAACACGGACGCACCAGATGAGATAAAATCAACAAAACACGTCACGATCGAACCTGGATGATTGCTCGTCCAAGTATACATGTGGGTCGACCGCTAGGTCGACCTTTGTGTGGTGAGGGTCGACCTATAGGTCGACCCTTCTATGGGGAAGGTCGACCCTTTATAATTTTTTTCTTTCTTTTCTCGTTTTCTGGTTTATTTTGTAACTTCTTCGTTCTAGCTCGGATTTTGACAATCTATATGTGGAAACTGGCCAGAAAATTACCACGGACACAATGGTGCAACTCCCATGGCTCAAATAAGATAATTTCACAAAGTTATTTTATTATTTAATTAATTTGTTAATTAATTATTATAGCTTAAATTTTGGGTTGTTACAATCAAAGTAGCACTTATAGTCAAAATACTACAGCTATGTTGGGAAGTTCTAAAATAATTTTCAAATAATAAGCCAAATGGTTTGCAGTTTTCCATTTTTTAAGTTCAAATTCTAGGAAAATACATAATATAGAACTTAAAGAAATTTCGATCTATTTTCCAAAAAATCTTGAATTTTGCAAACCGCAATTTCATAGCTCAAGATATGTCAATTTTACTATAGTAATGTCAGAAAATCAGATCTCACAATAAGGAGATAAAATTGAAAAGTAGGATTTAGAGATCACACCTTCACTTACTTTTGGTGTCGTATTCTTGTTAACAATTTTTATCTCCAGTATGTAGATCTCCACTTTATTTTTCCAAGCTAAGGAACATTGGAATTATTGCTCATCAAACATATATAGAATAACTCGAAGTCTACCGCTATCGTAGTTATTCCTCAGGCCATTTTTTGTACTTAAATATTAGAAGAAGCGAGTGGCCTAACAAATAATGTAGGACCACATTCATTTATGTTTGAAATCTTTGGTATCCAATATTTTTTTTATATATATATAGAATAATGTTAGCACTAAAAATTATCCCCTTGGAAACCCAAACTTGTTTTTTTAAGAAAGTTCATATTTGTACCTTTTGGGACCCAAATTTGTTTAACAGTTTTTTGTTTATTCCTATACCAACACTTAATTTGTTTATGCCCAACTTTTTCACAAATCGAAGATTTTGATAATTATTTGCAAAATTTGATCTTGTTACAATTTTTTTCTCTAATTTGTTCGACTCTCTCAGATTCAAGTCCTTTCCCGTTTTTAGAAATAATCTGATTACCTAACATGATGTTCAGTGATTTTTCTCCTTTAGAGAATTTTCTTATTGTTGATTCAAGTTGTTGAACCTTAGATCTAAGAGAGATGTTTCATTTAAAAGTGATATGCATCTCTTAATGGAATTTTCGTTTTTGTGTCGTGATTGTCATCTTTGTTTTTTAAGGTCAAAATCTCTTTTTCAAGGGTTTCAATTTTAGTCTTAAACCTATTTATTTCTTCCACTAGAGACTAACACTTCTCACATTCTAAGTTCGGTTTTCTAATGTTTTGAATCATAAGTTCTAACTCATTATTTAAACCAAGTAGACTGTTTTTCTTAGATTCCAGTATATTATATCTTTGATTAAGTCTATCAATGTTTTTGTTTAACTCGTGACATAACAGAAATAACTCGGTACAAGATATCTGTGCTACCTCATTAGGTTTATCATTGTTGTCAATTGATTCTACCATCAAACACAAGTTTGTCTCTTCTTTCTCACTATCAGTGTTCTCCTCCTCTTCTTCTTCTTTTTATTTATTCTTATCCTAGGTAGCTGCGAAACCCCTTCTCTTCTTATTCTTTCCTTTGCTAAGTCGATTCAGCGGATAGTTTGGTTTGATGTGACCTGGCTTCTTTCATTTATGACACATGATTTCTTCCTCAGAATCATCCAGTACTTTGGCAATGCTGGTTTTATTCGTTTGTTTGTTGCTAAATTTCCATTTTTTCTAGTCCATATTTTGAATCACTTCATCAGTAGTGCTAGCTCAACTGTAACATCATCTTCTTCCTCATATCGGTTGTACTCTTTAAGGCAGCTGACTTCGTTTTCATATCTCTACTTTTGAATTCTTCTTCCCTGACTTTCAGCTCCGTTTGATAGGTGATGAGATTTCCTATTAATTCCTCCACCTTATGTTGTTTCAAGTCTTTGGATTCCTGGATTGCTGTCACTTTTTCTTCAAAACTTCCTGGGAGGATTCTCAGAATTTTTCGAACTATCTCCTATTTTATATAAGCTTTCCCTAGCGTTTTGGATTTGAATACTATATTTGAAAATTATCTATACATCTCCTTTATATTTTCATCTTTTATCATTATAAAATTCTCTTATTCATTGCTAAGCATGGCTAGATGAGATTTCTTGACCTGTGATGTACCTTTATGAGTCACTTCAAGTGTATGCCAAATTTCCTACGTAGTCACATAATGAGAAACACGATTATATTATATTTTAACACGATTATATTCTATTTTATCCAAGTCACAGATAATATAGTTCATAGTTTTTAGCATTAACGATAAAGACTAAGTTCATTTGCATCCCACTTATCTTTAGGCTTAGGCACTTTATGATTATCTACTTTTATTGTAGGTGGACTATAAATAGTTTCAATTATATCCCAAGCCTCTATACTTCTAGAAAAAATTTCATCCTAGGTTTCTAACATGAATAATCAATGGCATTAAACATAGGTTGCATACCAATAGATAGTCCTTCATAAAAAGCATTAGTAAAACTTTCCATAGTTTAAAAAGTGTGAATTTTACTACCTTGCTCTGATACCACTTGTAGGATTGAATTAAGCCTAGAAGGGGGGTGAGTAGGGTTTATTATAAATTCACAGAACAAAAAAAATTCATAGCACGGATAATAATAGAGTAAATGTAAAAATAAAAATAGCACACAAATTTACCTAGCTTTAGTGAAACCTACCTATTACTACCCCCAAGATTTCTACTAAGATTAAATAATTGACCGCTTATAAATTCCCTGTAAACTTGCGACTATTGCCAACCTTATTGTTCTAACCCTATGCCTAGAAATCCTCCTTAACTTTGTCCCTCAGTTGTGAATTTTCCAAACTACAAACACTAGTTTAATCCTGGTTAAATAACTAGAGTTTTGAGTTTTTAAAAGTAAAATACAAAGATTAAAATGAAAATGAAAACGCTAACTTAAACTGTATAATGGCCCAAAATCACTTCCCACTTTTATTATTTGGCCAACCCTCTCTTTTCTTTGATATCTCCTTAGATGGAAGCCCCCCACCTCTATAACTATACTATTCAAGATTACTATAGAGTAATACTATCGGATAATACAGAGAATAAGGCGATGTGGGGCACACACGTGACACTAGGGCTAACACTAATATATATTTAGACATTGAATAAATAACTCACATATACGAACACAGTATCGGCGCAAGAAATAAACACATGCGCATTCTAGATAGAACAATACATGATATATAGTAAATGTAAGAGATCACAAAGTCAATATGTAGCAAATATATATAATATATAATATGCAACATATGTCCAATATACACCACAATGATATACACACAATGTCATATATATATATATACACATACATAGACATAAGACTATACCATACAAAATAATATACTATAACACTGAATAACATGCTTCCTTTACGCCCAAAAAAACACAAGTCCGTCTCAATGTCCCTGAACCTGAAATGTCTCGGATTGACCCGAGTATTATACAAATAATACACGGGCCAGACTATATCTAAATCAAAGGTTCAACATATGTATGGAACTCAGTATATACTAGATACAATAATAATATGATAACACAATCAGAATAATCCAAAACAAAAATCATAATGTCTATATATATAGTTTTGTACGCATGGTATATAATGATAATATCTTAAACAAGCCCCAAAGTGGCATGTAACGTAGAATATCACAAAACCATGCATAAAGATGTCATCATCCATAAAAATCTATTAAATCATAAATCATGAGATAATGTTAAATGGGTAAATCATCCATGTCATGAAATCATCATCAAAATCCAGTAATCATCAATATCTGTGATATCACCAAAACAATCAGGCTAAAATATAGCATTACCCAATTATATCTCTCAATCTCAATAATATAATACCAGCATCAATGTAATATATATATGGCACCTATCGAGTAAATCATATATAATAAAAGATACGAGAGTCCACTATTTTCTGGACTTTCATCCCATCACAAGTATAATCTCATCTCCTCAGATAGAAATAAATAGCGACAAGAACTGACTGTATGATAGACACAAAGTCCCAAGCAAAGTCATATCATAATATGGCTATCTGTCATCTCTAAGAGCACCTGGTTCATCCATCCGGATCTGCTTCTAATATGTAGGTGAGGTGTATAAATAATATGTACTTATCTACCACTCCGTGTAAAATCAGAAGAGAGACTGACAATTACCCACTTGTTCTAGGAGCCCTGGGCTACCCGCCCGGATCCACTCCTATATTCTTCAGTTATCTCCTTGGAAATCATGACAATATCCACCTAATGTGCTTGTAAACGAAGGACCCTTAGTTATCATCTCGGATCATGCCCTTATGGTAATAGACTATCGACCTAAGTGATAAAAAGGGGCTAGGGCTACTTTGCCCTAAGGGCAAACCGCCCTTCTCTAAAATCCCATGATGTGAATCTAATGTATAATAAGAGTGTCACGGATCTAGCTCACGACCCCACGATTAGGCCACCAAGTGGACACTGGCCATCTGATTCTCACTAACTCTTAATCATATCTCGAAGCACTTCATGATAGATAAGTAGATAATATCTATGAATATATATATTGGTACACCCTCATATCTCAATCATCCATCAGTTCGCTCTACTCGATCATCACCTCATGTAAGTATAAACCATATCCCTATTCCTATCACCTGAGTGACATGTACTTAAAATGAATAACCGAATAAGTATCACATCGGCGTCCTATACCACCGTGTGATGCTCAATCATTTATTTAATGCTCATAAACTACACTCAATCTCCACGATATTCTATACAACAAGTCTAATGAATAACTGGAGAAATATTACCAAATTCCCCATCCCAAATGGTATTATAACTCAATTTATTCAGATTTCTCATCACACAGAATTAAATATTGCGAAATCATAAAGAAGAGTGACATCACCGTATCATATCAAAATTACAAATCAAATCAATATCAATGGTGAATCATTCATGATATCAAACTCAGTATAGGAAAATGGAAATAAAAAAATGAAGAAATCTACATTAAAACCCCAATTTAATTCAAAAATGAAATAATAATAAAGTTCAACGAAATCTTTCTTTAAAAAATTAAACCGAATATTCAAATATATAAATGTATATATGTATGTATATGTATTTATATGCATTGCACACGTTAATATTTCTAGAATAATCATATTATTAGTGAAATACAGTTTAAAATACCTAAATATTAATTAAAAAATATCTCATCTTTTCCTAGTTTTATAATCTTTTAAATAATTAACTAAAAAAAAATATAAAAAATTTATTTTCAATAAATTAATAATTTTAAGAAAACTTTTCTCCAATCAAATTTATATTCTAGAACTGATAACACTAGTAAAACATTTATATATTAAATATTTTCACTTCATTTATCTAATACCAAAAATAGAGATTTAACACTATAATTTGCTTTCAAATACTTGTTCATATACATATAAAACATTCATAATCACTTTACCAATTAAATGTAATTTATAGAGATTACTATTACACCAATATTTTCCAAATGTTGGCAAAGTGAAATTAATAGCAGCACCGAGTCCGGACGAACTACCGCCAAAATATAAGGCGAAATGTGGAAAGGAAGAAAAAATGAAATCCGGATAGTATTGTGTCCAAAATCTTGAGCATTGGTGAATATAAAGACTACACCACCCACTGAACGTAGCTTCGACACTATAACCTAATATGGATACAAAATGCAGGAACCAATTTGCAACCTTCACATTTTCTTCAACAGGTGGAATTGCGGTACAGTTTCAAAGTAACAATGAGATGTAGAAACTATGCTACGGCCACAAAAGCAACAATAATGACACAGAACTGCAGCACAACCCTATAAGTGATTATACACATAGAGGGATGTGCTACAATCATAAACTAACATCTAAAATTAGCAGGTCTACATTGCAATTTTGTATCAAAAAGCTATAAGGGTACATTGCTATTCGATGTTGATGTGACAGAACAGCGCCGCAATCCTATATGAGTATCAAATTAATAAAGTAGCACTGCCATCTTGGTGTGACAAAACAATGCTGCAATCCTAAAAATATTGAACACAAACATAAAGACCCAAGGGATGAGGTGATGGGAAAAGACTGCCCCACACATAAGAGTCGAGCCTCACTCCTCAAAGGAAAACTAAGAGATCCTAACATTATTCCCAAAATCGTTAAACCCAGTTCAAAGACAAAGGCGATGTTGCATTACCCCCAATGTTGAGAGCAGCTCAGAATCGGTTCATGCAAGGCAATCATGCTCCAAAATAGCTGTAACGACCCGCAAAATTTAATGGTTTTAAAAGTATATTTAACTGGAAATTTGTGAAATTTTAAACAATAAAATTTGAAAAAAAAAATTATTATTTGGAATACGTCTATTTTAATATAGCAACTGGTAAATTTTCATCTGATAATATTGAAGTTTATTTTCTTTTGAAATTCTATTTCAATTTAAGTCGGTTAATTTTTGATGAAAATAAAATGTTTTCCAAACTTGAATATTTTTATACAATAAATTTCTAAATCATCTTCTGAGTGAAACGTCATTCTTCGTTTCGTCAAATTTGGATTTCTACTACTCCGTTTATCTTAATTCTGGCAAAATAGCAGCATTTCTAGTACCGATTATCGACTTTTTGATCGGATGATCGTACCACTAGTATATGTATACCGTTTTGATCGCCTCGTCGTGTTGATCCCTGCGGTATATTCATTTCTGTATTTTGAGGTCCGGTATGCGACGAAAACAATAAAACGGTGCATCGTAGCGGTACCATAATTTGTGACCGTTAGCTTTCCTTTACCTTTTCAAATTTGAACGTGAATCCCAAGCATTAATAAATTGCCTTAATATCTTCTCAATCAATGTTCAGCTCTTACCTTGCCCATCACTACAACTGGTTCGTTTATATATTTTTTTCTCTTTTCATGCAAGCCTCTGTTTCATTTGATATGAAGTATATATTACAGGTTACATATAAATATAACGTGTTACGTTATTGAAGCTTTTGGTTTTCATGCCTTTACATAATTGTAACGTGTAATCTACATATTTATTCTGTGCTTATATAAATGTTTTTTGCCGTTCATTTCGCTTTGAAGATTATATATTACATTCGTTCTCTCCTCTCCACCTTCCTCCTCTCTGAAGCTTGTTCCGCCTGTACCTCACCTCCTCCCATCTTCTTAACTCTCCTCAAAATTTTCGAAGCCTCCTCAAACCTGACCTCGCCCCGACATTTCCACTGCCACCAACCGTGACTTGTAGTCGAACCAACAGCCGTTCCTTCTTTTCCCCTTAAGCCGACCCGAGCACCACTGCCCAGCTCATCCAGACCCACCACTTCATCGGCCGCCTATTTCTCTCCTTCCTCCACCACTTAGACCGAGGCATCATTCCACCCATCAACCGATTGGCACCTACCTGTAAGTGTGTATATTGACTACCTATATATATGCGAACGTTTGTATATTGTCAGGCATGTTTGCATACAAGATATACATTATTTATATATATATATATATAATAAGTTTACCTTCTGTTTATATTTTTTTTTTGTTATCTATATATATCATGCGCTAGATTTGTATATTGTATCACAGTATATTTTATATGTTAGTTTTTTTCGGGTTAATGTGACAGTCTATACAAGTTTTAAAGTATGCATTATATATATGCGCACAGTGATCATTTTTTTAAAGTAGTATTATATACAGATTTTTTTTGTAATAAATTTTCAGCATATATATAAATTTGTACACAGCCTGTATATATGCGTGTATATCTTTATCCTATATATATATTAAGAATGGTCTTCTATACTAGTAATGTTATAGTGTATAAATACATTCGTATGTGAGGATATAATGTTAGGTAAGTGTTGTCTTACATTATATATCTATCTGTTTATGAGGTTGCTGCATATGTCATATATATCATTTGACTGTTGAAGTTTATATATATTATAAGTATAAGTATGCAAGTCTATATGTTAAGTTAAAGATTGATTGTAAAGATAGGTTATGTGTTCGACAGTATATATATGTACGTTCTAATATAATTTATATGTGTTGTATAAATCATTAAATCTGTCAGTTATATAAGTATTTCATATTTTTCCAGTCTATATATATGTATTTAATATATGATATGTTTAAAATTTTATATTTTGTGAATAAATGATTGTAAGTATTTATATATACATTTGGTTTATGATATAAAAGTTATAAACTTTATATTGTTTTACTATTAGATTTTCTTAAAATATATACATGCTAGTTTATAATATTAGTATGGATAAGATTTCATTATATTATCTATTATCTTATTGACTAGTGAAATGATTTAGATTTAAAATTTTGTTAATGTATGATTTTTCCAAATCTACCATAAATGATATAGATTTTATTTTATTTTATCACTAAAGTTAAATTATTGATTTGAAGAGAAATAAGTATATTTCATTTTTATATATGTTGAATTTAGAATATGATTTATATATATATATATATAGTTATATATATAGTTGTATATTTGTGTTCGCTTATATCGGTTATCTTCATCAATCCAGTCCTAATTTGATTTCGACTATTCTTGTTATCAGCTTTGATCGGCGAATTCGTGCCAAATTAGCTTTGTTTTGAAATTCGTGCTTGGGTTCGTACCTCATCTCATTTCCGTTCATCTCTAGCCTCGAAAGGTGAGCAATCACTCACGATTAATGTTCTTATATTTATTAAATTTGATTTCAATTGAAACGACAATTGAAATATGCTGCTGTTAGTTATTTATATTGTTATATCTATGCCATCATCTGTATTTGTTCACTTGTGACACCCGACATCATTATCTGTTATTTATATTGATATATATATATATATATGCTATTATCTGTAACTGTTCACCTGTGGGATATGACACCATATCCTGCTGTTTATATTATATTGTACTGATGATATATCTATGCCTGTTATATTATTTCTATATCTGTTATCACTCTAGCTACAAGTTCCCTGTTAGTATAGAAATCACTATGGGTTGAAATGATACATACCCGAACGGACTTTAGAATAGGAGAAAATCGTTATGGGTTGAAATGATAGACCCGAGCGATTTTCATTTGATTGAAATTGGGATTACGGGTTGAAATGATATCTACCCGTATATATTAATTTCGGATTGAAATGATAAATATCCGTATCACTTAACCATATGATAGATATATATACAAACACCGTTGATCAATATATATAAACATTTTGAAAATAAATTCTATGGTTTTGGAAAGAAATATATGGTTTTATTAAATGTTGAGCCTTAAATTATTATATATAAATGGAAATGATTTATATAGATTTAATAATGATATTTAATTTAATTAAGATTGATTAAATACATATAATATGGTTGAGTATTTAAATTTATGTTCCAAAATAGTTTTTTGGTAAAAATTTGAATAAGTTAAGGTTGGGAAGATAATTTGAATTTAGTAAAGAATTTTATTTAATTAAACCAATTTAAAGCTTATTGAAATTGGGATTTAAGATATGATTTATAACTTGAGTTTGATTTAAATAATTTAATGAATATTTCTTGTTTAAATAAATTTAAGGCTAGTTAAATGATATTGAAGTGAATATTCCCTGATTAAATAATAATAAAGTTAAATCAAGTGCTATATGAAACTGTTTTTGAAAATGCTGAATATTAAAGCTTTGAAATATATTGAAAATTTAAATGGATATTTAGAACTGAATTGAATTGATGAATTGAGCTTTGAATAAATTTGAATTTGGAATTTGAGTTAATTTGAATCGATTTGTGAGACTTGAGGAAATTATAAATACTTTACTGTATAAATTATTTAATGAACATACACTATTTTGGAAAATAGATATATTGAATGAAAATGATATTTGGGTTTTGAAGTATAAATTTAATTAAAATGACCACGGTGTTATAGTGTATATTTCTACCTTGTAGATAGTTCCACGGGTCCTTAGAGGATGGTTATCCCAAACATCCTTTAAGTTACTTGTATTTCAGTTGATATTTCACTTGAGTTGGATTTATTGATATAAGAATGTTAATCCTGACTCGAGTGTTTTGTGTTTTACTTTACGCTCGGGTCAGACCGAGTGATACAGCATTTGAGACTCACCTTTGGAGTTTGGAGCTTCCTTTAGAGATCCAACTATCGCCTCAGCTTTCAGCTCTTCTAGTTGATTTGTTCAGAGAAGTCATCTGTTATACTGGAGACTTCACTGCATTTGAGATATTCTGTTGTATTTTATTTCTAACTCTGATGTTTATATAATAGCTTCATGAACTACTATTTTATCTATTCCGCCGTGTATTATTGTATTACTCTGTGTCTGTGATTCTGTGATTGATTTATTTACTATATATGCTGAGTTTTGCCAAATTTAAATTAACAATTCGATATTTTGAATTATTCAAGTCCGACATGTGTGGATTTATTGTCGATTTGAATGGTCCAAAATAGCGGGTCGTTACAATAGCAAATTAATCTCTTTTACTAAGCCATGCAACTCAGATCCAACTATCCCCAGCACTATGCTATGCTAATATCGCAAAATGGGTAGTGCAGTACAACTTTAGAAGTATTGGTGTAGCACACAGGCTATACGACATCACAAACCCAGGCATAACAAAGACACAACTTCGATCAATGTAAAGTGAAGTCATATAAGTGTCGATAATGATATAACTCTCCCTGAAAAGAAGAGAAATTCTTCATTGCAACTTCATCTACATACATGTGCAGTCTATAGGCCTGTCACTTTATAAAATCAGAAATGCTTGATCTATTCAAATTTCGGTTTCCCGCCTGAATTCCGAGAATTCCCGCTTCAATTTCAGGTTTCCCACCAAAGTTCAAAATCCAACCGCTCAAATCACATTTTCGTATCGAAGGCCGTGTTGGCAATCTGTGCAGGTCACATAAGTGAGATGGATGCTCGACATATGGCATGATCCAGTGGCAACAATCAAGAGAGCAGAAGGGTGATGTTGGCAATCCACGTAACTCTCTGTGTACTATAAATAAATAGGGCACTGTAACTGTTATCTAGCATTTTAACCCGAGTATATTGAACTGATTGCACAAGTCAGATTCGACTACCATCAAGGTCGATGACTCTAGAGTGGTGATTGTGGGGCCCGAAAGTCAAGTACAGATGGTAACATGAAGTCAGTGTTGAATGGACATGGTGTATATGCAACGCAGAATGTTTAAAGAATGAAATATGGTCCAATACATCGAAGGGATCGGCATAAGCAAGCTCTAACAAGATGGATCGGCATGTTTCAAGGGATGAAAGCACTCTTATAAAGAACAATCAATATCTCTAGATTTACAAGTCCAATGCTTATGAAACTTGGAGAGTAAGACATAGGGACCCTAGCGAACCTACCATAGGGTTCGCAATATCTCAAAAGGACAAGGTTAGAGGGATCGATATACATCCTTTGGAATGGATTGACTGAAAGCAGCATGCAAGTCATGTTGAATCAAAGATCAAGCAATAACTCAAGCTCCATTGATCCGAATGACATGAAATTTGGAGGCTAAACATATTTTTGCATGAGGAAGCCACCATAGGGATCGCACCTCAAAATTTGACCAAAGAAGGGATCGGTACTGATCCCTCCTCTTTGGAAATTAGGCCCAGCGATCCCTCTAGTGGGCTCATACGGTTTTGAGGGTCTTTCAGTCGAGTTTCCAAAGAGATAGTTGGGGACCTTCATCTATAAATACCAGCTTGGTTGTCCATTTTGGGGACTTTTACACTCCTGTTTGCTTTATATTCTTATTAACTAAGAATTTTGATCCTATCTCTCTTGTACTCAGATTGTAAAGGAATTAATCAAGTAATCTATTCAAAGTGGACGTAGGCAAACAACGCTGAACCACTATATATCGTGTGTGCATTTTTTTCTTTCATTATTGTTGTTTCTTCATTATCATCCATCGTTTCCATTTTATTCTTTATATAATTCTCTTCAAAAAGTTTATATTGGATGTTTGTGTCAATTTTTGATGCAAATTTTTTGATGCTTTCACTGAGATCCTTGATTCTTAATTCATTAGGATCCCTTGGTTGCTACTGGATTGCATAAATCCCCCAAAGGAGATGCATAGTTATCTTCATGAAGTTTGCTCGTTCTACTCAGATTTGCAAAAATCTAAGCGAAGCAATCGACAATGGTGAGGAACACTAGATATACTTCTCAGAACATGGAAAGAAATGAGAACTCTAGCATCCAGCAAGGAGGCCCAAGCATCAACTAATAGATGTTAATGCTGAACCAGTTGAAGTCCAAAATCCCATTGATTCTATTGCAAGAGATGAATTTCAGAATCTAATGACAGAGCTGATGGAGAGTCACCAACAATTAAATTAGCAGACTTAGACCAATATCAAATTAATGAACCAACTCAATCAGTAGAAGTGAGGAAAATCTAGGAGGGACCCACCCCTTACTCGGCATCGGAGGGTTCTAACTCATCAAACGAGTATCGTAGGCATAGGCATCGCAGAACAAACGAATATCACGTAGAAACTTCGGGGCCTCAACTTGCAGACCATCGTGGTCTGCCAACATCGATCGATGTTGATCCCTCCATAGGGATCGGTACCGATCCCTCCTCCAAATGAAGGAACCTACCCATGCATACTGGAAATAAAGCTGGAGCTGCTTCGGTTGATTTGGATGATGGAGTTCAATTAAGTGTTGACCAGATGCTTCCCCGGAATGACAATGAAGTGAATTTACGAGATATGCATCGGGAAGATGGCGAACCAAGAAGGCATGGAACGGCATGTAGACATCGACCAGACCATTTATGTGAGGTGGAGCACGACCACCGCTTGGCACCAACTATCCAAATGCTGGACTTATCGGCTATGGTCAGAGAGTTAGTGAGAGAGAGACAGGGCTTGACCAATGATGACTGGGGAATCTCTAGAAGGCATACCCCGTTCACTGATAATGTTCTGCATGTGGAATATCAAGGAGGTTCAACATGCTGTCGATGCTCGTTTACGAGAGAAAAACCGACCCTAGGAAGCACATCATGAGATATGAATGGCCGATGGATACCGTGCGAGCGGATGATGCAACCAAGTGTAGATGCTTTCCCATAACTCTCTCTGGAATAACAACGATGTAGTTCATAAGGTTACCCCCACGATCGATTTCTAGATTCGATGATTTGGCAACTAGGTTTGTGGACCAGTTCCTTATGCTTGCAACTCGTCCCAAATATGTGATATCCCTATCGAGCTTGATCTAGGCTCCGGGAGAATCGTTGAAAGATTATTTAGAGAGGTTCCATACAGCTATACATAAATTAGTAACCTAAATGACCATGCAATATCGATGGCCGGGACGAGAGGGATTGATACAGAATCTGATTTTGGCGATTAGTTAGTTGGCAAGCCACCCATAACGTTGGAAATCTTTTACGCAAAGGCGTCTCGGTATTTAAGAAAAGAAGAAGCCAGGTCCTCCAGGAAGAAGAATGATGCGGGACCGAGTGGAGAGGGAGTACAGAGTAATATTGCAGTAAAGCAGTCTGATGAAAGCTCTGAAAAAGTTCAAGTGAATGTACAGAATAAACTGAATCAGCAAAAAAAAGGCGGAGATAGGAGCTGAGAATGAAAGAGGGATTCTGGAAGAGGAAAAACTAGGATTCCGATGTACAACACTTACATGCTATTGAATATGTCCATGGAGAATGTCTATTTGTCTACCTACAGTACTATGCAGTACAGGAAGCCGCCTCCAAAAGAATCAATAACGAAGCAGAAACAAATCAGGATATATTGTCAGTTTCACAAATGTTATGGGCATAACACAAATGAATGCAGGCATCTCCAGGATATTATCAAAAAGCTGATTTGAGAAAGGAAGTTACCGTAGTTTGTAAAAACCTCGTAGGATGGCGGGCAAGGGACATCTGACCCCAACCGAGGACAAGCACCGCACATGACTAAGGAGCCTTTGTAGGCTGGTGGAAGATTGGTGATCAATAGAATAGTCGGAGGACCACATCCGTCAGATAAAAGTTGGCACGAGATGAAGCGCTATGCTAGCGCGATTAAGCATGTGGACTTTGAATGTTGTTCAAATACGGAGGATGGAGCTCCGACAAAATAGCAACGTACAATGGCAGATGATATTGTGTTTAGAAACAGAGATGCAGACAAAGTGGAGGCTCCAACAATTGACCCAATGGTCATTTCGGCCATGATCGGCTTTGCTTTTATGAGAAGGATATTGATTAATTGTGGAAGTTATGTAAACATAATTTTCAAGAAAGCTTATAATCAGATAAGGATGAAAGCAAAGGACTTGAAACCATCTAAAGCCCACATTCATGGCTTTAATGATGCTACGACTGAAGCTGTTGGTTATGTTGAATTGCTTGAAAAGTTGGGAGAAGGCGACCGTAGGAGAGTGCAAATTTTTCCTTTTGTTGTTTTCGATTTTGACTCTCCACACAATGCTTTTTTGGACCGATCAGCCCTAGCCGAGTTCTAGGCAGTTCTTGCCTTATGGTGTTCGACTTTGAAGTTTCCAACAGATAATGGTGTTGGGGTTGTTCATGGTGGTCAGGCAACTGGATGTGCCTGTTATGTAGTTGAGTTGAGGGATGCTCAATGGAGGTAAAAAGGTAAAGGTGTGGACAAGTTAGTCTGCATCCAAGCCACTGAAAATCGATAGCAAGCGCCTGAGCCTTGGCTCGGGCGCTATAGTCGGTTCTATAGAGATACAGATCCTAGAGATGATGAAAAGAAGCCCAAAGAGACCAAGGTTGCGCCGACTGAGCTGACAATTGACATTACAGTTACCCACGACGACCTGTCACGGGTGCAGACGATTGTATCACAGCTCAACGCCCCGATGATGAAAGAACTTGCTAGATTTCTCCGAGCGAGTTTAGATGTGTTCGCTTAGACTCACTCCGACATATATGGGATCTTGCCTGCCATTGCAAGCCATGCATTGAATATCGACCTGAGGTATGTCCCGGTGAAACAAAAAAGACGTGGTATGGATCTAGAGAGATTTGCCGCTCTTAAAGAGGAGGTGGATAGACTCAAAGACCATGGGTTTATTCGCGATGCCCTCTACCCCGAATGGGTATCTAATCCTGTACTTTTGAGAAAGGCAAACGGGAAATGGAGAACATGCGTTGACTACTCAAACTTGAACAAGGCATGCCCAAAAGATAGTTTTCCCCTTCCAAGGATCGACAGCTGGTAGATTCAACCGTGGGACTTGAATTGCTATCTTTCATGGATGTGTACTTAGGATATAACCAAATTCTGATGCATATTCCCAATCAAGAGCACACCAGCTTCATTATCGATGTTGGATTATATTGCTATGTGGTGATGCCATTTGGGCTAAAGAATGCTGGAGGGATCTACCAGCACCTAGTTAACAGAATGTTTAAAAATCAAATCGGAAAAACGATGGAGGTATATGTGGATTATATGCTTGTGAAGTCATGACAGTCTAGCGACCACATTAGAGACTTGGCGGAAATGTTCGACATCCTTCGACATTATTAAAATGAAGATTAATCCCCTGAAATGTTCCTATGGCATTGCATCAGAAAAGTTCTTTGATTTCATCGTTAATGTCCATAAAATCGAAGTTAATCCCAAGAAAATCCAAGGTACAGAGCCTGAATGGGAAGGTCGCTGCCTTAAGCCGATTAATTTCCAGAGCTACCGATAAATGCATTCCTTTCTTTGACTTGATTAGGAGAGGAAAAAGGAATTTTGAATGGACACAAGATTGTAAAGACGCATTTCAAGCTTTGGTGAACCACCTGGAGAGACCTTCCATCTTATCAAAGCCAGTGGATCATGAAGATCTACATGTCTACTTAGCTGTGTCGGCACATGCTATAAGTGTCGCGTTGCTTTGGGAAGAGAATCGAATTCAAAAACTGGTCTATTATGTTAGAAAGCAATTGATAGGGTTTGAAAAGAACAATCCAGAGATAGAGAAACTGGTATACTACTTGCAGATTGTATCATGAAAGCTCCGCCCATACTTCAAGGCACACCCGATCAATGTTTACACCGACCAGCCGTTATGACAGGTCCTGCATCGACCTGAGATGTCTGGAAGGTTACTCAAGTGGAATATTGAGCTTAGTCAATTCGATATCACTTATCTCCCTCAGAGGGCTATCCGGGGTTGGGCATTAGTAGATTTCAAAGTAGAATTTACTACACAGGATGATTTCTCGGAGAGCAGCAAAATCCCTACCAAACAGTTGAAATTGTATACTGATGGAGCATCGAATGATAATTTTTTTGGAGCTGGAATTATGCTTATAAATCAGGAAGATCAGTCGATCTGCTATGCTTTAAAGCTTAATTTCCCAGAGACAAACAACGAAGCTGAGTATGAGGCTTTGATTGATGGACTTAAATTTGCCAGGGAACTGGTAATAAAGTCTCTTGAAATCTTTTGCAACTCACAATTGGTAGTATACCAAGTCAGGGGAGATTACCAAGCTAAGGGACAATGGCTTGCTCCATACTTTACCCAAGTCCAAGAGTTGTTGACTGACTTTGAGTACTATGACATTATGCATATTCCTTGGGATCAAAAAAGAGAGGCTGATTCATTGGCAAAGTTTGCTAGCACCGAGGACACACAGTAAATGAGCTTGGTTCTGGTTGAAGTATTAAATGGCTGAAGTATAAACCTGATAGAAATCGACCGGATATTAGAGACGGAGCTTGAGAGGGAATCGTGGATGACTCTGATTAAAACTATCTGCTATAGGGAGTTCTACTTGAACAAAGGAATGAAAAGTGACAAGTCCTTCGTAAAGCTTCATGATATGTCATATAGTTAGGAGTGAGGTACATAAAGGGTTTTTCTATTCCCTTACTCCGGTGTATCGGTCATGATGAGATAAAACGGGTCCTAAATGAAGTTCATGAAGGGGAATGTGGCGATCACATTTGGGGACAAACTCTAGCAAAGAAAATACTCTATTACGAATATTATTGGCCAACCGTCAATCGAGATGCGGCTGACTATATTAGGCGATGTGACAAGTGCCAGATATATGCAAAAGTTGCAAGAGCTCCGCCAAGTGAAATCACGCAAATGGTCAGTCCATGGACGTTTGCCATATGGGGTATAGATATTATCAGTTCTTTACTAGTCTCTAAAGGTGGTGCGATGTACGCTATTGTCATTTAGTTGATTACTTTACTAAATGGGTCGAAGCGGAACCTTTAGCCACAATCATAACCAAGAAAGTAATCAACTTCATCGTCCAATATGTCATTTGTCATTTGGTTCTTCCACGAACTATTGTGACAGATAATGGGACTCAATTTGACAGTACTGAATTCAAAGACTTTTGCCGGAGATATCATATTGAAAAGAGATTTTCTGCAGTCACTCACCCTCAAGCGAATGGGCAAGTTGAAGCTGTGAAATTTTTTATAAAGTCCATTCTAAGGCTAGAGGCAAGTGGGTGGATGAATTCCTGACAGCACTATGGGCTTATAGGGCCACCCATAAGTCCGCGACTGGCCATACTCTATTCGTCCTTGCTTATAGTTCCCAAGCCGTTATTCCTATTAAGCTCAAAGTTTCTTCTCATCGAGTGATCTACTATGATCCCAAAATGAATTAAGTTCTTCTCTTGGAATCTCTAGACTTTGTAGATGAGAAGCGCGAAGGAGCTGATTTGAGGGAAGCTAGGCATCAGTACCGAGTCGCCCGATACTACAACATCAAAGTTCGACCTAGAAACTTTGAAATTGGCGATCTCATCTTAAAACGGATTTTTCCTGCCCCATCGCATATGAACCCTACTTGGGAAGGACCATGCGTCAATTTAACAGAGGCTTGGAGAGGGAACTTTCAAGCTAGCGACTGTTGATGGCGTCACGCTCCCAAGAGCGTGAAATAGCGAGCATTTACGACGCTATTTCACTTAGTTTATTTCTTTCTTCATTCGGTTGTATCTACTTTCAGAACTTGCTTTAGTATTTGATTTTCAAAGTATGTAATAAGACAAATTATGCCATTTCCTTCCATTTAGCAAATAAAGTTATGAACTTCCTTTTTATTTATGTTCATTGTAGCATTACGTATTAGTTACATTACGAAACCGATTGATGTCGGTATGTTTGAACAGATTCCCAAAGTTTGGAACTAATCAATTATGCTAGTTCCTGATGGAACTAAGCAGGATGAGTGTGGTCCGACCATTCATTTGATAACTTCGTTCATAACCCAATGGACGAGATACATAATGAGGAATAGATGTAACTCGACCATCCGATGACCAAATAAATCCCACCGAATGATGGGACTGAAATAAATCAAGAGCGATCGTGATACGACCGATCGCTCACTAAATCAAACCCCAGATCTTGAGGGGCAAATCAATCAATTAAGGAATATACGATCCGACTATTTTTCAAAATAACTCTAAGGCCCCAAAGTGCGGACTGGAGCATAAACATAAATTTGGTGTGAATCTACCACATGCTAACAACTATTATCCCTAGTGAGTGGATATGAGTATAAACAAATAGATGAGTGCAGTGCGACCACTCGCTATTCTATGAACTCTGGCCTGAAACCGACAGGAGGAGTATAAATTCGCTGAGGATGGAGTTCGACCATCCACCGGCTAACTCTGCTAACCCAAGACTCGGAGCAGGAGTATAATCCCTCAAACTGCTAAATTCGATAACGTAACACTTAGGCTTGAGCCCACTGTTTGGTAAGAATCTGGGCCACGACCACATGGAGGCCTTGGGATTGAATTAATGGATTATCATCTGGATCGACGAGCAACAAATTACAAGTACATTGAATGGAAAGGTAATAGCTCAACTACTTAAATAACAATTCACACAAGAGCTCAAAAGAAAAAAAAAACTTTTATTAGCATTATAAACTTCAAAATTTTAATACAAGTTTATTCCAAAAACGGGGACCGCACCCGCACAATAGCGGCCAACAAAAGAGAACATAGCTATACAAACAATGTGCACACAGAACCGAAGCGACGACTATTTCTTTTGTCTCTCTTCTTTTTGAATTTTTTGGGAGTGGCACAATCTGAGCTTTTGCTTGTTCTTTTCCTTAATCCATTACAACCCTTGGCGGGAGAGCGTTCAAAGCTTGGAGGGAGTTCTCTAGGAATCGATCCACCGGGCGGAATGACTTGTAATGGGACAACGGCAGGCTCAGTTTTGGCTTTTCTCTTCAGCGCCTCCTCCTTCTCGATGTGCTCCTTCAAGCTGAGCTCATCAGTGCATTCAGTGGCCCCGGTAATCACAACATCATCAGATTCATCCAACGGCAGCGGATCTTTAGCCTTATCATCATCGAGTGCTCCGATGACTTGAGCGTCGGGCCCTAGAACTTCAGTGGCCGCCGAAATGTCTATTGACGTCGCTTGTTGCTCCATGGCGGTGTCATTTTAGGAGTTTGGCCGGGACCCGAAAGACCTGTAGATTCGTCAGAACAAGAAGATAAGCCTAGAGCTATTGGGCATGAAGAACGAAACCTCTCAAAAAGTGGAGATTAAAGTGGAATACCTGCATCGGGCTGACTCTCGGTTGTCACCAGAGTGCCCCCTTCCAGAATAGGGTTAGCCCCATAGATTGGTAACCAAGTTTATCCGGATCATACCTCAAATCTTGCCATGGGCCAAAAGAAACTGACACTCCAGCCGCTTTGAATGAAGAGGGGCCCTTGGGATCAGACTCTGAGGTTCAGCAATATTTTTCCCTTTACCGGAAGGAGCTAGAATGTCGAAATTTCGGAGTCTAGCGGAGGCAAGGTCTAAAGGTTCATTTCCACGAACGATCTCCCACACTAATTTCTCTTTATCTAATTCAGCTTCGCCAAACTCCCTCTTTTCATCTCAACAATATACTCCCAAGCCTCGGCAAGCGACTCAAGATAACCTTCGCCAATAAAGCTCAAGTCACGGTGGATAAGTAGTTTAGCAATATATTCGATGATCAGGGGATCAAACATGTCCTTGATTTCATTCTGACCGGACTCTTTAGCATCCTCCACCTGGGCTTCAATCTATTCTATCATCTCCTTGCGACCTGCCTATCTCGCCTCATCTTTGAGGGCTTCTATTTTAGCAAGTTGCTCGTCAAGTTTGATTTTCAGACTCCTGGCTTCAACAACCACTTCGCAATATCTCTGTGATTCTTCTTGAGCCTCGATCTTCACTTCCCTTTCTTTCTTAAGAAGCTCCTCAAGCTCCTCAACGCAGCGGGCCAAGATATATTTCTCCTTTTGCAAGGAATCCTTTTCCAGAGCGAGTGTACTACTGCGACTGAGGGTAGCATCAAGTTCCTTCTTATGGGCAGCTTCTAAATGACTCACTACCTCAGACGTTTCATTGGCACTATTTTCTACCTCATTTAGTTTTGTCATCAACTACAAGATATCATTATCTTGGTGCTTAATTATATCTTTATCATGGATAGCCTCTAGCTTGAGACAGTCTATTTCATGTTGTCGCTCAATTGACTCCTCGGAGAACTTTTCTGCTAAGTGCTGTAACAATTCATGATGCACGAAAACATTGTTAACACATGCAAGAGAGCTTGCTTTGGCTTTCTCCGGGATCATATGAATTGAGGGAAGGAACTTAAGCTTGTAAAAACAGAATTTTGGGAAAGTGGCCTTGAGTCGTCCAATTTCTCTATTGTGGAAGCATCTGGAGCAACGGTCGACAAAGATGGATCGGAAGTGATGATCAGACGCTTGCTTGATCTATGGTCTTGAGATTGCCTGGAGCTAGAAGAACCATAGTATTGCTCATGTGGTACGACAATTTGAGGCCCCTGGAAGGAAGTCTAATCTCCATTGTAAATAGGAAGATTGGGCTGACATTCTTGGTGAGATGACTGAGACTGGGACTTACACCTGGAAGAAGAAGATTCCCTTGAGCGACGACTTCTTTCTCGATTGTCGTCCCTCTCTCTACGTCTACCCGTGAATCACGTCTAGATCCATATTGCATCGAAGAGCCCCTTAGGCGATTGAAATCTCGAGATTGAGACACTGAATCTACAAAAAATCAAATACCAGAGTATAAGTAACTATTGTACAAAAAGTAGATGAAAGCATGCGGTGACGTGTACGTGATTGTGGGTGTCCTAGTGTTCTCCCCAAACGAACCGGATACTGTATTCTTGCTAATAGGTGTTTTTTCTCCTTGACCGGTGGGAAGAGCACCATCACCGCTTCTGTGAGGAGAGTCGGGTCACCAATACTGATATTGGGAAAATCATAAGTCAAGATGTCATCATCATTGAGCTTTCTAGATGTTGGGAAAATCAGTACCAATCCCTACTCTTTGGAATTAGGCCTGGCGATCCCTCTAGTAGGCCCATATAGTTTTGAGAGTCTTTTAGTCTAGTTTCCAAAGAGATAGTTGGCGACCTTTATCTATAAATACCAGCTTGGTTGTTCATTTTGGGGACTTTTACGATGCTGTTTGCTTTATATTCTTGCTAACTAAGGATTTTGATCCTATCACTATTGTACTCAGATTATAAAGGAATTAATAAAGTAATCTATTGAAAGTGGACGTATGCGAACAACGCCGAACCACTATAAATCGCGTGTGCATTTGTTTTTCTTTTAGTTTATTGTTGTTTCTTCGTTATCATCCATTGTTTCCTTTTTATTCTTCATTTAGTTCTCTTCAAAAAGTTTCTATTGGGTGTTTGTGTCAAATTTTGGTGCAAACAGTAACATAAAGTGGGGGATTTTAACTTTACATATTTTGGACACACAAAATGAAAACTTGTACTCTCTGCCATTTTTTTTCGTACTAAGAATTAAGAAGGAAGAAAGTGACATTTTACCTGTGGACGTAGGATTCTTTAACATCCGAACCGTGTAAATTTCATGCGACTTTTATTATTTCCACTACTTTAGTTTATTGTTTTTATTTTGTTTGTATCAGTACCAAGATAACAAACTGATTTCTAATATTTCAAGTATTTTCATCCCATTACATGAGCATAAAAACAATTACTTCTCAAAAAGGCAAGATTAATATCATTTAATTTTGTCGATTCATAGTCACGAAAGCATTCAACATCATGGTTACTTCGTAAAAAATCTTAGGTATTTCTGAGGCAAAAAATCTCACTAACATTTTTGATGCTAGAAGAAGTGTCGATTTCTCTCTCCAGTAAAACCTACCAACACTTTCTTCATAAAACCATTAAAATACCATGAATCCCGCATATTCCACTCCCCCTCCCCAAGAACAACTTCACCTTACTCAAAATGTCTTAAAAGCCACTCCTCACCTATATACCCCAATCTGAGGCAGGGGCCTCTGTAGAGCCTACCCTAGACACTGTCCTAGCTGCTCTTTAAGCCTTCACAACACAAATTAACCAACGCACTAAGGAATTAGAGAGATCTATGTCCCAACATACTACTTTAAAGACGATCTCCCCTTAACCATCCACAGCTCACTACCATCACTCACCAACTGCATTAGCAATGCATCGTGTGAGTGATAATGACACTCTCGGACTTGAGAATAGTGAATTTGGCCCAAATGCTAAACTAAAAGCCAAAATCCATATCAATGTAGAATATGCTAGTATATGATTTTTGTTTGATGATAATAAACATATATATATTCATTTAAATGTATTTGTTACTGTACTATTTTATTTTTCACATAATTAAATAAATATTTGTTGAATAAACTAAGTAACTCAGAATTCATATTTAAACCAATATTTTATTCAACCAAATATTTTATTAAAAATTCAAACAGTACAAATTTGAGCTCTCACTACATTTACACATTTTTCATTTACTATACAAGTTTCAATTACAACACATTTTCAATTACAACATCAATGTACAATTTATCACCTCACTACATGTCACTCATTCACTCATATTTGATCTTCAACTTTGTTTCCAGCTTGTATCTAGCATCTGAATTATCTGCAAAATATACACTAACACGGTAAAATTGAAAAAGGAATATTTTTGTAGTGAATAGTGAAGTGTGTGTTTGAATATATTATTTGCCTCAGTTATTTGGGTTGTTCGTCATCATTTACTTTTTAATTCTATACGAATAACTTGTGACATGCACAGTGTATCACTGTACATGCCACAAGGCCGTGCACACCGATATACACTTGCTTGTTAAAATTGTAGGGACAGGTGTGCACAAGGTCAAACCCAAGCAAAAGCTGGATTCAACTCAAGTGCAAATATTCAGGTGCAATACAAATAAAGTCACAACATGAGCACAAGAGCCTGCATATACACATGTGTCTACGTACACATGTCCATTGCCTCAGCATCTCAAATTTCAGCCAAGGGACATCAGTACACATGAACATCAAATCAGATCAGCAAAATGTGCACCAAAGAAAATAGCAAAATGGACAGACTAGCAAACAACAAAAGGCACCAGTACCATGGACCCAAATGAAGGCAAGTGCACAGGACCAGTGAACAAGCGAATGGGTCAGGCAGCATCAAGTGCACTAAATTAGTTCCATGATATAACCTAAGCACTATCAGTTCAAAAATTGAATAAGTGAATAGACATCAAGAAATCAGGGGAAATTGGCAAGGAGATTACAACAATCACCAAGACCAGAGAATATGAATCAAGCAACATATGAGCATCAACATGACAACAAGCATGAAGATATACAATAGAGAAGACCGCTACAAAACAGTGAAAGGAATACAAGTGCAATGGCCAGAACCAAACTCAAGTATATATATGCAATATAACACAAAGGACTCAGTGCACAATGAATATGCAATCACACTAAAACATATAGACCAGACCATCATAACCTAAACATATGACTACATGAAAAAGATGAACCAAACCGGACCAGAGGCACACATAAATGCAACATGAAGACTCAACACAGCAGCCTCAACAAAACTTGACTCGTGTGCACCAAACATATGCAACAAAGTGGACAGTGCAACATCAACACAAAACAACACTGCAACAACACACACATGTACACATGAAATGACTCAACCAAATTAGGCCTTCTAGTAACAGTGATCAAGTGCAGACACACAAGTGAACACCTGAAGTTCAAAGAAGCCAAACATGTACAAGACAGCAGACTCCATGATGCAACAACCCAGACGCCAAGAGGAACCAGCAAACATACATGAACATACAAGGACAAGGGAAGCAACATGACTACAATGCAACAAAATCAGTGCACAAATCAAAGATGGCAATGCTATGAAGGGATGAACACATACAAGTGTATACAACCAAAAGAAAGTGCAGACTCAACCAACATGTGGAACCAGACTACAAGGACAGAGCAGATGCATTGAGACCATCATCGAACTCGAACAAGACTCAAATCAACATGAACAAATACATATGCCACCACACAATGTAATCGGATAAAGAAACCAGATTACAAGAACTACTCCAAAGACAACATGCGTGAATACACATGTATACATATATGCAGTGCACCAGACATACTCCAATGGGTCAAAGACAATATTCATGCATGAACTCTATATGAAGAAGTGGATTCAAAAAGAAATAAACAAACAGTGGTAAGTCACAGTTGATAAACAAGTCATAGCAAAAAGGAGTTCGAACAAGTCAGAGGTGTTTCAAATATTATCGAACTCAAATGCCAAGACAAACTTCACAAAGTCAGTAAATTCAAAATAACAAGGTAGCAGTTTGAATGAAGTCATCAAGTCAAAGCCAGAAATGAATTCAACTTGCAGAAGAAACGCGAATTAAAATGGCAAAAATTATCTCAGAATTCAAAGGGCTGAAGTCAAAGGTGTAATGAACGGAACCAAAATTCAAATCATATCCAACCAAGCAGTAACATGAACAAGTCAAGAATTCATCACATCGTTCAAGCAAAATCGAACGGCGAAGCAAATAAAGTGAAGAATTCAAAGCAAATTATATGAACGTAAATATAGGAGTTTTAATCCCTATAAATCTCCAATCATCATCGGCAATTAAATCATGAGTTAGTGCATATCAACAAGAATAAATAAAAGGAAATCACATACCAGTAATAATTCGAACTCATCAAATTGAAGCAGCCGAAAGCCAATCAAAGCCAGAAATCGATTGACAAAGCAATCCAAATCAAACACATACTTCAATCGAAGCAAAAGATCAAGCGACAACTTCAACATAGCGAAGCCCAAAATTTTGAAGAGGAACGAACAAAGAACGACCAACATTTTTACTCAAAAGAAAATAAAAGTGAAGACCGTCTCTTTTAATTTTAATTGGGCCAGCTCTATCATATTTACTTTGGACTTAAATTTTTATATAGGGTTTTGTTTTTTTATTTATTCTTTTATTTTCAGTTGTAATTTTCTTTTTTAAACTGGGTAACTTTCTAGTCATGTGACTAGGTTATAAACTACGGTGGTGTAGTTCGAGAATTCGCAACTTAGTGGTTGAGTTGTGGAAAGGTTTTGAGAATAGAGTTAGGTTAGTCATTAGTGGGTGTTGCAAGTTTAATTGTGTAAGCGTTTGACTACTTAATTTCTAGTAGAAACCTTGGGGGCAGCACGTAGGCAGGGTTTTCCCGAAGCTGGGTAAATTTGTGTGTGATCTCTTCTGCATTATTTTCTACTATTGATTTTTTATTTCCGCATTAATTTTTATTATTATTAGTATCACCCTATTCACCCCCCTCTAGGGTGAAAACAATCCTACAATCAACCCTTAGATCAGATTAAAGCCATCTAACATTAATCCACTATTGCTAAAAAAGCAGCTACAAACTACTCCTGGTGATGAGGTTACTTCATTATGCGAGAATGGTTTATCTCAAATGGATCCTGGAGAAGATGGGATCCGTTAGTTGAAGGCACATTAGATCAGCTCGCAAAACTTTGTTGACAAAAAAACAAAGAAGAAGTAAGGCAGGAAGGCTCTTCTCTATTTAGTGAAACCATCATAGAAGCAGATTTTCTTGACAACTTCAACGCTGCGTCGATTGATAAATTTGATGGAACCACAAACCCAGATGATCACATCTGCACCTTTGAGTACTATTTAAACATTTTGAAGGTAGGGAGGATGGCTCAATGCAAAGTTTTCCCAGTTTATCTAGCATGTGTAGCCTCTAGATTGTTTAGGAGGTACAATCCAGGAGAAGTCCGTTCTTGATGCCAGCTATCTACTAATTTTCTGAGATAGTACAACTCGGAAAGGGAAGCTTTCTCGGATGTAAATACCATGTCCTGTGTAAAGCAGGATGAAAATAAGAGTCCGTGCAACTTCATAAAACGTTTCAAAGGAGAAGTCCGTTCTTGATGCCAGCTATCTACTAATTTTCTGAGATAGTACAACTCGTAAAGGGAAGCTTTCTCGGATGTAAATACCATGTCCTGTGTAAAGCAGGATGAAAATAAGAGTCCGTGCAACTTCATAAAACGTTTCAAATCTGAAGCACTCTGAATTGGGGTCGATTGTGAAGAAGAACTATTAATGGCAGTGAATGCTGGGATTAGAAGAGATACTGCCATATGGGAGAAGAATAGTAGGAAGCCATGTCATAGCATGAAAGCCTTTTATGAAATGGCAAGCAACTATCAGAATAGAAGAGGCTGGGTCTAAAGCACAGCTTAAGAGAGCTTCTACTCTGAATAATGAAAAGAAAAGAGAGGTAGAGGGATACCATCCGCCCACAAAGCGACAAAGGGAATTTAACCTCACAACAAAAAATCCCCTCAGTCATACTCCTGGGAAGATATGTGAAATGGCTAGGAATGAGCTAGCTTATAATGTCCCAAACAATGGAAAAAAGTGGAGCAGGACAGAGGCGGAGCATATTGCCACTTCCATAGAGCAAACAGACACCAAACTGACAATTGTCGACACCTGAAGAATGAAATAGAGAGGCTAATTCAGAAAGGGTACTTAGACAGCTTCTAGAAAGAAAACAATGGAGAAAGGATAGGAAACCTCACACCAGATCTGAATGATAACTAGCAGGAAATCCCTCTAACCTAATAGCCTCAATCTATAGAGGACCACATTTGGTAGGAAAAAGTAAGAAGGCATAAGAGTGCTATGTGCAAGAAGTGAAAGTGGAGCAAAAAAACATTTTCCATATTAAGAAAAAATCGGCATAGGACACAATCTTTACAGAAACTGATTCCACTAGAGTAGTCCTCTCGCATCAAGATCTACTCATTATCATAGTGTAGATCTCAAACTACACAATGTAGAAAGTCTTTGTTGATTCTGGTAGTTCTGTGAACGTCATCTTTAAATCCGCGTTCGAGAAATGTAGCTTCCGGCTGAAATATTGAAACCTAGCCCAAAACCAATCTATGGCTTCAACAACACTACAAACATTCCTATTAGATCAGCACGTCTACTTATTAATGTCAAAACTACACCCCTTCATAAATCTTACTATACGAGCTTCCTGATCATCGATCAGCCCTCACTATATAATGCATTTTTTGGGAGACCTGCACTAATTAACTTAGGGGCAGTTATATCTTAGAAGGACCTGCTCATGAAGTTTCATACCCCTACCATGATATGATCAATTAGGGGAGAACAATTGTTGGCTAGAGAATTATATAATGTAAGCTTCAAACATAGCAATAAAATTGCTCAAAACTATTCTATTGTCTCCTCTAATAATTGTGACGATGCTAATGAAAAAGAGATTAAGCCAATTCAAAGAATTGCATCGGTACAAGGTACCAAGACTGATGCATAAATAGGTCATTCTATGGCCACAACATTGGTAAGGAGAGAAGAGACAGTATATGCATATGACTGGCAACAAAGAGTATAACTCAGTGTATGCACTATATTTATCTAAGGGAGCTTGAAAGCAGATCTCCTCCACTGCCTCTTAACCCGAAAGGAAAGAAGAAAGTAAAATAGTCCCACGATTATGGGCAGTGAGGAGAGAGTTAAAGCCAGTAGATGATTAGGAAGATGTATAAATAGATCCCATGAAACCCGACAAAGGTTCTTAAGATGGGAAAAAACCTTTTCGCGGAAGCCAGAATCGAATTAACAGCCTTGTTCAAGAGATCAACAGCTGTCTTTGCTTGGGCGCACTCGGACAAGGTAGGGATAGACACAGTCATCATCTCTCATATGCTCAACATCGATCTTGATGCTCACCTAGTCAAACAAAAGTACAGGACCCTATACCAGGAGAGGTACAATGCTCTGCATGAAGAAGACAAAAAGATAAAAGAAAATGGATTCACTAAAGAAGTATACTACCCGAAGTTGATCGCCAAACCTGTTCTTGTGAAGAAGCCAGATTGGAAATGAAGAACCTGCACAGAGTATACCAACCTTAACAAGGCCTGCCCAAAGGATAGTTTTCCCTTACCTAGGATTGGCCAATTAGTAGATGCAACTAGCGGACAAGAAATGCTCTCATTCATGGATGCATACTCGGGTTACAACCAGATAGCTATGTTTGAGCTAGATTAGGAGCATACTAGTTTCGTGATAGACAAAGGCTTATACTGTTACAAAGTTATGTTGTTCAGATCCAAAAATGTTGGGGAAACCTACCAAAGGCTAGTTAATATGATGTTCTTAGATAAAATCGGTGAAAATGTTAAAGTATATGTAGACGACATGCTAGTCAAGTTGAGAGCAGCATCGTGTCATGTACAAGACTTAGAGGAAATGTTTGTGGTCCTTAGGCAGTATAATATGAAGTTGAATACATTGAAATGCCCTTTCACTATTTAGTCAGGGAACTTTCGAGGATACACAGTTAGCGCTCGCAGCATTGAAGCGAACCCAGAGCAAATTGAGGCCATAAAGAATATGGGTGTCCCGAAGAAACAAAAAGACATCATGAGCACTTATCGATTGCTTTGGAAATGAGCCTGCTTCTCATGATTAGCATCCCTATCCTATCAAAATTTGTAAGAGGCAAGGATTTGTATGTATATTTAGCTATAACTGATAAAGTTGTTAGTGTTGTAGTGGTTTGAGAGGATGAAGGGACCCAAACGCCCATATACTTCACAAGCAACTGTCTATCAGGAGCAGAGCTCAACTATTCAGTCAACGAAAAGCTAGCTTACAACCTGCTTCTCATGGCAAGAAAGCTGCGGCCTTACTTTCAAGCACATTCCATCAAAGTCCTCATTGATAAACCTTTAAGGCAGATAATACAGAAACCAGAAACATTGGACCGCTAGCTAAAATGGGTTATGGTGCTCAGTCAGTACGATATCTCTTATTGTCCAAGAACAGCAATCAAAGGTCAAGCACTAGCAGATTTCATCGCGGAATGCACATTACCTACTGAGCCCCAATCTGAGGAAGAAGCACCCACTCCACAGTTTTGGCAATTATTTATGGACAAAGCATCAAATGAATAAGGGGTAGGAATTGGATATATGTTGATTACTCTAGATGAGCAGAAACTATACATAGTATTTCAGCTTATATTCAAAGCTACCAATAATGCGGTGGAATACGAGGCTCTCCTCCCAGGCTTAAGGATGGCTCAGGTAATGAAGGTAACTTATATTAAAATTCAAAGTGATTCCCAATTAGTTGTGAACCAAGTGTTGGGTAATTACCAAGCGAAGAGCCAACTCTAGCTAAATACATAGAACTTTCTAAAAAATTATTAAAGCAGTTCAAACAGTTTAATACAGAGCAAGTTCCACATGAGAACAACTCTTCTACTGATTCATTAGCAAAACTCGCTAGCATAAAAGTAGCAAATGAAATGAAGGCTGTTTTAATTGGGCATCAAGCAGAACCAAGCATCGGCGAAGCTAATCAAATATTGATCCAAACTAGGGCCCAACGAGCCATAATCTAAGAAGCTTGGGAACAAGAAACTTAGGAAAATCGAGAGCAGTCTCCGACTGTGCCTACAACCCAACAAGCAGAAGAAAACTTGTAAATGACCCCTATCAAATGGTTCTTAATTGACGGAATCCTACCACCAAATAGAATGAAGCCTAAAAAATAAGATATCAGACCTCGTATTACTCCTTCTTTGATGGCATATTATACAATAGAGGGTACGCTACCTCTTGTCTTATATGCATTTCCAATGAAGAGGGGATATGGGTCATGAGCAAAGTTGTAACAACCCGCATATTTTACGATTTCATATTTAAATATAGCATCATTGATTTAATTTAAAGTCTGAAATGTGACTTTCTATAAACAATCGAATCTGGACTCGAGACCACTTCCATTGAGTTCAAAACGGCGTTTACAACTTGTTTGAGTATAAACATCGATATATTTGGAGTTGATTAGGATTTTGGTATTTTCAATTGGGCTTTGAGTTTGGTTCTAGCCCACCAACCCAACAAGATAACCCAAACTCCTCTACCAAATACCCTAACTCCACTCATCTTCATTCATTCCTTTCATAATTTCCTAACACTCTCAAGCAAAAGGAAAAATGGGGGTAAAGAAAGGAAATTAAAATTCCTAAGCCCTAGTTTTCTTAGGAAATTCAAGTTCTAGTTCTAAAATCAAAGAGAAGCTCAGGTAAGCATCCTCTTCATCTTCTCCATCTCAATCTCTCTTCAATTTTCAGAATTCCCTATAACCTAACTTAAGAAAAACTTTGCCTTTGATAATAGATTGAAGATTCTAGAGGTGTAGTGAAGAGGAATTGGTCTTGCTTTGTTTTAGAGCTTCTCAATTGTTGTTTTTGAGTTTAAAAGTGAGTTCTTGAACTCACATCTATGTCTATAGCTTTCATTGTTGTTAGGTATGAATTCCTAACAACTATTTCATGTCCAATTGCTTTTGATTTGAATTGATTTGGTGAATTTTCCAATTTTTGGTTTTGAAGTCAAAATTTATGAAAATTCTACTATGGATGTTCGGACATGTTATTTGGGGTGTATCGAAGAGCCTATAGGGTTGTGTTGTTGTTTGGCATAAATCCCTAGCCTCCATCGCTCGTCCAATCACTTCCAAATTGATTTGGCCATCACTGGCCTAGGCAAATTGTTGCCCAGTACAGGCAACCAGACGTCTGGTTGAAGAACCCAGAAGTTTGGTTAGGGTACCAGAAGAAGAAAAAAGAAACGGCAAGAAAACAAAATTCCAGAGCCCAGAACCAAATGTCTGGTTAAACCCAACCAGACGTCTAGATGGCTTCAAAAGAATAATAATAATATGAACTTCCAGAACCTCGGGTTAGATGTCTGGCTAAACCAACCAGACATCTGTATTTGTGGAATTTTGCTTATTTTGCCTGTTTTTGAGTGGATTTCCAATTTTTATCGATTTTTGTTGTTCCAGATAGTTGTTATCAATTGTCATTGACTTTGATGACTTCTTTTCTGGATTTTTGGGAATATCCATTTGATGGATTTGATATCAATTTTTATGGTTTTAATTCATATCGTCGAATGTGCACTACGCCATAGATTGCATACTGCAACACACAAGAAGTGATGCAGAAAGTGCCAAATAATGTTGCTGGAGGCCAAAAACGAGCTAAGGCAACACTTTCTCGGTGTTGCATTTTGCCGCGTTGCCGCAGACTCAAATGCAACATCTTTGTGACCCTAAGGCAACATCGGTTCTGTTGTTGCCACAGGTACTAAATTTACTAAAAAGTGGGTCCCACAATCTGGGCCCCAACATGTGGGGCCCACTAATTCTGTTAAACAACTTAACGGAACCGTTTTGTGGGGCCCACATTCATTAATCTATGGTAACACTTTTACCAATAAAATGGCAACACTTTTCCAGTTTATTACCACATTTAACATCACATACTGCAACATTATATCATATCTACGGCAACACTTTTTGCAATTTAAATTGGAAATGTACTGCAACATCATACTACTGCAACATTACACTGCATTTCATAGTAGCCAAAGAGCTATTCATTTCATAACAGCCAAACAACAAGTCGTTTCATAACAGCCAGCAACACAAGTTTTAGTCAAGTACAAAATAACAAACATAGCCAGTGCATTCATATTAACAGCCAGTACATACTAATTAAATTCTACATACTACACGTGAATTCATCTTTGCGAGCCTCCAAATTTCATGCTTCCGAGCCACCAGTACCATCAGTGCCTCTAGTGGCTCCAGTGCCAGTTTCATCACTGCAGACGGTCGCACAAAGACCCGCAACATCAATTTGCATGTCAGGGTTAGCTTCGCCTAATTTCTTAAGCACCCATGACAAGTTCTCCTGAACTTTTCGGTTCACCGTTGCATCAAATTCATCTTTGACCCTCTTGTTCACCTTTGCTTCGACTTCTTCAACTATATTTTCCTTTATCTTCGCTGCCAGCTCCTGTATGTATGTGCTTGTTGTTGGGGCATCTTTTGAAACTTCTGCAGACTTTGTGTGCCGTCCTATAAGCCAAGTTGGACCGTGCCGCTTTCCATCAGAAATCAGTTCTTGAACAACTTCATCACTTCCTCCTTCACCTATTGCTTTTTGAATCTTATCCTGCAAAATAAAGCAGTTTCAAAATGTGACATTAAATAAAATTAACAAATATAACATCTGAAGCAGTTTCAAAATGTTGATGCGCAAAATGAAGCATTTTTTTGACATCTGAATGAAGAGAAATTAAAATTCTTACAACTCTATACTTCATTACTGAAGTATCGGTCTTGTACACCTTTCCTTCTTTCCGCTTGCGAGTTCTAACAAAAAGCTCTCCATCTGATTCGTTGGACTGATACAAATTAAATGAAAAAAGTTAGACAGCAAAAGAATATCAAACACATTTTTCCAGAAAATATATCACTATTAAATTCAGATGTTATATTTGTTAATTTTATTTAATGTCACATTTTGAAACAGAAACTCACAGATGAAACTGTTCACAGATGCACCAATGAAAGCTGCTGTTGTTAATTTTATTTAAAAGGTTAGACAGCAACTCACAGATGCAAAAATGGAGCAACAGTAGCTTACAAGTGCAAAAATAAAGAAACGGCAAGTATAAAATCACAACATATGTAGCAACAATATCACTAACATTTTCTCGACTGTCCCAAACAAGGATACTTTTGCTGTCCCAAACATTTTCTCGACTGTCCCAAACCAACCCATCACTAAGTTTCAGAAATTATACAAACAAGGATACTGCATTCGAGTTTGCAGTACCCTAAGATGGGTGCAATACATATATTGACCAAATGTGTACAAATGCATGAGCATGACGGACACTGGTTTGGAAAAGAACTGAGTTTTCTATCCCAAACAAGGGCAAAGAAAGGCTCATTTATATTTTTATAGATTTTATGTATTTTTTTAGCAAATGGTAATAATAGCTATTGAGTCGTAAATTAATGTGAAAATGCATACCCAGCCAACCATAAAAATAAGCAAAATACATACCATCTTATGCCGAATTTGAGAAAAAAGTTTTGGACCAGCAGTGTGTGTGTCTGTATACAATTTCCGACTTGCACAATTTGTAAGGGCCTTGTTCTATAAAAACATAAAATAAAGATGTTTATCTGCCTGATTTGAATGAATAGAAAGGGAAATAAATTCTGTGATAAAATTTAAAATTATACCTGAATTTTTTCATCTCCCCAATACATCAAGAGTACTCGGAAATCCGCAAGTGGAATTTCGTCCGGCCTATTTTCAAGCCTCTCTTCATCAGTTTCATAGGCCATATAATGTGCCTTTTTAATACGACTCTTGTACCCCCTCCAAGAGTCACGAATTGACTTCAAAACCCAATATTCACATTCATCCGGAATAATATACCGTTGCTTAAATACAAATCAAACATTAAAAAGAACAGTCATGCTACTTTTGTGACAAGTTACATATATTTAATTAAAATTCAGCTAAGTTTGCAAATTACCTTAACATAGTTCCACAGCGTGCCTTTCAAACTTGCAGGAACATCAAACCAAGACTTGTAAGTAAGTGGAACACTCCTCTTCAGTGTTCCTAAAAAATAACTCAGTTCAGACAATACTTTGTCATCGTCTGAAACAGGTTGGCCCCGATGATTCATTTGGATTAGAACTCTTTTGTCATATGACCTTGAATGAACTTTATCCATCTTTGTTTTTCCTCTGAGCCTTCTGGGAGCTCCCACTAATGTTACAAAGTACATACAATAGTAATGAGAAGGCTAGACATAACTTAAATGAGAACTTAAACCATTAAAATCAGAACTCAATTAGATAATACCTTTAGCTTCTTCATCTTCATCTTCTTCGTTTTCAATATTTGTCGACACATTTCCGATGACAGCCTTCTTCCTTCCACTTCCACTTCCACTACTGTTATTCTTCTGGCGTTCTCGCATAGCCAAATAAGCAGACATTGTTCCTATTCCTTCATTGTGTGGTAACTCAATGCTACATGGTGGATCAACAGTTTGTGTAGGAACTGGATTTTCCCCTGCATTCGGAGTTGCATTCTTATCGGTTGCAGATTGAACATTGGCTCGTGAACGAGTTGTTGGTCCAGACCGAGGCTTTGTAATCGTAATCGTTTTGGTTCTCTAAAATACGCACACAAAAACAATAAAATAAAAAAAATAAGGAAGCTAATCTATAATTACCAACATAAAATTAAATCTTCACCTATAACGAACCTTTACTGAATTTTTTGAAGTATCATTTTCACTAGGTTCCTCTTCTTCTGGAGCATAATCTTCGCTTCCAGCTAGCATTTTTGATTTTCCTTTATTTTTTTCAAATTCATTTATCAGTCCAGTAACTAATTTAGGCATCCCAAGAGCTTCAAAAACACTATTCTTCTGCGACACATGTTTAGCTCTCTCCTTTTCGTATTCTATAAGCGATGGAGGTGGTGGAGGTGGTGGAGGTGGTAGATCATCATCCTGAAAGTAATTTAACAAGACATTATTGTAAATATTATCAAAATATGTAGAACATCATATTAGAAGATCAGATTGTAGTCTTCTTACTTGAATCTCATTTTCATCCGTATTTTCCTCTTCAACGGGAGGATTATAGAAATCCAATTTACTCCTGACACTTGCTGAGTTGATATTCAAAGTTGCATCGCTGACTTCAGTTGGATTTTTCTTCTCTGGTGTCTTTGTAGAATTACTGATCACCTTTTTCTTCTCTGGTGACTTCTTGCTGATCACCTTTTTCCTGTTCATGCGTGGACTCACAGCAGCTTCGCTCACTTGTTGATTGTTTAGCCGTGTCGACTTTCTAGGAGTAAGGACTTGATCAGTCTGTGTCTCGTTGGTTTTTGCTGGCTGTTGATTGTTTAGCCGGTCTGACTTTCTAGGAGTAAAGACTTCAGTCTGCTTCTTGTTTTTTGCTGCCTGTTGCAGACGGTGAGTGGTGACAAATTGCCGTTTCTGTGGTTTCACAGCTGCAAACATACAACGACATAAAAGTCAAGTTTATCATGTCATAAACATAATTATTTAAACTTAATTAAAGAAATTATGACTTGACCGTGTATATTAATATTCCAGTTCCTTTATTATTTATGAATTTTCGAGTCGGATGCTCAAAATTGGATCTTGGTTTAAATTCATTTGAAAGTAATCATAAATAGGTTGTTTCATCGTTAGTTTTCTTATGACCAAATTCATCAAAATAGTACAAATGAGAAGATATTTTTATACCTGGACACAACAGATTCTTCCTTGGGCGTACAATGACATGTGGCTGCATTTGTTTCATTGGCTCAATTTTATCATCGACCACAGTGTCGACATAGAAATCAATGTGATCACCATTATTTTTTATTTGCATGAACTCCCACAGATCTGCATCATTGCTCACCAATTTCCACCCACTCATTGTACCTTTCCATGAATATACTCCTCCAATTTCAGTGTACTTTAGCTCTTCCTTGACATACTCCATCAGTACTGTGTAAGAAAACATATCCAGATCAACGCCCTTGACAAAACTCTCTTCTCCACCAACATATCCATTCTTCTCAAATTTTCCCTTGTGATGGAATATAAGATTTGCCTCCATCCTACACAAAATGAAGGAATTAACATTAGAATGACATAATTACAAATTAAAATAAACCAACTGCATTATAAAATAAAACAGTCACTTCACTAAAATGTAATAAAGGCAGAAACACTAAAAAAGAGACAAAAAAAGCCACAAATATGACACATCAGTTACAACATTTAATCAAGGCAGAAACAACATTTTCTAACTTAAATTTGGTTACTTAATTAAATATGATAGTGATACATAGAAATTAAGAAGCATTTTCTTTCACTTTGCTAGGTGGAAGGCGGATTTGTCTTATTGGGACATCATCTCTACACCAGCGAACATCAAAATCTTGATTTCGCATTTCATAAGCAGGCTGGATATCATTCAAATCTTCATTTGCATCTTCGCTTTCGATTTCACACCAGTCTCTCGGCAATTTCTTGATAACATTGTGGCACATCTTATCAATTGGATCTTCTATATAAAACACCTGTTGTACTTGTGAAGCCATAACATAAGGATCAGATTTCTGGCACAATCGATTAAAATTGACACGAGTCAGCCCATATAAATCTTTCTCTTCTTGGTACCAACAACACTTAAATAAAACCACACTAAATTCTCCCCAATAATCTAGTTCTAATATTTCCTCAATTGATCCATAGTAATTAACTTCACCAACCAATGGATTTTGATCTTTCGAACTTGCAAAGCTAGTAGTCAAGGCTGTCAAAAATACACCACTGTTTTGTGTTGTACATTTGGCATCTCTGAACTTTGTATAAAATCTGTATCCATTGATAACATATCCAGTAAATCTCTTAGCTGTTGTAAGAGGGCCCATTGCAAGCAGTTGTACTTCTTTTGAAATGTCCTCCTTTTTCCCAACCTCTTCCTTTAACCACTTCCAAAATTCTTGACTGTGTTCTCTCTCTTTTATATTTTTTTGATAATGCATGACCATCAACTAAAGCTCGATGTTTCCTAGAATAAAGACCTGGTTAATAAAAGATGGACACAAAATTTCTAATTCTTCAATAATTACTAAAATAAAAATAAAACTTAAAAACTTACTCAAGTAAACTCTCTATTTCCTTGTTACCACAATTGAATAGAACGTAACGGTGACATGCCGTCCATTGAGAATCTTTTAGATGAATACCTTTTCCATCTTTGTTTCTTCTTGTGCCAATAGGATATTCTAGATTCTGTGGACAGGTTTCAAATTTCATTTTTCCTGCTCCATCGCCACCTAAGAACCTTGAACAGAATATCAAACATTCTTCTGCAATATAACCTTCAGCAATGGACGCCTCAGGTTTATTTTTGTTGCGAACATATGATTTCAGTTTACAAAGATAACGCTCAATAGGAAACATACAACGAAGATGTGCAGGTCCACCATATTCAATTTCCTTGCATAAATGAACTAGCAAGTGCACCATTATATCGAAGAAAGCATTTGGGAATATCATCTCAAATTGACAAAGAATTTCCACAATTTCCTTTTGTAGCCTCTTGAGATCAGCCAAATTGATAATTTTACTCCAAAGACTTCTTAGAAATGCACCTAATCTTATCATAGGTAGTGCAACTTCAGGTTTTACAGATTTCTTCACAGCAAATTGCAGCAAGTAGTGGAGAAGAAAATGAGCATCGTGGCTCTTATACCCTGCAATTTTCCTCTCTTTCTTGTTTACATACCGGCTGATATTAGCTGCACAACCATAAGGCAGTTTAGCATTCTCCAACACCGAGCAAAATATTTCTTTCTCCTTGTTCGTCATTTCAAATATGGCAGCCCTGATCTGAATGTAATTCCCATCAGCTGATAGAACTGGATGAAGGACATCCCTAATGCCTATCTCTTGTAAATCATACCGAGCACTTAAATGGTCTTTCGACTTCCCATCAATATTTAGTAAAGTACCAAGTATGTTATCACAAATGTTTTTCTCTATGTGCATAACATCAAGGTTATGTCGACATACATTGTGACTCCAATATGGTAAATTAAAAAATATTGACTTCTTTTTAAAAGGGGATTCATTTTTATGCTTGTTGACCTCTTTCTGCCCAAAAATATTTTCATAACCAGCCAACAATTCTTCAATGTCTGTCCCGGATAAAATTTCCGGAGATGTCCCCATTTCAATTTCACCATTGAACCTTTTCTTATCAAACCTCCACTTGTGTTCCGGATCTAAAAATTTCCTATGATTCATGTAGCACATTTTTCTACTATGTTTCAAGTAAGTTGAAGAAGTCTCGAAATGGCATACGGGACAAGCTAAATAACCCTTTGTGCTCCAGCCGGATAACATTGCATAGCCCGGAAAGTCGCTGATCGTCCATAACACGCTTGCACGTAACGTGAAATTAGCACCAGTTAAGGCATCATAAGTTTGTATGCCAAGACCCCATAATTCTTTCAATTCTGCGATAAGAGGCTGCATGTAGACATCAATGCTATTCTTAGGAGACTCTGGACCAGGGATAAGGGTTGAAAGTATCAAATTTTCTGGCTTCATGCATAACCAAGGTGGAAGGTTATAATTTACCAATATGATTGGCCATGTGCTGTGAGCAGTAGTCATTGTACGAAAAGGACTGAATCCATCAGCGGCTACTCCTAACCTGATATTTCTGTTTTCAGATGAAAAATGAGGATATTTGGCATCCATCGCCTTCCAAACCTCGCCATCAGCTGGATGTCGAAGTCTGCCATCATTTTTTCGTCCCACTGCATGCCATATCATAAGTTCTGCATACTCCTTGGACATGAACATCCTTTGCAGCCTTGGTTTTAGTGGAAAATAACGCATCACTTTTGCTGGTACTTTGTGAATCCGCTTCTCCGGATCATTGTCAACAGCCGCTTTCTTTTCCTTTATAACCCACCTTGAAACACCACAAGTTTTGCAGTTATTTTCCTTTTCATTTTCTGCCCAATATAGCATGCAGTCATTTGGACATGCATGTATTCTTTGGTAATCGAGGCCTAAATCTTTAATGATATTTTTGGTAGCATTGAAAGAAAAAGGGATGTGGGCTTGTGGAAAAGCTTCTTTTAGCAACTCTAATAAATCGGTAAATGCAGACTCGGTGATTCCATGTAGGCATTTTAAAGAATAAAGCCTGATGATGAAACTTAATCGCGAAAATTTAGTACACCCGGGATATAATGGCTGCTTTCCCTCTTCAACATGATGATGAAATTTTCTAGCATTGGCATCTACTCCATTTGCTCCATCAGAAGATCCACTTTCATTGTTCTGCATATTTCCATAAGTATGATGCAACATCTCATCGAGATTATCTCCAAAATTTATTCCCGCTTCACCATCCATATACTTATCGCTCCTTTCAGGATCTACACAGGAAACCTCACAAATCCATTTCACGTACAATTCAGATGGACCATTCCAAATCAGATGGTCGTAGACTACCTCTTGACGATACCACTTGCGATTATGACACTTTTTGCAAGGGCATGCAATTTCATCACCTACCGCGAATCTAGAAAAAGTATTTTGAATAAAACGCTTCACTCCACTGATATATCCTTCACTAAACTTAGGAAGTTCTGCCCATATTTTTTCCTCGTCATTCATCACTAATTTAGACACAAATAACATACAAGTTAACTCACAAGTAAAATCAGGAATATGATTACACCTTAACTCACAAGTAAATCAGTAAATTAGGCAACACAACAATCAAATCAGGAAAAACTTGAAATATATATAGAGTGATACCTTAAGCAGAAGATTAAATCGAAGCCCTAACTGAAATTCGAATCCCAAACGAACCCTAATTGAAGACCTAATTGAAACACCAAAGCCCTAATTGAACTTGAACTCGAACTTGCCCTAATCGAACCCCGATTAAGCTTGCAAACTTGAACTTTTAGCCCTAATTGAAACAGCGATTGAGAGTGTTTGAGCGTTTGTGAGGCTGAGTGTTTGAGAGGTTGAGCGGTGGAGTGTTATTTTGTTAAGTGTTAAGTTTTGCCGCTTTCTTCCTGCTTCCCGCGTTCTTTTTTCAGCCCGCTCATTTTTTATAATATTTTTATAAGTCTATAGCTACTGCAACATATGTTGATATCTATACTAACATCCTGAAGCTAATGTTGCAATAGACCTTTGGATCGGTGATCCATTTTAACAATTGGATTAAATGTAGAACGTTGGATCGTATTCACGTGGATTGCTAATTTTATTAATTTTTTAATTTGAATACAACTATAGCTACTGCAACATCTTGTTGATACCTATGCTAACACCTTGAAGCGTGTGTTGTAATAGACAATAATCAGCATACCTATCGTTACATTGTAGTTAGCAACACCTTGTATTTTTGTTGCGATAGGTCATCTATGGCGTAGTGGTGGATTTTGGTGATAGATTGTTTTTACAATCATTTCGTTGATTTGTCACTTTAAAATACAAAGGTGTTTATACTAGTAGTAAATACTCAAACTATTTCACAAAAACGATTTCAACACTATTTTAGTACAGAGCTCGATTTTAAAACCGTTTTCCAATCTATTAGTACATACAAACCTTTACCTCATTCGTATGAGAAATTTAGTTAAACGACTTAGCAAAACAAGTGGTATGAAACGCTTGCGTTTACTTCGTCGGTTAATTCTTGGACTTGACTTGTTCCACTGAACTCTCTTGACAATTTCGAGTGGAAATTTACATTCTGTTCGTAAATATTTAAGTTAAGCTAGTGGTTATGGGACAAAAGCTAAACTCATTTATTTACTAGTGTAGTGTAATTTACACTTATTGATCAATGATGATCATTTTGTGATTTAGACTAGCGATGTGTGATGTCTCTTTGTTTGCGTGGGGGACTAAACCTCATTTGTGGAGCTTCGGTTCAAATTGGTGGGGTAGCGACCCATGGTCTTCGGGCCGTTTGTGGAGCTTCGACTCAAATTTGATGGGTTAGCGACCATGGAATAGCGTTCCAATTGTGATACACATGTTGGTGAGTTTTCATGTTCCCGTTTGTGATAGGACTCCCCATTGTGTTTTCTGGATTTCTAATTATTGATTTCTGGAATTTGTGTTTCACCAATTTTTTGCAATTTGCATTGATATGTTTTGTCAATATTTGAGGTTTGGTGAATAAGCTGAAGAATATGATATTCTTTTTGGATATTTGAGGAGATTTGAGATACAGCATGACATTATTGTTATCATATATTTTTGTCATATCTCTTATCCCATCTCATCTTGTATTGTATTTATAGCTAGACTGATCCGTTTATTATTTTCCTTCTTACATAATACTCGGGTCAGACCGAGGTGTTTCAGGTGCTTCCACTTGACATCTTAGCAGGGACTAGCTTTTGACTTTTGGCTAACTACTTTAGCTTAGTAGTTTTTGTTTTTATACATTCGAGATAGAGACTCCTTGATGTATACATATTCCTTTGTCTAGCACTTGTACTTATTCTTTTGTGATGTAGTTGATCTTGTAGGACCACTACTTTGATGTTCACTTCTCTGTGTTATATTCATATCTGTTTCTGCCTTAGTGATATGAATATCTATGACTGATTTGTGTTATGCTTATTTTATATTTGTTTCGAAGGCCTCATAGCCATTGTGTAGTAGCTTTGAGTTTGTATTGGATATGTCAGATTTCCTCTTGAAATAAAATGCATGTCATATTATCTGACCTATCGGTACTCGCACAATGCAAATACACAGTTGGCCGCTCCTCAACAGCCTTATTCTTCATGCTAGTCGACGGCATTACCCTGTAGTGTCCTTGGCTAGTGTGAGTATAGAGGTGGGGCATCACAGCTTAGTATCAGAGCCAAACTTTGGAACAACGTAGAATAATCTAGCAAGGATCATTATCTTAAGTCTCTCTTAGGAATCGTGCCTTAGGATTTAATTCGAGTCATAGGACCCGTTCTATCCTATTTTCTTTTATGATGCCTTGTTATATCTATCAAGTTTGTTTGATATTCATTTTGAGAATAACCTTTTTCCTCTTCTTTCTTTCTTTCTTTCTTAAAGAAGAGAAATGGTTAGACCTGGCCGTCCCAACGCCGATCAATCCAGTGCTACTCCTTAGGATGGCGTATTCATGTTTGCCCAACAGCTTTTGGATCTTGTAAAGAATGCCCAAGCTGCCGGAACCATTCCAGAGCCTACTCATCCTAAATCCAGGTTTGCATGCTTGTGCAGTGATTATACCAATTTGTGTGGAAGGCCATTCAAGGGTTCCGAAAGCGTTATAGAAGTCCAAGCTTGGCTTAGAACATGCGATCACATCTTTTCTCGCATGAATCTTGTGGATCTACATTGAGTCCAAGTGGCTTCTAGCATGCTCCAGGAGAGAGCATTAGATTGGTATGAGCTTTTGATTTCGAAAATTGTTGAAACAAATCTTACTTGGGAGCAATTCCGAGAAAGGTTCGAGTTAAAGTTTGTGCTGGAAGCTGAAAAAGTAACTTTAGCCCGACACTTTATGACCTTGTTCAAGGTGAATCTTCTTTGACAGATTATGTTGCATCTTTTGAATCCTTCTCTAAATATGGGTTCGAGTATATTAATACCCCATTAAAGAAAAATCAGAGGTTTATCTATGGGTTGAATAAGAACCTCAAAAAGCCTTTACTTCTGAAACTAGAAGTTCCTTTCGATCAGCTTGTAGATATCGCTCTTCGACTTAAAGAGGCCGATAATGAAAGTGATGGTGATGTTGGGGTGCCAAACAGAACTTCAATAACAATAAGAAGAGGAAACTTGATAGTAAGTTCAAAGGCCCTAATCCTAACAAGAAAGGGAAGCAAGCAACTTTGGTAGCAAAGACTCCTACTTTTAGTCGTAAAGAATGCTATAATTGTGGTTCTAAGGACCATTATGCAAATAAGTGTCTAAAGCCCCTTACTTGTCGCCATTGTAAAAGTTTAGGTCATCCTAAATCTTTATGTCCCAAATTTCAAAGCAAGAAAGAGGGAAAGCTGAATGTTGTGCAAGCCCCTAGTAACACTTCTCTTGGTCAAGGTATTTCTCATTCTGTTCTTGATGGCGTTGTTATGTTTCGTGATCATCCTATTCGAGTTCTTTTTGATACGGGTGCATCTCACTCTTTTATATCAAAGGAACTTGTTGATACTTTGTCTTTAAATGTTATGGGCTTGATGACTTCACTGAGAATTGCTAATCCGGTTGGTGGATCCGCAACATTCAGTTTGTTTTGTAAAGATGGCGAGATTATTTTATGTGATTATGCTTTCCGAGCCGATTTGCATGTTATGCGCTACCTAGGTTTCAAAATGATTTTGGGAATGGATTGGCTTAACCGTTATGAAGCCCACATCCTATGTCCCGAGAGGACTATCCATCTTCGACATCCTCAATCTGTTAAGGAGATTTCTATTGTTCTTAAAAATTCAGATTCCGATTCGGTGGCATTCTTATATTCTCTAAATCCACATGATGACGATAATGATGATGAGGAAGATGTCATTTCCCTTATTCACATTGTTCATGAATTTCCTGATATATTTGAGCCCGTTTTAGGATTACCACCTAAGCAAACAATTGAGTTCAGATTCCTAGAGCTCTACCTATCACTCGTCCTCCTTATCGTATGTCCAATAAGGAAAATGAGGAGACGCGTAAACAATTATCTGAATTGGAAGCAAAATAGTTTATTCATTCTAGTTCTTCTCCTTGGGGAGCTTCAGCTATCTTTGTGAAGAAATCCGATCGTACACTTAGGCTTTGCGTTGACTACTGCAAATTTATGATCTCACCATCAAGAATAAATATCCCTTGCCTCGAATTGATGATCTATTCGATCAACTTACCGGTGCTAGAGTCTTTTCACAGTTAGACTTAGCAACCGGTTTTCATCAGCTTTGTATTGCAGAGGACAACATTTCTTTGACATCGTTCCATACTCGTTATGGATCTTATGAATGGCTTGTTATGCCATTTGGTATAATGAATGCTCCAGCTTATTTCGTTGACCTTATGAATTGAGTTTTCAAAGACTTCCTCGATCGATTTGTTCTCATATTTATCGATGATATTCTTGTTTATTCTAAAATCGAGGAAGAGCATGAAAAACATCTTCGGATTGTGTTGGTAACTCTTAGGAGCAATCAATTGAAAGCAAAAATTTCTAAGTGCCATTTTTGGCTATCTCGTGTGAAATTTTTAGGACATATCATTTCCGAATCCGGAATTTTCGTGGATCCATCAAAGTTTGAGGCGATTCAAAATTGGAAGAGACCGGAGAATGTGACGGAAATTCATAGCTTTCTTGGATTGGTGGGCTATTACCATCGGTTCATAAAAGACTTTTCTAAAATTTCTGTACCTCTTACTAGTTTGACAAAGAAGGGAGTTAAGTACATTTGGTCAGACAAATGTGAAGCTGCTTTTCAGAGATTAAAAGAACTCCTTTCTGATGCTCCTATTCTTGTGATTTCCGAAGGGAACCAAGACTTGATTGTTTATACTGATGCTAGTCGTGTTGGTTTGGGAGCTGTTCTCATGCAAAGGGAACGTGTTATCGCTTATGCATCTAGGCAATTAAAGCTTGTCGAGACTAGATATGCCACTCATGATTTAGAGCTCGCGGCCATTGTTTTCGCTCTTAGAATTTGGCGTCATTATCTTTTGAGAGAGAAATTTGTTCTCTACACCAATCATAAATCTTTGAAGTATTTGTTCTTTCAAAAGGAACTTAATTTGCATCAACAACGTTGGCTCGAATTCCTTGCATCTTATGATCTTGACATTCTTTATACTCCTGGAAAGGGAAATCGTGTTGCCGATGCCCTTAGTCGTAAGCAACAAGCGGTTGTTTCCATGATGATATCTGAATGGAATGATCTCAAGACTTTGTCCACTTGTGAGATTCGAGATCGTGAATCTGATTCATGTTCATCTCTTGTTTTATGTAGCCATGAGGCTCATCCATCTCTTTTAGACCACATTCTTGAAGCTCAAAAGCATGATCTCGAATTGGCTCATCTTAGCCAAAGTTGTAGGGATAGAATATTGATGGTTTGAAAGACTTTGAAATCGATGCTCGTGGAGGCATTCGAAAATTTGGTAGACTTATTGTGCCAAATATTAGTGATCTTCGTAAAGACATTTTAGAACATGATCATCTTTCTAAATTTACCATTCATCCCGGTAGTAGTAAAATGTACGTGGGTATGAAGCGACTTTATTATTGGGATGGGATTATATCTGATATTGCTAACTTTATTAAGCATTGCATGACTTGCCAACTCGTAAAGGGCGAGCATCAAAGGCCTGGTGGGTTATTGCAACCTTTGGACATTCCAGTTTGGAAGTGAGATCAAGTTTCCATGGACTTTATTAATGGTCTTCCCCATTCTCATTCGGGTCATGACAGTTTATGGGTGATTGTAGATAGACTTACAAAATCCGCCCATTTTATTCCCGTTCGGTCTAATCGGATCGTACCTCTTTTGGTCAAACTTTATGTTAAAGAAATTGTTAAATTGCATGGAGTTCCTACTTATATTGTTAGCGATCGTGATCCATTATTTACTAGTAGATTTTGGAAGGGTCTTCAAAAAGCATTGGGAACAAAGGTTAATTTTAGCACCGCTTATCATCCTTAGTCCGATGGACAAACCGAGTGTGTGAATCAAACTCTTGAAGATCTCCTTCGTGCATGTGTTCTTGATTTTGGTGGAAGTTGGGAAGATCATATTTCTCTTGTTGAGTTTTCTTATAATAACAGCTTCCAATCTAGTATTAGTATGGCACCTTTCGAGGCACTCTACGGAAGGCCATGCCGATCTCCTTCGTGTTGGCTTGAAGCCGGTGAGAGGCTGGTTTTAGGTCCAGATTTTATTCATGATTCCACAGAAAAGATTGACCTTATTCGTCATAGGATGAAAGAAGCTCAAAGTAGGCAAAAATCCTATGCCGATAACCGAAGAAGTAAATTAGAATTTTCTGTGGGAGATTTGGTATTCATTCGTGTTTCACCTATGAAGGGTGTTGTGTGTTTCAGTCGATCGGGAAAATTAGCATCTCGATATATTGGCCCATTTCCCATCACCGAACACATTATTTCCATGGCTTATCACCTTTTATTACTGGCTCAATTTTCTGTTATTCATGACGTATTCCACGTTTTTCAACTACGGAAATGCCTTAGAGATTCCGATTATATTCTTGAGCCCGGTGTTATTGAAGAAATTGAAGTTTCACCTAATTTGACTTATGAGCAACATCTTATTCGTATCATTGCTAAGGAGGTTAAACGCCTTCGTAATAAAGATGTTCCGCTTGTGAAAGTTCAATGGTCCGCAAATCCTAAGGACTGTTCTTGGGAATCCAGAGAATTCATCGAGCGAACACATCCGGACTTACTCTCTCGTGCTCCTTAAGGTGAACTTCTCACTTCAAAATTTTCTTTTGTGTTGTTATGCCTTAGAGTGATTGTTACTCTTTATTTTCTTCTTAAGTATTGCGAGGACGTAATTTCTTTAAGGAGGGGAGTCTGTAACAACCCGCATATTTTACGATTTCATATTTAAATATAGCATCGTTGATTTAATTTAAAGTCCGAAATGTGACTTTTTGTAAACAGTCGAATCTGGACTTGAGACCACTTCCATTGAGTTCAAAATGGCATTTACAACTTGTTCGAGTATAAACATCGATATGTTTGGAGTTGTTTAGGATTTTGGTATTTTCGATTGGGCTTTGGGTTTGGTTCTAGCCCACCAACCCAACAAGATAACCCAAACTCCTCTACCAAATGCTCTAACTCCACTCCTCTTCATTCATTCCTTTCATAATTTCCTAACACTCTCAAGCAAAAGGAAAAATGAGGGAAAAGAAAGGAAATAAAAATTCCTAAGCCCTAGTTCTCTTAGGAAATTCAAGTTCTAGTTCTAAAATCAAAGAGAAGCTTAGATAAGCATCCTCTTCATCTTCTCCATCTCAATCTCTCTTCAATTTTCAGAATTTCCTATAACATAACTTAGGAAAAACTTTGCTTTTGATAATAGATTGAAGATTCTAGAGGTGTAGTGAAGAGGAATTGGTCTTGCTTTGTTTTAATGCTTCTCAATTGTTGTGTTTGAGTTTAAAAGTGAGTTCTTGAACTCACATCTATGTCTATAGCTTTCATTGTTGTTAGGTATGAATTCCTAACAACTATTTCATGTCCAATTGCTTTTGATTTGAATTGATTTAGCGAATTTTCAAATTTTTGGTTTTGAAGTCAAAATTTATGAAAATCCTACTATGGATGTTCGGACATGTTATTTGGGGTGTATCGAAGAGCCTATAGGGCTAGGTTGTCATTTGGCATAAATCCCTAGCCTCCATCGCTCGTCCGATCGCTTTTGGATGGCTTCAATATATATATATATATATATGTGTATGTATATGAACTTCCATAACCCCGGGTCAGATGTCTGGCTAAACCAACCAGATATCTCGATTTGTGGAATTTTTCCTGTTTTTGAGTGGATTTCCAATTTTTATCGATTTTTGTTGTTCCGGATAGTTGTTGTCATTTATCATTGACTTTGATGACTTCTTTTCTGGATTTTTGGGAATATCCATTTGATGGATTTGATATCGATTTCTATGGTTTTAATTCACATCGTCATATGTGGATTTTGGTGATAGATTGTTTTTACAATCATTTCTGTGATTTGTCACTTTAAAATACAAAGGTGTTTATACTAGTAGTAAATACTCAAATTGTTTCACAAAAACTATTTCAACACTATTTTAATACAAAGCTCGATTCTAAAACCGTTTTCCAATCTATTAGTATATACAAACCTTTACCTCATTCGTATGCGAAATTTAATTAAACAACTTAGCAAAACAAGTGGTATGAAACGCTTGCGTTTACTTCATCGGTTAATTCTTGGACTTGTTCGACAGAACTCTCGTGACAATTTTCGAGTGGAAATCTACAATCTATTCGTAAATATTTAAGTTAAGCCAGTGGTTATGGGACATAAAGCTAAACTCATTTATTTACTAGCTTAGTGTAATTTACACTTATCGATCAATGATGATCATTTTGTGATTTAGACTAGCGATGTGTGATGTCTCTTTGTTTGCGTAGGGGATTAAACCTCATTTGTGGAGCTTCGGTTCAAATTGGTGGGGTAGCGACCCATGGTCTTTTGGCCGTTTATGGAGCTTCGGCTCAAATTTCATGGGTTAGCGACCATGGAATAGCGTTCCGTTTGTGATACACGTGTTAGTGAGTTTTCATGCTCCCGTTTGTGATAGGCCTCCCCCTTTGTGTTTTCTGGATTTCTAATTATGGATTTCTGGAATTTGTGTTTCACCAATTTTTTACGATTTGCATTGATATGTTTTGTCAATATTTGAGGTTTGGTGAATAAGCTAAAGAATATGATATTCTTTTTGGATAGTTGAGGAGATTTGAGATACAGTATGACATTATTGGTATCATATATTTTTGTCATATCTCTTATCCTATCTCATCTTGTATGATATTTATAGCTAGACTGATTCGTTTATTATTTTTCTTCTTAAATAATACTCGGGTCGGACCGAGTTGTTTTAGGTGCTTCCACTTGACTTCTTAGCAGGGACTAGCTTCTTACTTTTGGCTAACTACTTTAGCTTAGTAGTTTTTGATTTTATACATTCGAGATAGAGACTCCTTGATGTATACATATTCTTTTGTCTAGCACTTGTACCTATTCTTTTGTGATGTAGTGGATCTTGTACGACCACTACTTTGATGTTCACTTCTCCATGTTATATTCATATCTGTATCCGCCTTAGTGATATGAATATCTGTGACTGATTTGTGTTATGCTTATTTTATATTTGTTTCCGAAGGCCTTATAGCCACTGTGTAGTAGCTTTGAGTTTGTATTGGATATGTCAGATTTCCTCTTGAAATGAAATGCATGTCATATTATTTGACCTATCGGTACTCGCACAAAGCAATTACATAGATGGTCACTCTTCAACAGCCTTATTCTTCGTGCTAGTCGACGACATTATCCCGTAGTGTCCTTGGCTAGTGTGAGTATAGAGGTGGGGCATCACAAAAGTACATGAAAGGGAGTGCGGGGATCATTTTGAAGGGGCCAAATTAGCTAAGAAAGTACTGAGGCATGGTTACTACCGACCCATAATGCGTCAAAATGCAAAAGGATACATGGGAAGATGTGACAAATGCCAAAGGTTTGCAAGTATTCCAAGGCAGTCTTCCCATGAGCTCATCCCACTAGCTAGCCTATGGCCATTCGACATGTGAGGTGTAAATTTGATTGGTCCGCTTGCCATGTCAAAGGGAGGGGGGAAGTATGCTATAGTGGCGATATATTACTTCACCAAATGGGTAGAAGCACAATGCCTAGTAATGATCACCATGAAGAAGATAGTAACTTTTATGGTAAGAAACATGACCACTAGGTTCGGGATCCCCCATAAAATAATTTCGGATAATAGAACCCAATTTGAAAGCAAGGAGTTTAGTAAGCTCTACGAAAGTAATATGATAATAAAAAGCTTCTCCTCAGTCGTGCACCTACAGGAAAACGGGCGGGTCAAAGCAACAAACAAAACCATTAAGAAGTTGCTTAAGAAAAGACTCCAAAAGTCTAAAAGGAAGTGGGAAGAGTAGTTATCTTCAGTACTATGGACATATAGGACCTCATCTAGGTCCCCAACCGGTCATAAAAACATGGCATATACATCAAAGACCCAATTTAGAAAATATGAACTATGCAAGAAACTAATAAAAAATGGCGAGGAAAGACAATGCATGGGATGCAATACAACCTACACACCAGGTGCAATTCCAGAAACTATTTAGAACGTGCCTGGTAAACATTAAAAACTAAGATTTACTAAGGTTTACTTATACATCAATGATTCCCCACATTAGCACACACATCACAAGTTAAAGTAAAATTACTATCTCACAAGGATACATCAAAAGTTAAGTCCAAAGCTTCGACTCGTAATAAAACAAAACTGCGCTATGGTTCTAACCCAGAAGGAATCGATGATACTCGTCTGAGAGGCAAAAAAGCCCTTCTATAGTAATCCATCAACTCATGAAATTTGGCCTCATAATGCTTCCCCAAATCCTCTTTCCATTGGAAAATAACTTCAGGATCCGCCCCGGACGGAGGCGGAAGTGGAGGAGCAGCACCGGCCTTTCTACAGCATCGAAGGCCAAGGACGTAATGGGATCGTATCCTACTCTAGCATGCTTAGAGACCTGAAGAGACAACTCCTTAAGGACACCATTCAATACCATGATCTTATCTTCATAGAAAACTATACGCGCACCTTCAGTGCCTTTCAATAATCCCTCCAGTTCGGTAATTCGAATCAAAGCAGACTTGAGCCTCACCCCAAGCCAGCTACCTTCAAACATTGCTCGGAAGTGCAAGACTGAAAACTCAAATGAATACAGGCCAATATAGTCAAAAGAAGATGAATTCCAACAAAAAATTCACAAGAAACTTACACGCTTTTAAGAAAAATAATAATAGTACTAATATTTTTCCTTTTTATGGCAGTACCCTTATGAGTATTTACACAACTAAAAATATTCTACAACTTGACCTTACGAAAGTATCGTTAGTCGTATGATCCTAAAATACTACGCTAACCGTAGAACACCAAATCTAATGCATGATGGCTAGAGGTGGATATATTTTGATGTGAAAGGTCCTCCTCTGATTATAACTAGTGTTTGCCCATTGGTCTTTCAGATCCTCTGTAGTCACCACAAAACCTTCTTTATTATAAAGGAAGTTCAGGTCAAGAGCAGCGTAGAAATAGGAAAAAACGTCAACGGTGCATTGTAAAGAAATCTGCCCCATCTTACTTTTAACCTTCCCCTTCTGAGCTTCTCTACGAGGTTGGCAACCCAATCCTGCACAAAAAGTCTACTGGTGCTACTACGTCGACTGGTGCTGCTATGCCACTAGAATCCGCCCCATCTTAGCATGACATCCTTTCTTGTCTTCTCTAGAATATTAATTAGTTTTACCCTAGTCTTCTTTGAGTTTCTAGAGAAACCATCAAAGTACTTAAGAGCATCTACCATCCACCCCTTCCTCTGTAAACAAGGAAGCATCTTCGGCTCCTGTCGCTCAATATGCTGCTTAAATTGAGCTTCGATCTCTTTAAATCTAACCTGGAAATGTACTTCCAATTTCTTCCTTCACTCTTCCGCCAACGAGGGATCCGTACATGCACGGAATTAGGAGTTGCATCCAGGCTTAACCGTTCTGCCCCCTCTCCTCCTTCGATACCTTCCTTCTCTTCATATTGTTAGGCAGCTTGAAGAGACAAAACCTTTACAGTTTTCTTCAAATCTTTAATCTTAGCTTCAGAGATGATCCAATAGAGCGCTTTAATGATTGTTATATACCAGCCATCATTGAATTTATGGCCTCAAGTTTAGCATGTAGTTTGACATTATGTTGGTGCTGGCGTTCAAGGATATTCTTAACTTCCTTAAGCTTAAAATAGGCATTCTTCGGATCTTGGTCAAGCCCTTTGTTAGTGATTGTTAAATGGATATTTTCATCCTCCAAGGCCGCAGCAGGAGTCGCACCCGCCACATCAAACTCATGTACACCTGTGTCACATGTGCCATAAACGGTGGGAACTGAAGGTTCGTTGAGTTCAAAGGCTCCAACAGGCTCGAGAAGAGGCCCACGAAGATCAACCTAGTTGGTGGTGGTAGGAGTTTATTTCAAAGAAAATCAAACTACACTAAGCTAATCCAAAAAAAACATATCACAAAATGATCAATTTTATATACAAAGAATATAACTAATTCACATAGAAAAATAACAGTAATCCATAGCGCTCGGTCATTAGCTAGATTGCTAAGCCTATGCTTAAACCATTCCAAATAAGGACTATCAGATGGGAAGGAAACACTTTCTAAAGATATTGCCACTGGCGCAGTACAAAGTCACTAAGAGCCTCTTTCTCTTTAACTAATTCATCAATTTTGGAAAGTAACCATTGAATTCTCTCTCTAAGTTGCATAAATGATTCATCTAACTCTTTTTCATGCTTAGGAATCACTGGTGCACCAAGAACAAGAAGACTTATAGCCTAGGTTTATAAATTCTTCATGCTTTCCTTCATGAGTTTAGTAAAAATTACTTAGTAAACTATAAACAACAAATGAATGAAGATGACACGGTCATTCATGGTACGGTAACAAAACAGTACGATGATCAAATAAATTAACCACACCAAAATCTAGTAATGAATCCATCTTTATTACATGCTAAGAAGTTTAAGTAGCACAGATCATTTACAAAGGTTAAGTGATCACATTTGGTTGAAAAGTTGAGGTGACCTTGGCTTTATTGGATCCTACATCTTCATTATCTGGCGGCATAGAAGCATTATGGGAGGCAAAAGTTGAAACCATCTCCACAGCCAGCTCCTCAGCCCACTCAGCCTTGTAGTCGATCTTTTTAGGGTCGTCCAGGAAGCTAAGGTCGACCTCGACGGAGAATTAATGTTGAACTGCAGTGTACAGCTAGCAAAGCATGCAATAAGTGATCCATTAAAGCTTGCCTTTGGATTCCTTCAATTCCTTCTACTTCTCCTCCAATTCTTGGCCCTTTAATGCCAAAGCCCTATCAGCCACCTTCGCCGCCTCATATGCCTTTTCAGCTTTCACTCGTTCGACCTAAAGCTCTTCCTCAATTTTAGTTTTCTCAGAGGCGGCCGCATAAAGGTCAGCCTTGAGCTTAATAGAACTGGCGATATATGCCACTTGATCGTCTTCCCCTCTCTTCTAACCTTAATTGATAAGGCCATTATCTGTTACAAAGCAAGGGAAGATCATGTAGGAATTGATTAAATAAACCATTATTAAATAAGGAACGAAAAGAAAATACTTACATAAGCCTATGAACATTTAAGTTCAGAGAAGAGAGCATAGGAAGTGGAAGAGCAAGAGGATAAGACTGCAAAGCAGAAGCAATATTGACTAGGTTGTCTAGAGTGACATGTTCTAACCTCTTAGTGAGATCGGTAATAACAGCCTCGGGTAGGGGCAAGAAGTGGATGTTGGGACCACAAAGGGATTAGAGAGGCGAATGGGAAGCGTCGCTAAGGGAGGAGTAGGATACATTATAGGCTTCTTGAAAGGTTGTTTAGGGACCTCACCTATAATGAACTTCCTCTTTTCCTATTTCTTCTTCGCCACCGCCGATTTCTTGGGGTCGAGAAACGCATCAGCAAGATCACCAACCATTTCAACTGTACATAAGAGAAATCCCAGGACCAGTAGACGTTCTTACAAGGGTTAAGAACAGAATATAAAAATTATGTTATCTATTTTAAAGAATTGTACCCCTAGGCTTATCTGAAGGTGAAGAAAATTTAAAGATAGAACGGGAAAAATTGTGCGAGCGTGCAAAAAATCATATTTCCACAGTAGCGACTCAGTAAAAAATAAATTTGTTTTCCTCTCATTTTCATCCATGTCCAGGATGGAAAATCTAGACTTAAACCATGCAGTAGCCTCATTAGAAAAGGGAGGATGGTTGGGGTATGGTTGAAAAACAAAAGGAAAATTATCAAGATTTAAAATAAAGAAATATTGATCTTCCACTTCTGGGTTTTACGGGAAACAGACGTAAGAACCGACTTTTTTGCTTGAGCATAATAAAACCCGATTTCACCCCCGGAAGGACGCTTATGGATATCGAATAAAAATTGGAGCTCTTCACATGATTAAGGCATGCTCTTCTCAGCATAGAGAATGAATGTAGTAATTAAGAGAGTATAAGAAATAGGAGCAAGTTGAATAGGTATGATGCCAATGACGAATAACCAGTCGCGAAGGATTTGACTGGGAGGAAGATAAAGCCCACATCGAATATGTTCTGGGGTAACAAAAATGAAACCGTTGGGCATGTGAATATGGTCCTGAGGCTCAGGAACTCTACCTACATAACCTTCAAACCTGAAATTACCCAAAACATCCTCTACTTCCTTTGGTTAGATTACCTTAGATGGAAAAGATAAAGGAGAGGAGGAAGTGGATGCCATATTGAAACTATTGGGTTGATTATCGACAGCAGTTAAGTACAAGAAAAAGGAAACACTAAAAGGAAAAAGAACCATACTTTAATTTAGAAAAAGAACAGTACTTGGAGAGGACGAGAATACCAATCAGGGTTGCTTTTGGGTTATTTTTTCTTTTTGAAAGCATGTAAAAGAATAGAGAAGAAGAAGAGGAAATATATATACTTGCCCCAATTAGAATCTTAGCCACACAATTGAAATGATGAAAAAATCCCCAATGTGTTAGTTGATTAATGATAAGGAAGATTAGTGCAAGTATCCAGATGATTTTCATAGAAAACGAAAAGACTAAATGTACAGCTTTTAACAAGATCGACCAATAAAGAAATGACACATGTACTTGAGCATTAAATGCAAAATAGCCATAAATACTTTTTATTTCTTTTGAAAGGAAAGAAGGGAAAAGATAGAAGTGATGGGCTGTAGGGAAAATATAAGAGTAGGGGCAAGTCCATACCTATCTGCGATCGTTGCAGACTTAAGGGGAAAGTTTTACACTCATATTTTCCTAACGTTAGCAATGTAAAATTAATAGTAGCACTGAGCCCGAACGAACCGCCTCCACAATAGCAGTCGAAATGCGGAAAAGAAGCAAAAACAAAATCCAAATAGTAATACACCCAAAATCTTTGACTAGCGGTGAATATAAAGACTGCACCCATCCACTAAACGTAGCTTTGGCAGTATAACCTGAAATGGCTACAAAATGCAGGTACCAATCTATGTCCTTCACATTCGCTTCAATAGGTAGAACCGCGGTATAGTTTCCAAGTAATAATGAGATATAGAAATTGTGATGTGACCTCAAAAGCAACACTAATGACACAGAACTACACCGCAACCCCAAGCGACTATACGCAAATGAGAATATGCCACAATCTTAAACTAACATCTAAAAGTAGCAGGTCTGCGCCATAATTTTGTATCAAAAAGCTATAAGGGTGCATCACTACCCAGATATTGATGTAATAGAATAGCACTACAATCCTATATCATTATCAAATTAAAAAAGAATGCACCGCTCTCTTGATGCGACAAAACAATGTTGCAATCCTAAAAACACTGACCACAAACGTAAAGACTCAAGGGATGAGGCGATGGGAAAAGACTACTCACCTCACTCCTAAAGGCAAACCAAGAGATCCTAACATCATTCCCAAAATCTTTAAACCTAGCCCAAAGACAAAGGCGATGGCACAGTACCCCCAATGTTGAAAGCAGCTCAGATCAGGTTCACGCAAGGCAACACCCTCCAAAATAGCAACTCAATCTCTTTTACTCAGCCATGCAACTCAGCTCTAACTATCCCCAGCATAATGCTAAGTTAATATTGCAAATTAGGCAAATGCACTGCAACTTAAGAAGTGTTGGTGCAACACAAAGGTTATATGACATCACTACCCCAATCATAACAAAGACACAACTCCCAACAAAGTAAAGTGAGTTTATGAAGTGCTGATAATGATATTACTCTCCCAAAAAAGAAGAGCAGTTCCTCATTGCAGCTTCATTTACACACATGTGCATTCCATAGGCCTGTCACTTTGCAGAATCAAAAATTCTCAATCTATTCAAATTTTGATTTCCCGCCTCAATTCCAAGCATTCCCGCTACAATATCAAGTTTCCCACCAAAGTTCAAAATCCAACCGCTCAAATCACATTTTCTCATTGAAGGCCACTAGCAATCCATGTAGGTCACATAGGTGAGATGGATGCTCGACACGTGGCATGTGCCAACGGTAGAAATCAAGAGAGCGGAAGGATGATATTGGCAGTCCACGTGAATCTCTATGTACTATAAATGAATTGGAAACTGTAGCAGAAAGGGGGGTTTACTTTACTTTTTTTGGACACACAAAATGAAAACTTATACTCTTGGCCATTTTTGTTTGTACTAAGAATCAAGAAGGAAGAAAGTGACATTTTACCCATGGACATAAGATTCTTTAACATCTGAACCATGTAAATTCCTTATGTCTTTTATTTTTTTAGTACTTTATTGTTTTTATTTTGTCTACATTAATACTGAGATAATAAACCGATTTTTGATATTTCATCCCATAATTACATGAGCATTAAAACAATATAATTACTTCTCTAAAAGGTAAGATTAATATCACTTAATTTTGTTAATTCAAAATCCCGAAAGCATTCAGCATCATGGTTGCTTCATAAAAAATACTTGGGTGTTTCCGAGATGAAAAATCACATTAACAATTACCTTAACGAAATTCTATTTTAAATAAATTTATAAACTTCAAAAATAAATATAAAATATAATTCAAGATCTTCACTTTATACAAACTAATTAGAATTAAAACATTTTTCCTTTAAATTATACCATATCTAAAATTCTCATATTATAAAGAAATTATTTATTCAAAACATATCCAAAATCATTTAATTATTTCATAAAAAGAATTCTATATTTTTTCGAAGTTTGAAAACTCTAAATAACCTTTATAATAAAAATCTTTTTAAAATAATATAGTCATTTTAACAGTATATTTTATAAAATGGCATTATACTCTATTTTACCTTTATAATAATTCCAAACTTATAATATTTATTTTTAAAGGTTTTATAACCAAAAGAGAATTATATTTATATTTATAATTAAAAATATATTTATAAGTTCAAAAATAGATAAATTGAATAAAATTGAATAAAATATTTATAAAATTCTTTTAATAAAATTTTAAAACCTTTAAATAATTTTTCCAAAAATTTTAGTACAAGAAAATAATTAAATATCTAAATATATAAATTATGGAGTAAAATTACACCAAAAATATTTATCAACCAATCAACACTTATAAGTTTATCGTGTGACCCAAATCGAGTTCCGTCAAACTCTGATCTTCTATAAAATACATACTTCAACATTCAAATATATATATATATATATATATATATATATCTCAATTTGCAATCGGATAGAATCGCATTTGCAAATTGATACTTCCAAACGACGCAATCAACCAACTTTCCAATCAATAACTAATCCCAAGAAATCAATTCAACCAATCGATTCAACCAGTATATCAATCAATTTCATTCAACTAAGTAATTTAAACAATAATTGGGATAGTTATATAAATGATTGGATTATAGAAATACTTGTGAGTATAAAATTCATCGAAATAATATTCAAGTTCTTCATAATAGCGAGTACCCTCGGCTCGAATACGACATTGCCATCATTGTTCACCTTCCCTATGTCACAGCCAACCCCATCGCTCGCACTCACGCCTCCTCCAAGTCGCCAGCCTTCACGAACACACGCCTCTACCTATGACATCACCCTTGAGACTCCAGTAGTAAATCCTGCTTCACGACCACAACTCCTCACCATCGCGACATCACCAGGTCCCACACATGCAGTCACTTCTCTCTCCCTGACGTCGCCGATCGCCATTATCACAATGCCCAAAATCGCGACCATCAGCTCTGCATCGCACATGCCAACATCGCCGCCCCCTCTCAATTGCGAGGATCTCGCCGTCACTTCTAGGCCGCCACCTATGTGGCGTCGATTGTCTTCAGTCTTGTGCCTTATGCACGATTTTGATTTTTATCTAAGTCGCGATTTTTGAATTTTGGAAAGTAAGGGCTCAATGAACATACAGGTTCAGGTTGTATAGAAAGTAGAGGGGAGAGGTTTCCAAAAAAAGAAAGAAGGGATTGAATTTTAAATTGGTTTGGGCTTGTTTATTTAGGGCTAGATTTTAATTTTCCACTTTGCCCAATTGTTTAACCCTCTTTTCATTTAAAATACTTTCACATTAATTTGTAATTAAATTTTAATTTATTTACACTTCATTTTATGCAATATATATCGATAATCACATTAAAAATCCAATTATTTAATTAAGTAAATTTTTTTTATTTAATATTATTTAATTAAGTAAAAATTATTTAATAAATTTTCAATTCATTAAAACAAATTTTTTATTGAATATTATTTAATTAAGTAAAAATTCATTTCCATATTAAAAATCCAATTTGAAGATTTTATTTTAATTAAATTTATCCATTATTATGACATAGATAGCAAGGTTGTTACAGACTCCCCCATTATGAAAATTGCATAATCATAATTTCTTATAGGAAGACGTCAAACAACTCATACCCTGACTTTCTTTGTAACTATGATCTTCTACCAAACTAAAACTACTTAATCCTTAATGCGGCTCTTTCTCTAATTTCATTTATCGTACGCTATAATTTAATTAAATTCAATCCAACGGCTTTCAGTATTCACATATGATAAAATTTGTGAAAATACTATAATTGTCAGATTTTTCAAAAAATTTCGGTAATGACTCCCTTTTACGAAGAGCATTTCAAAATTTTAAAATACAATATATCATAATATATACATCCCATTCAATGGGTTATCCCGAAATACGAAAAACAATATAATATCACATCATATATCGATATATCATAAATACGTACCTTTTTAGCGTTTGAAGCAAGCTATTAACGTTTATGTGAGCAATAGCGAGCCAAAGTCACCAATAAGTCTCAATATGCTCCAAAGGTACCTATTCTTAACTCATATTATAATGACCCAGCATTTTAGTCATTTGAGTTTGGAATATTTTAATGATTTTAAATATTGAAAAGTTAATTTTATGAATTAAATAACTTGAATTTTAAATATAACGATTTATTAGGTAATTAAATTGTTGATTTTAATATTTGGGAATATTTAAAATAATCGACTCTTGAATCTAATATGAATGAAAATGATTTCGAAAGTTGATTTAAATTCTATTGAATAAGAAGGAAGATAGTAAACTTTTAAATTGGGATTAAAAGTTTAAAAGTGATTAAAAACTGATTTTGGAAATAATGACTTTCTTTAATTAATGTGTGAAAATAACCTTTCGGGGCACTGTCTTGGAATTGGATGAGACCAGTTCCATTAGATCCGTAATAGTGAATTATAGTATGCCATCGAATTTCATGGTGATCGGACGTATCGTTTGGTCATGCGAGCTCAAAACGCTTAGAAATTAATTTCAAAATTTATATTAATATAATGGGTTTGAAAAGCTATCTTCTGTATATGATCGAATTAGATCTCGAGACTAGTTCCATTGTGTTCGGAATAGGGGTATTACATATAGAACGCCAGGCGGCACACCTTGTTTGGAGTTAGAGATCTTCGGACATTTAGAGCTAGATATTTTCTAATAAAAATAATAAAAATATACTAGTTTATAACCAAACTTGTCCATCCCTTCCAATATGTGCTGCCCTATACCACTCCTCTTATTTATTCTTGACTGTAGGAGAACGGAGCTCTTCCTTTAATTCAATAACTTTAAAAAATCAAGAGCCTAAGAATTACTTAACCAGAAATTACAAAATTTATATCTTTGTGAAGCTTAAGCCTGGATTTCTCTTGTACATGGATTTTGGATTATATGGTAAAATTTGGCATACGGCAGTAAGGAGTGTTAGTGTTGGCAAACTAGGGTTCCAGATTTTGCTAAGTTTATGCCTCGATTGTTGAAACGGAGTGGTGTATTGGGTTCGTGGGTTCAAGGAGCAGGGTTGGTTGAAGTTTGGCAAGGCGCGGCTGCTGGTGGGGGGTTGCGATCAGGTAGGGTCCAAGCATGATGGGCTTAGGTCACGATGCAAGGAGGAGGTGCGGACGGTCAAGGTAGCCCACGAGGTGAGGAGGACGTTGGTGAAGTCTTTTTTGAAAAATTGTTGAGAAATGAAGAGTGGAGGTAGATTTGAACTTTAGCATGGTAATTGGAAAGGGTGGGCTCGATTTGGGAAGGAGGAGGATTTTGAAATTTTAATGGTAATTAATTTATTAAATAATGTGATTAGTTTAATGAATTCAAAATTAAAAATCGTTAACTTATTAACTTAATAACTTATCCATATGAGGTTCAATCAAGATGCAGATTTTTGCGTTGCGCTCATGATGACGTAAGCTTCACGATGGAACTAGTTTGGTTGGATTTGGAGACTGTTGAAATTTGGGCTAAAATCAGAGGTCGTTCGATTTTAGTTCCAAACTGAAATGCTTTGGCGACTACTAAAATCAAGGTGAGTCAAACTCACCTTTTTGATTAACTAGTATGATATATAATTGAGAAAAAAATTGTTGATTGGATATTTGGATGATTTACTATTTTATATTGTTGTTTTGGATATATTTCCACCCCTGGAGTGGATGAGACCCTACTACGTTCCCGTGTAAGAGCAAAGGACCTTTTGTATACGATTCCGCCTCGAAGCGGTTGATTTATATTATTTGATAATATATTGTGTGTGATGTAGGGTGATAGGTTGGAGGGATCCAATTGGATTCCTCACACTATTAGTTTTATTTTTCATATAATTTGATATATGATATGTTGGATGCTATATTTGATGACATGGATATGATTTTGCTTATTTAGTGCTTTAGTAGAATTGGACCATATTTTTGATATTTTAAATACTACAAAATATGATTTGATTTGAAAAGGGATTTCAAAGTGATTTTGGAAATTATATATGTTTTAGTAATCATGTAATGACCCGTAAATTTTGATAATTAAATTTATTAATTAAATAAGTTTTGGAATTTAATGTTGTGAAAAATTAAAAATTTAAGATTTAATAATGAGAAAATAACTAGAATGTAATTTTATTAATGTTAATTTAAGGTAATGGATGACTATCTCAAGTAATTGAAATAATTGGAAAGTTATAATTGGCTATAAATTGTAAATGAGGAAATAAAGTAAATGTTACATTAATTGGTGAAATAATAGGTAATTAATTGTAATTGGATAAAATCTAAGTTGTGTTAGTAGTTATAACATTTGTTTGTAGATAATAAACTTATAAATGCGATTAAATTTAGAAATGGGAACAATTGTTATTTGTTACCAATTTATTTAATCTGTTGAGTTAAATTGGAAATCAATTACAATTAAATATAATGAAATATTACGTTAATATGAGTTAAGACGATAACTGAAAATGTGAATGTAATTAAATGTACAGAAATGTCAATTATATTCATAAGGCAATATTTGATTTAATAATAAGAGTGAAACCAAGATAAATGAATTTAATGGGACTTTAAATTATAATTAATGTGAAAATCGACAAAACTTCAATATAATTGAAATATTGCAACTAATATGATAGAAGATGATAACTGTAGAATATTAATGCAATAAGATGTAAACCAATGTTAACAATGTCCATAAAGTAATGATTGATTGAATAAAAGATTGAAATCTAATTAAATCAATTTATTGGAATTATAATATAATTAATTGGAATTAAATGTTATTAAATATTGTGGTTAATGTAAGAAAATGCGTCAATTGTAGAAAATGAAGATAGCAAGATAGAAACCTATGTTAATAATTTCATAAGGTATTGGTTGATTTAATAGTAGGAGTGTAAATCAAAATAAAAGAATAAAAATGAATAAGTTTAGTAAAGGAGTAAACATATGTTTATTTATTTGAAATGTTTGGTAGCTGAAAGATTGATTTTAGAGACAATAAACTATTATATAGTAAGAAATGTATAATTACTGTTTGTATCCAATAGTGTATAATTATGTTTAAATTACTATTAGATAGGAAATAATTGTTCTACTTCTCATTACATTCATTTAGTCCATTTTGAAACTTAATCAACTGAAATTAATGTAATTGAAAATTTTCAATTAATAGGAGAGAGAATACTAAATTGTAAATTAATATGTGTAATTAAAAGTAGCTTATGTTTTATGAAAATATAAGGAAAGTTTGATTTAATGAAAAGAACATTTACATCAAATAAAATGAATGTTTCATTTGTGAATGTAGGTTTAATTTCATTAAAATAAAGAATAGAATGATTGATTTTAAAGGAAGAAATATATGTTTATTTGAACTATGTTTTAGCTTACAGATTAATTACAAAAATAGGAAAATAATCTATTTCAGTTAGTTATTTATTATCCTTGTGTATAAACAAAAAATTTATAAACGTGTTTAAATAAACAATTGTTCTATTTTTCATCCATTTTAGTTGCGTGTTTTGAAATTTAACTTTGTAAGTAATTGCAATTAATGTAATTCAAATATTTCAATTAAAAGGAAAGAAAACGTTGATTGTAATTAATAGATTTAATAAAAGAAACGCGCATTTTCTGTTAAAAAGGGTATTTTAATGGAAACAAAAGATCATTTTGGAAAAACCAAATTGAACGTTTTTATTTTTAAGGTAAGAATAATTTTTTTATTATGCATAGATAAAAACCTAAATGCGTACAAATTTGAATATTATTTGAGTTAATGAAGTTAATTTGGTTACGTTTCAAAAAAATTGAATTTTAAAAGGTCGTGCGATATACATGGTCCCTTCATTTCTTTTGTTATTGATTGTTGCATGAACGTTTTAAAATAGTTACCTTATTATTAATACTTGATCTGTTCATTTCTCCTTCTATTTAATACCTGAGCCTAGACTTTTAGGTTGTATTTAATTCTTGCCACCTCACTTTCACGTATACAAAATTTTACTTTCCTTTGGTTTGCAAACTTTTCCATTCCTACGTACATTTCCTTATGCATTATTAATGCCTGGAGCTTTCGAAATAAAATGTGACATTTATTTTTGTCCCTCCACCTTCATTTCCTAATTATAAATAACCTGCAGCTTATTTCTTCATTTGCATTTTGTTTCTCCTGACACCTCATATTCAAAAGCTCTTATTCTTGCAAATCCAAAAGCTTTCTTTTATGAAACATGATTTTTTTTCATTTTTCGTACACGTCCTGTTCTCATCTTAGTTGTTCTTCAATCTTTTCCTTAAGCCTCATCTTGAGAAAAACGTAGGTATTAAAATTTGTTTATTTTTTTAATGTCTACTAATTATTATTTTAATAATATTTCTTATAATATGAATATCCTTTTCATATAAACTTTGATTCACGCGTGATTTCTTCTGTTGGATTCATATTTAAATTCCGGACAACATGAAATTGATTTAGTTGAATTTGGAGACTGTTGAGTTTTTGCGCTTTTGTTTGGATTTTAATGGGCTAAAATCAAAGGTGAGTGTTTTAACCCACTCACAACTACTAAATTGTCTTATGTTAGTTAATTCAAATTTATCATATGATTAGAAATTGATTGGTTGATGGTTGGTATATTTAAATTGTCATTCCAGTTAAATATGAATTTTATTGCATTTAATCGTCATTTAATTTAATATTGAATTTAATTGTCAATTGCATACCTGTTGCTGATAATAAGTTAATTGATGTTATTTGTTGGTTGATTGAATGGTGATTGTGATGTATGTTTGATTGTTTGAAATTGGATGACTAGATGTTATATTTTTATATTGTTATAACACTGCAAGTTCCCTATGGGTTGAAATGATACATACCCGAACGATCTATACATTTGGGAAAAATCATTATGGGTTGAAATGATAAACCAAAGCGAATTTATGGACTTTGAATTTTATTCCGGATGGCGAGTTGAAATGAGATATACCCGTAAATATAAAATATTTGCAGACTAAAATGATAAATATCTGTATCACTTGACAATAGGGTAGAAAATTATATACGAACAACGTATTGGTTAAATTAAATGATTTTAAATCCTTAAATTTTGAATCTATTTAATCTATTTTAAATCTATTTAATCTAATTTAAATCTATTAAATCTATTTTAAATCTATTTAATCTATTTTAAAACTATTTAATCTAATTTAAATCTATTTAATCTAATTTAAATTTATTTAATCTATTTTAAATCTATTTAATCTATTTTGAATCTATTTAAACTATCTTAAATCCATTTAAACTATTTTAATCTATTTTTCTTTTACTATTTTAGAGTATTTTAACTATTTAAAAATTTATGTTTACTATGGTAAACTATTTAACTATTTATAACTATCTAAACTATATTCTAAATTTCAGACTAAGTAAAGTGGAAGCGGTTATATTTAAATCCTTGATTTAAAAGAAAATATGATTAAATGATGTAATAACCTAAGTTGGGATTTAAATAACATATTTTGAGTAAATATGATGATTTTGAAATGAGGGTTTAACCTATTTTGAAAATTTGATCTCGAAAGTATATATGATTTTGAAAGTGATATGGTTTGAATTGAATATGATATTTTGATATCAATATGAAATGGTTTTGAAAATGTAAAAGAACCATCCGGTGTGTAATAAGCATTTGGTTGTTAAAGATGAAAGTACAAGTATAGTACTAAGGATCGTGTAATATGGTATGTTAATGCGGAAACTAGTAATAATAGTAAAGTACAAATTAAAGTAAGCACACCAGGAATTTTTATACTGGTTCGAACTTCCCGTTCTACGTCCAGTCCCAGAATACCCTCTGGATTTAAACTAAACCCCTCACTTAACCCGGAGGAATAGGTATACGACACCTGAGCAGCCGAACAGGAATTTTTCCGCCTCAACAGCCGAAGAGGACTTCAACTTAATACAAATAGTTTGTTGACGAATGTGTTCTGAATAACACTGATTGTCTTTTGATAGTATAGCTTTCCTATAATCAAATCCTCAAGAGTATATGTGTGTGAAGATTTAGAAGGAAGATAATCACGTAGTATCAAAGTATATGAATAAATTCAAGGATTCTAGTGATATTAAATAAGAATAAATGCTTTTATTTGCAGAAATGAATAGAGATTAGATTTCAGAAATATAAACAAGAATCGGTGATTGTAGAAGTGAATTGAATATGTTTATATAGTTGTAGAAGAGTTGTAATCTTTCATGAAGAGTTTTAGTTAACAGTTGTGTCCATACCTCTTGAAATAGAGGACATTCCTCTTCATGAAATGATCGCGTCTCTTCAGAAAACTAGCCGTTTTTCTCTAGTCGGTCGACCGGAAAACCTGGCCGGTCAGCTGAGTTTAAAACGTATACAAAACAGAAAGTCACTGTGCACATGATACAGGGTCGGTCGACCGAGGATCCTGGTCGGTCGGCCGACCTGGTGTTATATGCACAATGAACATAGTTTTTGCTATAAAATGTTTTGTGTGCGTGTGTGACTATTTGAGGAATGATTTTAACATTGTTCTAAGACTCAAATAAAATAAAATATCCATACTAATCTCTGGATTGTAAGATTATCTCCTTTGTAGTGCACGGTATGCACTTATTCTCTTTTTGTCGCTTTCATATAGTATTCTCATCGTATGATCTCTGAAGCTTGTGTCATGAATCAAAACTCATGAATCAACATTCTCCCCCTTTTTGATTGATGACAATACTTATGTGACGAAGTAATATTGACATATATATTATAGTTCTCCCCCTGAATATATGGCGACTTTTCTGCAAAAATTTGTTAGTTTGCATACATTTCTCCCCCTTTGTCATCGACAAAAAGGAATACTTATAACAGATTAAAGTAATGCAAATCATTATAAATTTACATGGTACATTCTGGAGCTTAATTAAAAATAATTTCAAGATGTTTGCTTAGAACATAACATAACAATTAATTAAGAAACAAATAAAGTACAAGAAATTCTTGAAAGTAAAATAAATTTAAAAACACTACAATTACTCCTCATCATCGTCAGTATCCCACTGTTCTGGATGAAGATTTTCATCGAGAGGAGCCGGTTCCTTACCCCGTCTTTGAGTGGTGGGTGCGGGAGTTGCCGATGTGCTGGAACTTGTGTTCTCGGATGTAGACCAAGAGAAATTTGGTGCTGGTCTTTTTCCAGGAGCAACAAATGAAGCACCGGCTTCAGAAGAGCATGATAAGGCATCCCATAAATTTACGAAGAAGCCTTTGATCTTCTTGAAACGTCCATCAATTTTTCGAAGGCGAGAATCCAAAGCTAGTTGATTTTGGGCCAAAATATCAATGGCAGCCGCTGTGCTAGTACCGGGAGGTGGTCTTTGGATAGAGGTCTGACGAGTTATACGTTCTGTAGAGTGAGTGGATGGTTGAGGTGTAGAATAGCTGCGACGTAGTTGTTCTCGTGGAATGGTACGCCATTGCTGAAAGGTGGTGATTTGGGATGGTGCATCGGGTAACTTCATTAATTTTATTGTTCGTGAGTCAAAGATACGAACTTTGGATGTTTCGGATTCCGGAGCATGGGTGACAAAGTTATTAATCAACCGCATTATGTATTCTCCATAATAAATATGGAGCATTTTCCCTTGGTTGAATGTAAGGAATTCATCCATGAGAAGTTGTGTCCAATTTACCCGAATATTTCCACACATAGCATATAACGCCTTGAAGTTTTCGGGATATACTAAGTGGTATGACCCTCCTCGTGGAACAATAGACTTCATCATGAATCGATGAAAAAGTCGTGCTTTAGGTCGGAGAGATGAAGTTTGCCTTAAATCGGTAGCATCATCTTCAAAGAATAGATGACTTAGGCGATCACGAGTTGATGTATTACAGTCTACATCATGTAATGATATTCCACCCGGTCGAGCATTTAAAATATGATTCATTCGATCAATGGAGAGAAAAATTGAAGTGCCACAAACCGATGTCCAAACACAATTTTCAGTGTTTCTCGGTGGATTTACAAGATTGAGATTTGCTAGGAATAACTTTACCATTATATGATTAATTTTCAAGTTGTTTTTCCTATGGTCAAGAAAAGCATCAAGACCACTTTCAAGAGCGGCATTTTCAACACCGTAGGCGGTAAAATCAGGATAACTTACAAAAGACTCCTCAAAGATTTTTGCATCTTGAAGCCTTATCCATCTTTCTAAAGCTTTTTCACTTACTAACCAAGAAGCAATTTGAGAGTCTACAGGAGTTGAGGAAGATTGGCCAGCAGTAGTCTTCGATCTCTTCTTGGGAGCCATTTTTCTTTGAAGAATTTGAAGAAATTTAGGAAGGTTTTAATGGGGGCTAGGGTTAAAATCTGTTGTGAGAGAGTAAAGTGAAGAGGTGAGATAAAAAGGCGAGTGGTTGGGTTATAATATGTAGGCAATTTCAGCAGAAAAAGTTCGTTCGGTCGGCTGAAATCCCTGGGTTGGTCGACCGAGTTGAGGTTCAAAATAGTGCTGAAACTTTCGGGAAGAACTTCGGTCGACTGGTGCAGGGTATTCGGTTGACTGAGTTAAAAAAATGTTATAATGTCATTCTGGAAACAAGCTCGGCTGACCGAGACAGGTTGTTCGGTCGACCGACTTAGAAGAAATCTGTTTTTAAAAACCTCTCGGGACAGCTTCGGTTGACCGATTCAGATTTTTCGGTCGACCGAGGCATGTGAACAGACTAGTTTATGCTGTCTTTCAAACAAGAATTACAGAAGTATAATTATATTATTACATTATATATATCTATACATCTTATTCAAAATAATAACATATATATAGTAAATTATAGCCATAGTGCATCAGCATCGACGTTCCCATGAATTTGGAGATGGAACGTTTTCTACCGGTGACCATATTGGAGCTATTGGAGATTGAACATGGTTAGAGGGAGATAGAGTTCTGTAAGAAGGTTCAGCAACATCATCCTTCTTAGATGAACAAAATTTCATGGCAATCTTTTCAAGGAAGCTTAAACGTCTTGCCATGACTTTCTGTTCGTAATAAAGTTTCCTTTGCATATTCATCTGTTGTTGGTAGTGATGAATTTCATCAATCTTTTGTTTGGTTGATGGAGTTACTACCATTTCCTTTTTCCCTTTCTTTTTATCAGGTGTATAACCTGTATGGGAGTCTTACCATGGTTTCCACCTGTGTCGGGGGTCATTATCTGGAGAGGGAAATTCTAGAACACGCTTAGGCATTGGAAAAGTAGGTTGAGGACCATTTTCAGTGATGCGATCAGAATAGTCGTCGTCCTGGGATGTATAAGAAAGATGAGAATTTTCAGAATTGTAGACATCATTGTTAGAAGACATTTTTGTTTCAAGTTTTTGTTTTGTATCTTATGTTCTATTCAATAAACATATGTATGTATATATAACCATTTATTTCTAAAAAAATAGTGGTTTAAAATCAAATTTTGGTTTTAATCACAGAACTTTTTAAACAAAAACTGTTTGTAATGAATGACATACAATGCTTTAGAGTCAAAAATAGTATATTTTGAAATTAAGTTTTAATGATACAAGTTAGAAACAGAGCTGGAACAAGAAACACCCATAGCTCAAGTGGCTATACTACGACATCTAACATATAAGTCAGAAGTCATGAGTTCGAGTGCCGCTTTGGTCAGAAATAAAATAATTTTTGTTTTTCCATATTTTTGCATATTTTTATTCATAAGTCTTTAAACGACATTATACCTAAATCACGTCTTAGTTTTATAAAAGTATTCTCATTTAGTGGTTTAGTAAAAATGTCAGCTATTTGATTTTCAGTGTTGATAAATTCTAGATTAATTAATCCTTTTTCCAAACAATCACGAAGAAAATGATGTCGAATATCAATGTGTTTTGTTCGTGAGTGATTGACCGGATTTTTAGAAAGATTTATTGCACTGGTATTATCACAATAAATTATTGATTTTTCAAGATGACAATTAAAATCTTGTAATGTCTGTTGCATATATACGACTTGTGCACATGCCAAAGCAGCAGATATATATTCTGCTTCACATGTTGATAAAGAAACACAGTTTTGTTTCTTACTAAACCAAGAAACTAAGGAACGTCCAATGAAGTGACACGTTCCGCTCGTACTTTTTCGATCCGTCCGACTTCCTCCAAAATCAGCATCAATATAGGAAACTAATTCGAAAGGACATTCTTTCGGATAAAATAGTCCAAAATCTTTGGTTTTAGTTAGATATCGAATAATGCGTTTAACTGCTCTCATATGTGATTCTTTGGGATTTGCTTGAAATCGAGCACACAAACAGACACTCATCATAATATCGGGGCGACTCGCTGTTAAATAGAGTAAAGAACCAATCATACTACGATATAACTTTTGATCAACACTTTTGCCATCTTCATCTCTATCGAGATGAACCGTTGTACTCATGGGAGTTGGTTTGGCAGTAGTGTTTTCAAGACCAAAACATTTGATTAAATTATAGCAATATTTCTCTTGATTAATAAAAATTCCATTTTCAATTTGTTTAATTTATAATCCAAGAAAATATGACAATTCTCCCATATGAGACATTTCAAATTCATTTGTCATTATAGTTGAAAATTCTTGACATAATTTTTCATTTGTCGAGCCGAAAATAATATCATCAACATATATTTGAATTATTAAAATATCTTTATTAGTTTTCTTAATAAAAAGTGTTTGATCTACTTTACCGATTTCAAAACCAGATTCTAATAAGTAACCTTTAAGACGATCATACCAAGCACGTGGTGCTTGTTTTAAACCGTATAACGCCTTTTTAAGTTTATATACATGATCTGGAAAATTTTCATGATTGAACAAAGGTGGTTGTTCAACAAAAACATTTTCTTTTAAGAATCCATTTAAAAATGCACTTTTAACATCCATTTGATATAGTTTATAATTATGAAAACACGCATAAGCTAATAGTATTCGTATTGCTTCAAGTCGGGCGATTGGAGCAAACGTCTCTTCGTAATCAATACCTTCTTCTTGATTATATCCTTGTGCAACTAATCTAGCTTTATTCCTTGTTATATTTCCTAGTTCATCTGCTTTATTTTTGAAAACCCATTTAGTACCGATGACTGATTGGTCACTGGGTCTAGGAACGAGTTCCCAAACTTCGTTTCGTTCGAATTGATTTAATTCTTCTTGCATGGCAAGTATCCAGTAGTCATCAGTTGAAGCTTCTTTTATATTCTTAGGTTCTATGTTAGAAAGAAAAGCTACATGACCAACTTGATTTAATTGATGTCTGGTTTTAACATTCGTATTAACTTCTCCAATTATATTTTGCACAGGATGATCTTTTAAAATTCTAGGTGGAGATTTTATTATATTAGACGTCACGTTTGTATTGGTTTCATGAATATCAAAATTTTCATTTGCATTATTATTTTTATTCTGAGTAGATTCATCATCAGAATCAATAGTAACACTTGGATTTATATTTTTAAAATTTTCATTGAAAGAAACATGTAAACTTTCTTCAATAATTTGAGTTCGTTTATTATAAATTCGATAAGCCTTGCTTCGTTCTGAATATCCAACGAATATACCTTCATCGGATTTTGGATCGAATTTTCCTAGTTGATCTTTAGTATTTAAAATAAAACATTTCGAACCAAAAACTTTTAGATATGAATTTGGTTTTCTTCCATTTAGAAGTTCATATGGTGTATTTTTAGTTAATGGACGAATAGAAACACGATTTAGTACGTAACAAGCAGTGGCTACAGCTTCTGCCCAAAAATGTTTCGATAAAGTTGTTCCATTTAGTAAAGTTCTTGCACATTCTTGTAACGTTCTATTTTTCCTTTCTACAACTCCATTTTGTTGTGGTGTTCTAGGAAAAGAGAAATTATGGTTAATACCTTTCTTGTTACAAAATTGTTCAAAAACTTCATTTTCAAATTCGCCTCCATGATCACTTCTTATATTTTTAATCTTTAATGTTTTAATATTTTGAATTCTTTTAACAAAAACTTTAAAATTATCAAAAGTATCACTTTTATTTTTCAAAAAGAAAATCCAAGTATATCTAGAGAAATCGTCTACAATAACAAAAACATATCTATTATGGTTAATAGATTGTACTTGAGTTGGACCAAAAAGATCCATGTGTAAAAGTTCAAGTGGTTGTTCTGTAGATATTACTTTCTTTGATTTAAAAGAAGATTTTGTTAATTTTCCTAATTTACATGCATCACAAAATATGTTAGTTTCGAATTTTATATTGGGTAATCCTTTAACTAATTTATTTTTCGCAAGTTTGTTGATGGTATTAAAATTTATGTGACAAAATCTTTTGTGCCAAAGACAAGAATCGTTTTCTTTAGCTACTAGACACAAATTTGAATCATTATTCACATTCATATTTAGGATATAAATATTTTTATCTCTAATTCCTTCGAAAATGATGTTGTGATTTTTATCAAAAATGTTACATTTATTTTCTGAAAAAGTTATATTAAAACCTTTATCGCATAGTTGACTAATACTTAATAAATTATGTTTTAAATTTTTAACTAATAAAACATCAGTAATGAGAGGTAAATTAGATGTACCGTTGCTATTAACATTGCCTTTGCCGATGATATATCCTTTTGAGTTATCTCCAAAGGTGACTGCTCCTCCATTTGAGTATATAATGTTTGATAACATTTCTTTGTTTCCAGTCATGTGTTTTGAGAAACCGCTATCTAAAATCCATTTTCCTCTCTTCTTATGTGGTACCTGTAAAATTTATAAAAAGTTGGTACCCAATCTTTTTAGGGTCCTAAGAGTTAGATCTTAGGAAGCCAAACCCATACGGGTTCAGAATTCCCTTTATAGACATAATTTTTGTTATTATGAACAGTTTCAATAAAACTTTTGATATGTTTATTCCTTATCAATGTATTATTTGTTTTTGGAATCCATATCTTAATAGTTTTAGTATTTGAATAAACTGTTTTCCTAATATCTTTCTTAATTTTATTATTAGTTTTACTTTTAGCAAAATTATTTTGTTTCTTAAATCCTAGTCCAGATTTATTGTTAGGAGTTTGAGAGTTTTCTAATATACTAGAAAGATTTTCTCTTCCTTTATTGAAATTAGAAACATTTTTAGAAATATCATCAAATTTTATTTTAAGACTAGATTTTTCTAACTCTAAATCCTTAATCTTAGATATTAAACTATTATTTTCAAAAAGTAAAATATCATTTTTATTTTTCTGAATTTCTAGTTCCTCAGAAATTGACGTAATTTGAGAAGATAAGTTAGAATTCGATTGTTGAGAGATTTCAAGTTCTTCTTCCAATATTACCTTCTCATCTTTTAACATATCTACTTCTAAAGCTGTTCTATCTAACTTTCTTTGCAACTCCTTATTTTTCTTTTTAAGTTGTTTTGATAAATTTACTAATTCAGAATTTATTTCAATTAAATCTTCAAAAGTAAAATCACTTACATCGTCTGATGAAGCCATGAAGCATACATTTGCTTGTTCATTATCACTTTCGCTCTTTGATGAAGATGATGAGTCAGTGTCGTCCCAAGTGACTGAAAAAGCTTTTCGTTTGGTTTTGTCCTTCTTGAAATTATTCTTTTTACGATCTGGACAATCTTTCTTCATGTGTCCTTTCTTATGACATTCATAACATTCCATTGTTGAAGATGATGGTTTGCAGCTATTGGAATTGTTGTTGGAATTATTTTTGTTTCCCTTGATTTTGTTTCTGTTGAATTTCAAAAACTTTTTGAAATTTTTAGCGATCATGGCCATATCTTCATTATCTGAGTCGGAATCATCTTTTTCTGCTTGGAATGCTACATTTTTCTTTTCTTGTGCTCCATTTCGTTTTGCCTGCAAATTTACTTCGTAGGACATTAAATTACCTATCAACTCTTCTGGTTTTAATGTTGACAAATCAGTTGCTTCTTCAATAGCTAGGACTTTTCGTTCCCATTCATCCGTTAAAGAATTCAAGATTTTTGTGACAACATCAAAATCAGTAAACTTTTGTTCTAATGATAATAAAGCATGATAAATATCCTGAAATCTAGAGTACATGTCATTTATAGATTCATTTGGCCTCATTTTAAAATTTTCAAATTGATGTTTCAACATAGAAATTTTGCTCAATTTAACTTTGTTCGTTCCTTCATGTGAAACTTTAAGAGTTCTCCAAATCTCATAACCGGAAGTGCACATACTAACTCTATTGAATTCATTTCTATCTAATGCACAAAATAAAATATTCATTGCTTTTGCATTTGAAGTAGCATCTAGTTTTTGTGTGTTACTCCAAGTTGAGTATTCTCCAGTAGGAGTTGTATACTCTCTTTGTATAATATTCCAGATATCAAATCCACTTGATTGCATATATATTCTCATTCTAGTTGACCAATAATTGTAATTTATACCATTGAAAAGTGGAGGTCGTGAAGTCGATTGACCTTCTGTGAAACTAGAATTAGTGTGAGTGTTAACATCATTAATTTGTGTGGTTGCCATATTACTAAAAGTAAATATCAAATAACTTTGTGATGGTTATAGGATGACCTTGCTCTGATACCAAATGAAAGTACAAGTATAGTATTAAGGATCGTGTAATATGGTATGTTAATGCGGAAACTAGTAATAACAGTAAAGTACAAATTAAAGTAAGCACACCAGGAATTTTTATACTGGTTCGAACTTCCCGTTCTACGTCCAGTCCCAGAATACCCTCTGGATTTAAACTAAACCCCTCACTTAACCCGGAGGAATAGGTATACGACACCTGAGCAGCCGAACAGGAATTTTTCCGCCTCAACAGCCGAAGAGGACTTCAACTTAATACAAATAGTTTGTTGACGAATGTGTTCTGAATAACACTGATTGTCTTTTGATAGTACAGCTTTCCTATAATCAAATCCTCAAGAGTATATGTGTGTGAAGATTTAGAAGGAAGATAATCACGTAGAATCAAAGTATATGAATAAATTCAAGGATTCTAGTGATATTAAATAAGAATAAATACTTTTATTTGCAGAAATGAATAGAGATTAGATTTTAGAAATATAAACAAGAATCGGTGATTGTAGAAGTGAATTGAATATGTTTATATAGTTGTAGAAGAGTTGTAATCTTTCATGAAGAGTTTTAGTTAACAGTTGTGTCCATACCTCTTGAAATAGAGGACATTCCTCTTCATGAAATGATCGCGTCTCTTCAGAAAACTAGCCGTTTTTCTCTGGTCGGTCGACCGGAAAACCTGGCTGGTCAACTGAGTTTAAAACGTATACAAAACAGAAAGTCACTGTGCACATGATACAGGGTCGGTCGACCGAGGATCCTGGTCGGTCGGCCGACCAGGTGTTATATGCACAGTGAACATAGTTTTTGCTATAAAATGTTTTGTGTGCGTGTGTGACTATTTGAGGAATGATTTTAACATTGTTCTAAGACTCAAATAAAATAAAATATCCATACTAATCTCTGGATTGTAAGATTATCTCCTTTGTAGTGCACGGTATGCACTTATTCTCTTTTTGTCGCTTTCATATAGTATTCTCGTCGTATGATCTCTGAAGCTTGTGTCATGAATCAAAACTCATGAATCAACAAAAGAGACAGGGATCAGATATTGTCATACTCTCTGCCAATATCAAAAACCACTTTAACAACTGTGTACGTGGTGGAGATTCCAAAATGAAGTAGGATGGTTTAGCGAACGATTCTGTATGAGGTATTAACGTAGCCCTGACTCCCATGAGTCAGCTTGATGTGGCTAAAGCAGGAGCCACGCCGTGCCAAGTGAGGTCGCACCTCCTATCGGGCACATTTCTTCGATACCATATTATGACTTTGTGATTGATTTGGTGGCCACCCCTTGATTTTGATTATGGGAGTGTGTTCCGACGTGGGCAGTAGTAGCTGTTATGCGTTACCATTAATCCGGATCCGCAAAGCGGTAGTATTCGACCCTGGGCATTGCCTCGCGTGCCTTGTCACATGCCTTATCGCGCCTTCTACGAGTTTGGTTTGTGTCGTACCTATGGAGTGCTCCCTAATAGCCCACCAGTTTACGGTGGAGTTTACAGTATCTGTATAGATTACGGGATTATACAAAATGGGTTAAGGGGGATATGGGTAACGCCTTAATGCTATTTAATACTTTACTTTACTGTAGACACTATTATAATAGCGTATTGTATTATGTATGTAGATAGTTTAATGGATCCTTAGGAGATGTAACTCCCGAACATCTCTTAAGTTATTGCACTCACGTTAGACACTGGATAGGAGATGTCAAACCCCGTAAACATCTCTGACGCCGCTACACTCATATTTATTTACTCTTGATTTAACTTACATAAGATCTTTTAGTTTTGACTTGAGTGTTTTGTCTTTTCAATTCACTCGGGTCAGTCTGAGCTTTTCAGTGTATCGAAGACTACTTTTCTGGAGGACGAAGATGAAGATTTAGTACTACTACTATTATTTATTTCATTTATTCCACTCCATCATACTGTTCCGCTGCATTGTTATCTATTTCTGTTGTATGTAACTATGATATGTATTATAAAAGTGTAATCAAATGTTAATTGTAAAACAGCTTCATGAACTGTTTATTTGATTATTATATTTTGTCATTCCGCTGTGAGATTCTGTGTTTGTTTTTCTTCTTTTCTCTGCTTTTTCTTATTTACCCCATAACAATCCTCCCTTTTGAATGGTTTGAGTCTGACATGTGTGGTTTATCATTGATTTAAACCGTCCAAAAAGTTGGGTCGTTACATTTGGCATCAGAGCCAGGTTTAGCGATAACCTTAGCTTTATGGGGTCTGACTCACATAAAATAGGGTAGTAATTCCCTAGAATGAGTCGTTGAGTGTATATATGAGAGAGCGTATTTGTTAGTGTTATAAAAGATTTTTAAATTGTGTTAATTTGTTCTGTTTTGTATTTATAAATTTCGGTCGGTACATAGGACGCTATGGCATCGATAGGGATTTCTAAACACTTAATAGGGCAGACCGACACCATATTGTTTTGAAATATAGGTAAATGAAATAATTTTACCTAGTATTATATTTTGTATATAAATGGATAATTTTTATATATGATATAGTTGATTGTGATATATTTGTTTGTTAGGAAGTGAAATTTATAACTATTGGTTGCAAAATGAGTATCAATTGGAATTTGAGAACTTAGGTTTCGGGTTTTAAATTTGTTTTCAAAGGATTTGGAATATAATATTAGTATATATTAGTATTATTTGGAAGTATTTTCTGATATAAATATTTCAATATGATTCGAAAGAAATGTTTTCAAGGAATTTTGAAAGAAAGTTTAAAAAGGAAATAAGTTCTGTACTCCCCGCTTTGTCGTTGGAAAATAATTTTGGTAATGAGTGCACGCATCATCGACATTCATTTTCGAGTTTGAAAGTGGTAAGACCGTTGTAGTAGTTTACTACACATTTGTTTTGATAAATAAATCTTAATTTGAATTTCCAAATATGATTTGATATGTATAAAAGATATGATTATACATATATATTATTTTAAAATAATTGAAAAGGAACCCGGTATTTAGTTCTTAAGTTTTTTGCAAGTTGGAAATTTCAATTATTGTAATGAAATGAAATCTTGACTATTTTAATAATTGGAAACTTTTATTATGTGTAATTAGAAACTAGATGCTAAGTGATTAATGAAAATATAAGAAATTGAAATTTTGTAAACTGTAAATCAAAAGGATATGAAAAATAAGGAATGATAACTATTGAACATTTTATTTACTAAATGAATAAGATGAACTTGTGTAACATTCCATTACACTCTAAAAGACACACACACACACACACACATATATATATATATATAACTTATCAAACTATTAAAAGTTGAAATGTTAATAAGAATACGTAATAGAATATTATACGAGTAAAACTTAGAAAATGAAAGCGTTCAATGGAATTATATTTATAACGAAGAATTAAGATGTATAAGGATATTATAAACTTAAGTTAATAATTCGAGATGCTAGTAATTAAATTTAATAGAAAAAAGTGAATATTGAAAGTATATGATTATAAACTTAAGTTAATGATTGAAGCCATTTATAAAGTAAAAGTGAATAGTAAAGGTGAACACTATACATGAAAGAAATAAATGTGAAAAAAAAGAGAGGAAAAAAATCTAAGTATGGGTTGCTTCACAAATGAATATTGATGTAAAACGGAAATAAAAGTAAATAATACATGTGTAGTAAACTGAAATAAAATGTATGTAATCCTTCAATAATGAATTTATTGATTATTTTAAATCATTGAATGAAAATAACTTATGTAAGTAATCGAATGAAAACTTAATGAAAATGGCATTGTATAAATAAATGAGAAACGAACTTTTGTAAGTAATGAATGTAAATTAACGAAAATAGGCTTTGCATGAATGAATGAAAATAGACAAACAATAAATGATATGAGAAGAAATTTGTAAGAATAAACTTAAATGATATTTGAAATTATTGTTTGTTTTGGCTCATGGGATGTTTGGAAAAGGATACTTCTAACTGTATAAAGATGTATGAATAATCTATTAGGTTTTATCTAAGACTGTTGAGTGTATAGTATACTTAGTAGTTTAATAATCATATTATACGATTAAAAGTTTCTAAACCCGAATAAACCATTTGTTTTGGTCGCTATGGATGTATGATTGATCACTTTGCTTGCATGTGATGATTGTATGATTCGTTTGCAAGTGACTATTGTTATGTTGTGTTGTTTTATTTGTTATTGATTTAAACAACTTAATATTTCTCTTTTATGCAATTATTAACTTCTTTGGATTATATAAGTGAAATATAGGTTTATGGAAGCAATAGCTACTGCTTTTTGTTTCATAAAATAAAGCATTGTTTGCCCGACAAATAGGTACGTTCTCGGATTACGGATTTATAGCGATATTATATTGTTTTTCCCGTGGTTTGGGATATTTATTTTGAAATATGATATATATTATTATTATTGGTATTATTTCTCCCAGACCTCTCCATACAAAGGAGACTCTGCCGAAATTTTATGTGAATTTTGGACTTAGAAAAATTTTGTGAAGTAAAAATGGTTTTCAAACTTTTATTTACTTGTATATGAAGGATTTAATTGTTTACAAATTGATGTATTTTATTTAAATTATTTAATTATGTAAATCAATTGTTTATAAATTGATGTATTTTATTTAAATTATTTAATTATGTAAATTAATTGTTTATAAATTGAATACTTTGAATAAGATATATTAATTCCTTCTTTTTCCTTTTCGTGGACGAAAAGTGTTGAGTGTGGGAGAGTGTAACGACCCGTAATTTTCAATAATTAAATTTATTATAAATAAGTTTTGGAATTTAATGTTGTGAAAAATTAAAAATTTAAGATTTAATAATGAGAAAATAACTAGAATGTAACTTTAATAATGTTAATTTAAGGTAATGGATGACTATTTGAATGTAATCTCAAGTAATTGAAATAATTGGAAAGTTATAATTGGCTATAAATTATAAATGAGGAAATACACTAAATGTTACATTAATTGGTGAAATAATAGGTAATTAATTGTAATTGGATAAAATCAGTGTTGTGTAAGTAGTTATAACATTTGTTTGTAGATAATAACCTTATAAATGTGATTAAATTTAGAAAAGGGAACAATTGTTATTTGTTACCAATTTATTTTAGGGGCATTTCACCAGAAGGACAAACTTTGTAGTCCAATTAGTTTCTAGGACACACATTCAAAGAAATTACTTTCAAGGCCAAAGTCAGCAGAATAATTACTTTCAAGGACAAAGTCAGCAGTCTAATTATTTTCAAGGACATAATTTCATAGGTTTTTAGGCCCTAGAAACTAATTATTTTACGTTTTGTCCCTGAAAGTAATTATTTCAGTTGGGTGTCCTAGAAACTAATTCCATTTGCTAAAGAGGCCCTTGTGGCTAATTTCCACTTTATTTAATCTGTTGAGTTAAATTGGAAATCAATTACAATTAAATATAATTAAATATTACATTAATATGAGTTAAGACGATAATTGAAAATGTGAATGTAATTAAATGTACAGAAATGTCAATTATATTCATAAGGTAATAATTGATTTAATAATAAGAGTGAAACCAAGATAAATGAATTTAGTGGGACTTTAAATTATAATTAATGTGAAAATCGACAAAACTTCAATATAATTGAAATATTGCAACTAATATTGTAACAACCCGGAGTTTTGTGGAAATTTATTTGTGTCAAATGACGATTAAATTGATGGTTAATTGCTGTTTGGCAATTATTTCAAGTAAAATTCTTTTGTAAAAATTGTTTAGTGTTGAGTGGGCTTTATATTTTAAATCGAGGCCCATATTTGTTGATGCTGAGATGATATCAGAGGCAACTGCTCCCCTTTCATTCATTTTTTTCTCGTTCGAAACCAAAACAAAAGCTAACCCTAAAACCAAAAAGAAATGAAAATGGCCACCGTTCGTTCCTTCTTCCTTTGCTTGCAATTAGGGCTTTCGTCCTTCGATCCAAATTAGGGCTTCGCGCAATCAATTGCTCTATCAGTTGCTCGTCGCTGTGATGCTTTGGCACTAGGTTCGAGTTCGTCTTCGCATCGACAAAGCTTCACTCGCGACTACCTCAATTTGTAGCTAAGGTGAGTTCGACTCACATCTAATTCAAACTATTTTGTGGCTATCTTGACTTCGATTGTGCTGTTCGAATTTCGTTACTGGGGTTTTTACTTGATTTAGTCGATGATGTCTTGTTTATTTAGGGTTTGAATCCCTTGTTTTGAGCTCGTATATATTTGTGAAATGGGCAATTTAACTCATCTCGACTGTACGACTCTGTATCGATGTGTGAGTTCTGATTTCTGACTTAGTGGATTTTGATTGCCTCGGCTCTGCCTTTAATCTGTTTATTTGAAGTTGAACTAAGTTGTGAAATTCTGGCGACTTCGAGCTTAACTTTGATTTGTTGACACGTACATTCACCTCGGGCTTCGATTTGCATTCGAACATGCCATAGTGTTTGCTGCTTACCTGTTCATGTTGTAATCGACTTGATGATCTTTATTATCTTTGCTTGTACTCCGGTCTCTGCTAGTTCGGGTTATTTGTGTAGATTTGTATGTGTATACTGTTTCTTGATACTCACGTTCCAAATTCGTGACATGGTCAATTTACTTGGCCACCACAGTTCGAATTTGAACGGTGCAGATTTGGATTTCGATCTTGGTTTCCATTGAATTTGATTCGAGCAGGCTACCGGGTTGATTTTGTGTCGTTCATTGTCTACTGCCCCGACAGCACTTCTGTCCTAGTTCAATTTTACGGCTGTTACAAAATTATCTGTGGCATTTTGATTTTATCCTTGCTGCTTGATTATTTTGTGTCTTCATGTATATGCATACATACCATTGTATGTGTGCATGCATATGTTGTTAACCCTACACAAGTGGTTGCACCATTACTGTTCACTGTTTTAGTGTGTTTATGATACATGTCTGTAGCTCCATGTATTGATCTCGGCTGATGTGTACATCACACTTGAGTTTTGTTACTTGTTAGCATTTGGCCTAGTGCAGTTGCACACTTGGGGCTACACTTCAGTTCACTGTACTGTATTGTTTGCATTAATCTGGGACACTTGTTACCTTGATTTCCATTTTGACAATTCTAGAATTTGTTGCTGTATCATGCTTGATCTTGGCCGCACTATCCACATGAGTTCAATTAGCTGTTTTGTATTCTGGTGCACTTGTGACCATTCACTGCTGCACTCAGGTCTGCGACATTTGTAACCTGTATATTCATGTTGGAGTTGTTCATTGAATTCATTCTGTTCATGTTAGCACTGGATTCATTTGTCTAGTTGGTCTGGGTTGCTGATTAGTTGCTTTTGAGTTCCTTGTGTCACTTTGTTCACTCGACCTTCACTTCTGTACTTGTTGGTATTGTCTGAGTTCCCTGTGTCACTTTGTTCACTGGTCGAGTTCTTTACTTGATGTTATTTGATCTGTTTCACCGTTGTACCCATGATTCATTTGCCATGTGCAGTTTGTTATGTACCATCACTTGTGTACATATTTCGTATTCTCTTAGATAAAGCTTTATTCTGCTGCACTGCCTTTGTTCTCGAATCCGATACATTGCATTGATGCTTTGTATCCATTTGCATTTAGTCATTGTGCTTCACTGGTGACCTTATTTTCTAATGAGGCTGGTTTGCGTCTTTTTCTGTTGAGTGTTGTAGTGCCATATCATTGGTGCTCTCACCTTCAGTTTGCTATTTCACTGTGCCTTGCTTTGTGACATGTTGAACTTGTTTCACTTGTTGCCTCTGATCTTGTTTAGTATTGTTTTGAGTTGTTTTGTAGTGGCGAGGCAGTACACGTGTGCGTGTACTGCAGCCCTAGCAGGATTGACAGATTTAGTTGATATTTCGATTGTTAAATGGTTTCGTTGATTCAATTCAATATTTTGAAGTTGTATTTTGAAATGGTTCATTTTGAATTGAGTTGGATCTGTTGGCTTTTGGATTCATTGACTTTCTGAGTATTTCATAGACTGTATTGGCGAGGCAGTACACGTTAGCGTGTACTGCAGCCAATCAGCATTGATGTTTTTCTGACATTTCGATTGTTTAAATTGATTTGTATTGCTGATTGTTGTTTAACACTGTCTAGTGTATATCTGCGGTTATCCGATTCTTTTATCGAGGAATCGGATATACGAGATTTCTGTGATTGTCGTCTATTTGACTATCTGATTATTATTGCTGCTATGCACTAATAACCGAGTTTGAATTAGACTGACCCGTGTATTATTTTCTTTTGAATTTAATACTCGGGTCAGACCCGAGTTATTTCAGGTTGTAGATTTCCTTCTTTGTGTTGTTGTTCAGGATTTGAAGACTTTTCACATCTTCTGAAGTTGTCAGTGTCATTTTGTAGTAGTCGTGTCATTGTATAAAACGATATGTATTCATGTATATTAGTCGATAATGTACTTGTATATATAACTTCTAGAGTCGACAGTTGTAGTTGTATCATATGTATTGTGTCAACTATGTATTAACTGACATCAGTTATATATATATATGAGACTTTTGTTTTTATCTGTGTTCCGCATTTATATTATCTGTGTTATTATTATATCTAATGTCCTAAACTATTATGAACCGTCGTAGTTCGTTTTATACTAGGATTGGGTGTGTCGATGGGAGTAAATAAATAATAGATGAAAAATAAAAAGTATATACCACTTCTATCGAGATAACCAATATTTGTGTAAGGCCAACTACGGATGGTCGCTCCTATCTAGCCTTATTCTTCGTAATAATAGACAGTATTCCTTTTAATACTCTTTGTTATTATGAGCATAGAGGTGGGGCGTCACAGTTGGTATCAGAGCTTGGGGTTTATGGACATAATATAAAACATAACTTAGATGGAACATATGTTACAACTATTGGTCGACGGTTTAATTGTATTCTGAGTCAAAACTAAAGTTTTGAAATTTGGATGAAATTTTTAAATATCCTTATTTAAAAATAAAAGTGAATTTGTGTTCTGATGATTTAATTGATTTGAGTACTGTTTATCAGAGTGCGCAGCGGAAACAGTGGAACTGTCTTCGCTGAGTACAACTGATAATCTATTTGATTTAGAAATTGATGAGTAGAGGTTGGCTTTTGCTGCTAGGAAGAAAAGCAAGTTTGGGGAATGTGAAGTTTGTTATATAAAATTTCTACTATTTATGAACATTGAATTTTTGAGTTATTACTGTGTTGGAGGTAGGCACACACGTACAGGTGGGTTGGAATGCATAGGAATTTGGAAGGCCATTTAAATGTTTCGCAAAACAGAAAAATAAATGAACAGAAAATGAACTGGCAAGATAATTTGAGAATTGGAAATTGCAATCGTCTTGTAAGTTGAATTCAAGAAAATTTAAATACAAGTGACCATTGGTATTTACACAGTGGCTCTACGAATAAACAAATGAATTTAGAAAGTTCGAAGCGGTACCGATACGGGCGACCATTTCACAGTTTCTGCAGCGTACCAAACTCCGAAATGTACAAATGAGTATACTGCGAAGATCAGCACAACGAGACGATCAAAACGGTATACAGATATCAGTGGTACGATTGAATTATAAAAATTCGAATTTTTCTACTAGCGGAAAATGCAAGAAAAACACTGAAAAATAAGATCGATGGAGTCAAAGATGTCAGAAGATGGTTTAGAATTTTTCTATGTAAAAATATTTAGGTTTCGAAAACATTTTATTTTCATCGCTTTTTAACTGATTAAATTGAAGTAGATTTACGCGCGAAATAAACTTTCATATTTTCGAACGAAAATTTACCAGTTGCTATGTTTAACTAGACGTATTCCAAATATTAAATTTTTATTTCAAAATCTTATCGTTTAAAATTTCACAAAATTTCAACTAATTACGTTATTAAAACAGTTGAAATTTACGGGTCGTTACACTCTCCCCCACTCAAAACTTTTCGTCCCCGAAAAGGAACGAGGTAGGAGAATAGAAACAACCGAAAGATAATAGATTTGAAAACAAAGTAAAACAATTAATTTAAACCATATAATTTCAAATTTAAACTAATTTATATTCAACAATTGATTTTAACCCATTTAATTTCACTAAAGTTAAATCAATCTTAACTATTGCTGAATTAATTATCTTATTATCCAATTATCTTTAATTAACAATTTCTAAAATTATCAATTTGAATAGTTATTTTATTAAATTATATTTTTCAGCAATTTAAATTCTTCTTTATTCCAAATTCTTATTAAGTTTATTTCACTTAATATATCTTATTACACATATTTAAACCATATAAATTAATTTAAACCATATAAATTTCAATTTATTAATTAACCTTCAAAACAAAATTTATTTTCAATTATCTTATTGTTCTATTTATCTCTATTAGCATAATTAAAATTCAAGTGTATAACAATTGTTATAACCACTCAAATTTTTATTTATAAATTCAATTTATATTATATATTATCTAATTACATATTCAACTCTGAATGATTTAGGTAAGTTGAATTAGAATGCAGTTGAACAATATACAAATAAAATTTTCCCAATTCAATTATTCAAGATTAAATATTTATTCCAAATTTGGTTTATTTATAATTAAAATCATCTTTTAACAAAATTTAAGAATTAGATTTCCGATTAATTTTAAACAGTTTAGAGATATATATAATATATTTATATCAAATCAAATTAAATTTTAAAATAAGATACCTATATATATGTGAATCAAAATATACTGACGAAATTCAAATCAAGATATTTTTCAAAACAAAACCGTAGCAAAGCTACAGAATAGTATCTCCACTTCGAAACTCGAAAATGAATGTCGATGATGCGGCCGCCATCACCGAAATTATTTTCCAGCGACAAAGAGAAGAGCACTGATTTCAACATTTTAAAAATTCTTTGAAAACGGTTTCTATTTGAAAATACGTTCAATAATATATACTTTAAAATTTTAAAACCAAAGTTCGAAATCACTGGAAACTAAATTCTCAAATTTCTGAATTAAATTCATTTCAAATTCCAAATCGATTTATAAACCGTATTTATAAATTTATTTAGAACAATATATGATAATCAAATATTATCATTTCAAACAAACAATTTAATTACCTATTAAATTCCAGAATTTTTTTTACTTATATTTATTGATAATATATTCATACAAATTTATTCCATTTACCAAATTTGAAAACGATATTGTGTCAGTTTGCTCTGCTCAAGTGTTTTGGAAATCCTATCGATAGCGTTGATCAGACGAATCGATCGAAAACCCAAATCAACATCAACAACTCAAACAACACAATATATTTTAAAACATTTTAAATATAATTTTATAAATACAATTCCTCGCTCGATGATACAAGAACAGATTTCAAAACATGTATAGAGATTCAAATTTGATGGAAATCAAATCAAAGAGAATTTTGATTCGAAAATAAGTTTGAAACAGAAGATAAGATAATTCAATTACCACAATCGTGAGATGGAGTGTAACGACCCGTAAAATTTCAACTTTTTAATAACGTAATTAGTTGAAATTTTACGAAATTTTGAACGATAAAATTTTGAAATAAAAATTTGATATTTGGAATGCGTCTAATTAAACATAGCAACTGGTAAATTTTCATCCGAAAATATGAAAGTTTATTTCGCGCGTAAATTCACTTCAATTTAATCAGTTAAAAAGCGTTGAAAATAAAACGTTTTCAAAACCAAAATATTTTACATAGAAAAATTCTAAACCATCTTCTGAGCAAGATTTCAGTTTGTCGATTTTCCAAATTCGGACATCTTCGGCTCCGTCGTTCTTATTTTCTGCAAAATAGCAGTATTCTGGTACCGATATCGATTTTTATCGGATGATCGTACCACTGATATATATATGCCGTTTTGATCGTCTCGACGTGCTGATCTCTGCGGTATATTCAACTCTGTGTTTTGAAGTCTAGTACGCGACGGAATCAGTAAACGTCGGTAACTGTATCGCTACCACTTTTGCACTTTTGATGGTGGTGTCCATTCGAATTTCAAACTGCTGAAATAAACAGTCACTAGTCATAAATATTTGCAGAATTCAATGGCCGTTACATCTCCATCATTTCCAATTTACTTTATGATGGTACGTTTCTTCATTCCTTCTACTTACCTCTGCCTACTCATTTTCTCCCTCTCTCTCACTTGAATTATGTTCTGTTGCCTGTAACCTACTTTTCACGCAAGCTATCATCTTTCCCTTCCCCACTAGTTCTCTTCCAAAATTATAAAAACAAAAGTGTGCTGCCTGAGACCTCTTTCCCTTCCATCCATTTGTTTTCTTCTCTACGCAAATACCAACAGCAGCTCCTCCTCTCCTCTGACCTTCCGACCACTCCATGCCACAACGCATAGTCTTCCCCTCCTTCACCTGGCCGCAACACAGTCCCCAACACCGAGAACCACCTGCTCCACCCACGTCAGCCCACTCCCTGACCACGCCGCACCCATCACCTCACAGCACGCCCGCTGCCATAACAGCCCATCGAGCCTCATCTCCGAGTCCTCCCATCCTCTGCCCGAAGCCAACCATCGTCACCATCCTTGCCTCCTTACAAACACGAGCAGCCAACCCGAACCCATCCACTTGCCAAACACCGTTCGCCCTTTCCTCTTAGCACCACCTCGACGAACCATGGCCGCCTTAGCAGCGCCGAAGCCTGCCACTTACCCACCTCGAAGCTCGGAACCCTCTCGGCCTCTGCCCTGGCCACTGCCGCCCTCTACCCTCCTCTAGATCCACCGAGCTCCACATCCTTCCACCTCTGCTGTTTCGCCACCGTTTCCAGACTTTGCCTTCCCGTAGTTTTCTCCCTAGTGTAAGTAAATATTATATATATTAGTTTAATTATTTATGTGTAAAAGTTTATATATAAGTTTAAGTTCTGTATATATACTATATTGTTATTTACTAACCTGCTTATGAATTTTATGTTAAAGTATTTTACTTAAAGGCAAACCTTACGTTAATATTTTAAATAGATTTAAAACTATCTGTTAGTTATAATATATGTGTTCAGTCTGTTGTTTATAAAGGAAGGTTGTATAGATTGTTGTTACAGTATTATATATTACATTTTTATGTATAGCTTATACATATATATTGTATGTTGTAGTTGCAGTCTATGACTTAGTAAATTAGGTTAGAAATCTATATTATAGTTTGTATAAGTTGTTATAACATGGGTTATAATAGCGGTCTACGCTGTAATTTTATGTATATATATTGTTTTATAATTTAGTTGATGTTGTCACGGTAGTATATATAACAGCTCGCCTATACTCCTTTCATTGTATTTGGTTTTAATTTTGGGTTTGCATCTATATATTTTACACGGTCTACATGTATTTCCAGTAGCATATATACCTGTTTACGCGTGTACAAGTTCTGGGTAACTCATATGCATATTGTATGGTCTGTATATACATTATATATATACTTCATATTAGTCGGTACGTCTTGAGTTTGATGTATAATAGTTATAGATGTTATAGTATATGCAAGTTGCGTAGCACATATATATGGTTATTTTAAATAAATATACCTTTTGACCCCACTTTTAAAGTATGCTGATAGATATATATATTTTATTTTGATATTTAGCGTAAAAAGAATTATTGATTTTATTTAAACCAAAGATAATATAATATGATATATATTTCGTTTCATCTTTATCAAGCAGATTCTGATTTATTTCATCAATTCTTTATCTATTAGTTGTCCGTCGAATTCGTGCCCATCTCACTTTGTTCTGGACTCATAGCTCATTCTACGTCTGTATCGGTGTGCGTATCTGTGTCGTCTTCTCGTTCATCTCTCTAGCCTCGAAAGGTGAGCAATCACTCACGATTAACGTTCTTTTATTTATTAGATTTGATTTCAATTGAAACGACAATTGAGATATGCTGCTGTTAGTTAATTACACTGTTATATATGCTATTGCCTGTATCAGTTCACCTGTGACATCTGACACCATTATCTGTTAATTATTTATGCGATGATAATACAGTTTGGCTGATAATTGATTGATTGTTGATGTTTATATTGGACGTTGAATTGTTAATGTTAAAATGATAAATAGTATGAATTTGAACTTGATATAGGATAGTTAAATGTTAAATTTGATTAACTGACATTTGTATAATATGACCCCTTTAAACTGTTAAATTTATTGACACGTAGGATTTGTTTAATCACACCTTGAACCACTGAATGTATGTTGTTAAATTGATGATGGTTGAAATTGTAATAGATGACAAGTTAAAACCGTAATGTAATAATCTTTAATCTACATGAAATGATAGTGTAGATTCTAGAAATAATTATATTAATTCGTACAAATAACAATGCGAGTTAATACGGTTATTTCGGGATTTTTTGAATTGATTATTGGATTGTTATTAATTGTTGTTGTTGCTTGTTTATTTACTTTGACACCATCCCAGTTATCACACTGCAAGTTCCCTTTGTTATGTTTTGATTTTGAATTGAATTGGAATCGGGTTGAAATGATAAATACCCAAATTTAACTTTGACCTAGGAAAGAAAATTAAATAAAACCCGATTGGTCAATAATTTGATTTAAAAAAAAAATGAAGATTTTATTCGATTAAATAATATGGTTTCGAAATGAAGTTGGAAATTGAATTTTTAATGAAAGAAAAATGTTAATATTTAAAATCTGAAACAGAATATTAAAAATGAAATTGATGAAAGAACGATGTCTAATTGGAGAAATGATTGAATTAAACTTTGAAATGATTTAATAATTAAGTTGAAATTATAATTAAGTTTGAAATTATTAAACTTTGGAATTATTTAATAATTAAGTTTTGAATTATTTAATAATTAAATAAGATTGAATTATTTAATGATTAAATTGAATTGAATTCTTTAATAAGAAAATTGAACTTTTGAATAAGAGAATTTACTTCGTAAATAATTGAAATTGAGTTTTCTTTATTAATTAAGTTTTGGGAAAATTATTTAAGTAATTAAATAAGTGAAATTGAATTTCTTTAACCAGAAATGAAAATGTGATATTTTGGAATTAATGTAAGACTTGTAATTGAAAGAATTGATTTGACGAATTTAATTTAATTCAAAATTGTAAGTTTTGATTTAATAAAGTTGAACTTAAGAAATTGATTTTATGATTTGGAAATTTAATAGAAATTGTTTTGAATGATAAAGTAACTTAACGAATATTAAATGAAATCGATAAGTGAATTTAGATTGATTTGAATGTTAAATTAACTTAATTTAAATGATTTGGAATGAAACTTATATTCGAACTTGAATCAATATTTGAATTGTTTTAAATAGAATTGAAATTGAATTATAAGATTTTGAAATTATGAATTTGGAAGTTGAAACGTAAATTTATGGAAATGGTTTTTGAAAGACAAGTGAAATGTTGATTTGCGAATTGAAATTGAAATTGAATTTGATTTGGTTTGAAATAAATAAACGACCAATCGGTGTAATAAGTACGAAAGTTATTAAAGAGACCGGGATCGGTAATGGATATACTCTCTATCTGAACCGAAACCACTTTAATAACTATACGCGGAGTGTTGATCCAGAACGAAGTGGATGGTTTTGATGAACGCGTTGACTGAAGAAAGAGAACGATTTTGGATGACCCTTGACATGACTAAAACAGGAGCCGCGCCGGGCCATTGAGGATCGCCATCTCTAGCGGACACACTTCTTCGATACCATATCTATTACTTTTGTGATTCGATTTGGGTGCACCCCTCGATTTGGGAGTGTTGTTCGCGGTGTTGGGGTGGTAGCTGCTATGCCCAACATCAGTCCGGATCAGGCAACTACTAGTATCCTAGTTGGTATCGCCTCATGTACCTTGTCATACTGATTATCCTATTCGCGACCACTACGATTTTGATTTGTACCTTGAGTATATGGATTGCCCTCTGGTGACTTCCGGTTTTGGGGAAACTACGGTCTTGTATATGCTTTTGGGAATAAACAGGTTAAGAGGTGTATGGGCCCTGCTTAACCCTACTTTGATATCTTTATATTACTGATAGACATTATCTACTTATCGTACATTACTACATAGTAGATAGTTTGACGGATCCTTAAAGGATGGCTATTCCAACATCCTTTGAGTTACTTGTATTTCAATTGCTATTTCACTTGAGTTGGATTTATTAATATAAGAATGTTAATCCTGACTCGAGTGTCTTGTGTTTTTGCTTTACGCTCGGGTCAGACTGAGTGTACCAGTATTCGAGACTCACCTTTGGAGTTGGAGCTTTGCTTGAAGATCCAGCCATCTATTCTGCTTTCAGTATTCGATGATTCCAGTGATGTATTCTGATTTGTATCTGATGTATCGTATTACTCTTCTGTTGTAAACTCTGATGTATTTTATATATTCATATAGTAGCTTCATGAACTACTATCTCTTTTATTTCCGCTGCATTTATTACTCTGTGTCTGTGATCTGTGATTATTTTATTTACTGTATATGTTCAGTTTTGCCAATTTAAATTAACAACGCGGTATTTTGAGCAATTCAACTCCGGCATGAGTGTCTACCTATACACTTATAATGGATGCGAATGGTCCGAAATTCCGGGTCGTTACAGTTGGTATCAGAGCTTTGGTAGCTCTAGGCAAAACTCAACATATAGGGTAAATGTATTTACAGAATCACTCTCATTCGAGTTTCAATCTCTTCCTTTGGCTCAATTCCTTTGAATTTTGGAACGTTCTCCTCGGTTCCGAAATTCATTCGTGTCCCTCACTATTCGTCTTCTTTCAATTCTGGAGCACCCCATAACTCCATTCTGAATGTTATCTATAATAGATCGGCGGTCTCGCCAATCTTCGAATGATTCGTAAAGGATTAAACTCCTTTACAATTGGCATTGGTTTACCATAGATTTCTATATCCTCGGTTTACGATGCTATCTATCTCCTGCTATACCTGGATTCTATTTCTTGAGATTGGATGTTGATTTACCTCGGAATTCAGCATCGATCTTATTATTGAAATTACGGTCGACCCGGTTAAGGTTGCCCGTGAATTAAATAAGCTCATCCATCTCCCGATTGTGGTAATTAAATTATCTTATCTTCTGTTTCAAACTTATTTTCGAATCAAAATTCTCTTTGATTTGAGTCCATCAAATTTGAATCTCTACCCTTGCTTTGAAATCCATTCTTGTATAGTCGAGCGAGGAAGTGTATTTGAAAAATTATATTAAAATGTTTTATATATTGTGTTGTTTGAGTTGTTGATGTTGATTTGGGCTTCCGATCGATTCGTCTGATCAACGCTATCGATAGGATTTCAAAAACACTTTAACAGAGCAAACCGACACAATATCGTTTTCAAATTTTGTAAACAAATTAAATTTTGTATGATTATATTATATATAAATATAAGTTTCTGAAATTAAAATTGTTAATAAATTTGTTGTTTGAAATAATAATATTTGATTTTCATCTATTGGTCGATAACTGAATTTATAAACTTGGTTTATAAACTGATTTAGAATTTGAAATAAAATTAAATTAAGAATTTGAGAATTTAATTTCCAATGATTTCGAACTATGGTTTTAAAGGTTTAAAATGCACATTATTTAAAGGTATTTTGACTATAATTTGTTTCCAAAGAATTTTAATGTATATTATTTAAAGTATTTTCGAATAGGAACTGTTTTCAAAGAATTTTAAAATGTTGAAATCAGTGCTCTTCTCTTTGTCGCTGGAAAATAATTTTGGTGATGGCGGCCGCATCATCGACATTCATTTTCGAGTTTCGAAGTGGAGAAACCATTCTGTAGCTTTGCTATGGTTTTGTTTGAAAAATATTTTGATTTGAATTTCTTCAATATAATTTGATTTATATACATGGGCATCTTATTTTAAAATTTAATTTGATTTGATATAAATATATTATATATATCTCTAAATTGTTTTAATCGGAAATCTAATTCTTAAATCATGTTAAAGGATGATTTTAATTATAAATAAAACCAAAAATTTGAAATAAATATTTAAACTTGAATAATTGAATTGGGAAAATTTTATTTGTATATTGTTCAACTGCATTCTAATACAACTTACCTAAATCATTCAGAGTTGAATATGTAATTGAATAATATATATAATATGAATTGAATTTATAAATAAAAATTTGAGTGGTTATAACAATTGTTATACACTTGAATTTTAATTATGCTAATAGAGATAAATAGAACAATAAGATAATTGAAAATAAATTTTGTTTTGAAGGTTAATTAATAAATTGAAATTAGATCAAATTATGGATATACCTTGAATATAAAATCAATTAATGAATATAAATTAATTTAAATTGAAATTTATATGATTTAAATTAATTTATATGGTTTAAATATATGTAATAAGATATATTAAGTGAAATAAACTTAATAAGAATTTGGAATAAAGAAGAATTTAAATTGCTGAAAAATATGATTATAATAATAAGATTATTCAAATTTATGGTTTTAGAAATTGTAAATTGAAGATAATTGGATAATAAGATAATGAATTTAGAAATAGTTGCGATTGCTTTTAGTGAAATCAAATGGATTAAATCAATTATTGAATATCAACTAATTTAAATTTGAATTTATATGGTTTAAATTAATTGTTATTTTGTATTTCAAATCTGTTTTTCTTTCTGGTTGTTTCTATTCTCCTACCTCGTTCCTTTTCGAGGACGAAAAGTTTTGAGTGGGGGAGAGTGTAACGACCCGTAAAATTTCAACTTTTTAATAACGTAATTAGTTGAAATTTTACGAAATTTTGAACGATAAAATTTTGAAATAAAAATTTGATATTTGGAATGCGTCTAATTAAACATAGCAACTGGTAAATTTTCATCCGAAAATATGAAAGTTTATTTCGCGCGTAAATTCACTTCAATTTAATCAGTTAAAAAGCGTTGAAAATAAAACGTTTTCAAAACCAAAATATTTTACATAGAAAAATTCTAAACCATCTTCTGAGCAAGATTTCAGTTTGTCGATTTTCCAAATTCGGACATCTTCGGCTCCGTCGTTCTTATTTTCTACAAAATAGCAGTATTCTGGTACCGATATCGATTTTTATCGGATGATCGTACCACTGATATATATATGCCGTTTTGATCGTCTCGACGTGCTGATCTCTGCGGTATATTCAACTCTGTGTTTTGAAGTCTAGTACGCGACGGAATCAGTAAACGTCGGTAACTGTATCGCTACCACTTTTGCACTTTTGATGGTGGTGTCCATTCGAATTTCAAACTGCTGAAATAAACAGTCACTAGTCATAAATATTTGCAGAATTCAATGGCCGTTACATCTCCATCATTTCCAATTTACTTTATGATGGTACGTTTCTTCATTCCTTCTACTTACCTCTGCCTACTCATTTTCTCCCTCTCTCTCACTTGAATTATGTTCTGTTGCCTGTAACCTACTTTTCACGCAAGCTATCATCTTTCCCTTCCCCACTAGTTCTCTTCCAAAATTATAAAAACAAAAGTGTGCTGCCTGAGACCTCTTTCCCTTCCATCCATTTGTTTTCTTCTCTACGCAAATACCAACAGCAGCTCCTCCTCTCCTCTGACCTTCCGACCACTCCATGCCACAACGCATAGTCTTCCCCTCCTTCACCTGGCCGCAACACAGTCCCCAACACCGAGAACCACCTGCTCCACCCACGTCAGCCCACTCCCTGACCACGCCGCACCCATCACCTCACAGCACGCCCGCTGCCATAACAGCCCATCGAGCCTCATCTCCGAGTCCTCCCATCCTCTGCCCGAAGCCAACCATCGTCACCATCCTTGCCTCCTTACAAACGCGAGCAGCCAACCCGAACCCATCCACTTGCCAAACACCGTTCGCCCTTTCCTCTTAGCACCACCTCGACGAACCATGGCCGCCTTAGCAGCGCCGAAGCCTGCCACTTACCCACCTCGAAGCTCGGAACCCTCTCGGCCTCTGCCCTGGCCACTGCCGCCCTCTACCCTCCTCTAGATCCACCGAGCTCCACATCCTTCCACCTCTGCTGTTTCGCCACCGTTTCCAGACTTTGCCTTCCCGTAGTTTTCTCCCTAGTGTAAGTAAATATTATATATATTAGTTTAATTATTTATGTGTAAAAGTTTATATATAAGTTTAAGTTCTGTATATATACTATATTGTTATTTACTAACCTGCTTATGAATTTTATGTTAAAGTATTTTACTTAAAGGCAAACCTTACGTTAATATTTTAAATAGATTTAAAACTATCTGTTAGTTATAATATATGTGTTCAGTCTGTTGTTTATAAAGGAAGGTTGTATAGATTGTTGTTACAGTATTATATATTACATTTTTATGTATAGCTTATACATATATATTGTATGTTGTAGTTGCAGTCTATGACTTAGTAAATTAGGTTAGAAATCTATATTATAGTTTGTATAAGTTGTTATAACATGGGTTATAATAGCGGTCTACGCTGTAATTTTATGTATATATATTGTTTTATAATTTAGTTGATGTTGTCACGGTAGTATATATAACAGCTCGCCTATACTCCTTTCATTGTATTTGGTTTTAATTTTGGGTTTGCATCTATATATTTTACACGACTACATGTATTTCCAGTAGCATATATACCTGTTTACGCGTGTACAAGTTCTGGGTAACTCATATGCATATTGTATGGTCTGTATATACATTATATATATACTTCATATTAGTCGGTACGTCTTGAGTTTGATGTATAATAGTTATAGATGTTATAGTATATGCAAGTTGCGTAGCACATATATATGGTTATTTTAAATAAATATACCTTTTGACCCCACTTTTAAAGTATGCTGATAGATATATATATTTTATTTTGATATTTAGCGTAAAAAGAATTATTGATTTTATTTAAACCAAAGATAATATAATATGATATATATTTCGTTTCATCTTTATCAAGCAGATTCTGATTTATTTCATCAATTCTTTATCTATTAGTTGTCCGTCGAATTCGTGCCCATCTCACTTTGTTCTGGACTCATAGCTCATTCTACGTCTGTATCGGTGTGCGTATCTGTGTCGTCTTCTCGTTCATCTCTCTAGCCTCGAAAGGTGAGCAATCACTCACGATTAACGTTCTTTTATTTATTAGATTTGATTTCAATTGAAACGACAATTGAGATATGCTGCTGTTAGTTAATTACACTGTTATATATGCTATTGCCTGTATCAGTTCACCTGTGACATCTGACACCATTATCTGTTAATTATTTATGCGATGATAATACAGTTTGGCTGATAATTGATTGATTGTTGATGTTTATATTGGACGTTGAATTGTTAATGTTAAAATGATAAATAGTATGAATTTGAACTTGATATAGGATAGTTAAATGTTAAATTTGATTAACTGACATTTGTATAATATGACCCCTTTAAACTGTTAAATTTATTGACACGTAGGATTTGTTTAATCACACCTTGAACCACTGAATGTATGTTGTTAAATTGATGATGGTTGAAATTGTAATAGATGACAAGTTAAAACCGTAATGTAATAATCTTTAATCTACATGAAATGATAGTGTAGATTCTAGAAATAATTATATTAATTCGTACAAATAACAATGCGAGTTAATACGGTTATTTCGGGATTTTTTGAATTGATTATTGGATTGTTATTAATTGTTGTTGTTGCTTGTTTATTTACTTTGACACCATCCCAGTTATCACACTGCAAGTTCCCTTTGTTATGTTTTGATTTTGAATTGAATTGGAATCGGGTTGAAATGATAAATACCCAAATTTAACTTTGACCTAGGAAAGAAAATTAAATAAAACCCGATTGGTCAATAATTTGATTTAAAAAAAAAATAAAATGAAGATTTTATTCGATTAAATAATATGGTTTCGAAATGAAGTTGGAAATTGAATTTTTAATGAAAGAAAAATGTTAATATTTAAAATCTGAAACAGAATATTAAAAATGAAATTGATGAAAGAACGATGTCTAATTGGAGAAATGATTGAATTAAACTTTGAAATGATTTAATAATTAAGTTGAAATTATAATTAAGTTTGAAATTATTAAACTTTGGAATTATTTAATAATTAAGTTTTGAATTATTTAATAATTAAATAAGATTGAATTATTTAATGATTAAATTGAATTGAATTCTTTAATAAGAAAATTGAACTTTTGAATAAGAGAATTTACTTCGTAAATAATTGAAATTGAGTTTTCTTTATTAATTAAGTTTTGGGAAAATTATTTAAGTAATTAAATAAGTGAAATTGAATTTCTTTAACCAGAAATGAAAATGTGATATTTTGGAATTAATGTAAGACTTGTAATTGAAAGAATTGATTTGACGAATTTAATTTAATTCAAAATTGTAAGTTTTGATTTAATAAAGTTGAACTTAAGAAATTGATTTTATGATTTGGAAATTTAATAGAAATTGTTTTGAATGATAAAGTAACTTAACGAATATTAAATGAAATCGATAAGTGAATTTAGATTGATTTGAATGTTAAATTAACTTAATTTAAATGATTTGGAATGAAACTTATATTCGAACTTGAATCAATATTTGAATTGTTTTAAATAGAATTGAAATTGAATTATAAGATTTTGAAATTATGAATTTGGAAGTTGAAACGTAAATTTATGGAAATGGTTTTTGAAAGACAAGTGAAATGTTGATTTGCGAATTGAAATTGAAATTGAATTTGATTTGGTTTGAAATAAATAAACGACCAATCGGTGTAATAAGTACGAAAGTTATTAAAGAGACCGGGATCGGTAATGGATATACTCTCTATCTGAACCGAAACCACTTTAATAACTATACGCGGAGTGTTGATCCAGAACGAAGTGGATGGTTTTGATGAACGCGTTGACTGAAGAAAGAGAACGATTTTGGATGACCCTTGACATGACTAAAACAGGAGCCGCGCCGGGCCATTGAGGATCGCCATCTCTAGCGGACACACTTCTTCGATACCATATCTATTACTTTTGTGATTCGATTTGGGTGCACCCCTCGATTTGGGAGTGTTGTTCGCGGTGTTGGGGTGGTAGCTGCTATGCCCAACATCAGTCCGGATCAAGCAACTACTAGTATCCTAGTTGGTATCGCCTCATGTACCTTGTCATACTGATTATCCTATTCGCGACCACTACGATTTTGATTTGTACCTTGAGTATATGGATTGCCCTCTGGTGACTTCCGGTTTTGGGGAAACTACGGTCTTGTATATGCTTTTGGGAATAAACAGGTTAAGAGGTGTATGGGCCCTGCTTAACCCTACTTTGATATCTTTATATTACTGATAGACATTATCTACTTATCGTACATTACTACATAGTAGATAGTTTGACGGATCCTTAAAGGATGGCTATTCCAACATCCTTTGAGTTACTTGTATTTCAATTGCTATTTCACTTGAGTTGGATTTATTAATATAAGAATGTTAATCCTGACTCGAGTGTCTTGTGTTTTTGCTTTACGCTCGGGTCAGACTGAGTGTACCAGTATTCGAGACTCACCTTTGGAGTTGGAGCTTTGCTTGAAGATCCAGCCATCTATTCTGCTTTCAGTATTCGATGATTCCAGTGATGTATTCTGATTTGTATCTGATGTATCGTATTACTCTTCTGTTGTAAACTCTGATGTATTTTATATATTCATATAGTAGCTTCATGAACTACTATCTCTTTTATTTCCGCTGCATTTATTACTCTGTGTCTGTGATCTGTGATTATTTTATTTACTGTATATGTTCAGTTTTGCCAATTTAAATTAACAACGCGGTATTTTGAGCAATTCAACTCCGGCATGAGTGTCTACCTATACACTTATAATGGATGCGAATGGTCCGAAATTCCGGGTCGTTACAGATGAGTTTATTTAATTCACGGGAAACCTTAAGTGGGTCGTCCGTAACTTTAATAATAAGATCGATGCTGAATTCCGAGGTAAATCAACATCCGATCTCAAGAGATAGAATTTAGGTATAGCAGGAGATAGATAGCATTGTAACCGAGGATACAGAAATCTCCGGTAAATCAATGCCTATTGCAAAGGAGTTTCATCCATTTACAAATAATTCGAAGATTGGCGAGACCGCCGATCCATTATAAAGATCATTCAAAGTGGAGTTATGGGAGGCTCCAGAATTGAAAGAAGACGAATAATGAGGGACACGAATGAATTTCGGAACCGAGGAGAACGTTCCAAAATTCAAAGGAATTGAGTCAAAGGAAGAGATTGAAACTTGAATGAGAGTGATTCTGTAAATATATTTACCCTATATGCTAAGTTTTGCCTAGAGCTACCAAAGCTCTGATACCAACTGTAACGACCCGATATTTTGGACCATTCGCATCCATTATAAGTGTATAGGTAGATGCTCATGCCGGATTTGAATTGCTCAAAATACCGCGTTGTTAATTTAAATTTGGCAAAACTGAACATATACAGTAAATAAATAATCACAGACAGATCACAAACACAGAGTAATAATTTGCAGCGGAAATAAAAGAGATAGTAGTTCATGAAGCTACTATATGAATATATAAAATACATCAGAGTTTACAACAGAAGAGTAATACGATACATCAGATACAAATCAGAATACATAACTGGAATCATCGAATACTGAAAGCAGAATAGATGGCTGGATCTTCAAGCAAAGCTCCAACTCCAAAGGTGAGTCTCGAATACTGGTACACTCAGTCTGACCCGAGCGTAAAGCAAAACACAAGACACTCGAGTCAGGATTAACATTCTTATATTAATAAATCCAACTCAAGTGAAATAGCAATTGAAATACAAGTAACTCAAAGGATGTTTGGAATAACCATCATTTAAGGATCCATTAAACTATCTACTATGTAGTAGTGTACGATAAGTAGATAATGTCTATCAGTAATAATAAGATATCAAAATAGTGTTAAGTCATGGCCCATTCCACCCTTAACACATTTTTATTCCCAAAAGCATATACAAGACCGTAGTTTCCCCAAAACCGGAAGTCACCAGAGGGCAATCCATATACTAAAGGTACAAAACAAATTCGTAGTGGTCGCGAATAAAGGGATACAAGTATGACAAGGCACATGAAGCAATACCCAAGGTAGTGATACTACCGTTCGCCTGATCCGGACTGGTGAGAACGCAACGCCGCAGCGCCCGCAACACCGTGAAACAACACTCCCAAAATCTAGGGTGCACCAATCGACAACAAGTAATGAGTAATTCGAAGAAGTGTGTCCACTTGAGGTAGCTAATCCTCCATTGGCCCGGCACGGCTCCTGTTTTAGTCATTTCCAATTTGACACAAGTGTCAAGGCTATCCATTATCGTTCTCTTTCTTCAGTCATCACGTACATCATTCCAACCACTTCATTCTGGATCATCACTCCGCGTATAGTTATTAAAGTGGTTTTCGGTTTAGATAGAGAGTATATCCATAACCGATTCCGGTCTCTTTAATAACTTTCGTAATTATTTCACCGATTGGTCGTTTATATATTTCAAAACCAAATCAAATTCAATTTCAATTAGAATTTGTAAATCAACATTTCATTTGTCTTTCCAAATCAATTTCCATAATTTACGTTTCAAAACTTCCAAATTACCATTTCAAAATCTTATAATTCAATTTCGATTTCTATTTAAAACAATTCAAATATTGATTCAAGTTCGCATATAAGTTTCATTTCGAAAATCATTTAAATTAATTTAATTCAACATTCAAATCAATTTAAATTCATTTATCGATTTCACTCAATATTCATTAAGTAAATTTGCCATTCAAAACAATTTCTATAAAATTTCCAATTCATTAAATCCATTATTTGAATTCAACTTCATTATATCAAAACTTACAAATTGAATTAAATTAAATTCATCAAATCAAATTCTTTAAATTTCAAGTCTTACATTAATTTCAATAAATCACATTTTATTTCTTGATAAAGAAATTCAATTTCACTTATTTACTTACTTAAATAGTTTTCCAAAACTTACTTAATAAAGAGCTCAATTTCAATTATTTACGAAGTAAAGATTCACTTATTCAAAAATTCAATTTCTCTTATTAAAGAATCCCATTCAATTTAATCATTAAATAATTCAAAACTTAATTATTAAATAATTTCAAAGTTTAATAATTTCAAACTTAATTATAATTTCAAACTTAATTATTAAATCATTTCAAACTTAATTCAACCATTTCTCAAATTAAACAACATTCTTTCATCAATCACATTATTAGTATTTTATTTCAGATTATTAAATATTAACATTTTCCTTTCATTAAAATTCAAATTTCAACTTCATTTCAAAACCCTTTTATTTATTCAAACAAAATCTTCGTTTTATTTTTTTTAATTCAAATTATTGACCAATCGGGTTTTATTTAATTTTCTATCCTAGGTCAAAGTTCAATTTGGGTATTTATCATTTCAACCCGATTCCAATTCAATTCAAAATCAAAGCATAACAAAGGGAACTTGCAGTGTGATAACTGGGATGGTGTCGAAGTAAATAAACAAGCAATAACAACAAACAATAACACTCCAATAATCAATTCAAATAATCCCGAAATAACCGTATTAATTCGCATTGTTATTTGTACGAATTAATATAATTATTTCTAGAATCTACACTATCATTTCATGTAGATTAAAGATTATTACATTACGTTTTCACTTGTCATCTATTTACAATTTCATACATCATCAATTTAACAACATACATTCAGTGGTTCAATATGTAATTAAACAAATCCTACGTGTCAATAAATTCAACAGTTAAAGGGATCATATTATACAAATGTCAGTTAATCAAATTTAACAATTAATTATCCTATATCAAGTTCAATTTCATACTATTTATCATTTTAACATTAACAATTTAACGTCCAATATAAACATCAACAATTAATCAATTATCAGCCAAACTATATTATCATCGCATAAATAATTAACAGATAATGGTGTCAGATGTCATAGGTGAACTGATACAGGCAATAGCATATATAACAGTGTGATTAACTAACATCAGTATATTTCAATTGTCATTTCAATTGAAATCAAATTTAATAAATAAAAGAACGTTAATCGTGAGTGAGTGCTCACCTTTGAGGCTAGAGAAATAGACGATGAAATGACACGGATACGCACACCGATACGGACCCAACTAGCGTGACGGAAACAGTTTAGAAATCAATGCAATAGATTCGATAAAGAAACATAAGTCAAGATGGCACGAATACGACGAACAAGACTGGTAGATAGGAAATTTGATGAGATAAATCAGAATAGTCTAGATAAACGGAATATGATTTATATTTACTTTCAGTACAATATTAATTTTAAACACATATTATATTAAACGTATATATATATATAATCGTTGCTTTTAAATAAAACAAACATATATTTACATAGTAAAATCTGAAACCACAACATTTTCAACAAATATAAAACTAGTATATATATTTTATAAAGTTGCCATATAACCTTTACATAAAATATATATACGCTAACCATTTATATAACTCACATAACAAACATGTTAAAATCTTCAAATCCATATAACTCTTCTATATATTATACGCACTCACCCTCACAAAAAAATAAGAAAAATATGATACTGAAACTTCTATACATAGTAGGCGTATAAATATATATAACAGAGCCACCTGGACTTGTTTCAACAAATGAACAAATTACAAACACTTTGAACGTCCAACCATATATATACAGCAAACAAATTTATAACAACACACACAAATTAAAATCTTTATGTATATATTAAAATATTCTTCCCTTTATATATATAAAACTGTAAACAAGATTCATACTACATATATATAACTAACAGTAGACAACTTGATAACTGTAAAAAAAAAATTGTAAACATATAAATTATATACATATATAGTCAGATATGTATACAACTTTATGAACCTAGATTTATATATTTTTGTTCGCAAACTGACATGCTACACTCACATATCATAAACACAATAACATATGTAATAATGCCCTTAAACCAAATGAACGACTTACATTAAATTTTAAGAGAAGCAAGAGGCTACAACGTTGGGCTATGGTGAATGAAGGCCGATGTTGGAGAAGCACTGCTCGGTGGTGGTCGGGAAAAGTGAGAGAGAGGGGAAGGTGTTTGAGGAAAGAATCGGTGCAGGTGGCTTGTGTGGTGGGTTTCGACCATCAGTGGAAGGAC